>OY282394.1:0-600000 GCA_958295455.1 Coleophora deauratella
CTAACCTAACCTAACCTAACCTAACCTAACCTAACCTAACCTAACCTAACCTAACCTAACCTAACCTAACCTAACCTAACCTAACCTAACCTAACCTAACCTAACCTAACCTAACCTAACCTAACCTAACCTAACCTAACCTAACCTAACCTAACCTAACCTAACCTAACCTAACCTAACCTAACCTAACCTAACCTAACCTAACCTAACCTAACCTAACCTAACCTAACCTAACCTAACCTAACCTAACCTAACCTAACCTAACCTAACCTAACCTAACCTAACCTAACCTAACCTAACCTAACCTAACCTAACCTAACCTAACCTAACCTAACCTAACCTAACCTAACCTAACCTAACCTAACCTAACCTAACCTAACCTAACCTAACCTAACCTAACCTAACCTAACCTAACCTAACCTAACCTAACCTAACCTAACCTAACCTAACCTAACCTAACCTAACCTAACCTAACCTAACCTAACCTAACCTAACCTAACCTAACCTAACCTAACCTAACCTAACCTAACCTAACCTAACCTAACCTAACCTAACCTAACCTAACCTAACCTAACCTAACCTAACCTAACCTAACCTAACCTAACCTAACCTAACCTAACCTAACCTAACCTAACCTAACCTAACCTAACCTAACCTAACCTAACCTAACCTAACCTAACCTAACCTAACCTAACCTAACCTAACCTAACCTAACCTAACCTAACCTAACCTAACCTAACCTAACCTAACCTAACCTAACCTAACCTAACCTAACCTAACCTAACCTAACCTAACCTAACCTAACCTAACCTAACCTAACCTAACCTAACCTAACCTAACCTAACCTAACCTAACCTAACCTAACCTAACCTAACCTAACCTAACCTAACCTAACCTAACCTAACCTAACCTAACCTAACCTAACCTAACCTAACCTAACCTAACCTAACCTAACCTAACCTAACCTAACCTAACCTAACCTAACCTAACCTAACCTAACCTAACCTAACCTAACCTAACCTAACCTAACCTAACCTAACCTAACCTAACCTAACCTAACCTAACCTAACCTAACCTAACCTAACCTAACCTAACCTAACCTAACCTAACCTAACCTAACCTAACCTAACCTAACCTAACCTAACCTAACCTAACCTAACCTAACCTAACCTAACCTAACCTAACCTAACCTAACCTAACCTAACCTAACCTAACCTAACCTAACCTAACCTAACCTAACCTAACCTAACCTAACCTAACCTAACCTAACCTAACCTAACCTAACCTAACCTAACCTAACCTAACCTAACCTAACCTAACCTAACCTAACCTAACCTAACCTAACCTAACCTAACCTAACCTAACCTAACCTAACCTAACCTAACCTAACCTAACCTAACCTAACCTAACCTAACCTAACCTAACCTAACCTAACCTAACCTAACCTAACCTAACCTAACCTAACCTAACCTAACCTAACCTAACCTAACCTAACCTAACCTAACCTAACCTAACCTAACCTAACCTAACCTAACCTAACCTAACCTAACCTAACCTAACCTAACCTAACCTAACCTAACCTAACCTAACCTAACCTAACCTAACCTAACCTAACCTAACCTAACCTAACCTAACCTAACCTAACCTAACCTAACCTAACCTAACCTAACCTAACCTAACCTAACCTAACCTAACCTAACCTAACCTAACCTAACCTAACCTAACCTAACCTAACCTAACCTAACCTAACCTAACCTAACCTAACCTAACCTAACCTAACCTAACCTAACCTAACCTAACCTAACCTAACCTAACCTAACCTAACCTAACCTAACCTAACCTAACCTAACCTAACCTAACCTAACCTAACCTAACCTAACCTAACCTAACCTAACCTAACCTAACCTAACCTAACCTAACCTAACCTAACCTAACCTAACCTAACCTAACCTAACCTAACCTAACCTAACCTAACCTAACCTAACCTAACCTAACCTAACCTAACCTAACCTAACCTAACCTAACCTAACCTAACCTAACCTAACCTAACCTAACCTAACCTAACCTAACCTAACCTAACCTAACCTAACCTAACCTAACCTAACCTAACCTAACCTAACCTAACCTAACCTAACCTAACCTAACCTAACCTAACCTAACCTAACCTAACCTAACCTAACCTAACCTAACCTAACCTAACCTAACCTAACCTAACCTAACCTAACCTAACCTAACCTAACCTAACCTAACCTAACCTAACCTAACCTAACCTAACCTAACCTAACCTAACCTAACCTAACCTAACCTAACCTAACCTAACCTAACCTAACCTAACCTAACCTAACCTAACCTAACCTAACCCAGTCGCGCACTGCCCCCGCGCAGAACGCACACATACAACACTGCTCCGCGCTCAAATTTTTTCTTTAAAAATTTACAAATATGGGAAATTTTGTGTAAATAGTGGCTTGTGATATATTGAAAAATGCGCGTTGAAGAGCTGCATATTTGTGTAAACAAAAATTTTACAAGAAATTTAACCTCGAATTTTTATGACGAAAAATGTGAAAACTTCGTGAAAAATTGAACTTCAAGTGCGTGCGCTGCGAGATCTAAAGCGGTGACCTTTCTCTTTTTGTTTGGATTATATTGTGCCTCAGTGAGTTCTACATTTTGACATCAAATTTGGATTTTTGCCGTGAGCGGTTTTGGAATAAAATTGAAAAATCCGAAAACCACGTGGCCACGAGGTGTTAGATCCAGGGACGTGCGACTATATTGAAGAATGCAATCTGATGCACTGTGGTGAGCATAGTGCAACTCTGTTTTTAAAAAACTTAAAAAGTGAAAATTGACTGTTTTACGTGAATTTCAACATTTCGAACGTTTTCGAAAATTCATAACTTGGAAAAGCGATCGTTGACACATATATTTTGGACTCTCATTTGTTAGAGAAACAGGAACTCTATAATACTATAAAAATTCAAAATTTTTTGATGTTTACTTTTTGAGTTATAATTTTTTGTATTTTCGGGGTTGACCCGTGCACCCCCTAAAACAACCCCCAGAAGTGTGTTTTGTATATATAAAATAGTTTGATACATATATAGACTAAAGTAAAATTTTCTAGTATTTATCTGTGTTAATTAAAAATTTTGTGTGATTTTTTGTGTAAAATTTGTTGTTTTTATAGAATATTAAATCGGGGGTTAATATATTTATATTTTAGCTTACATTATAAGACTGGGTTTTTGAAATCCTACAAAACAAGCCCAAACTCGGGTATTTTTGGTTAAAAACTGCCGTATTTAGACATAGAGCGGCCATATTGGTCGCCATCTTGAAAATATTTAGACGCCAATAACTTTGGTTTGGATTGACACAGAAAATTGGGATTTTTTCCAAAAACTTTAACACCAAGTCAGCTACATATTTAAACAGTAAAAACTCTACATAGAGTTCTACAAATTTAATTTGGAAAAATTACAGAATCGGAAAGATCTAGTAGAGTGAAATTATTTAAAACCAATCCCGATTTTCTAGGAGCAAAACTGACCAAGCTACGGAGTTTTGAAATTTCAGCGGCCATTTTGTTCCGCCATTTTGAAAAACTTCTGAAGCTTGTATCTTCCAAACCCCTGGGCCTATTCGAACGCGGTTTTTTACGTATACAAGTGCACCACAATGTCTTTACGTTGCGCTTGAGTATCTCTACATAGAGACAAATTTTGTAGAGATAAAATAGTTTTTGCTTAGCTTTATAAAACTTTTACAAACCTTTATTTCTTTATATTAGCTGACGCGTCCTCTGACAATTTCGTAATGTTTGGCCTTCGTACACCAGTCAAAATGACAAAAAATAAGGACTCAGCTCTACATCCCCAGACATCTCACACGACTCCTGAAAAAGACCTGTCGTCTCAAGAAGATACTCAGTTGACAGAGACCTCGAATGTGAGGCTCAGCATTGGAAAGTGGGAAGCAGGAGAGATAGAGTCTCACCAAAAGACGCAACCATCTCCACAAGAGAGAAGCTCAATGGGACTACCTAGAACAGATACAAGACTGATTAGCTCTCAAGGAAAAACACAAAAGCAATTAACTCAACTGGTTAAACCCAAACCATCTAATAGAGTGGTTGAAGCTAGAGCTTGTTTACAGAAGGCCAAAACACACCTTGGAAACTCCCGAAACCTCAGGACTGATATAAAAACCGAGGTCACACAAGCAGTTGAGCGCCTCTACCAATTAGTAAAAGAAGCCGAAGCTAACAACGGCACTCCTCTTGTGGACAGGCAAGAAACATATCAAGAACAAGAAACTACCAAAACATCAGTAGTAGTAGAACAGGAAAAGGACGACCTGAAAATCAAACTAGAGGAACATAGCCGACTCATTAAAGAAAACAACGAAAAGATGGAAAGGCTTAGAGAAGCAATGGAAAAGCAGCAAGAAAAAATGGAGAGGACTTCTTACGCGAGCATTGTTGCTGGACAACCCAAGAAGTCACTTCCTACGAAAACTGCGCTGCACTCCGTAATAGTAACTTCCAAGAATGAAACAGAGACTGGAGAAGAAGTCCTTGACAGAATACGAAAAGCAGTCAATGCTAAGGATGGAGGAATTGAAGTGGATAAGGTACGGAAAGCGAAGGATAGGAAAGTAATAGTGGGTTGCAGATCAGAAGAGGAAAGAGAGAAGGTGAAAGAAAGGCTAAAAAGGGTAGACAACCACCTTAGTTTTGAAGAGGTCAAAAATAAAGATCCTCTTTTGATCTTCAAGGACGTCTTTCAGTACAATAGTGATGAAGATGTGCTTAAAGCCTTGAGGAACCAAAATAAGAACATCTTTAAAGATATTGATAAAAAAGATGACAGGGTTGAGGTAAAATATAGAAAAAAGACAAGGAATCCCCACACCAACCACATCATAGTTAAAGTATCCCCCACAATATGGAAAAGAACGCTAGAGGCAGAGACGGTGCACATAGATCTGCAAAAGATACAGGTGGCAGACCAGTCACCACTCATTCAATGCTCTATGTGCCTCGGCTATGGCCATGGAAGGCGATTCTGTAAGGAAACAATAGAAAAATGTAGCCATTGTGGAGGTCCTCACATGAAGGCAGACTGCGCTGATTGGCTCGCTGGTGCAATCCCGACGTGCTGCAATTGCACGCAAGCAAAATTAGATGCAACAGAACATAGTGCGTTCAGTCGAGATTGCCCGACAAGAAAACGATGGGATGCATTGGCGCGAACCACCATAGCGTATTGCTAAGGGCGACTTCGGTGATAATAATACAGCAACAAATAGCAGCACCACAACCAAAAAGTTTCCCTATTTCATAACCCAGGCCAACCTCCAAAGAAAACAACTAGCGACCAATGAGCTAATGATAGAAGCAAGCAAAAGAAAAATGAGCTTGGCATTACTTCAGGAACCTTATGTAGGTGGAGATAGAAGTATGAAGAGCTACAGCAGTGCAAGAATCTTTCAGAGCACTGATCCAGGAGAAGGGACAGTCAAAGCAGCAATAGCTGTATTTGATCATAACATCGATGTCCTGCAGTACCCACAACTCACTACAAATAACATCGCTGTGGTGAGAATTCGAACCAGTGCGTGGGAAATTGGAGTAGTTTCCTTCTACTTTGAGCCAGACCAACCTATTGGGCCATACCTGGAGCAGCTCAGAAAAATACAAGAAGAGATTGGTCCTACAAAAATAATAATAGGAGGTGACACAAACGCGAAAAGTGCCTGGTGGGGTAGCGGAGTTGCTGACCACAGAGGAGAAGAGATGGCCGGTTTCCTTGAAGAGATGGAGCTACAGGTGCTCAACGAAGGAGATACTCCCACTTTCGACACAATCAGAGGCAATAAGAGATACACAAGCTTTGTTGACATAACGGTTTGCTCAATGGACATGTTGAATTTGGTAGAGGATTGGAAGGTTGACTGTGGCATAACGAGCTCGGACCATAATGGCATTACGTTCAAAATTAGACTAAAGAAGGCAAAAGGAATTAAAATTGAAAGGACAACAAGAATATATAATACAAAAAAGGTTAATTGGAGTCAGTTTCATGAGAAATTGGACCAATTAAAAATAGAAAATAACATAAATAAAACAGAAATAGAAAACATTACAACAAAGCATGATCTAGAAAAAACAATAGTAACATATACAAAAATAATAACTCAAGTGTGTCAGGAAGAAATACCTAAAAAGAAAGATAACAATAAACTTACTATTCCATGGTGGACCGAGGAACTCGCCGCGATGAAGAGAGAAGTCACCACTAAGAAGCGTAGAATTCGTTGCGCTGCACCAGTCCGAAGAGCGAAAGTTGTCCAAGAATACCTGAAAGCAAAGGAAACATATGAAATTAAGGCCAAAAGCTCACAGACAGCAAGTTGGAAAGATTTTTGTGAAAAGCAAGACAAGGAAGGAATGTGGGAAGGGATATACAGGGTCATAGGTAGAACAACAAAAAGGCAGGAGGATTTACCATTGATAAAGGATGGAATTGTTATGGATCCAAAGGAATCAGTCAAATTGTTGGCAGAAACTTTCTACCCGGAAGATTCTGAAACTGAAGACAATTCTGACCACCGACGAATCAGGGAATCAGCGAAAAATGTAAACGTATGTGTTCATGGTGAGTTGCATGACCCAAAGTTTACAATGAATGAGCTTAAGATCGCGGTGGAAAGTTTTAACCCGAAAAAGGCGCCGGGAGCAGATGGATTTACGGCAGATATTTGTAAATATGTGATTTTTTGGGACCCGGAACTCTTTCTCGGATTAGTCAACAAGTGCCTGGCTCTCAATCACTTTCCTAACATCTGGAAGATAGCTACCGTTGTGGTCCTTCGCAAGCCAGGCAAAGACGATTATACCCATCCTAAATCCTATAGACCCATAGGACTCTTGCCAGTATTGGGGAAGATCTTGGAAAAGATGATAATGGAACGAGTAAAATGGCACATCATTCCTAAAATGAGCAACCGCCAGTACGGATTTATGCCCCAAAAAAGCACTGAAGACTGCCTCTATGATCTGGTTACCTATATAAACTACAACTTAGGTCAAAAGAAATTGGTTCTCTTAATATCCCTAGACATAGAGGGAGCTTTTGATAGTGCGTGGTGGCCCGCAATAAAGGTACGACTGGCAGAAGAAGAGTGTCCCGCCAATATCAGGAGAATCGTTGATAGCTACCTAGAAGATCGAAAGGTAAATGTCAGGTTTGCCGGGGAAGAATATTCCAAGGATACAAATAAAGGGTGCGTGCAGGGCTCCATTGGTGGTCCAATCCTATGGAACCTTCTCTTGGACTCACTCCTGAGAGGATTGGAACGGAGAGGTGACTACTGTCAGGCATTTGCGGACGACATCACTCTAGTTTTTGTTGGCGACACATCGACTGAGCTGCAAAGACAGGCCAATGATGCTCTCGACTATGTTCGGGGGTGGGGTGTCGTAAATAAGTTGAATTTCGCACCGCACAAAACGAACGCTATGATCATCACCAAGAAACTTAAATATGACATGCCTCTCCTGAGCATGGGTGGGGTCGGCATTGGCTTGTCTAAAGAAATCAAGATCCTGGGGCTCACGATTGATGATAAATTAACGTTCAATAGCCACACTAAAAACGTCTGCACCAAAGCGGTAAACATCTATAAGCAGCTCTCGAGAGCCGCCAGGATAAGCTGGGGTCTCCATCCCGAGGTAATCCGCACAATCTACACGGCCACGCTGGAGCCAGTCATAATGTACGCCGCCAGCGTCTGGGCACCGGCAACTAGAAAATTGGGGATCCAAAAACGATTAAACGAGGTCCAGAGAGGCTTTGCCCAAAAACTAACTAAAGCCTACAGAACTGTGTCCCTGAATTCGGCCCTAGTGCTCGCAGGGATACTCCCGCTCGATATAAGAATTCAAGAAACAGCCGCTCTGTATCTGGAAAAAAGAGGATTGTCACGACAGTTGTTGGGAGATAGGGAAGTAGAGCGGAGGGCAGCGTTTGCAGACATGGTACACCCAGCGGAACATATGAACCTGGAGTTCATGAGCCTGATAGACCAACCTCAGGTGGATAATAGCACCAAACAAGATATCCAAATATACACGGATGGAAGCAAGATTGAGGGTCAGGTCGGTGCAGCATTGTCCCTGTGGAACAATGATGCTGAGACTAAAGCTCTCAAACTAAAGCTGTCATCATACTGCACGGTATATCAGGCGGAACTTTTGGCCGTATGCAAAGCTACCAAAGAGATACTCAAGCGCAAGGAGTCGAGCTTTGGAATATACAGCGACTCAAGGTCTGCCCTAGAAACTGTTATGGACCAACGTTCACTCCATCCTCTAGCAGTTGAAACCCGGGCCAACTTAAAGACTATAATAGCCCAGAAAAAAGTTGTCACATTATTCTGGATAAAAGCTCACGCTGGATTCCCAGGGAACGAACGTGCCGATCAACTGGCTAAAGAAGCCGCTCTAAATAGTAAAAAGAAACCAGACTACGACCTTTGCCCGATTTCATACGTCAAGCGGCAAATCCGTGAGAGGTCGCTTGATGAATGGAATCAAAGGTACGTGTTAGGAGAGACAGCTTCTGTTACAAAAATGTTTTTTCCGGATGCAATCGTAGCGCACAAAATTGTTCGAAAGTTCGAGTGTAACAGCGTTATGACTCAGGTGATGACGGGACACGGTGGGTTCTCAGAATACTTGACAAGGTTCAAGTGTAAGGAGAACCCATCGTGTATCTGTGGACCAGATTCAATTGAGACAGTGTCACATATACTATTAGATTGCCCTGTATATGATTATGAGAGAATGAAGGTAGAGACGCTAATCAATACAAAATTAAGTAAAGATAATTTAAACGAAATAATGAGAGTAGATGACTACAGAAATGACTTTATGGTATATTGTACTAAAATAGCATGTAAGGTAATTGATAGAAATAAGTAGATGTATTAAATATGTGTTTATATGTATATTGATGTATATGTAGTAAAGCATAAATATAATTAAAGTAAGCAAATATATAGATAAGTACAATAACAATGAGTAAGATAAAACTACCCAACAAATATTAATATAGAATAGGATATGTATTAGAATAAGGATTTAAAAAAAAAAAAAAAAAAAAATAGCTACAAAAATATAAAAATGCAGTTGGGGGTTTTTAGTCAGTAAGAGTCTGACACTACCTGTGTTCCCCAGGTGTCCATGAGGATTTTCCTCCAGCTGCAAAAAAAAAAAGAAATAGATTTAAAAAAACAAGATTAATTTGCAAACAAGATCTCTGAGAAATTGTCAGAGGAATCAGAAAAAAAAAAAAAAAAAAAAAAAAAAAAAAAAAAAAAAAAAAACCTAACCTAACCTAACCTAACCTAACCTAACCTAACCTAACCTAACCTAACCTAACCTAACCTAACCTAACCTAACCTAACCTAACCTAACCTAACCTAACCTAACCTAACCTAACCTAACCTAACCTAACCTAACCTAACCTAACCTAACCTAACCTAACCTAACCTAACCTAACCTAACCTAACCTAACCTAACCTAACCTAACCTAACCTAACCTAACCTAACCTAACCTAACCTAACCTAACCTAACCTAACCTAACCTAACCTAACACAAAACCGAACCTAACACAAAACCGAACCTAACACAAAACCGAACCTAACACAAAACCGAACCTAACACAAAACCGAACCTAACACAAAACCGAACCTAACACAAAACCGAACCTAACACAAAACCGAACCTAACACAAAACCGAACCTAACACAAAACCGAACCTAACACAAAACCGAACCTAACACAAAACCGAACCTAACACAAAACCGAACCTAACACAAAACCGAACCTAACACAAAACCGAACCTAACACAAAACCGAACCTAACACAAAACTGAACAGACAAACAGACAGACAGACAGACAGACGGACGGACGGACGGACGGACGGACAGACAGACAGACAGACAGACAGACAGACAGACAGACAGACGAATCCATAAGGGTTCCGTTTTTTGCCATTTGGCTACGGAACCCTAAAAATCTTTGTAAAAACTGTTAGCCACATCGTGATTTTCAATTAAGACCTTTTGAAAATGTTCTATTCGGTTAACAGTGACAGGTCTTGTTTGAATTATGAGTTGCTCTTTATTGAATTTTGTTGGAAAACTAGCCATTAATCCACTATGACCGGATCTCAAGCAATTAATTTCTTTTTTCTCTATAAAATTACAATTACAAAATATGTTATCTGTACAAGTGGCAGAAGTCTCCGTTTTTCTAGTTAGTTCTAAAAAAAAAATAAAAAAAAAAATTCTAAATCAAATTATTTGAATAGACAAGTTATTCTAGTCGTCAGAGACTTATTTTCAAGCTAATCAACATCGCCACATAGTACATCCGATTTATTACTTTTACTTATTAAATCTAATGCATCCTCCATCACCGACTTGAAACCAGAAGAGTTTTCATCATATGGGGGTCTGTAAACTCAAATAATGGTGTGGGTTTTCAACTCCACACAGGACATTTCGATAGTTTTTTCAATCGAAAGACTGACAACATCCTTCCGTTCTTTAATCTTTATATTATTTTTGTAAAATATAATGGAACCACCACGTTGCGGAGTCTTTCGATTAAAAGTACTGGCCATAAAACTAAAAAGCATTTCATGATCCTTTAGCCATTGTTCCGTAATACATATAATATCAATATCAATGTACGTTTGTAAAAATCTAAACTTGTTTTTCAAAAATAGTAACAGACATAACCGTAACTTGAGAAGTAAAAATAATCTTGACATAGCTTTCTCGACGCTTAGTAAGGTAAAAAAATCATTTGTGGGGCAGTGTGTACGCTTTTATAACAAAATTCCAAATGACGTGTGTGAACTACCAGAATGTAAAAAGAAACATATAAAACGCTGTATTTGTTCAAGAGGATACTATAAGACTGTAGATTATTTTAATGATAATGACATTTGAAATATTCCTCCAGCGAAATGAATACCATAATCTTCCAAAAATAGTTCCATTTCAAATTCTTTGCCAAAGAAGCCTTGTATATTAGTGGACTAACTTTAAAGTGTTAGGCTTCCTAGGTGTCTTTGGATCTAGTTTAAATCCGGAGTTTGAGTCACATCGCAAGTGAAGGCACCGCAGTGTACTATCTTGTACATTTATAGGCGGCTGCGTCATGTCTACGGTACCGCCACCAGCGGCGTGCTCCTCCGTCGTTAAACAAGTAATTACCGACTGAATACAGTAGATCGGTACGATATATAATACTGTAAGCTAACGCATTAGCTAGTCTTTTTCTTTGTATATAAGACAGATACATAGTATATTGAGTCAATCTAAATTTATTTACAAAGCTATTTGTATCAAAATGTAATACGCAGTCACTATGACTACACTTCAAGTTATATAAATATAAATTTAAATTGTATAATTTTTTATTGTAGTTGTGCGTTTCATTTACACAGTAGGGAAACGCACAAACTGATATTTTACATTTTTTCTCCTTGCTTAGGTTAACAAGCCGGTCGACAGTTCTTTTTATGTGAGATTTCTTTATATTTTTACTATTTCCTAGTATTAATACAACTGAGGAGTATTGGTCAAAAGAACTTTTACATATATTGCCTACTACGTAGTTGTTCTAATGAAGCGTCAGGGTAGCACATATTTACCGACGTCGAGTCCTTCAAACTACTCGCAAACAATGGGCCAAATCCTATACCAAACCTATCAGAGAATATTACTCTTTTTTTAGTTTCATAATTTTTATGAGGTGCTGGGTGGAGCGCCGCGGCTGGCCCCGGCGAGCCGCCCACGCACTCTCGGCACCGGCGACGTCGCCCAGGCCGGCCGCCTCACCCGCGCCACCCGCGCCGCTGGGCCTTGGTGTTTCGAGATTCCGATGAAACAAATCGGCCACATTCACAACTATGTTTAGTTGTCAATGACTCAAATCGTTCAGAATTATAATTACATAAATCTAGTAACTCATTGTTATTTAGTAAGTCTTTGACCAGTGTGTTTTGCCAGTGATGACATATGGATCCGAGACATGGTCACTTACTATGGGCCTCATAAGAAGGCTCAAAGTCACCCAAAGGGCGAAGGAGCGTGCTATGCTTGGTGTTTCCCTACGTGATCGAATCAGAAATGAGGAGATACGTAGGAGAACTAAAGTTACCGATATACGTAGTCGGTCCCATAATGAATTGGCCTAACTATGAAATAAAAAAGAAAATTAAATGCAATCATTTTTATTTTTCAATATAGTCTCCATCAATACTGACACACTTCTGACATCGGTGAAATAACATTTCTAATCCTTTATAAAAATAATCGCAATCTTTGTCTTCAAAATGACTGAAGACGGCCGCCTGCAACTCTTCATCGCTTGTAAATTTTCTTCCCCTTAAGTATCGCTTTATTCAAGGAGACAGAACCTGATGAAACACCTATTTTTGTGGCGAAAGAAATTCAAAAACTACGTCCAATTTCCTTCGACCACGTCGATGTGACCAGGCTTCTAAAGGATCTTCTCATCCTTCAGAATAACCTAAAGACCGTGATGGAGAGCTATGCCACGAAAGACGATGTGGAAGAAATTAAGAAGGATCTGTTCAACCTAAAAACGGCATCGATGGTGAACAATTTTACCCAGAATGTGAACAATAAACGAGGTGCCTACTTGCTTGATAGTGATTGTGACAGTGGCCCCATGGGTTTCCATCCAATTATGGAGGAGTTAAAATCATCATCATCATCACCATTATGCAACAGTGATCCGATGTCGACACAACAAAATGTTGAGCCAAACTCAGGTTGCCATAACCAGAAAAATTACATTTTTTCGCGGTCACCGTCACCTCCACCACAGTCGCATTCAAGCCTGTATGAAGAGCGCGAGGCGTGCCCCCCCGTGCCAATCTGCTCCCTGCCGCAAGTGCAACGAAGCCAGGCAGCCGAGCGCGACCGGCAACCGCCTCCCGCGCCGCCTCGGCAGCCGCCTCGCCCCGCCGCTGCCCCTTCCGACACCTGTGCCGCCGCCCGGCCGCAGTCTGCGCTGGCTCAGAATGACGTCATCGTAGGAACAGCTGATCCACCTCGGCGCAAAACGATGGCACAGGTTGTGTGTACGGGTGAATGGAAAAAACAACAACCACCGGAAAAATGGATAGCAGTACAACGCCGCAAATTGAGAAATCAATTTATTGGAAACAAAGGGAAGGCGGTTGTTTGTTCGAGTTCTAAATTTCGAGCAGCTGAAATTAATGTACCTGTGTACATTTACAATGTCACTAAGAATATTACAGCGAATGATATTTGTGATTACGTAAAAAGTAAGACAAAGCTGGAAGTTACAGTGCTTAGGCAAGAAATGAAGTTCACCAAACAATATGATGCATACAAAGTTTTTGTTCCTGAAAATAAGTTGAATGTTTTTATGAAAGAAGATTTTTGGCCCGAGGGAGTTTCTTTTCGTCGTTTTGTCGACTTCGGAAACCGATGGAAAGACAGGAGGGTGGCCTGTCAAATTGAAAGAAATTCACATTGATGATGGATAGTACAACCAAAATAATATCCTTTAACTGCAAGGGAGTGTTGCGCTCAGCGGACTGCGTGAGGAAGCTGTGTGGGGGGGCCGACGTCATTGCGCTCCAGGAAACTTGGCTCCTCCCGCATGACGTGCCCCTCCTGGCCGGCCTGGACGACAACTTTGCCTACACGGGGAAGTCTGCAGTGGACACCGGTGCTGGCGTGCTCCGGGGTAGGCCGCACGGTGCCGGTGGTGTGGCCTTGCTCTGGAGAAACAACCTGTTCCAGTCTGTGAGCGTGATAACGTGTGCGAGTGCGAGATTAGTGGCGATCAAAGCATGTATCGGTGAGCGTGATTTGATTATATTTTCGGTTTACATGCCGACCGATTGTAGTGAAAAACTAGCCGAGTTTACAAGCTGTTTTAGTGAAATAAGTGCAATAATAGAAGGTAACAGTGTCGAATCAGTGTACATTCTTGGAGACTTCAATGCGCATCCCGGTGAGTTATTTCACACTGAACTACTGCACTATTGTAAGGAACAATCATTGTCGTGCTCGGACTTAACATTGTTGCCGCCGAACTCGTATACGTTCGTGAGCGAGGCGCACGGGTGCCGGCGCTGGCTCGACCACTGCGTCGTGTCGGCGGCGGCCCGCTCAGTGGTGGGAGCTCGGGTGCTCTATGACGTTTATTGGTCTGACCACATGCCATTGTTGATAGAATGTAATATTAATTTGATACGACCAAAAATTGAATATACCAATATAAATGTACGGAATAAGGTTTTATGTGGCTGCAGGGATAATTGTCAAATAAATGAGTATCATAATTTATGTCATTCCAAGTTACGTGACATTGATTTTGCATATGAGCTTAGTGACTGTTGCGATGGTATGTGTAATAACGAGAGGCATAGATTAATAATTGATGAATTGTACTCGAAAATTGTTAATATTCTTAGTGAAGCCGCCGAGTGTACCTGTGTAGCCAGTAACCATAGGAAACGCAAACCTATTGCGGGATGGAACGCGCATGTCGGGGATGCTCATAGGGAGGCACAGCTTGATTTTGAAATGTGGACTTTGTATGGTAGACCATCAAGTGGGTACTATTATAACAAAATGTGTAATTCTAGAAAAAAATTTAAATCAAAATTAAAATGGTGCCAGAAAAATCAGGATCAAAATAAAATGGAAATTTTAGCAAAATATCACGCAGACAAAAATTTTGGAAAATTTTGGAAGTCTACTAATAGTATGAATCCAAAACAAAGTCTCCCTGTGAGCGTATCAGGTATGCGCGAGCCAAAAGACATTGCAAACCTCTTCAAGAGCCACTTCCGGGTGAGGTCACCGCTGGGCCCTGCGCCCGCGGCGGCGCTACCCCAGCCCGCGGCGCGCGCGGTCACCTTCACCACGAAGGAGGTTCGCGAAGAGATCAAAGGCATGTTGCGTGGAAAATCACCGGGGCATGACAGTCTAAGCTTAGAACATATACAGTATGCAGGCGTACATTTACCGAGAGTACTGACAATCTTATTTAATCTGTGTATTAGTCACTCATACCTTCCACAAGACATGATGAAAACGATTGTTACCCCTATTGTCAAAGATAAAACAGGTGATAGCTCTGACCCTTCTAACTATAGGCCGATTTCGCTTGCAACAGTAATTGCTAAAGTGCTGGACAGGCTGCTTGACCGACACCTGAGTAACCATCTGAAATTGCACGATGCTCAGTTCGGCTTTCAGCCTGGTCTATCGACTGAAAGTGCAATCCTGTCGCTCAAGCATACTGTTCAGTACTATGCAGATAGAAAAACGCCTGTCTATGCGTGTTACCTGGACCTGTCAAAGGCATTCGATTTGGTCTCCTACCACAAGCTGTGGAGTAAGTTAGAAGCTAAGGGTGTGTCGAGTGATATGGTACACCTTTTTAAATATTGGTATCACCACCAAATAAATTATGTAAAGTGGGGAGGGACTCTCTCAGACGAGTACGTGCTTGATTGTGGCGTCAGGCAGGGCGGGATAACGTCTCCGAAACTATTTAACTTGTTTATGGATCAGCTGATCGTTGAGCTCAGTAACACTGGTATCGGTTGTCATATAGACGGAGTGTGCATTAACAACATAAGCTACGCAGATGATATGGTGTTGCTGAGCCCATCGATCGCTGCTCTGAGGCGTCTTCTTGCCATCTGTGAGGGATACGCCATGGCCCACGGACTCAGGTACAATGCCAAAAAGAGCGAGCTAATGGTTTTTAAGGCTGGCACCAAGACTTACTCCACCGTGCCGCCAGTACTATTGTGTGGAACTCCTCTCAAACAAGTATCAGCATTTAAGTACCTGGGTCATTGGGTGTCGTCGGATCTCAAAGACGACCTCGATATTGAACGGGAACAAAGGGCGCTGGCTGTCCGTTGTAACATGTTGGCCCGCAGATTTGCACAGTGTACAAATCAGGTTAAAGTGACGCTATTTAAAGCATATTGTCAGTCCTTTTACACGTGCAGTCTGTGGGTGAACTACACGCAGCGGGCATACGGCGCCTTACGGGTACAATACAATGACGCGCTGAGGATGCTGTTGCGGCGGCCGCGGCACTGCAGCGCGTCCGCCATGTTCGCGGAGGCGCGCGCGGACGGCTTTTACGCCGTGGTGCGCAAGCGCTGCGCCTCCACGCTGGCGCGCCTGCGAGCCAGCCGCAACACCATCCTCAGCACGCTCGCCGACCGCTGGGACTCGCCCCTGCTGTGCCACTGGGTACGCCTGCATACTGCCCTGTAGCCTCACTCTCGTGTTGTCTAATTTAATTTGCTTTTTGTGTTTATTATTTTTAATTAATTTTGGCATTTTATTTTGACATGGATTTACTTATTATTATTATCAAATTTGACATTATATAATCATTTTATTTGATATGACATTCATTTATTTTATATTTATTTTGACATGGTATTATTATTAATTTAATTACTGAATGACATTTGTATTTAGATACATAATATAACTTATTTTATACTAACATAGGCTAAGTTTACTAACAAAATGGATCACAGTTGTCTGAAAAAATAAATGAATTGAATTGAATTGAATTTAAGTCCCGCTTTAAATTTGGGAATAAGTAATAGTCGGACGGAGCCATGTCTGGACTATAAGGTGGATGGTCCAGCTATGTGAACCCGCATTGACGCACTGCATCCTTCGAAACACCGGCGGTGTGCACGGGGGCGTTGTCGTGAAGCAACAGGACGCCTTTACTCAGTTTGCCTCCGCGCTTCTCCTTTATAATATCTCGCAGTTTATATATTAATGAAGCATAATATTCGCCGTTTACGACTGTGTTGCGCTCTTTAAAATCAACCATCAAAATACCTTGAAAATCCCAAAAGATTGTGCACATGATTTTTATGGTAGATTGTTGCACCTTTGCCTTTCTAGGCGGCTTTTAACCCTTATAACGCCATTCCATTGACTCGCGCTTGCTTTCTGGATCATAATATAACACCATAGTTTCATCACCAGTCACTAGTCTCTCGATCACATTCTTTGGGTTTTCTCCACAAAGATCTAAAAACTCGGCAGCACAGCGAACTCGCTCCCGTCTCTGCACAGCTGACAGAAGTTTCGGGACCCATCTTGCACTGACTTTTTTCATATGAAGACGTTCATCGATTGCACGATGGACGGTACTTTTAGAGAGCCCAAGTCTAGCTGCAATTTCTCTAATCTTCAAACGGCGGTCACTCAAAACCTCTTCTTCGATTTGAGCAATAGTATCGGGAGTGAGCACTTCTACCGGTCGACCGTCATGGCCGATATCTTCGACGGTTTCTCGCCCGAGGCGAAACTCTTTCACCCAATTTTTTACTGTGCTATAAGAGGGAGAACACTCCTTATACACACCATCTAATCGTTCTTTAATTTGGGCGGGGGTAAGCCTTCTTTAAATAGAAACTTTATGACGCTTCGATACTCGGTTTTCGACATTTTGAAAAAATACGCGACACTCGTTGTTCAAACAAACTGCTAAACTGAACTACGCTCGTCAAGTCCATGCGTGTTTGTTTATAAAGTGTCTGAGAACCGTACTATTCAATGCAACATAACATGTACCGACATGTCGCGTAGAACTATATCAGGCCAATTCATTATGGGACCGACTACGTAGCTCTCAGAATCGCTAGACTTAAGTGGCAGTGGGCAGGGCACATAGCTCGTAGAACAGATGGCCGTTGGGGCAGTAAAGTTCTCCAATAGCGACCGCGCACCGGAAGACGCAGTGTGGGCAGGCCTGCGACTCGGTGGACCGACGACCTGGTAAAGGTTGCGGGAAGCCGCTGGATGCGAGCCGCACAGGACCGGTCGGTGCGGTGCAGTGGACGTCTTTCGGCTGACAGATAGATAGATAGTAACTCATTAGCTGATAAAATATGCTGCTCAATTTGTTTCTCGGCCAGTTCATACTTAACTTTACATTCCGACAAAGATATTTTTAATTTACTTAACTCAGTATTTAATTGTTGTGTGTGCATATCATATTATATTTTACACTGGTCTAATTCTGTTGAATAGATATTTCTGACCGCTCTTGTTTATATTTTACGGAATTCTTGTTACATTTATTACAATGACTTTTTATGTTAAATGCGGTTTTTTAAATTGACTAAAGTTTATTTCTACTGCTACTCCCGTTGAGCCTCCCCGTGACCCCCACCCCCCACCCCACAACTAAACCCAAAGACTTCTATTATAATGTCTTTGACTAAACCCCTCATTGATATCTGGACCTCACGTTGTTGAGTTTAAATTATACTTCGCGCTTCGTCCTCGAGATTAGTAATAAAGGCAAGTATATAAACACATGTAGTAACGCATATATGCCACCACTCCTGCACTTAGTTGAGGGTATGTTATGAAGATACAATATTTTCGATTTATTCAAAATACGAAGGTAGGTTTACATCACGCCACCTCTTCCGCTCGCTGGGTTCGTCATTCGCATTTTAGTGCTACGCCACTCAAGTTCACTCGACACAACTTAAAACAAATTAAGTGATTTTAGTGAAAAACTAAGTGTTTCAAGTGTTGGAAATTAAAAAAAAAAAAATTGAAAATGCCAAGGGCTGTTAAAAGGAAACAGTCTGACCCCATCGAATTTGAAACAATTAACAAACGGTTGAAGCAGCTAGAAGATATGATAAAGAACACGTGTCGGCGATCACGATCCCGGCGCCGGCGCAGCCCGAGCGAGGGCCGGCGCCGCCGCCGCCGTGTCATCGAGTCGTCGAGCGAGGCTTCCTCACGGGACCCCACGCCCTCACCGAGCGACCCATCAGGTGAATACCGTGCATTTTTACGATGCTTACACCTATCGAGCCCTACATGACGTCACGAATGCACCGGAGCAGTCTGTGGGACTGTTCCAAAGCATTTAAATGAGTTTGCGTTCTATTCTTTGGGAATATTACCTTGCTTAGTGTAAAACCGTGTAACCTGAGCAGTCTTAGGGACTGTCTCAAAACACTAAACTATACGAGTACCGTTATATTCTGCGGGAGTATAACACTTTCTCGTACCCAGGTCTTTTTTACCTACGTACTGGTCGTATGAACAGTACTGGCTTGGGTTTGCGTTTTATTCTGTGGGAATAAAACCTTACCGTTAACAAGCTTACCTACAAAAGTCGAACTGCTAATATAAATACTTATAAACATAAAAACACGTTTATTAGAACACCTATATCGTGTTTACAGACGGAGGAAATAGTGAAGCCCGCGAGGCACACCAGCTCGACGCCAGAATGACCACGGTGGCGGAGGTGTACGCAGCGCCCCCGAGCGCGGCGGCGGCGCCCCGGTGTGCGGCGCCGGCGCGCGACTCGCTGCTGCGCGAGATCCTCGACGCGGGCACCCCGCCCGCCGCCGCCGCCGCCGCCGATACCGAGCCGGGGCCGGCGCCCGCGGCAGGCGCGCCAGACTCGACCGCGGCGCAACCACCTGACGTCAAAGACGGTGACGACTCGCGCCACGACGAAGCATTGGACAGTATAATTTTGGAGATACTGGGAGAGGACCCTATGGCAACTACCGAATACGGAAAGGGAATACACAAGGAACTAGCCAGCAGGTTTGAACATATTGCTACGACGGGGCTTACAAAGGAAACTCGCAAAGAACTGTTTGAAAAATATCTCATCCCACACAATTGTATTTGTACTGGAGCCCCTATTCTCAACGCAGAGATTAAGGCCGCCTTGCCAGAGTCTCTCCAGAAAAGAGATAAAGGTATAGAGGCAAGACAAAAACAACTCGCTACAGCGATCTCCTGCTTAGCCGAATTAACCACGGAGCAGCTCACTTGCAAGGAAAAGAACCACGATCTTATAAAGAAGCTCGTGGACGCCGGACGCCTACTTTGTGATATTCAGCACGCTGAATCGACGACACGGAGGAGCTTTGCCATGTACACCTTAAAAAGAGACATGAAAGAACACCTCCAACACACCAAAATAGACAAATATCTATTTGGCGAAAATTTATCGGAAGCATTGAAAACGGCCAAAGCCGTTAACAAGTCCGGGACTGATCTGAAAGTTGACAACAAACCGACCAAAAAACCACGCGCTGCCGCAGCCAACGCGACGAAAGCCCAACCAACAAAGGCTTTAAACTGGAAGGAGGAGCAGGGAGCCTGCTTCGCGGCGCAGCCCGCCCGCGACCTCGTCGAGGCCGTCGTATCCGCCGCGGCCGACGCGCCGCCGCTAGACCCGGTAATGTACGCTGGTCAATTGTCACTCTTCTATGAACAATGGTCACTTATTTATTACTAAAGATCGCACAATACTCGCATGGATACAAGGGTACAAAATAAATTTCACCTCAACACCTGTTCAACACACCATACCTATTCAATCTCAGTTCTCACAAACCGAAGTTAAATACTTTGAAGAAAGTATCGGAAACCTCCTAACTTCGGGAGCTATAACGGAGTGCTATCCATGCGAGGGACAGTTCATATCGAGCATATTTTTGCGCCCCAAGCCGAATGGTAAAATGAGGTTTATTCTAAACTTAAAGAAGCTAAATAAGTTCATAAAAACAAATCACTTTAAACTCGAAGACCTGCGAACTGCTGTTAAACTCGTAACCAAAGTATGGCTACCGTAGACCTCAAGGACGCCTATTTTTTAATTAAAATTCATCCTGAATCTAGAAAGTTTTTAAGGTTTATTTGGAATGAAAAACTCTTTGAGTTTAACGTGTTACCATTCGGCTTGAACACAGCGCCATATATCTTCACTAAAATAATGAAACCTGTTGTAAAACTGTTGCGGTCATGCGGTCACTTATCTACAGTGTACTTAGACGATTTACTTCTTCTAGGCAGTAACACAAAAACTTGCATAGATAATATTGACACTACAGTAAAATTACTAAGTGCCCTGGGTTTTATCATCAACGAGGAAAAGAGTAACCTTACCCCTTCTAAAACATGTAAATTTTTGGGTTTTGATATCAACTCTTATTCAATGCAAATCATGTTACCTGAAAGTAAACGAGAGCACATTAAAACCGAGATTAAGAAGTTTGTCAAACTGCGACGTTGCAAAATTAGAACATTTGCTCAATTCGTAGGCTTACTAGTGTCCGCTTGCCCCGCCGTGGAGTACGGGCTTCTTTACACGAAACGACTCAAGCGGTGTAAATATTTACACTTAAAAGGTCACGATGATTATGACAGGTGGATGAACGTACCGGTCTCACTGCAATCAGATATCTTTTGGTGGTTGAATGTGATTGACAATTCCTCGCATAGGATTAAAGATGATTGCTACGAGTTAGAAATATTCTCTGACGCCTCAACTACGGGGTGGGGTGCAGCGTGCGGCGCAGAGACCGCCAGCGGGCCGTGGTCCAAAACCGAGAGCGAGCGCCACATCAACTACCTCGAGCTGCTTGCTGCGTTTCTCGCTCTCAAAACATTCGCTAAGCAATTAACTAATTGTCAGGTCCTTATGCGTATAGACAATTCTACCGCGATATCTTATATTAATCGTATGGGTGGAATCCAGTTCCCTCACTTGACTCAAATAACAAAAGATATCTGGCAGTGGTGCGAATATAGAAAAATCTTTATATTCGCATCCTATATAAAGTCATTAGACAATACGGTTGCCGATGCAGAATCGAGGCGGATTCACCCAGATATCGAATGGGAATTAGCAGAACGCTCGTTCCAAAAAGTAGTCAGTACATTCGGTCTGCCTGAAATTGATCTCTTTGCTAGCCGTATTAATAAAAAATTTATAGATTACGTATCATGGCATAGAGACCCTGATGCTTTGGCTATTAATGCGTTTACCATATGTTGGTCGAAAAAAATTTTCTACGCGTTCCCTCCCGTAGCAATGGTATTAAAAGTCCTAAGGAAAATTATCACGGACCGGGCACGAGGTATAGTGGTAATACCTCTGTGGCCCACACAGCCTTGGTATCCCGTCTACACCAGCAGAAACTAGCAAGTTTCAGATATAATCAAATTGGAACTTAGTAAAAACACCATCGTCTCTCATTCCAGCAACCGGAATATCCACTCCGGCCTTATCCTGGTGGCCGTAATATGACGAGATGTCCCATCAGCATCCCTAGACATCATGCTCGCTTCCATCTCCCAACCCTCGATGGAGCAATATAATGTTTGTTGGAAGTTTATACCAGGCATCAATTCCAACAGTTCTTGATTTTTTAACGGAGATGTACCAAAATGGCAGCCAATATAGCACTTTGAACAGCTGCAGAGCAGCCCTAGCCCTTATTTTAGGCCCCTTTGTCTCGGAAGATAGTTTGATATCCAGATTTTTCAAAGGGGTATTTCGGCTCCGACCCCCCTTGCCAAAATACGACGTCACCTGGGACTGTAGCCTTGTCCTTGATCACCTCAGTACATGGTTCCCTAACGAAAATTTATCTCTAGAACAACTAACCAAAAAATGTGTTACTCTCTTAGCCCTGGTCACAACACACTCACTCTGTCCAAAATTGACATAAAAAATATAGAACGCAGTCCCACTCAACTTTTAATCAAAATCCCGGATTTAATAAAAACATCTCGAGTAGGAGCTAAACAACCTCTACTGTATATACCATTTTTTGAAGAAAAGCCCCAAATATGTCCAGGTAAAACCATTTTAGTTTACCTTAACAAAACCAGGACGTTACGTAAAACGGATAACCTATTCATTAGCTTCAAAAAACCACACGACAAGGTTACCTCCCAGACATTAAGACGTTGGATAAAAGGGACTCTAAAAGACTGTGGAATTGATGTATCGATCTTCACAGCGCATAGCACGCGGCACGCCGCGCCTGGGTGTCAACCTAGACCAAATTAGGAAAACGGCTGGATGGAGCGGAACGTCTAATACGTTCGCTAAGTATTACCATCGAAATATCATGGTGGATTCGCAAAATGATTCGGTAGCTACAGCTATAATACAGTGACGTGATTTATGCTAACTATGATTGTAATCAAGATATTGATATTTGTAATGTGCATTATATTTAACTATAAATCTAATGTAGCTTACTGCAGAATATTCTGACTTTGTTTATTCTAATTAAACAGGTACTACTGATAATCAACAATTTGCTTATTTTTTCATATTTCCTGAACCTACTCTAAAGGTCTACATGTGTTTATATACTTGCCTTTATTACTAATCTCGAGGACGAAGCGCGAAGTATAATTAATGATTAAACGAACTTACCTAAGTGAAGTTCTATCATAATTATACGAAGCGCTTCGTCCGAAGAGATTAGTAACACCCACCCACCCGCGTCTGTCGCCTGGCCCTAGCGTGGAGCGGTTCCGGAAATATTTTGGCCTGGGCATAGACCCTCAACGAAATGACGAACCCAGCGAGCGGAAGAGGTGGCGTGATGTAAACCTACCTTCGTATTTTGAATAAATCGAAAATATTGTATCTTCATAACATACCCTCAACTAAGTGCAGGAGTGGTGGCATATATGCGTTACTACATGTGTTTATATACTTGCCTTTATTACTAATCTCTTCGGACGAAGCGCTTCGTATAATTATGATAGAACTTCACTTAGGTAAGTTCGTTTAATCATTAATTAAAATGCATTTTTTAGATAATATCATTTATTGTACAACATTTATATTTATCACGGAACATACTTAATTAAGCGAAGAATTTTATGTATAACAATTTTATGGCAAAGGCTATACAGTTTGTAAAAAAGCACATTAAACTGTACTCAGCACTATGGGTTTTATACAGGCGAAGACTCGGATACTACTGACAACTACAACTCGCTAACTTTTACCCGCGGCTCAAATATGACCTAAAAGGAAAAAAAAAACTTTCGCATTTATTATACAGGGTGTAACAGAAGTGTGTGACAATACTTCAAGGTTGGCTTTTACCCATCAAACTGAACAACTTTTGTTCTACAACTTTGTTGAAATCGCAAATTTTTTTTTGGACTTTTCATAGAAATCGATCAGCTGGCGAACCAAGTTTGTATGAAAAGTCCACAAAAATTTTTGCGATTTCAACAAAGTTGTAGAACAAAAGTTGTTCAGTTTGATGGGTAAAAGCCAACCTTGAAGTATTGTCACACACTTCTGTTACACTCTGTATATATCCGTTCATACTAGTAAGGAGTATTAATGTAAATGACAACTTATTTACAGGTAAGTATACCAACGTATACAGAACGGCGCGGGCACCAACTCGCCCACTGGGCAGGCCCGCTAGCGGAGACGCTGCGCAGCTTCTAAACAAGTTTTCAACTAGGTAAATAAAGATTAAACAAAAAAATACACATTAAGTAATCGGTATAATACGAAAAATCGTTTTTATTTTTTCAAACTTGGATTAAAGTCGGCGACTGAGTTTTATTTATGGGTCCTGGGGAAAGTGGTTCAATTCAATATCTACTCAAAACAACGGGACCCGGGTCGTTCCCTTCCCTCAAATATGGTTAAGGGGAGCGATGGCTGACTCTCGCGTTATACTCGTGATCGGGTGCTGTACGTGTGGACTGGCCTGCTCTTGTCATTGCTTTTTGTATAATTGTTAGACATGAGCTACAAATTACTTTTATCTCCTTTAGATACTTTCTTTGTTTATTTTTGTATTATTTTACAGACATAACATTACAAATCTTCTCTTGACCTAGCATTAAGATGTAACAGAATATAAGACGTTTTCAAAAAATGTGTTGGAGGGAGTTTCTTTGGACCCGTCGTTTCTTCTCACTCCGCAAACACTTCCCGAAACGGCGGGTATACGAGTTCCGCTTCCGAGCGACAGGAACCTCGTTTTAGGTAGATAAAAGAATGACGTTCGAAAAGTGTACACTGCTGCCTACTTCTAATAAAACATTTTCATTTCAACTTTTCTTCTACAACTTCGTACGGACAGTCAGTTAACAGTAACTTGGTATGACTACGGATCGGTTGTGACTAATTTTGTATGTTTTTTATAACGGTTTGAAGCGGGACAAAATACTGCAGGAGCCAGAACATTATGAAGTGTTTTTCATAATTAAAACCTATTTCATTTTTAAGTAACAGAAAAAGCTGCATGTGCCCCATTCCGTGTCAGAGCCGCCTGCAAACGGCAAGTTCCCTGGGATACTGACTCAGGGGGCCCCCGCCACGGAAGTGCGAAGCGATCGGCGGCGGCACGCTCTTGTACTGGAACGTTGAGAGAGGTCGTTCTTATTCGCTCTATTAACATGATTAAGGAATAGCATTAACATAATTATATTTACGGATAATACTGTTAATTATTTTTACGAAGGAATCTAAAAAAACTAATTAAATGCTCTACGTTCGTGTTTGTACGATAGCCAACCGTCGTCAGCCATAGACCACAGGGAGTCTTCAATTGCACTGTTATTCTCATTTCATCTTAACTAACTTCTCACTAATATTATAAATGCTATGCTTATTATGTTTGTTTGTTTCAATTTCACGCTGAAACTACTGAACGGAATTGAATGAAATTTGGTAGATAGATAGATAAAGCACTCGGCAACGCATGTACTTTTTATCTCCGACAACTGAAGGGTTCCCGGATGAATGCTTAAAAACTCAAAATTTCCACTTTGTCACTAGATGGCGCCATGTCATTTGTCATTTTCTTTCTCTCTTGACCTAATTCTGAAGTTTACGCAGACAAGGTTGCGGGCGGAAGCTAGTACTTAATAACTAGGAAATCTTACATTTCTTGTAACTGAGCGCACGGCATATACAAAATTCGTGCGAGGTTTTCGCTCATTTGCGTAACAGCAACATGCATCGCGATCTGCTACAGCTACATCTGCGTCGGAAAGTTGTCCAGATTCATGAGTAGATCTCATTGGAATTTATACGATCGGAGTAAAACAAACTTTGGACTGGAGAGTACTAACTAGATAGGTAGTTGACACTAATTGATCGAGTGAGAAAATGCCAAGGGCTTACCAATTGTAGATAACGGAAAATAGACTAGTCAACTCGCTTGTGAGGTACCAAGCATGGGGTTTGCTCTGACCGTGGCGGGACCTTCTCAGGTCCGGAATGTTATATGAGTAGCGTTTACCGTATATATTATACCGTATTATACGCCACGTATATAATTTAACACAAATTGTAGCCGCCGCCGCCGTATTTCATAATGGAAAACACCTGTATGTGGCAGTGTTAAAAATGAAATAAGAGCTTAATTGAAACTATAATATTTACACCAAGTAATATGTAAATGCGTGAAAGTTCCGAAATTTTTGAGAAAATAGAGTTAGTTGCTTTTCCGGAAATATTGGCGACTTTGGGGATAACAGACAAAAAGTAAAGAGGAGTAATTATACAGGGTTACAGGAAAAGTCGTACGGAATATTAAAGGAAGTTATTATTCAGCTCATTTTTTAAAAAATCCTTAATTTTTAGGCTTTTTTATCAATTTTTTTGGGATCAGTGCTTCTAGGGTCCATTTTTTGTTGTAACCAGTTAGAAGACATGTCAATTAATAAAAAATGATTAACCAAACTGAACCTACTACTAACAGCTTAAAAAGACTGCTTGACGACGGTGAGAATTAAATAATTTTCAATAAGTGTTTTTAACTTTGAAGCTCTCTTTTTTTCAAACAATTTATGGAACTTATTCTACAAATCATTTTAAAAACTTCTACGTCCCCTTAGATATTCAAAAAGATATAACACTTACTATTAAATAGGCAAAACATTGACCAAATAACAGTTAAGTTAGCAGAGGGTATGTTTTTTTGACAACTCTTTCGTCCTTTTCAGCTCCAAACAAAGAGCAGTTTTCTTCTCAAAACTTTGTTTAAGGCCTTTTATCTTGTTAATGGAGTCTTTAATTTACAGATTCTCATCGATAAATAAGACTAAAGGCCTAAGGGTGCGTATCCACTGACGCGGAGCTGGGCTGAGCGAGGCGGAGAAGATCAGAGAATAGTAGCAAGTGTTTCCACTGAAGTGAGGCGAAGCAGAGTAGAACAGAGTGGAGCGGAGCTGGGTGGAGCTGAGCGGGGCGGAGCTGCGCGGAGTGGAGCTGAGCCGAACAGACTTAGAAAACGGCCACATGCAACATCCGCGTCAGTGGATACGCACCCTAAGGCCTTTAGTCTCATTTATCGATGAGAATCTGTAAATTAAAGGCTCGATTAACAAGATTTAAGGCCTTAAACAAAGTTTTGAGAATAAAACTGCTCTTCGTTTGGAGCTGCAAAGGACTAAAGAGTTGTCAAAAAAATATACCCTCTGCTAGCTTAATTGTTATTTGGTCAATGTTTTGCCTATTTAATAGTAAGTGTTATACCTTTTTGAATAGCTAAAGAGAAGTAGAAGTTTTTAAAATGATTTGCAGAATAAGTTCCGTACATTTTTTTAAAAAAAAGAGAGCTTCAAATTCAAAAACACTTATTGAAAATTCTTTAATTCTAACCGTTGTCGAGCAGTGTTTTGAAGCTGTTAGTAGTAGGTTCAGTTTTAGTTAATCATTTTTATTAATTGACATGTCTTATAACTGGTTACAACAAAAAAATGGACCCTAGAAGCACTGATCCCAAAAAAATGGATAAAAAAGTCAAAACATTAAGGATTTTTTAAAAAATCTTTAAAGTTCAATATCTCCATAACGGTTAAGTTTCGGAGACCATATCATAGAACCAAATCCATCAGAAATGAGCTGAATAATAACTTCCTTTAATATTCAGTGCGACTTTTCCTGTAACCCTGTATAATAAGCCATAATTTTGGTGTTTTGTAACGACAACAAAAATACCGTTTTCTCAAAAGAATATTAACAAAAAAATGCCATATCTTTTTTGTTGGTCAGTTTAAAACCATTTATTTTAAATTACAAAAATAACTAACTTTTTGCAAAGTCAAAATATTAAAAAACGAGCATGGCGTAAACATTAAATAAACTATTCACAAATGTATTCACAGATTTCCAAAAGTTATAAAAAACTAACAAAACAGAGGCGAGTTGTTGTTTCAGGCAAAAATAAATAGGCCACATGCGCGGCGGACCACGCATTGTCCAGAAATAATTCTGGATCCCAGAAATCATTTTCATGGAGTTTTTATCAAGGCCCAGTCAACGGACCGCCGCGCCGACGCAGGCGCACGGGACGACTGTGTACATAGGGTTTCTCGTAGGGACTAGTAATAAAGAGCGTTCCGCCCGCAGCATTCGTCGCTAATGTTAAGAGTAGACGTATTGTTAATAAAAATGCTAGAACAGGGCTATTATACGATATATACAGTTAAGCATCAATATTTATATCTTATAGAACATTACTACTTTTCACAGAGACGCATAGAAATAACTTTTGAAATTCCTACAATATCTGAGTGTAGTGATATTTATCTTTATTATTATCAACAAAAACCAATCAATTATCCCTCGTTATCCGTTATCACTATCCTCGTTAGCGGCTATCAGGTTCGCATTCGTGTACACAGTATCCTAGGTTTAGCGACGGGTATCTCTGCGAGGAAATGATTCACATCCGAGTTCGAACTCATCAGCTTATCGCACGTAGTGTCACAGCTACTGCAGCAAATATTGACAGCTCAGCAACGGCCGTCGGCCAGCGCGAGCGCCGCCGCCGCCGCCGCCGCCGCCGCCGCCAGAGCAGACGCAACTCGAGTGCTCTTTGTTACTGGTGGCGTGTGGAGGAGACTCCGCTACAACCAGTCACGAGAGGGAGGGGCGGATGGGTGCGGCCGGCCGCCCCGTGACGGCGACGGAGCAACGGTCCTGTCGAATACTGGTCGCGAACCTAATTAGCACACATTGAAAATAGAAAAGGCCTTCATTTACATATATAATTTTAACGTTTAAATAACAACACGGGAAACGCTGATCATTGCGAAAAAAAATTCTAAAAAGAACGATACTTCATAGCGTTTCAATCGTAAAAAACAAGGAAACGACCGTTAACAAGGATTCATTTTATAACTTCGGAGAGATCGGCGTTTCTTTTCAGTGTTTCGTCCATTTTCAATAAAAAAAGACGACCCGCGACGTCGTCTAGTCGGCCGAACGCGCCGACTGGACTCCGACTACACAAGTCGCGCCTACTAGTCGGGCGACGGGCCGGTACATCTCTAATACGTACGTATAGAAAAATATAAATCTATTTTAGAATTTGTTCGATATGAGTACGGAAAGGGAAGTTTATCCCGGCGTCGCGTCGCGGCGCGCTCAGACGGCGCAGCGGCGCAGCATGGGCGCGGTGTCGCCGTCGGCGGGGTCGGCGGGGTCGTGGGGGTCGGCGGGGTCGTGGGGGTCGGCGGGGTCGGCGGGGTCGCCCGCGGCCGGCTCCAGGTCGGGGTCGCTCCAGTCGCGCGCGCGCGGCGCCAGCAGGCCGCACAGGCCGCACTGGAAGAACTCGGCGGCGTTGAGCAGCGGGCCGCGGCTGAAGGGCGAGCGGCCGCCGCGCGCCTGGAAGTGCCGGTAGCGGCCGCGGTTCAGCTGCTCGTTGGTCGTCATGCCCAGGCACACCACCTGCAAGGCGGGCGAGCGGCGTCACTGAGTGTATGCGTGTCGCGCAAGCAGCGGCCGCGGCGGTACGCACCAGGTATAGCTGGCACACGGTGAGCACGGCCACCCAGAAGAAGTGGAAGGCGGCGTGCAGCATCACCCACACCAGCCACGCGTTGCAGCGCGCCCAGCGCAGCGCCAGCGCCACCGCCGGGGGCTCGTCGGCGGCGGCGGGGGTGGCGCCGGCCCCCGCGGCTCCCGCGCCCCCCGCGCCCCCCGCCCCGGGCCCGCACTGCGCCCGCAGCGCGCGCGCGCAGCCCCACACCATCCACGCGCACATCACCAGCAGCGACACCAGGAACCCGATGAAGTGCCGGTGATTCTTTGCACCTGCTCGAACAACACGCGAAACGTTCTAGAGATCGTGAGATCGAACGGACTCGGAATCTAGTGTCGCGTCGTCGACGCGGGCGGGGAGGTACCGACCGATGCAGTTGCCGACCCAGGGGCAGTGGTGGTCGAAGCGCGCGACGCAGCGGTTGCACACGGAGCAGTGCTTGGAGCGCAGCGGGCGCCGCACCAGGCACGCCGAGCAGAACCGCGCGGGCTCGAAGCCGCCGCCGCCCAGCCGCTCCGACAGCGCCACGATGGTCTGCAACAGGCCGCGTCACCGCGTCACCGCGTCACCGCGTCACCGCGTCAGTCGGTCGGGCGCTGCGGCCCCGCACGGAGCCGGGCCGGACCGGGCCACACTAGCACACACTCACTCGGAACTTGTCGGCGCGCGAGTCCGCGATGACGCCGGGGTCGGCTCGCCACGAGCGCAGGAAGCAGTACCACAGCGCGCCGGAGCTCAGCAGGAAGGCGGCCGTTACCAGGCTGCCCACGGCGCCCCACACGAAAACAACCCACGTGATGTAAAACCATGCCTGCGGGCCGGAAACGATCCACGTTACGACAGTTACTCGCACGAGCGAGCTATAGAAACTAACGGTAGGAATCCACCGCGTAATTTAATTGTAGACGCTCAGTCGAGGCGAGTGAGAGCGGCGGGCGGCGAGACGGCCGCGCTGAGGTGGCGGTACCTCGGTGCAGAGGTCGCCGCTGGCAGTCGGCCGCGGTGGGTTACCTCGGTGCAGAGGTCGCCGCTGGCAGTCGGCCGCGGTGGGTTACCTCGGTGCAGAGGTCGCCGCTGGCAGTCGGCCGCGGTGGGTTACCTCGGTGCAGAGGTCGCCGCTGGCAGTCGGCCGCGGTGGGTTACCTCGGTGCAGAGGTCGCCGCTGGCAGTCGGCCGCGGTGGGTTACCTCGGTGCAGAGGTCGCCGCTGGCAGTCGGCCGCGGTGCGCGCTGCGGTGGCGGTACCTCGGTGCAGAGGTCGCCGCTGGCAGTCGGCCGCGGTGCGCGCTGCGGTGGCGGTACCTCGGTGCAGAGGTCGCCGCTGGCAGTCGGCCGCGGTGCGCGCTGCGGTGGCGGTACCTCGGTGCAGAGGTCGCCGCTGGCAGTCGGCCGCGGTGGGTTACCTCGGTGCAGAGGTCGCCGCTGGCAGTCGGCCGCGGTGCGCGCTGCGGTGGCGGTACCTCGGTGCAGAGGTCGCCGCTGGCAGTCGGCCGCGGTGCGCGCTGCGGTGGCGGTACCTCGGTGCAGAGGTCGCCACTGGCAGTCGGCCGCGGTGCGCGCTGCGGTGGCGGTACCTCGGTGCAGAGGTCGCCGCTGGCAGTCGGCCGCGGTGGGTTACCTCGGTGCAGAGGTCGCCGCTGGCAGTCGGCCGCGGTGCGCGCTGCGGTGGCGGTACCTCGGTGCAGAGGTCGCCGCTGGCAGTCGGCCGCGGTGCGCGCTGCGGTGGCGGTACCTCGGTGCAGAGGTCGCCGCTGGCAGTCGGCCGCGGTGCGCGCTGCGGTGGCGGTACCTCGGTGCAGAGGTCGCCGCTGGCAGTCGCCGGCGGTGCGCGCTGCGGTGGCGGTACCTCGGTGCAGAGGTCGCCGCTGGCAGTCGGCCGCGGTGCGCGCTGCGGTGGCGGTACCTCGGTGCAGAGGTCGCCGCTGGCAGTCGGCCGCGGTGCGCGCTGCGGTGGCGGTACCTCGGTGCAGAGGTCGCCGCTGGCAGTCGGCCGCGGTGCGCGCTGCGGTGGCGGTACCTCGGTGCAGAGGTCGCCGCTGGCAGTCGGCCGCGGTGCGCGCTGCGGTGGCGTTACCTCGGTGCAGAGGTCGCCGCTGGCAGTCGGCCGCGGTGGGTTACCTCGGTGCAGAGGTCGCCGCTGGCAGTCGGCCGCGGTGGGTTACCTCGGTGCAGAGGTCGCCGGTGGCAGTCGGCCGCGGTGGGTTACCTCGGTGCAGAGGTCGCCGCTGGCAGTCGGCCGCGGTGGGTTACCTTGGTGCAGAGGTCGCCGCTGGCAGTCGGCCGCGGTGGGTTACCTCGGTGCAGAGGTCGCCGCTGGCAGTCGGCCGCGGTGGGTTACCTCGGTGCAGAGGTCGCCGCTGGCAGTCGGCCGCGGTGGGTTACCTCGGTGCAGAGGTCGCCGCTGGCAGTCGGCCGCGGTGGGTTACCTTGGTGCAGAGGTCGCCGCTGGCAGTCGGCCGCGGTGGGTTACCTCGGTGCAGAGGTCGCCGCTGGCAGTCGGCCGCGGTGGGTTACCTCGGTGCAGAGGTCGCCGCTGGCAGTCGGCCGCGGTGGGTTACCTTGGTGCAGAGGTCGCCGCTGGCAGTCGGCCGCGGTGGGTTACCTTGGTGCAGAGGTCGCCGCTGGCAGTCGGCCGCGGTGGGTTACCTCGGTGCAGAGGTCGCCGCTGGCAGTCGGCCGCGGTGGGTTACCTTGGTGCAGAGGTCGCCGCTGGCAGTCGGCCGCGGTGGGTTACCTTGGTGCAGAGGTCGCCGCTGGCAGTCGGCCGCGGTGGGTTACCTCGGTGCAGAGGTCGCCGCTGGCAGTCGGCCGCGGTGGGTTACCTTGGTGCAGAGGTCGCCGCTGGCAGTCGGCCGCGGTGGGTTACCTTGGTGCAGAGGTCGCCGCTGGCAGTCGGCCGCGGTGGGTTACCTTGGTGCAGAGGTCGCCGCTGGCAGTCGGCCGCGGTGGGTTACCTTGGTGGAGAGGTAGACGCTGAGAGGGAACACGTTCTTGAGGTCGTCGTCGAGCGCGGCGCCGGCCAGCAGGCGCAGCGCCAGCGCCAGCGCCGCCAGCAGCGCCGCCTTGGCCGCGTAGGGCGCCGCCAGCTCCAGCACCAGCCCCGTCAGATAGAATGCCGCGAAGGGCACGCCCGCCACCGCCCACCAGCGCACCTTCTGCAACGACAAGGCGACCATCTCGCGAGTTCCGTGAGTCCGTGAGTCCAGGACTGACCGCTGGCCTCTCGCGTCACTGCAGATCGAACCTTTCAAATTCTTGCTAATATTTTAAATGAGAAAGTGTGTTTGTTTTTGTTTGTCCTTCTTTCGCGTCGCAACGATGCATCGAATCGACGTTTTTGTTTTGCACAGAGATAGGCGACCGGGTTGGAAGCGGCATACCCCAAAAATAATGTAACTCAAGAAAGTGATGCTGTTTCATTGCCAATCGCAACCGATTTCATTAAAGACAAAGAGTCGTAGCTTACTGTAAAATCTAGATCCACAGTGACGATTAATTTTATTAACACAGCAAAAATTCGTTAGTGTTTGTAAATTCGTTCACATGAGTAGTATGTGTGTCTTGTGTGTGCGTGGGTGGTGTGGGTGGTGTGGGTGGTGTGGGTGGTGTGGGTGGTGTGTGCGGGTGCGGGGGCGGGGCGCACCTGGTCGAGCGCGAGGCGGCGCAGGCGCGGGCAGGCGGCGGGGCCGGGGCCGGGGCCGGGGCCGGCGGCGCGCATGCGCTGGCGCACGAGGGCCCGCACGCGCGCGCCGCACCACGCGCCCTCGCCGGCCAGCATGCGCAGCGGCGTGGCGCCGCGCCGGTTCGCCGTCTCCAGGCTGGCGTGCCCCTGCGCATGCGCGACCGCACACCGTCATCGTCAATCCACCGGCCACCGACGGTAACCTAACCTGACAATATTTTCTATCGACGGTGCGTCATCGGTGCACCGTTCGCGACAGACTATGGACGCTTTTGATGTATCACCATCATCATCAGACAAAAGAAGTCCACTGCTGACAAAGGCCTCCCCCAAGGATTTCCACACTGACCGGTCCTTTTACTGTGTATGAGAAAATATTGTTTCTATCTATAATTTCTTTTTAAATAATATTTTAAGATATTCTTCAAATATCTAAAATGCCTGCTGCCATGATGGTCGTAGATACGTGATCACTAGAATGGCATACAATAAATACCCAACTCTTATAACAGATGATAAATAATAATAATATTGCGGGACAAATCACACACGGTCACCTGACCCCAAACTAGGATTCCCTGTATCTTGGGAACCAGAGACTGATATACATACACATATACATTTAAATACATACATATATAGAAATAATACACCCAGACACAGAGCAAACAAATCTGCTCATCACAGAAATGTTTGCCCTGGGTGGGGATCGAACCCACGACTCTCGGATCAGTAGTCAGGATCGCTAACCACTTATATGTGATATAATATGTGGTTTCATCAAATGTGGAATTATTTTGGTTACCATCCTTATTACTTCACAATCAAAACATCATGGCAATAGGGTATTTGACACAATCAAAATTAAATTCAAAAATATTATTCACTTAATAGCATTTTTCCTAGAATAGCGAAAAATATTACTGGACTGATATTTTTGTTCCTTTCGAATTTTATATTCATTACAATTAGAAAATAAGTTCGTCAAACGCCAGTAACACAAACAAAATATTGTTTTTGGCAGTTGATAAAAAGTCACTCAAATGACTAGTAGTCAAATACCGTATTGCTTTTGTGAGAATATTCCACCATATGACAATTCACCTGCTGGTAAGTGATGATGATGCCGAAGATGGAAGCGGGCTTTATGAGGTTGCAGCCTATATATTGACATATCCTCTGTCAATATATAGTCTTTAAAATAGTTCACATGTGGGTGACACTTAAGACACAACACTATTGAATAGTTGTTTTTTATATTTTAGGTATATTATACATACATAAAATTATAATAATTAAATAAAATTGCTGCTTGCAACATGCTTGTAGCTTCTTTAAATGAACCCAAACCCAGCCCTACAATTGTAGAGAACTGAGGATAATATACTTTGAAAGTCTAATATAGTATAAACTATTCATAGGCATAAAATATTTGCATGTAGGTTTGTTTTATAAACTGTACTAACATAAAATATAAGTGTAGAAACTGCAGTAGCATTTCTAGCTAGAATAGCCCAATGCAGAGCGGTATTGCCATGCGCATCGTCCTGCGGGTGCGGCGAGGCGCCCAGCGTGATCAAGAGGCGCGCCGGGTCCACGGCCGGCACCTTCCACGCGGCCCACATGAGCGGCGTCATGCCGCCCGCGTCGCCCTCGTCCACGGGCGTGCCGCGCGCCACCAGGTAGGCGCACACGGCCGTGTGGCCGAACTGCGCCGCCAGGTGCAGCGCGCCGCAGCCCTCGCCGTCGCGCAGCCGCGGGTCGGCGCCCGCGCGCGCCAGCAGCACCACGGCCTCCAGGTGGCCCTGGCGCGCCGCCCACTGCAGCGGCGTGGACTGCAGCTCGCCGCCCACCGCGTCCACGCGCGCGCCGCGCTCCAGCAGGTACTGGATGATCTCCCGCCGGTTGTTGATCGCCGCCCAGTGCAGCAGCGTCACGGTCTCCTGGTCGGGCCGGTTTACGTCCCAGCCCGCCTCGACCAGCTCCTTGACGCGCGCGAAGGCGCCGTACTGCGTCGCTTTGACGATGTCGAAGCCGCTGTAGTCGCGCTCGAGCGGCGGTGGCGGGCCGCGCGGCTCGGCGCCGGGCTCGTCGCGCTGTGCGCCGCCGCACTGGCCGCCGGCCGCCGCGGCCGCGCCGCACGTGCGCTCGTACATAGCGCGGCGGCTCCGCTCGCGGCTCGTGGCTCGCTCAGCTGCTGCCTTTCGACACCACGACACTGAACCGCCACTAACCTACCGCACAAGCTCCCGTCCCAATAAACAAATGAAACGTCACACTACTTGCTACAGATCCATAATGCTGATACTGCGTCTGCCCCAGTTATCTTCAAAATTGTGAGATAATTATTTAACTCAATTTTAGCTACATATCAAAAGCCCGCTTATCAATAAAATAATTTCGAAGATACTATATAAAAATATGAAGACAGCCTGACATACATAGTGATTATATTCTCTTTGGCCTGACAGGTACAAAATTACATGCAGGGTGACCATCTTAAAACTGGCGAATCTGCCGGACACTGGCAAAAAATCTGCCAAAATCTGTCAAACTAATATGTGGAACCCCGATCAATTTAGTTAATAAGATAATAAAAATAAACCAACATTAAGGTTCATAAATATGGTGTATAGAGCGTTTCAACAAATAGTTCCTATGCCGTTATGTTGGCTCCCCTGTCTATCAACGACATCAACACGCGAAGATGCTTCTTAGTGGGGAATTTAGTGCAAAGCCTAGTAAAGAAAGAAAGAAAAAAGTTTATTCAGCAACAAAACAACGAAAATAGAACAAAACATAAATTAAAAGATCTTATAAACTAGTGAGGAAACAATTCAATACATGCACAAATTAATACATGCATGTTGCCGAAAAGGCCCGAACTCAGCATAGTGCTGTGGCTATAAAGCTCATAACCATAACAATTTTATGCTTAAAACTTGGACAGTCGCGCACTCTCTGAGAGGCGGTGGGAGGTTGTTCCAGATTTTACTGGCGGCGTACTTGAAACTACCCCGGAAAGCACTAGTTTTATGTTTCGGGATGAGCAGTAAATATGACGATGCTCGAGTACGATACCTGTTTGTGTTACTCGACCAAGTAAGTTTGTCATAGAGTTGCTGGGGTTTTTGGCTTTGTATTATACCAAATAGCAGCACAGAAATATGTTTGTAGCGATTTCATATTTAGAATATTTTGACTATTTAAATACGGGGTGATATGGCTTCTACGCGGGATATTGAGTGTAAATCTGGCACAAGCATTCTGTATGCGGTGAATTAGACAAATTTTTGTATGTAGTAGGCGGGGGCCATAAACAACATCGGCATAATTAAGCTTGGAAAGAACTAGACTGTCTACTAGTTGTTGTCTGACTGGGACACTCAAAAAATCACGCATATGGTAGAGTATTTTGAGGCGGTAAAAGCAATTCTTCACAACTCCAGCAATGTGTTTTTCAAATCTTAGGTTAGCATCAATAGTCAGCCCAAGACTACGAGCAGTGTCTACACATTCTATCCTCTCGCCAGCTACTATTATGTTTGGCTGTTCAATCAGAATCTTTTGGACAAGGTGTCTTGATCCAAGCACCATGAATTTTGATTTTACTGGGTTCAAGACCAAACAGTTCCGGCTTGACCAGTCTACTAGTCTCTCTAAGTCACTGTTAATATACTCAAGTGCCCGATTCAAATCACCCGGTGCGAATGAAAAATAAAGTTGCACGTCATCTGCATACATATGGTATCTGCAATTAAGAATACAAGGTGTTATATCGGTGCTATAAAGTATAAACAACAGCGGGCCGAGAATTGATCCCTGAGGCACGCCACGCACCACCGGACAAAAAGGTGAAGAATCGTATGAGCCCGTATCATTGTTTATGTCAACCTTTTGGGAAAGATCTGACAGATAGCTTTCGAACCATTTAACAGTTTTTACGTCGAAACCGTAATATGACATTTTAGATAATAAAAGATTTAAATTAATGCAGTCGAAAGCGCGGGAAAAATCCAGCAAAACCAATATAGTAACCTGCCCTGAGTCTTGCGCTTCAAGGATATTACTGGTGACATCAAGTAGTGCAGTAGATGTACTGCGACCTTTGCGGAAGCCTGATTGGACATCGGACAATAAAGAGAAAGCTTCAAGATAATCTGTCAATTGTGCACAGACCACTTTCTCAAGAACTTTAGACAAGCAGGGCAGGATACTTATAGGTCTGAGCTCCTTAATATGAGTTGGGTTGGGCACTTTCGGTATTGGGCGTACCAGCGCTTTCTTCCAAAGAGTCGGGAAAACACCAGACGAGATTGACACATGAACGATAGTAGTTATCGCCTCTAAAGTATGTGAGAGAGTCATCATCACCATTTCTAAAGTTAATCCATCTACTCCCTTTGCGTTGGATTTTAAGCTGTTTATGTGCTTTAGTACGATCATTTCATTTACAGGTTTAAGTGAAAACTCAACATCACTATACCTATGGAACTCAAAATAAGTTATGTCTGACAGATTAGCGGTGACTCTACCCGGAATATCCAGGAAGTGCTTGTTCACAGCTACCGGATCCCGTAGTTGCAAAGTTTCCAAGCTTCTGGACTGGAGAGGACTCGGCATCAACATCAATGGCGAGTACATCACTCACCTTCGATTTGCTGATGATATCATGATCATGGCTGAGACCTTGTAGGAACTAGACGCAATGCCCGATGGACTCAGTAGAGTCTCCCAACAAGTGGGTCTTAGAATGAACATGGATAACACGAAAGACTCCTCTGAAGGTTGGAGACTACACTCGAATTTGTTGACGAATAACGTATACTTGGGACAAACAGTCCAGTAAGGTAGGTCCAACTTCGAGAAAGAGATCAATCGTCGAATCCAACTCGACTGGGAAGCGTTCGGGAAGCTCCGCAATATCTTCACGACCAAAATACCGCACTGTCTCAAGACTAAAGTATTTGACCAGTGTGTGTTGCCAGTTATGAGACGACGTATTATGGATCCGAGACATGGTCTCTTACTATAGGCCTCATAAGAAGGCTCAAGGTCACCCAATGTGCGATGGAGCGTGCTATGCTTGGTGTTTCCCTACGTGATCAAATCAAAAATGAGTAGATACCTACGTAGGAGAACTAAAGTTACCGACATAGCTCTCAGAATCGCTAGACTTAAGTGGCAGTAGGCAGGTCACATACCTCGTAGAACAGATGGCCGTTGGGACAGTAAAGTTCTCGAGTTGTGACTGCGCACCGGAAGACTCAGTGTGGGTAGGCCTCCAACTCCGTGGACCGACGACCTAGTGAAGGTTGCGGGAAGCCACTGGATGCAAGCCGCACAGGACCGGTCGGTGTGGAAATCCTTGGGGGCGGCCTTTGTCCAGCAGTGGACGTCTTTCAACTGACAGATAGTATACCACCATAATTCGTATGAGAAATAGTCACATTCTTCGGATTTTCTCATACTTATATGTTTTTTAAGGAAAATATTTTTTGTTCTACGTGACAAATATTTTGTGATTGAGAGAAATATTTAAATAATAATATTATGTACCTATTTATATTATCTTACTTAACACTCATTTTTTGACGCTAGATGATACATTTTATTTACTTACGAACAATATACATATACTAAAACCGCGCGTTTTAAGCTACATCAAAGAGCATCAAATTTTTTTTTTTGCTATTCTAATAAAATTTATATTTTTATAATCCTAGGAAATGTGGCTTTCAGGATATACAGGGTGACTGGTAAATCAACGGACGCATTTAAGGAGGTGAATAAGAAGCTGATACACATTCCAAATATGTAAAAAAAACATGACCTTAATTTTTATCATTAAAAAAATAATTTTAAAGTTCACCTCTACATTTTACTAAATACTAAGTCACATGTACGCGGCCTCGGGCAACGACCCCGAGTGGCGGCGCGGACTCGCAATACTGCGCATGCGCGTGAGCGACTGCTCCCGCGTCTCTGCCCTGCGCCGTGCCGCGCCGACCCTAGTCAGTCGCCCGCGGGCAGTCGCAGGGGTGGCGTGCGCTACGCGGGCCTCCCGCTCGTTGCCAACATTCTGGTTTTACTTACGTCGCTGTCACGTGGATTGCAGTGCCTTGATAGTGTTAATGGCTTATCAGTACTTTAACGTGGATACTGGGATATGATGTGGTGTTATGTGATGTCAGCTAGTGTTGTTAGACGCGAATTATGTCATATTGCGATGTATTACGAATTACGCAAGTTGCCGTCATAGGATTTTTTTAGGAGACTAAGAGCGTTTGGCCTTCCTCCAGTTCCTAACCCTGATCAAGGACGAGGAAGGAATCCTTCGTTATCCAGTGAAGCAATGATACAAAGCAATTTACTTCGATTACTACCCAAGTACGCGGAATGCAGGAAGGCATTTCCAGGTATCCCAGTGGTTGGGGTAACGTATCCTACATGAAGACGGACTCCATCCTTTCATTATCAGTGTGTTATCAGCCTGTCCAAGAGATAGGCCTTAGCGACCACGAGCAATACGGTGCACGCTGTGGGAAAGTGGTAAGTACCTAGGCATAGAGTTATAAAACACAAGAATAGTTGCGTTTTTAAAAAAAAATATGTAACTTGTGTTTTTTGAATGTATGATTTTTTTGTTTTATACGGTTGAAAAGTATGTAAATTATCCTATCATCTCCTTAAATACGTCCGTCGTTCAACCAGTCACCCTGTATTTTTTTCATGCTAATATCCTAGACCATCAAAAATTAATCGACACATATGTGGAAAAAAACACCTATACTTATCTACTTGTTGGGTTGCGCTTCTTTTGGGGCTTATATCTCCATAACTTTAGGTACTAGGGTAAGTCCGATATCATTTTCAGATATTTTAAGGATGAAAAATTCATTTCTGCAACAAAAAAAAATACTTTTCATAGAAAAAAAAAGAAATAGAACTGCTGAAATTTAGAAAAGCGGGCCGCGCGTTTTATGCCACGCTGCCACGTATTGAATTTTATTTTTTTCACTAAGTATACAGGGCGTTAACAAAAGTGCGTATGAAATTTTAAGGGGTTACTCAGAATCAAGTACAGAACCCAGGAAAAATATTGAAAAATTTATCCGCTCTTCAATTATTTTTTTCAGATTCTCATACTAAATTTAAAGAATGAATCGAGAATTTGTATGAAAAACTGCAAAAAAAAATTGAAGAGCGAATTTTTTCAATATTTTTCCTGGATTCTATACTTGATTCTGAGTAACCCCTTAAAATTTCAAACGCACTTTTTTTAACATCCTGTATATTATGCTATTCTAATAAAATTTATATTTTTATAATCCTAGGAAGTGTGGCTTTCAGAATATATTTTTTTCATGCTTATATCTTCTATCTATCTATCTAACTATCAGCCGAAAGACGTCCACTGCTGGACAAAGGCCTCCCCCAAGGATTTCCACACCGACCGGTCCTGTGCGGCTTGCATCCAGCGGCTTCCTGCAACCTTTACCAGGTCGTCGGTCCACCGAGTCGTGGGCCTGCCCACACTGCGCCTTCCGGTGCGCGGTCGCCATTCGAGAACTTTACTGCCCCAACGGCCATCTGTTCTACGAGCTATGTGCCCTGCCCACTGCCACTTAAGTCTAGCGATTCTGAGAGCTATGTCGGTAACTTTAGTTCTCCTACGTATCTCCTCATTTCTGATTCGATCACGTAGGGAAACACCAAGCATAGCACGCTCCATCGCCCTTTGGGTGACTTTGAGCCTTCTTATAAGGCCCATAGTAAGCGACCATGTCTCGGATCCATATGTCATCACTGGCAACACACACTGGTCAAAGACTTTAGTCTTGAGGGACTGCGGTATTTTGGACGTAAAGATATTGCGAAGCTTCCCGAACGCTGCCCAGCCGAGTTGGATTCGACGATTCAGAGATCGAGAAAGAGTGATTCGAGAGATCACTCTTTCTCGAAGTTGGACCTACCTAACTGGACTGTTTGTCCCAGGTATACATATTCGTCAACAACTTCGAGTGTAGAGTCTCCAACCTTCAGCGGAGTGGGTGTAACACGGACGTTTGACATGATTTTCATCTTATTCATGTTCATTTTAAGACCCACTTGTTGGGAGACTCTACTAAGTCCTTCCAGCATTGCGCCTAGGTCTTCCAAGGTCTCAGCCATGATCACGATATCGTCAGCAAATCGAAGGTGAGTGATGTACTCGCCATTGATGTTAATGCCGAGTCCTCTCCAGTCCAGAAGCTTGAAAACGTCTTCCAGTGCAGCGGTGAACAGTTTCGGAGATATAACGTCTCCCTGTCTCACCCCACGCTGCAGCCGGATAGGTTTCGAATTCTGGTCCTGGAGGTGGACCGACATGGTGGCGTTTTCATACAAACACTTCAACACTTCGATGTATCGATAATCAATTTGGCACCGTTGGAGAGACTGCAACAACACAGCCCAGGTCTCGATCGAATCAAAGGCTTTCTCATAGTCCACAAACGCCAAGCATAGTGGCCGATTATACTCTTTGGTCTTCTGTATAATCTGCCGCAGCGTATGTATGTGGTCTATGGTACTGAAGCCTTTTCGGAAACCGGCTTGTTCGGGAGGCTGGAAGTCGTCAAACCTGCGTGCGAGACGATTCGTAATGACTCTCGAAAACAGCTTGTAGACATGGCTCAGGAGTGAGATGGGTCTGTAATTCTTCAGCAGAGACTTATCACCCTTCTTGAAGAAGAGCATCACCACACTCCTGTGCCATGCTGTAGGCGTTCGTCCCTCGAGCATGACGGAATTAAATAGCTTCTGAAGAGCTATAAGTACCGGTTCTCCACCTGCTTTCAGAAGCTCAGCCGTAATTCCATCATCACCCGGTGCCTTGTTGTTCTTAAGCTGTTTGAGAGCCATTCTAATCTCGCACAGGCTGACGTCTGGGATATCTTCGGTATAGTGTCAGGACAATCTGGCTCTCGGGTCTTCAGCCAGATTGCTGACAGGTAAGCGTGTAGTCATGTATAATTGTCCGTAGAATTTCTCAACCTCTTCCAACAGCTCGGGCTTGGACGACACGACTCTGCCATCCTCGGTCTTCAGCTTTGTCAGTTGGCTTTGACCAGCAGACAGATCCCTTGCGAATACTTTTGACCTTTTATTGCGCTCGATAGCCTCTTTAATACGATTGGTATTAAATTGGCATATATCACGGGTCAAGGACTTGGAAATCTGTCTGTTTAGTCGCCGATACTGACAAGCATCTTCAGAGGATTTCAGAATCAGGCTTCGTCTTTCCTCCATGAGCTTGCTGGTGAGGTCCGAGATACGAGATGTTCTTTTTAAACGGCCGGTTTTGAAGGCCTTATTCCCAGCCGTTTGGACAATTTCCATGAACCTGTCGTTATAATTGTCCACATTTTCGCATTCTCCTAGGCATTCGAAGCGGTTGTGCAACTCGAGTTGAAAGCTTTCGGGGTTTTGGAGTTGGATAGGCGCTGGTCGGAGCGTGGACTTCATCAGTCGACATCTTTCTAGCTTTGTTTTTAGATTCAATGTGCCTCTTACCATTCGGTGATCGTTTCCTGTCTTCAGCGAGTTGATCACAGAGACATCATTGAATATTTGCCTTTGTGTCGACAAGATGAAGTCAATCTCATTTTTTACTACGCCACTGGGATGCAGCCATGTCCACTTGCGCTGTTTTGGCTTTTTGAAGAAGGAGTTCATCATGAAGAGGCCCTCCTTCTCCATAAAGCCAGCCAGCAGCTGACCCCGCGCATTCCTCTCTCCGTATCCAAATTTCCCCACTCTCAGCTCGTTGTCCCTTCGTTTACCTAGTTTCGCGTTGAAGTCCCCCATCACAACGGTGAAATGGGTCCTGGAGCTATGTATGGCTCTGGAGATATCCTCATACATAGCCTCCACCTCTTCGTCGGGGTGTTCCGCGGTCGGCGCATATACCTGTATGACCTTCAGCGAATACCGTTTGGTGATTCTGAGTATAAGGTACGCTACCCTCGTCGAAACACTCTCGACCTGGACCACGTTGTTGACTAGGGATTATATCTTAGACCATTAAAAATTAATCGACACATATGCGAAAAAAGGTAGTCATGTTTTATACGTTTTATCAAATATTTCCTTTTTTTCATATGGAAAGTCATTTTTTTATTACAGAAATGAATTCGTTATCCTTGAATCATTCGAAAATGATATCTCTTTTACCAATAGTTTTGGAGATATAAGCCCACAAATGGAGCGCGGCAGAAACAAACTTTACCCCCCTCCCCCTGCCAAACGGCGGAGGGCTCCCGATGGCTCCCGGGCTTAATCCACTCAGAACGGCTTAGGGAACAATTATGCTAAGTTTGAGCGCCGGATCCAAAATAAAACAGTTCATCATACTAAATCCCCGACTATCTACCGATTTTATTAGTGTGTATCTACGTTATCTAAATCTAAAAATTGCTGCCAACATAACGTCATAGGAACTATTTGTTGAAACGCTCTATACCACGGGCGTACCTAGTGATGTATATAGAAAGAAAAAAACAGTTTTTTTTTCACTATTTTGAAAAAAAACATAGCACCCTCGTTTATTTTTCAGAGAACAAAAATACAATTGAAATGGAATAAAACATCAATAGTGATGGTTTTCTTGTTATTTTAATTGATAAAATCAATTAAATTCTTCATTAATAAAAAAAATCTAAACCAAAATATAAACCAAACAAAGATTGGAGAAATCCTGTCCCTCAGTAAACATTAAACATCAAGGAGTGCCAACTACTTTGAGCTATTTGATTACAAAAAAAAAATGTATTGTTCCAATGTTCAATTCAAAGTTAATAAACAAAACATTAATATATCAAGTAATTCTTATTTAACAATAATCGCCTAAGGATATTTGTATTTTCATATACCGTTATGGATATACAGGGTGACTGGTAAATCAACGGACGCATTTAAGGAGGTGAATCAGAAGCTGATACACATTCCAAATATGTAAAAAAACATGACCTTAATTTTCATCATTTAAAAAATAATTTTAAAGTTCACTTCTACATTTTACTAAATTCTAAATCACGTGTACGCGGCCTCGGGCAATGACCCGAGTAGCGGCGCGGACTCGCCACTGCGCAATACTGCGCATGCGCGTAAGTGACTGCTCCCGCGTCCCTGCCCTGCGCCGCGCCGCGCAGGCCCTAGTCAGTCGCCCGCGGGCTATCGTATGGGTGGCGTGCGTCCACGCGCGTCCCGTTCGTCGCGAACATTCTGGTTTTACTTACGTAGCTGTCGCGTGGATTTCGGTGCCTTGATAGTGAGTGATAATGGCTTATCAGTACTCTAATGAGGATGCTGGGACATGGTGTGGTGCTATGTGACGTAAGCTACTGTTGTTAGACGTGTATTGCAGTGTATCACGAATTACATAAGTTGCCGTCATAGGACTTCTTAGGAGACTTAGTGCGTTTGGCCTTCCTCCAGTTCCTAACCCTGATCAAGGACGAGGAAGGAATCCTTCGTTATCCAGTGAACCCGCACAAAGCAATTTATCGTACTTCGATTATTACCCATGTGAAAGTACGCAGAATGCAGGAAGGCTTTTCCAGGTATCCCAGTGGTTGGGGTAACGTATCCTACATGAAGACGAGCTCCATCTTTTCATTATCAGTGTGTTATCAGCCTGTCCAAGAGATTGGCCTTAGCGACCACGAGCAGCACGGTGCACGCTGTGGGAAAGTGGTAAGTACCTAGGCATAGAGTTAGGAAACACAAGAATAGTAGCGTTTTATAAAAAAAATATGTAACTTGTGTTTTTGATTTTTTTGTTTTATATGGTTGAAAAGTATGTAAATTATCCTATCATCTCCTTAAATACGTCCGTCGTTCAACCAGTCACCCTGTATATATACTTAAAAAAACCTGCGCCAGAAAAAAACTGTTCCTTTCATGATTTTTTTCAACGATTCTTTTTCATCTCAGAAATATCCCATTTTTTTACATTTTTAAGTATACGCATACCTACATAAAGGGAAAAGGGAAATTATATATATATTTCCATGGGAACTTTGTATGGAGTACACAATTTTTTTACAAAGATGTGGGACAAAAGTTTTTCAGTTTGATAAATATTATAGAATCTCTAAATCGCCCCTCAAAAAGTACCTAGTTCTAATTTTCTTAATACTCTGTATAACGCTGCCGACCATTTTAATGGTATGAATATGTGCGTGTTGTATTTAATAATCTTCTTTAAATGTCCAATAAAAAATTGTAATTACCTATAAAAAGAATTACGTACAAACATGAAATCCCATAATTATTTATGACATTAACGCTCGACTTCGGTGCAGCGCCATCTATTGTCACTGTTGAAAATCACTAAATTGCTTGAAAATGAAAACCCCTTATTGTTACGTTTACTGAAATGATTTAACAATTACTATTTCAACTTTTTAGTCAAATACTTGTTAGTAAAACATTCAGATGTGACTTCCGAAAGACTTTTCTCAATAGCTGGATTAATAAAAACTGAAAAATGAAAGAAAACCTAAAGAGCTGTTTTTTTAATTTTTAATGTTAAACGACATAAATCATATAACTTTTAGGTTTGACGGGTCATTTTGTGTCGTGTTTGAGAACTCGTACTTTAATTTTTAATTGATAGGTTTTTAAAAATCCAGGAACTTTTATTAAAATTATCAGAACTCACTCGTAAATATTATCAGAACCAATTTTAAATTCAATTATTAGGTTGTTCCAAAATAAAACACTAAATATGGCTATTTCACAAAAAAGGACTCTCTTACATTTGAATTTACTGCATACGATGTCACCTTAGCGGAGATAAGGCAATAAAGTATTTTGAAAGTTTTAAGGCTAAGGTTTTTCTTACAAATTTTGCTAATATAAAATTATCGAAATGGCATATTCAGTATTTTATTTTGGAACAGCCGAATTGTAATTGTAATCGGCATTTACTTCAAGCAATAACTGTAATTAATATAAAATACGAGAATTTACTTTTATCAACTATTGTATTTATTGTCACGAGCTTTCGCCCGCGACTTTTATTATTTATTACTATTTTTTTCTCCTCACGGGATCTTTGCGAATCCTAGTTAACGTTTTAAATTAATATAAAATACAAATATAGGGTAACATTTTTATTTATTGTTTCTTCTCTCTCTCTCTCGCTCTTATCGTTTATTTATAGTAGGTGTTAAAAAAGTGCGTTTTGGGGTTACTCAGAATCAAGTACAGAATACAGGAAAAAATATTGAATAAGTCCACAATATATTTTTTTCAATTTCTAATACTGAATCTGAATAATTAATTAAGAATTAGTGTGGAAAACTACAAAAAAGTTGTATATTGGATTTTTTAAATATTTTTTCCTGTATTATATACTTGATTCTGAATAACCCTTTAAAATTTCATGCGCGCTTTTTTAACACCCTGTATATATTTTATACAAAAAATATACAGTTACAGTAATTTTACAATAATAATAATAATAATAATTCTTTATTTTCTCACCACTACAATGCAAAATTATATGTAAAACAGAGATTGTATAATAAGTAAACAAATAGTAAGTTGATCAGCACTGTGTAGTGGGAGTCTGGTGCCTAAACTAGAATATAAAATTCTGTATTTCAGGTCACCAGGCCTCCACCCCAGGGAGTAATTGTTTCACAATTTTGATATGTAATTTAAAGTGTACATTACTACATTTTTGAAGTAAAGGTGAGTGAGTACAGAGGTAGCAAAAACAAAGAGAGTATATATGGAATATCATTTAAAGAGAAAACAATTTAAACAGTTATCGATAGACACACATAATACGTCCTCATCATTCATTCATTTAAATTCCCCCAAATTAGGGTATTTAGTATTTTTATTTTTAAGCAACACTGAACGATGGAAAATGGCGACAATTTGTGATGAATTTTTGCGAAGTTATTTTTATTCAAAATCTTAACAAAATACTTATTGACCTGTGAAATGTGATACCGGCGTTCTTGTTATCTCTGGCAGAATGAGATTTACACGATTTTACTACGCAATTCGGCATGTTTTTGTGTAACAAGAAGTGAGTACGGAGGACACGTTGTCGTGACCGTAGCTTGATACAGACTGAGTAACTCATAAGACTTTTAGCCATATATGCCGTTGGGGCATGTTTGCGATATAGAATAGTGTTCTGGAGATATGACATTTCGCTGGTTATAAGCTTCTTGGTCAAGAGTAGAGTTGTCTACCGTAGTCTACCAAATCGTGAGGTAGACTACCGGTAGGCTACATAAGCTATCTACGGTAGCAATAGGGAAGAAAACTGACAAAACTCGCCGATAGAGGCGCTGATATCGCTTGACTCATACTAACTGTCAAAACGTATAGAAAAATTGTTTATGTGAACTAAACATTACATTTATTTAAAAAATACGGCGTTATGTGAGATTTGTTGCAATAACAAAAGCTGATACACTGATATTAAATATTAAGAACTACGCACCTACTGACGAGGTCAGCTTTTCGCCCTTTTAATGAAGCTCCCGGTTTTCAACTCCGCCTTAAATTGAGGTACAGTCCAAGTCAAATACATTTTCCATTTAACAATTGTATAAAAAATATATATTTTATAACACCTCGATAATAAAAAACGCGGAACTGATTGACAGTTGTTATGACTCAAGCGTCCGTAGCACCATCTGCAAATTAGCTTCGCGTATTCTTCCCCATTGTAGATTATTCAGTAGTAGAAATTTTGGACAGTTCACAATAGGTATTTAAGGCGGCTGCCATTTATTATTTGTGATAAATTAGCTAAAAGAGCTTCAGCAAAAATTTAAGAGAAAGTAAAAATCTACCTAGAACACGAAAAAAGGACATCGACATACACTATCTATAAAAGGTTGTTTATAATGGACATTATGCACTAAGCCACGATAGCCTAGTGGATAACACACCGACTTAGTGTTCCTAGGGGTATCGGTTTGATCCCCAGGTCATGTACGCACCACTGAAATATGGTTTTTATAATTTATATTTTATGGCGGTATGGACGAGGACGATTTCAAAGAATAGTGAGTTTTCAGATGACGTATGCCACACCGTTTATAAGATTCTCAATAGATGGCGTTTCTAAGCTTTAGCAATGTATTTTTAAAAGCAGCGTAGAATTTACGGTAGCAGCATAGATTTAATATTGTTGAAATATAAAAAGCCACCTGAACATAGATTCTTATTAATTGAATTAACAGAAACTATAAATCTCCAACTTCGTCAAGTATGGATGACCTGGGTGCATTCTGGTTTCTCTGTTACATGTATTTTATATGTTTTTTCTCCGTGGGAGAGCCATGCTTCGGCACGAATGGGCCGGCTCGACCGGAGTGATACCACGGCCTCACAGAAAGCTCCATAGTCCCGTGAAACGTCTCCTTTTCTAAGTCCCGAGCACTTTTTAAAATTTTACATGTCCAGTTTTCATACAAAGTTAACGAAAATTTTTCTAAGTCCTAGAACACTTTTATCGAAATTTTCTAAGTCTTTTCACTTTACTCACGATTTTTACAAGTCCTGATTTGACACTTAGTTTATATCCGTCTCGATTGGACCACTTTTGTTAATGAAACTTCACTTTGATTTTACACTTTTATTTAACACTAGAACACATAGAAAACTAAAACTAAGCGCTTGAACTCTAAACTCAAACTCAAATAAGAAAAAAAGTCCATGTCCTATACGATCCGACAAAATCGAAACGATATAGCGCGTTACTAAAGTAGCACAGTGCCATCTATCGACACGCTGCGATACTAACGGCCTCAACTGTCATAAATCAAGTAAAAAGGACGCAGAGACCTGCAACTATATAGGTAATTGAAGTTCTAGCCAATATTCGTAAGACTCTGATTACCCAGGAGAGATTATTTGTCAACTGGACATCCTGCCCTGTTAGAGATTTTACGCAGCAGCAGTAAGTCACGCAGCTAAGTCGTGCCGTGAGATAGCCCCTACATGCTGACATTGCGATCAACTAGGCCATACGATCGCTGAGTGCACTAAGAAAACCGACTTACCAAAATGTGCGTCATGCTTGCGCTTTAAAAAACCTAGCGGCCATAAAACGGGTAACGACGAGTGCCCGGCGAAGAAAAATGCCGAATATAGGTATATAAATTCTATAGACTATGGAGGCGATTAATTAATTAATTACAGCGTTATTCATTTTTGTGCAGTAATGCAATAATGTTTTTGTGCCTATATTTAAGTTATTATTTGTTGCAATTTTTACGTTGACCCAGTTAACACGGTCACTATTATTTACATAATATTTAAAACTATTCACAGTTAATAATTATTTAGATAATTTTTGTATTATGCTGATAAGTAGATATATTATGTTAAGCACTTTGTTGCCTGAGATACAAGTTTATCCTAGTTCAGGCACCCATCAATATGAACTTTGTTTATTTTTTTAGAGACCTTTGTATATGAATCCTTTTACAGATCCTTTTACCAATCCTTTGACTGACTCGGTGGCTAAGTGGTTAGCGATCCTGACCTCTGATCCGAGAGTCGTGGGTTCGATCCCCACACAGGGCAAACTTTTCTGTGATGAGCAGAATTGTTTGCTCTGAGTCTGGGTGTTTAATATCTATATATGTATGTATTTAAATGTATATGTGTATGTATATCAGTCTCTGGTTCCCAAGATACAGGGAATCCTAGTTTGGGGCCAGATGACTGTGGATTTGTCCCGGATATTATTATTATAAAAAAAAAAAAAAAAAAAAACAGATGAATAAATTATTATTATTATTTTCAAACATAAATTTAGGCTACTAGACGAAGTGGCAGGAGCTACTTCAGCAGAAGCACAGTAGGCTGGAGGTCAGTGCGACGAGGAGAGAAAGCGTCAGACAATCCGGGCATTGTCGAGGAGGACTGCCTTTTGCATAGCCGCTATTATCCGTCTGCCTCGAAGTTCCAGCTACCTATGGTTACGATCCAGGTCAACGGGGATCAAACCATTAACGGACAGGACTACAGGAATATTTCAGTATTATTATCATACAGTGTGTCTTTATAAATTATACATATGAAAAGGGTTAAAATAAGAGCCAATTTTATCACCCAGAAAAAATATTAAATAAATAAAAAAGTGAAAAACAAGTTTTTGTGGACGCTTATTTTTTCCAATAATAGCTGCTGTCCCCAAGTAAACAAAACGTTGTAACTTTTAAATTAAGCAAGCTAGAATGTTTAAACAAAAAAAGTGAGGACTGGCAGTAGATGGTCGTGCCACAGAAATAAAAAAATACACAAAACTAAAGACTAAGAAAACCCAAAACTATCATTTAGAGCAACAGTGTTACAAATAGCGTATCTGGAATACCACTGTTTAATCTCTCATAGAAAACGTTGTGTGTAGGTTAGAAACTTGGAGGTTTTATTATTTAAAAGCTAAACTGATGCCAAATATCTTAAAGTAATAAAAAAAAATAGGGTTAATAGGTGGTATTTTTTTTTTGCAATTAAACACAAAAAATAAAAAAGAAATATGTAAAATAATGCGTATATTTAATTGATGGTGTTTATTTTTTGTGTAATTTTTTTTTCAGTGGCACGGCCATCTACTATCAATCCTCACTTTTTTTTTGTTTTAACCTTCTAACATACTTAATTTAAAAGTTATAACGTTTTGTTTACTTGGAAACAGCAGATGCTATTAAAAAAATTAAACGTCCATATTTTTTTTATTTGACTTTTTTTTCTGGGCGATAAAATAGGGAGTTTTCACGGTTTTCTCTAAACTCATCTAGATGGCGCTGATCAATATTAGAAATAAGAAAATCTTTAAAAAAAAATTCAAAACTGATTGATATTACTGATTTCTATCATAATAATGATAAATAGCTTTCGAAGATTACTTTTCATTTTATATTTTTTTGTATTTGGATTCAAAAAAATATTTTCATAATGTTTGATGCACAAAGCTTATCAGTATTGTTTTTGTATTTCCTAAAAGAATTATATCATGATACCGAGTTATAAATGGCATTTAAATCATAAATATGTATTAAAATCAATTTATTTGTGGTTCGTAAGAAGAAATTACATATCACAGAGAAACCAGAACGCACTCAGGTCATCTATATTTGACCAAGCGGGAAATTTATCGTTTCTGTTAATTCAAATAATAAGAATCTATTTTTCACTTGGCTTTTTATATATAGGGTGACCCTAAATTAGTTCTTGATACGAAAGTCTATGAATGTGCTCATGATAACAAACAACTTTCCCTAAGAAACCCATAGTCAAATCGCAAAAAAAAATTTTGAGTCTCCATACAAATCGATGAACTGACCGGCCAAATTAGTATGAAGAGTCCAAATTTTTTTTTGCGATTTGACTATGTATTCTTTAGGGAAAGTTGTTTGTTATCATGAGCACATGCATAGCCTTTCGTATCAAGAACTAATTTAGGGTCACCCTATATTTTCAACAATATTAAATAATGCCGTAATTTCTACGAAACACATTGCCAAAGCTTAGAAACGCCATCTATTGAGAATCTTATGAACGATGTGGGTGTGACATATTACGTCATCTGAAAACTCCCTATTAGCTCTTATTTCACCCTCTTTCATATGAGCACTTTATAAAGACTATTAAAGACTCAACTGTATACAGGATGTCCCAAAACTAATGCGACAAATTTTGGCCGGTGATAGCTTTGATCAAGACCTATCAAAATAACGAAACATATGTTTAGCAAAAGTTTATGGTTTTCGAGTTATACCTACTGATGTGCTATGCCCGGGAATATTCCCGCAAGACAGAGACAGCGCTCTGTATTACATATAGCGCCGTCCCTTGGGAATATTCCCATGGGAATATACCCAATTTTCCCAAAGGACGGCGCTATATGCAATATAGAGCGCTGTCTCTGTCTAAGGCAATATTCTCGGTAACGGCACATCAGTAGTTATACCAGATTTAAAAAAAAAAATGAAAATTACTACCTTGCGGTGGGTCTTTTGAGTTTTTGTTATAAAAAACCACTTAATTTGTATTTTCTTTTGCACTCAAATATTGTTGATTAGTGTTTCTATCCTAATCTACTATTTAGTCTGCAAAAAACTAAAGATACCATCAGAAATGCATCACCGATTTAAGAAAAATCTTAAACATATCCGATAATGAAACTTTAAACATCGGCGACGTAAAAAAAATATATTGAATGATTTTGTCTCATATGCTATAAAAAATCCTTGTTAAATACTTGGATATTTTCCTTGCAAACATTGAGTTGCTGTGCTATTTTTGATCTCAAGGTGCTGATTTAAAAAAAATCTTTTATTATAGGTTTTTCAAATATTTATTAGATTAATTCAAAATAGAAAGGAGATCATGTGTGTGTTCTACAAGGTCACCTCACCGTGACTTACTACCTGAGATAAAAAAAGAAAAAACCGGCCAAGTGCGAGTTCGATTCGCGCATGAAGGGTTCCGTACCATCGTACAAGAAACTCCAAAAATACGTGTCTTGTATGGTGACCCCCTTTCATTTTTAAATATTATTTTATTTTATTATATTTTTTTGCGACTATAGTAATACAAACTTTGTGAGCGTTTCAATCTAGCGTCTACCTCTTGCTATTATTAAAATCGAGCTAAAACCACCCAAAAAACACGTTTCTAGTAGGGGAGCTTTTAATTTATTTTTATCATTTTTTGTTATAGCGGCAACAGAAATACACAATCTGTAAAATTTCAATAGTCTACCTATTACGTTTCATTAGATACAGCCCGCTGACAGACAGACAGGCGGGCGGACGGACGGACGGACGGACAGCGGAGCCTTAGTACAATAATAGGGTCCCGTTGGCCTTTAAACTTTGAACCCTAAAATAGAAACATTTTGCCGCCACTTTTCCGTCTTTCTTCCAAAACAACGTCTTCGTCTTGTGTACTTCGGCCAGGCAGTCTGTCTGCCAAACAGTAGCTTGGGTGTATTCAAAATCTAATAGTATAGTTTTCTCCGATTAGGGTACTTTTGTTGCACAGTGTCGCCGCTGCTCTGTCACTCTTGCGATTTAAATGAAATGCTCACATAGTTTGTATATAGCTCACAGAGTATGCTATAGTCGCTAAAAATATAGTAAAATAAAATTATATTTTAAAATTAAAGGGGTCCCCATACAAGAGACGTGTTTTTTGGAGTGTCTTGTACGATGGTATGGAACCCTTCATGCGCGAGTCCGACTCGCACTTGGCCGGTTTTTTTTTATCTCAGGTAGAAAGTTACGCTGACTTTGTAGAACATACACATGATCTTCTTTCTATTTCAATCAATCTAATTATTTTTATCTGAAAAACCTCGAATATAAGTTTTTTTTTAAATCAGCACCTTGAGGTCAAAAATAGCAATTCACTCAATGTTTGCAAGGAAAATTTCTAAGTATTATACATTCCTAAAAGGGTATGAAACAAGGATTTTTATAATGTTTAAAGTTTCATTATCGGATATTTTTAAAGATTTTTCTTGAATAATGATGTATTTCTGATGGCATCTTAAATTTTTTGTAGAATAAATAGTAGATTCGGGTAGAGACACTAATCGAAAATATTTGATTGCAAAAAAAATACAAATTAAGTGGTTTTTTTAATAACAAAAGCTCAAAAGACCACCGTAAGGTAGTGTTTTTTTTTTTTTTTTTTAATCTGGTATAACCCGAAAACCATAAACTTTTGCTGAACATATGTTTCGTTATTTTGATAGGTCTTGATCAAAGGCATCAAAGCTATCACCAGCCAAAACTTGTCACATTAGTTTCGGGACAACCTGTATTATGCTATCCTGTTGTCAGAGTGAACGGTTGCTATCAGAGTGCAGGTTCTGAACGCGGCCCTAAACCAACACCAACACAAAAGCTTATGTACCTCTTTCTCTCTCTCTCTCTCTCTCTTCCTGCCTTTAGTTAGGTGCGTGCAAAGGAATTGTCTGTCGCGTTGCGGTGCGTGTGCTTTCTACAACTGATTTTCATCGCCTCGTAAGTTTTTTAATTCCTTTTTAATGTATATTTTGTGTTCAACAAATCTAATAGTAAAACCAGCACAAAAATGCACTTAAGTTTTGTCTGCTCTGAAATAAAAAGACGTTGCGATCATTCGATTGGTTCGTGTCGATGCGTCACCTCTGTGAGCCATTTTCCGAGTCCCAGTATTATTATTCGAGGTCTAGAGTGATGTCCTCTTGTATTCTCTGGTCGTCAAGTCAAGGGCGTAGCAACAACAGTTGAGGGTTGACCTAAGTGGTTTAAGAGCGAAGTGCATTATAACCTCGGGGAACATAAAGTGGGTCGGCTCGGTGGCGGCAGGGCCGGCAGTGGCGCGGTGGTGATAAGTGATCTGTGGCTGTCGCCACCGTCGCCACCGTCGCCACCGCCGCCACCGCCGCCACCGCCGCCGCTCGGTTTCTGACCCACCACCACCAGCCATTGGCTCCTGCCTGTCTGTTAGACTAGCTGAACAGTCACTCTATACTTATGATGTAGATGTAGATGACAGTTGCATATAAAATATGTTGTATAATTAAACACCTTTAACTCAGTAGATTTACTTAAAGTCAAAGTCAAAATATTTTTTATTTATCTAGATGCTGTACGCATACTTTTAAATCGTCTTTTTTTCTACCTAGTACTAAGTTCCTACCATGCGGAACTTGTACACTCAACGTTTCGGGAAGTGTTAGCCATTGTATGTTGTACCATGTCCACTAATGTCATTAGGTACTCAACTGTTCTGTAATTTTCAAACACCACAGTGGCCCAGAGCAAGCCAAGCATGCTGCTCCCGCGACTAACACAGCGTGGAGCAAGCTTCTTATGATTTTGTATATAAAAAGATTTTATTTTTAATTTTGTCAGTTCCAGCAATCAATCCTTTTTGAGAGGATTGTAGCTTATCAAATAACTTATAAATTAAAGATTAAGCCTGACCTGTAAACTAACATTGATTTTGAAGTCTTGCACAGAAAATGTATCAGTTTTTGTGTATTACTGATGTGGGAAAATTATAAAAATGTCAAATCTAATGATAAACAATAATTACAGTAAGTAGACAGTCTTGATTTATTTTCTATTGACAATGATTTTCATTATTTATAAGCAGCTGCTTCCGGTTCATTCAAGAGTGCCAATTATTCCACTTCCAATCCTAAGCATATACATGCTTATAGACGAATATGGTCGTTGTAGGCAAGATCCCGTATTGTGCGATCGTGACTGCCTCAAACGACCATATATTTCTATAAGCATGTATATTCTTACGATTTTAGGGGTTTGTATTGAGCGGACCTTCTGTGTCTATTTTGTGGTTATAAGCAAGTAACTTGGATTAATGTGGATTTATGAAAGAATAACACATATCTCTATCGAGTCTATCATGCATGTAGTCTTTTTAAATAACTGATCACTGGTTATCTTCAACTCCAACTTAAGCTACCGAGCCTGTATATTTATCAGATAGCAATTTTCACCCGTGAACATTTAGACCTGTTCAAACATAAGGGCGTTAGCGAGTATAACCTTCGCAGTAACAAACATAAAGATCGTCTTGTAGTAGAACCACACAGGTTGTCGAAATCTGAAAGATCGGTATATGTAATCGGTCCGGAAATATACAATCAACTGCCCGAAGATATTAAAAGTGCAGCTTCCACTGTAATTTTTAAAAATAAATTGAAAGACTGGCTGTTAGATAATTTGTTCTACAGCTACAAAGAGTTTTTCGAAATACCTTGTAATTAGGTTTGTATTTTATATAATATTATGTACGATTTGTATACTACGCTACCTTTTTCTTTGTATTGACCTGTAACTATTGTTATTAAATATAAAATTCAATTCAATTCATAAGAGTTGGAGCCTCACTCGTAAACTAATGAGACTTATGAAGCCCACTAAACCAACAAATTTGTTGCCCAACCACTAGGCTTAATCAAGTCTGTTCAAGCCGCCAAAGGTTGTCTTATTATAATGCAATGCTGGGCACGCATTTTGAATGAACTGTTGATCCTTAAAGCATAAACTGTTTTTTTTTTAATTTTTTTTTTGGATTATATAATTTAAAAAGTATTGTTTGAGTAATACCAAATCTGTTTTTGTCTGGTTTCTCATGTCATGACCTCAAGCAGGTTGGGATAATAAAAAAGTTGTTGGTCAGTTGTATGCCGAATTGCCTAAGTTTGTTTATCATAAGGACCTAATAAATCTGAGCCTCATAATGGAGCACGCTGCTCGGTAGCATCCCTCGTGTGACATTCTATAAATACATAGTATACCTACTTGCCTAACCAGTTAATGAGAACAGAGACATTGATGGCTGTGGCGGCAGTCGCGGTGACGGCGACCGGAGCTCATCACTCGTGCATCGGGCATCGGGACTCGGCAGGATGTGGGTCAATGTGGCTGCGGCCCTCATCGTTCCGCAACTGGGTCACATGAACCCCGGACGTCCCGCCCGCGCCCCTCAGGCCGCGCCATCGCACGCGTCGCCCGCCCTCATGCGCTTTAATAACTAGCAATGTATTAATGTATTTGCTGAATGTTTAATCGTCCCCATAATCCCCGCAAATCTAACACGTAGCTGGGTGTTCGCAAAGATAAGTCGTCGCCGCCGCTGCCGCGCGCCTAGTGAACTATAATGTAGTAAATTGCAAGGCAAGGTACATATCAAAAAATGGTAACTACAATCAATGACATTAAATTAGCAATATCTAATGAATACCAACATCCCAAAGGTGCACGTAAGTGCAAACGTTGCCTTGTCTGGTGCGTGGGGGCGCGGCCGGGGCGGCGCAGCAGGGCGGCGCGGGTCAACGGCCGCCCGCGTGCCGCCCGTCGTCGCATCACGCAGCCCCGCGCTGTAATCGTTTCTTCTATGCTCCTTCTACGCTTCTCGCTGTCACTTCACCGCCGACGACGGTGCCATAGGCATTCTAATCACTACTGACATGACAATCAAAGAAGAGCGCGACTTTTTATTAAAGATACATAAATATTTGGGTTCCACATTCCAACGACAATTTAAATAAGCAAACAAAAAACGCAATTTCTAGGGTTCCGTAGGATCTAGGGGGAAACCGTATAAGATCGATCTGTCGGTCTGTCTTTCACAAATATCCGCGCCATTATATTTTGAACCAAAGTAGGTATTTTTTTTTTACAAAAAATAGATATCAAGTAAAAAAGTATCCTGGCGTTTCGGAACAGTTTGACCTAGAATGATTGTGGTAAGAGGACATTTTAATATAATTACCACCAATAACAATTAATTCGGATATCTAGTGATGAAAAATTACGCAACTTGTAAAAAAACCTGCCAAGTGCGAGTCGGACTCGCGCACCGAGGGTTCCGTATAAATTCATAATCACACATGTCTTGAACTCTATATCAAATTCTCAGGCCTGCAATCCTTTGAAGTTGTGAAAAAATCAAAACTTCTGTGCCAACGCAATCAAGAGATACGGCCGTTTATGCCGCATATTTGGACACTCGCATGGGAATCAAGCCTATAGAGTACTTCGCGTATACCTAGAATCATGAAATTTGGCAGGAAGCAATGTCTTATAGCACAAGTAAAGGGAAAAGTCCGAAAAGCAAAAATTTTTAGTTACATCACATTTTTTTTGTGATGTAACAAACAAATAAACACCATCAATTAAATATAAGCATTATTTTTCAGATTTTTTTTGTGTTAAATTGCAAAAAAATATATAATTTATTACTTTATTAAGATTTTTGACATTTAGTTTAGCTTTCAAATAATAAACACCCCAATTTTCTAACCTACACACAACGTTTGCTATGAGCGATTAAACAATGGTATTCCAGATACGCTATTTTTTACACTGTTGCTCTAAAGCGGACCAGACACTATCAGTAATAATGACAGTATTTTCAAGTAATGACAATATACTGACATTATACTGACAGTGTAGTGCTTGGAATGATGGTCTGACGCATACTAAACGATGGAATGTCATTATACTGATGTAAAAATACTGTCATTATTACTGGTAGTGTCTGGGCCGCTTAAACTCCAGTTTTGGGTTTTCTTAATCTTAAGTTTTCGTATTTTTTTTATTTCTGTGGCACGGCCATCTACTGCCAGCCCTCACTTCTTTGTTTTAATATTCTAGCCTGCTTAATTTAAAAGTTACAACGTTTTGTTAACTTGGGGACAGCAGATGTTATTTAAAAAAAATAAACGTCCAAAAAATCACTATTTTTACTCTTTTCTTTTTTTAATATTTTTCTGGGCGATAAAATTGGGTCTTATTTCACCCCCTTTCATATGTGCACTTCATAAAGACTCACACTGTATGAACCCATATTTGAAAGCTTGATCATATACTGTCCCTATTCCTTGATCTTGATCTTAAGCTTGATCATATGTTTCTGAAGCTTAGCAATGTCTAATACCGGTTTGTGCTAAGTAATGACAATTGACAACATTTCAAATTGTTGACCCCCAGTTTTTGTGTATTTTACGTTGAAAATGCAAAAATAAAATACCTGTATTTTTTCATAGTTATATATTTCATCTTAAATCATTTCATTTTAAATTAAAAGTGACATATTTAAATTGTAATTACATTGTTAATATTTTGCATGCCATAATATGGTTGACTGTACTGATTCGGTATTATATTTTTTTTTGCCCCGTAAAACGTACTTTCATGCAAATAAAAGAATTGCCGATTTATATAATAATAATAATTTGTTTATTCAGTCCGGCAGCAGACCCATAAATGTACAATTAATAACTAAAAATAAATATGTAGTTATCGGCAGTTGTGATATTTACCGATATACAGGAATATTCTGCACAAACGAAAATGAGTGAAAAGAGACAACAATTTATCGACAAAAAAAAAATTAAAAAAATTCAAACAAATTGTCAAATTCAAATTCAAATTTCATTTATTGCATAACCACAGGTATTACAAAAAAGATCTTAAAAATAATATTTGAGAAGTCCTCCATGGCTTACCTTAAAGGTGTACAATTTTTCAAACCTAATTAAAAATATATATATTTTAAACTAACATAACAAAAATAAAATTTTATAATAAAATCCACTCCATTAAAATTATTAAAAATATGACTACTATAAAAATGTCATGTTATACCTAGCCTAAAAATTCAAATAATAATAGTAATAAATATACATATTATGTCAATCCCAATTATTTTCAAAAATGTCATATAAATTTATCATTAAGGAATTCATCAATCGAATAATACACTTTATCTATTAAAAATGTTTTCAGTCGCCTAATAAAATCATTCATGTTATGGGAGTCGCGGATACATTTAGGGATTTTGTTATATATTATTGGAGCCATTGCAAAAATATTACCATGGAAAAGCGAAGTCTTACACTGGACAAGACACAGACGATCACGACGTCACGCCCGTGTACTATTTTGGAAATATTCCGGATATGACCGTACAAAAACCGCAATTTCATAAATATATAGAGCTGGTACTGTGAGTAGCTATAATTGTTTAAAATAAGGTATACAGGTGTCAGTTCTTTGTAGCCTACAGATTGCTCTAACACATCGTTTTTGTGATCTAAGTACCGTCTCCTTGCCAGTAGCATTGCCCCAGAACATTATGCCATATTTCAAGGTACAACATAACCATGATATGCTGCAAGCACAGCTTCTCGATTTACCGTTTTACCCAGCACATAAAGAGCATACGAAAACTAGGTAACTTTTTTAACATACGTGATTAATGTGAGTAGTCCATTTCAAATTATTATCAATGTGTAGCCCTAAAAATTTAGTAGATGTAATTTCATTCACTGTTTTACCTTCAAATTGGACGTTAGTAATTAGATTCGCAGAGTTTCTTTGTTTAAAGGATATAATGCTTGTTTTGTCGATATTAATTTGAAGATTGTTTCGTTTAAGCCAATCTACGATCAAATGAAGGTCTCTACTTAGATCATTTTCAGTTTCACATATGACAGTGCTGTCGTCAGCATACAAAACTGTGGGATGTTCTATAGATTTTGGTAAGTCATTTATGTATACTATAAATAATAATGGACCCAAAATACTGCCTTGTGGCACACCATATTCTACTCTTCTTACGACAGATATGTATGATTTTTCAGTTTTTTGTCGTAGCACATATATTTTCAATTTTGGTAACCTGATTTCTGTCGCTAATGTAAGATTTTATTAAATTATTTATGTTTCCTCTTACACCATATGCCTCTAGTTAATTTAATAGTATTTTGTGATCTACGTAGTCGAATGCTTTCGTCAAATCTAAATATAGAGCAAATGCTGGCATTCGATTATCAACTCTCTATTTTATGTAAAAAGTCGTAAATAGCTATATCAATTTTTTTTTCCTAAATCCATTCTGCTCTTTTACCAAGATACTGTTACTTTCAAAGTATTCATATAACCTATTGTGAATAACTTTCTCTATGATTTTAGACAAAATGGGAATCAGTGCCACCGGTCTATAAGACTTCAGGTTATCTTTGTCGTCTTTTTTAAATAGTGGTTTTATGACAGACAGTTTAAGTTACACCGTGTTCGATACATAAATTGGTGACATGACTTAGCGGTGGTGTAATTAATAATGCAACATATTTTATAATTCGTGTGCTTAAATTTGTCATACCCGGTACTGTACGTATTTTTAAGTTTCTTATAATTTGAAATATTTCCTCTTGGCAAGTAGGTTTCATGAAAAGAGAATTAGGTGTGCTCTCAGGGTGTGCTAGATACTAGTGGAGTATTTTTTTCTTTTGAGTTGTCCTGTGTTACTGGTTTAACTATATCAATAAAGTAATTATTAAATGACTGCGCTATTTCATGAGGATTTTTAATGAATTTATCCTTAACCTTTATCTGTGTAATATATTCTCTAGAAAAGTTCGCTTTTGTTTCATTTATAACTTGCCACGTAGACTTTGATTTATTTTTGGCATTTGAAAGTAGTAGTTATTTGTGCTTTTTTTGTCTTATTGATTATGTTCTTCAACCTTTTAGAGTACGTTTTAAACTTGTTTTTGTTTGCTTAAAACTAATGGTTTAATTTTTTTTAATACCAAGGACCCTTTTTATTTAAAAAAAATCATTACCTTTACACCATTAAGTGAAAATACACTTAAAGTTCAAATAAAAACGATAATAGGGGCGAATAATAGATGTTGCTTGGCAAATAAAGTCCGTCAAAATAAAATAATTTCAGTAAAAAAAAAATGTTCAAAGTTATGACTTTTTTTTAAATAAAAAGTGCCTTTGGCAGTTAAAAAAAATAAACCATCAGTATTAAGCAAATGAATTGTTTTTAAATTTGCAAAATATTTTTTTTTGACACTAAATTGTGGCCTAGTTTCAACCATTTTCGTTTGTGCAACCCGGTATTTTTAATGATTTACCCCATTGTATTTGTCAAATTTCGCGTTTATAATATCCGCGTAAACGTAAGTTAGTGCGACTTCTATTTATTTATTTATTATATAACATTGCAGTGCAAATGAGCCACGATAATCGAATTATCAACGAAATATCAACTCCAAAACACAAAAGCTAATAATATAAAATATAGTTTCGCAAAATGGACATAAGTTTCAAAAGAGAAATATGTTTATTGTGAATAAGAAGAAGAAGAACAGTGGGACATAAGCAAGTCGGACAGCAGAACAAACGAATGATTTCGTTACCAATATTTTAGTGACCATTCATTATTATCGCTAGAGTGGATAACAATTCGTGAGAAGTGAAAATTACCGACTGGGGTTTTTTTTATGACAGCTGCTGGCAGGCTCGCGACCTTGCCAGCCACACCAAGGTCTGGGGCGTCGACCCGCGCGCCGGCCGCCGCGTCACGCCGCCGCCGCCGTCGCGCTGCTCGCGATCGATGCTCCCCGCGGCCCGCGGCCCGACTCTAATCACTATATCTTATTCTTTGCCGCGACCGTTGCCTACGTCGATGTCGTCACTTCGCAGATTTATCACGAATGAGCTGATGTAGTACATATGCTACAAGCTACGAATATAAATTGAATACGTAGTCAGTTTGCGGCTACTTATAAGCGACTAATGTCTTGTCTTCAATGCTAACTACATTAATCAACGTATAACTTCCATATAGATTAGTAAATTCAAATTAAAACCGATTGTAAAGATAACAAATAACGCACTTACATATATACGTTATTGCACTTACATTTTTTTTCATATAATTTATCTTTTGTCAACTTAAATATAACTGTTTCTATAATTTCATTCAGATATAGTCTGCGATTTGTATTTTTTACTCTTAGGTAACCTGTTATTGGCTTTACTTTTTGGACTTCCACATAACCAGTCACTGAAGTAGGTAGATACGAGGGCGACACTGAAAGTTCTTAGAAAATCAAAAACTGAACAAACTAGAAAGTTATTAGTTTTATTATATCTTTTCAAAATAGTGTCCATTCACATCAATACATCGCTGCATCCGATGGAACCACTGAGAAAAGCACTTTGCCCACTCCTCCTTAGGGGTCTCTTCGACGGCCTTTTCAAACGCAGCCACTGCTTCCTCGGCGTCCATAAAACGTTTTCCTCGAAGTTTTTCTTTTATTTTCGGGAATAAATAAAAATCGCAAGGTGCGAGGTCGGGGCTATACGCCGGGTGACCCAGTAATTCCACGTCTGACGTCGCCAAATAGTCGATCGTTTGCTTGGCGGTGTGTGACGAGGCGTTGTCGTGGTGAAGGAAGATCCTACTGCGAGGTCGTTTCTCCCGAACTTTTTCCAAGACAAGTGGCAAACAATTGTTAGTGTACCACTCTGCAGTAACTGTTTTTCGATCCTCTAAAACAATTGTTGCGTAATGACCTGTCCTTCCGAAGAACGAGGCCACCATCTTTTTTCCCACGCTTCGAGCTCTCTTCACTTTAGTTGGCAACTCCTCGGAAGGAAACACCCACATAGCAGACTGTCTTTTAGTTTCAGGATCATAACAGTAAATCCAGCTTTCGTCACCCGTAAGTATGTCGAACACGGCATTTGAGTCACCTCCGTTAAATCTTTGAACCATTTCACGGCACCAATCAACACGACGGAGTTTTTGGGCCTCTGTCAAATTATGAGGTATCCACCGGGCACAAAGCCTCCTGACCGCTAAATGTTCATGGAGGATTTTGTGCACTTGACTCATACCGATGCCTAAGCTTGTCCGAATCTGCTGATAGGTCACTCTTTTGTCAGTCTCTATCATACGCCGCACATGACTGATGTTATCTTCAGTCGTCGCCGTAGAAGGCCGTCCCTCACGCAGATCATCGGTGAGATTAGTGCGACCACGTTTAAACTCATTAAACCAGTTGTAAACAGTGGCACGAGATGGGGCTTCATCGTGAAAGGCCAATCGAAGTATATCATAACTTTCTTGTTGACTTAAATGACATCGAAAGTCATAAAAAATCATTGCACGAAAATTTTCTCGCGTTAAATTCATGCTGACGTGACACAGATAATTTTCAGTTTGCCGCCAAATCGTGAAACAAATGACGAATGAAATACATACACGATAACATTGGCAAAGAGTTCCATTTTCAAAATTTGAACTTATTTTTTTATTATATTGTTTACAAGTGGCCAGTTCTAAAAACTTTCAGTGTCGCCCTCGTACATGAAATTTTCAAACATTGAGTTGTACCTGTGCCAGTGTTTTTTTTTGCCCCAAAAAGTGACATCTTTTTTTTATTTGTTTATTCAGTTAAGCTTTTTATAACAAACGCAAGAGTAAAACTCCCAGGAATCAAATTTGTTTAGTTTATTTTTAAAAAAATCACAAAGTTTTGGTGACCTTCATGGTAAAAATACGGAAATTAATTCATAGGAAAAAAACTGTTCACAACTAAGTATTAATTATTTTACGGACATATAAAGATATTTTAGACGCATACTATCCTCTTTTTAGTTTATGAAAAATGTTGGTAATTTCCTAAAAAAAAAATATTTTCCGATTTTTTAAATTTATTTATTTTTATTTTTCTAGGCCGAAGTAGAGGTTCTGCCTAGGACAGATATATACCTAATACTAATATGTATCACCCACAAAATTATTACACTCTACTTCGGCGGAAGTTTAGAAAAAATGATTTTCAAAAATATCTCTTACGGTTGTCTCTTTTGAATTTTTGAGAGGTTAGTTAGAATAAAGTATAGAATCACAAAGTAAGAAAAGATAGCGATAGAATACAGCAAATATACTGAAATAATCCGATCCATATTTTTTTTTTTTTTTCAGTTTCCCATACAAATTCTTGATTCACTATTTAGATATAACAAAATAAATAAGGTGGATTTCTACTCATGAAATTGCACTACTTTTGTTTTAGTACTTTGCCGAAATAACAAAAATATTTGGGCGTTTCATACCTTTTTAATCAGTTAATTGGCAAGTCTGTAAGACCATTTTTTTTGCAATTTCGGCAATGTTGATGCGCAAAAGTTGTTCAGTTCCTTAGTTTACTGCATCCAAGTATGTTTCAAATTAAAACTTTTTAAATACAGTTGATTTTATATAAAAAAAAAGGTAAAGGGAAATGACCTTATTGTGTCAACCCTAAATCCAAAACTTTGACCTTAGTATTTAAAAATATATTTTACCAAACTTCCGCCGAAGTAGAATGTGGTAATTTTGTGGGAGATACATATAAATATGGTGAATATATCTGTCCTAGGCAGAACCTCTACTTCGACCTAGAAACAATATAAAAAAATAAAATTTAGAAAACATTTTTTTTGAGGAAATTCCTAAAATGTTTGATTTAATAAAAAGGGGATAATATGCGCCTAAACTATCTTTATATAACTGATAAACAAATAATACTAAATTGTGAATAGTTATTTTTCTATGAATTAATTTCCGTATTTTTAACAGCAAGGTCACCAAAACTTTGTGATTTTTTAAAAATAAACTACACAAAATGGACTCCTGGGAGTTTTACTCTTGCATTTGTTATGAAAAGCCAAATTGAATGAACGAAAAAAAAGAAGATGTCACTTTTTTTGGGCAAAAAAAACACTGTGCTGTGTTAATCCATACTTCCATACTCCATACTAATATATAATATTATAATATAAATGCGAAAGTCTGTCTGTCTGTTACGCTTTCACGTCTAAAGCGCTGAATCGGTTTTTATTAATTTTGGTACAGAGATAGAGGGGACCTTGGGGAAGGACATAGGTTACTTTTTGTTGCGAAAATGAAACTAAGGGGATGAAATAGGGGGTGAAAGTTTGTATGGGGCGAATCAATTATTTTTCAAGTTAGGGATATAAATATCATCATAATACAGGGTGTCAAAAAAGTGAAGGATAATTCTTCACCTGCGGATTGGTCGAATCATTTCCTACTACATATCAAATTTTTTTCTAGTAAAAGTCCCACCATTTTTGTGATATCGGTATTTTTAGTTCTTTTTCAAAAAAAATGACCTTCTTCAGTTTAATGCATGCCATTCCTACAAATTATGACATTTTTAAGTCCTGTTATTTTTAAAATATTCGTGAATACATAATTCATCAAACACAATGGTTTATTTCTTAAAGTGCTAGCAAATCCTGTAAAAAAATAAGTTTTGCAAATTTTTTACAAAAACTTTTTCGAATAGTTAACTTCGATAGCCTGTGGTGTAAAAAAAATTTACTAAACTGATCGTGCCAACAACTTTAAAAAATTGCTTAATTATTGACAATTCTAAAATGGTATAATGGGGAAGAAAACGCAAAGCTATTTGCAGATGGCGCTTCGGACGCTTGACTCATAACAACTTTCAATTTGTTCCGCGTTTTTTATTATCGAGGTGCTATAAATTAGTTTTTTTTCTGTAAAATAGTTAAATGGAAAATATATGCGACTTGGACTGATCCTCAATTAAAGACGAAGTTGAAAAGTACATAATTTAAAACGTAACTTTTCCCACGTCTTCTTCATCCGAGAATCTTTAGGAAATTAACGATTTCCATTATTATTGCAACCAATCGCCACACAACGCGGCATTTTTTTAATAATCTTATATAAAACATTTTTTTCTATACGTTTTGACAGTTAGTATGAGTCAAGAGATATGAGCGCCTCTATCGGCGAGCTTTGTCAGATTTCTTCCCCATTGTTTGACATTACATAATTTTTTTTTTTTAATGATAATTCTAATGCACCAAGGTCGAATTTTTGGAGTTTTGCTATAGGTACTAAAATTCTATTCTAACGAACTGCCACGCTACGCCAGGATACAATGGATAAAAACACAAGACAGTATGGATAAAAAATATCTTTTTTTTTAATAATAAATGTTCAAAATTCCCGCCATTAGCCCTTATGCATGCTCTACATCTTTTTACAAAGGACCTATTTAGGCAGCGGGCATATCCTTCTCTTGAAATTTGTTCTGTAGTTCTGTCTATTTCTTCTTGCAGCTGCGTGATATTTTAAGTCTCCGTTGCATAGACTAAATCTTTTAAGCAGCCCGAAGACTCGTCGCGTCATAGAATTTTATGAAAAATCTCATTATCTTCGTTCATTTATTCTGCAGAACTCTGATCTTGTCGATCTTGAACGATGGGTAGTCGTTAGGTTCCAAGGTTTGAACGCGCTGTACTTGAAATGGCCAGCAAGGTCGCCAGACCTTAATCCCCTGGATTTCTTTTTTGGGGCTGCTTATACGATTTAGTCTATGCAACGGAGACTTCAAAATCACGCAGCTGCGAGAAGAAATAGACAGAGCTGCAGAACAAATTTCAAGAGAAGGATACGTCCGCCGTAAAAAAGTCCTTTGTAAAAAGATGTACGAGGAGGGATCAAAAAGTAGTGAGAATGAGATAGAATATAATGACTATTGATATCTTAATAATTTATTTTTCTACATAGTCTCCGAGTCTCTCTACACACCGAGTCCAGCGCTTTTCCAAGGCTTCAATCCCTTTCAAAAAAAAAGTTTTGTCTTGGTCCTGCAAAAAGCTCTCCACGGCATCCATCACCTCTTTATCGTCTTCGTACCTGTTTCCCCTTAAGTATTCTTTCAATTTGGGGAATAGATAAAAGTCGCTAGGCGCCAGATCTGATGAATAAGGAGGGTGGTCAACCAATTCGAAGCCAGCTTGTTGAATGGCAGCCATCGCAACTGCCGAGCTGTGCGCGGGTGCGTTGTTGTGATGAAACAGCACGCCCTTTCGAAGTTTCTCCTTTTCTGTTTGATGGTATTCCTCAACTTGGGAATTAATGCTGCATAATATTGGCCTGTAAAAGTGGTTCCACGCTCCAGGTAATCAATCAACAATATCCCTTCTGAGTCCCAAAATATTAAGGCCATAACCTTGCCAGCCGATGCCACGGCACGAAACTTCTTCGGGGTCGGTGATGATGGCCGTTTCCATTGTGAAGATTGCTGTTTTGTCTCGGGATCAAAATGATGGACCCATGTTTCGTCCGTTGTTACAAAACGAGACAAAAAGTTTTCAGAATCTTCTTGAAACTTGTCCAACAATCTCTTCGAAATGTCCAGTCGATTTTGTTTCTGACTGTCCGTTAACATTCTCGGCACCCATCTTGCGGAGACTTTTCTCATATTCAAAGATAGTTTCAATATGGATTGAATACTTCCATATGAAATGCCCGTTTCTTGAACTAAGTAACGAATGGTAACTCTTCCGTGCTCGTTCTCCCTACTCGAAATTGAGAAGCCCACCTTGCGACAGTGGAATACGGCGGAGCAGACTCTCCTAATGTTGCCTCCAAATCGCAGTGAATTTCTTGCGTCGGTAACTTTTTTAAACAGAGGTATTTAATAACGGCTCGCACTTCGTTTTTCTCCATTTTCGAGAACACGTTCTGACACGAAGCAAACAAATGACTACATTCAGAAAAAAACAAAAGAGAATCGAAAACTTTTTCTAATATTACAAATATCTGAGCTATGCCTGCCAGTATTCATTTTTTTTCTTACCAAGGAGTATATATATCGTTCTCGCTACTTTTAGATCACTCCTCGTAGAGCATGCATAGGCGGAAAACACATTGAGGCGGAATCCGGACGGGAGCGCGGAGTAACGGAATTCGCGCGCGGCAGCGGTCCGCTCCACCGGACGGTTTCCGTCCGAATTTCGCCCGAAGCCGCGGTGCACGACGAAGGCGCGGATTCCGCGCCACCGGGCGGTTTCCGTCCGAATTTCGTCCGAAGCCGCGGTGCACGACGATTTTCGTCATGCGTTTATTTAATATTCGAACGTGTATGTATGTAACAAAGATTGTTTTTGTTTGTAACAAGGATCATTTCGTGAACCCCTTACGCGACGCACCGTCGCGTGAGGGGTTCACGAAACCCCCGTGTCGCACTCCCCCTCCCCCCGCGCTGCAGCCCCTCCCACCGCGCCCTGCAAGGCCCCTCACACCGCACCCCCTCCCCCCGCGACGCAACCCCTCCCCCGCGCCTCACAACACACTCCCCCCACGCCCAAAAGGCCCCCCGCGCCGCACTCCCCCTTCCCTCCGCGCAGCACTCCTCCTCCCCCCGCGCCGCAGCCCCTCCGCCCGAGCCCAGCAACACCCTCCCCCCGCGCCCCGCAAGGTCGCCCGCGCCGCACCCCCCTCCCCCCGCGCCTCACAACACCCTCCCTCCGCGCCGCACTCCCCCCTCACACCGCGCAGCATTCCCCCTCCCCCCGCGCCGCACTCCCCCTCCCCCGCGTCACAGCCCCTCCCCCCGCACCCCGCAACACCCTCCCCCCGCGCCCCGCAAGGCCCCTCGCGCCACCACCCCCGGCGCTCTGCACCCCCCGCGCTCTGCAACAACGCCACCCCCGCGCGCCGCACCCTTTTCCCCCGCGTCAGGCAACCCCCCCGCTCCCCGTTATGTTGCGAGACTCACGCTTTACCCTGCGAATAGCACCACGCGGGAGCGCGGATCCGTCAAGCGAACCGCGCCTCCGGGCGGAGAAGCGGCGTCAGTGTGGCATACCCTGCGAATCGCACCGCGTCTCCGCGCGGGAGCGCGGATTCGTCGGCGAATCGCGCCTCCGGACGGAGAAGCGGTGTCAGTGTGTGGAACCCGGCGGTTTTTCCATACAAATCAACATTTTACAGTACAAAGTTTAAATCCGCGCCACCGCCATTCGCCGCGGTGAGCGGAGCAGTGTGTTTTCCGCCATAAAGGCTAATGGCGGGAATTTTGAAGATTTATTAAAAAAAAAAGATATTTTTTATCCATACTGTCTTTTGTTTTTATCCATTGTATCCTGGCGTAGCGTGGCAGTTCGTTATTTAAATGAACAAACCAACCAAAGACTTGCTTAGTTACTTTATGTCGATAGAATTTTAGTATAGCAAAACTCCAAAAATTCGACCTTGGTGCATTAGAATTATCATTTAAAAAAGTGTTTTTAATGTAATGTCAAACAATTGTACTATTTTAGAATTGTCAATAAATAAGCAATTTTTTAAAGTTGTTAATTTTTTTTTACACCACAGGCTATCGAAGTTAACTATTCGAAAAAGTTTTTGTAAAAAATTTGCAAAACTTATTTTTTTACAGGATTTGCTAGCACTTTAAGAAATAATTTACCATTGTGTTTGATGAATTATGTATTCACGAATATTTAAAAAAAAACAGTACTTAAAAATGTAATAATTTGTAGGAATGGCATGCATTAATCTGAAGAAGGTCAATTTTTAAAAAAAAAAAACTAAAAATACCGATATCACAAAAATGGTGGGACTTTTACTAGATTTTTTTTTTATATGTAGTAGGAAATGATTCGACCAATCCGCAGGTGAAGGATTATCCTTCACTTTTTGGACATCCTGTATATACAGGGTGACTGGTTGAACGACGGACGTATTTAACGAGATGATAGGATAATTTACATACTTTTCAACCATATAAAACAAAAATTCATACACTCAAAAAAACACAAGTTACATATTTTTTTATAAAACGCAACTATTCTTGTATTTTCTAACTCTATGCCTCGGTATTTACCACTTTCCCTCAGCGTGCACCGTGTTGCTCGTGGTCGTTAAGACCAATCTCTTGGACAGGCTGATGAAAACACACTGATAATGAAAGGATTGAGTCCGTCTTCATGTAGAATACGTTACCCCAAGCACTGGGATACCTGGGAATGCCTTCCTGCATTCCGCGTACTTTCACATGGGTAGTAATCGAAGTAAATCGCCTTGTGCAGGTTCACTGGATAAGGATTCCTTTCTCGTCCATGATCAGGCCTAGGAACTGGAGGAAGGCCAAACGCTCGAAGTCTCCTAACAAAGCCCTATGACGGCAACTTATGTAATTCGTGATACATCGTATATGACGTTAATTCACATCTAACAATACTAGCTTACAACACATAGCACCACACCATATCCCAGTATCTTCATTAGAGTACTGATAAGCCATTATTACTATCAGGGTATTGCAATCCACGCGGCAGCGACGTAATTAAACACAGAATGTTCGCGACGAACGGGAGGCGCGAGTGACGCACTCACCCGTACGACGGCCCGCGGGCGACTGACTAGGGCCGGCAGCGCGGGGTAGAGACGCGGGAGCCGAGACTCATCGCTCGGCTCACGCATGCGCAGTGCGAGTTAGCGCCGCAACTCGGGGTCGTTGCCCGAGGACGCGTACACGTGACTTAGTATTTAGTAAATTGTAGAAGTGAACATAAAAATATTTTTTTTATTGATGAAAATTAAGGTCATGTTTTTTTTACATATTTGGAATGTGTATCAGCTTCTTATTCACCTCCTTAAATACGTCCGTTGATTTACCAGTCACCCTGTATATCTATTCACAGTAAAGTGCCGTGCGTTTAAATAATTTTCTTTGAACGTATTTGGAATATGTTAAACAGTTTACTTATACCAAATTTTTAAAGCGACCATTACTAATTTGTAATTAACCCAAATTTATACTATTCCAAAGAAATAAAATGTCAATTTTTAGATTTATTTTCAAAACTTCTGTATAAAACTACGACTGTAATCTAATTTTTGAATATCAGCTGAATATCTGAGGTCTTTAATTTCTGGATAAAAGGTAAATCAGAATTTATGCAGAAGATATTCAGCTTGATGTACATTTATTCAGATTCTATGTGGCTATTACTCAAATGTTATGCAAATTTAAGCAAGATATTTTGTGCCCAAATTGCTCGAATATCATCTGTGTAAGCGCTTACACAGACGTTATCCAAACAACCTTGGCAGCTTATAGTCGCCAGAATTGCGTTTATGCAAAACTTATTCAGCTAGTCTGTGTTGGCTGGGCTAAAAACTATGAAGTTTTTTATATATATTTTAAGTCCAAAATTCGTCATCCCTTAATAACACTGAAACAACGAAAAATCAGTTACAAGTATCTTACTATATGGACTAAATAAGTGCAGCCTACCTTAGCAATTAAGTTCGTCAGAATAGGATCCGTACGCTCTTTCGGAAGAAGAGTCGAGAGCGAGTGCGAGGTGGTTATCGTAACCGTGTGTCGTTTCAGATCCAGGCGGTGAGTGGCAAGCTGCTACGTGTGGTGCGTGAGCGCACGCGCGAGACGCGAGTGAGGCGAGGCGAGGCGAGTGCCGCACGAGACGGGCACCGGCCGCAAGACGGACAGCGCGCGGACCGCGGGGCCTGCGCCGCGCGCCCCGGGGCGAGCGCCCCCGCCGCACCGGCGCCGCTGGGTCCCGCCCTCCAGCCTGCGACACCACGACGTGCCCGACGGAGATGCCAAGCACGACATCATTTTCCGGAAGGTCTGTCCCGTCCCGGCGCAGCGACGCGAACGACCCGAGTCACCCGAGCGGTACAGGTAGACGTCGCCGCTAACCCGCAATGTGGTCGCTTTCAGGTCCGCGGGATCCTGAACAAGCTCACGCCGGAGAAGTTCCAGAAGCTGAGCGATGACCTTCTGGGGCTGCAGCTGGACTCGGACAAGGTGCTGAAGGGCGTGATCCTGCTCATCTTCGAGAAGGCGCTGGACGAGCCCAAGTACTCGTCCATGTACGCACAGCTGTGCAAGAGGCTGAGTGAGGAGGCGCCCAACTTCGAGCCACCCGGCCAGCCCTGCACCTTCAAGCTGCTGCTGCTCAACAAATGCCGCACCGAGTTCGAGAACCGCGCGCAGGTCTGTGCCCGCTTTTTAGGCCAGTCATACAAGACATCGTAAGTAGGTCGCAATCGCAATGATCGGAACAGTTCTGGTTTTTTTGGGATGTTGTTGGATAGATACTATAATAATAATAATAAAGTTTTTATTTAAAGTTACCAGGACTCAAAGTTTGCTATTGACTATAAACTAAGTTTGCAGCTTCAAAAGACCTGTGCTAACTGCGTGGTGCTCGAAGAACATCGAAATTTTCGGTCTTTTTTCAGATTTTATTTTATAATTTCTATGCGCTATGCGCCCCACGGATAAGTTTTGTAGATCCAGTAGAACTTAAGATACAGCACTTGAAACATTGGCCATTTTGCCCAAAAAGTTCGAAATTGTAGTTTTGGCCGCCTTCCGAGCAGAATATCGGCTATAATACTCATTCTACGAGGAAAGTTATGGGGAGGAAGTTGTAGATCAGATATTTAGCTTTAATTTAAGCACAAGCGTAACTTTGTAGGACCAATAGTTCCCTTGTAATCTGAAAAATGCAAAAATAAAAGAAAAACGGCTTTTTCAAAAAATTCAGCCTGACAAATTGCAGGACTTGTGTAAAGGATAAGAAACACGTAACTCAGTGTAAAATAATTTATATATGATATCATAAAACTTAGTAATGACGGAATCTCAGCTGACACTAACCGCCAATGCTTCCCCCTTAGTCTCGATCGCCTGTGCCCAACGATGTGTCAGGTAGACAAGATCACACTTTTTGTGATCACAAGAAGATCACAAAAAAAATAATCGTAAACAGCATAACGGGTACCCTTCTACACTAACCTACGGCAATCAGACAGTCAATACGGGTTCTGATATCTGCAATGCCTTCTCTGCCTACTTTTTCTCTACTTACCAGCACACTGATACTGTGGTCAATGAGACGAATGACGTCGAATCAGTCAATAACACAAATTTTTTAGCACCATAGAGATCATCGAGACATCAGTACATCGTCACTTCAAATCCTTGGATGCCAACAAATCTGCTAGACCAGATGATATCCACCCAATTTTACTAGTAAAATGTGCAGAGTCTTTGTTTCCCCATCTGTATGCTGTTCCAACGTTCGGTTAACGAAGGGGTTGTACCAAAGATTTGGAAATCAGCTCTTATCACGCCAGTCCACGAAAAGGGCAGTAAGCGCATGATTGAAAACTACAGGCCCATATCCAAGCTCTGTGTTCTAGCAAAGATTTTCGAAAAAAATGTACACGATCAAGTGTATAACAGCCTTCAGCATAATTTTAGTCCACACCAACATGGTTTTTTTTCAGGGCAGATCAACTGTTTCAAATCTAGCACTTTTTACTGAAAAGGTTACATCTAACATCGATAGAGGTGGTCAAACTGACGCAATCTACACCGATTACAGCAAGGCTTTTGACAGGATCGACCATCGCATCCTCCTCTTAAAACTTTTGGCATCAGGTGTGCGTGGTGATCTCTATAGGTGGTTTTCCTCATACATTGATAATAGATCGCAACTGGTGGTTCTCAACGGTCATTCATCGAACAGTCTAACAATCCCCTCAGGAGTGCCACAGGGCTCGATTTTGGGTCCTCTCCTCTTTATTATCTACATATCGGATATTGACAAATGTTTTACTGGTTCTGACTTTCTCTTATTCGCATATGAAATGAAAATTTTCAAAAAAGTAAGTGGTTCTCACGATGCTCAGTTACTGCAGGATGACATAGATAGGCTGTCCATGTACTGTAGACAGAACAAACTTGATTTAAACGTTCAGAAATGTAACATTATTACGTTCACTAGAAAGGTTTCTCCATTAATTTATAATTATCATATAAACAACAACCCCCTTGAGAGAACCCATACCGTGAGAGACTTAGGAGTTTTACTCGATTCTAAACTATTATACAATCAGCATATTGCTAACATTGTCTCAAAAGCATATAAACACTAGGTTTTTTATTCAGACTACCCAAAAACTTCAAAGATGCTAAAACTTTAAAAATTCTCTACTGTTCACTAGTTAGAAGTCATTCAGAGTACGCATCACAAATATGGAATCCTAACTATAACATTTACATTGATTTAATTGAAAAAGTCCAACGTAAATTTCTCCGATACCTCAATTATAAATTTAGAACGAAAATACCTGATTATCACCATCGCTAACATTTCGCCATCGTAAACATTTTCATATACTTCCTCTCTCACTGCGAAGGGAAGCTGCATGTTACAAATAGTTTCATAAATACACGACCCCAGGACAGACCTACGAATGAATTACCTTACCTACATGACAGGAATTTCAGCAGGGTTTCCGGCGCTGGTTTCTTCGTAAGGTCTCTGTTGTCAGTCCCTGGTGGCTCCTTGAGGTGTTGTCGCAACCACTGAAAACGTGAAAGAACAACTGTTTCCAGGAGGGAATGAGAGTTCTTCTTGAATTAATGATGTCGATGAGAACTGCTCGCAACTTGTTCCTCCCCTGGCATTCTCCTCCTCCTTTTCAAGCATTTTATGCACTTCTTAAAAACTTGACACAGGATTTTTTCACATCTACTAATGTAATAACTTATTTTGCTGCTTTTATCGAACACACATATCAAAATTTTAAGTTTTTGGTTCCAAAAAATATACATATTTTAATTTCATTTTTCATTCGCAAATATAGTCGGCGGTTGTGTATTTTTTTTTGTGTTTTTCAATATGAAAAGTTGAAACGAATGCAGTTTTGTCTTTTTAGGCCTTCGCTGCGTACGAAGACAAAACGGCCCTCTCCCCGGAAGAAGAAGAGAAGCGGCACCTGGCTAAGTGCAAGATGCTCGGCAACATCAAGTTCATCGGCGAGCTGGGCAAGCTGGAGATCCTGGCGGAGTCGATCCTGCATCGCTGCATCCAGACGCTGCTGGCGCGGCGCGCGGCCGCCGAGCACCACGAGGACCTGGAGTGCCTGGCGCAGCTGGTGCGCACGTGCGGCCGCGTGCTGGACTCGGAGCGCGGCCGCGGCCTCATGGACCAGTACTTCGCGCGCATCGAGACGCTGTCGGGCGCGCGCGAGCTGGCGCCGCGCATCCGCTTCATGCTGCGCGACGTGGCCGAGCTGCGCCGCGGGGGCTGGGTGCCGCGCGCCGCCGCCGCCGCCTCGGCCGAGGGGCCCGTGCCCATCCAGCAGCTGCGCGACACGTCGCCGCCGGGCGGCCACGGCCACGGGGGCGGCGGGGGCCGCAGCCACCGCGAGCGCGAGCGCGACCGCGAGCGCGAGCGGGAGCGCGGCGACCTGTTCCGCGGCGGGCTGCGCGCGCGGCCGCTGGACGCGGTGCTGGCGGGGCTGAGCCTGGCGCCGCCGCTGCCGCCGCTGCAGGCCTCCAGCGACAAGCTGTTCGGCAACGGGTTCCCGCTGGCGCCGCACCGCGCGCACCCGCACCCGCACCCGCACGCGCCGCGCTCCGCCCCCTCGTACTACCAGCGCGCCCCCCCGCACTACGGCGGCAAGCAGCCCCCCCACGCGCACCAGCCCCCCCACGCGCACCAGCCGCACCAGAACAAGGTACGCGTTCCGCTCTGTTAGGATCGTCGACGACCGTAAACGGGCCGTGTGTACCGACTCACCTGAGGCCTTCGATAGGGTCTGGCATAAATTATTGCAGAAGCTCGAGCGCCTCGGCGTACACTGCGATCTCTTCCGGTGGGTAAAGTTGCATTAGAGGATTACGCTTCTGCTTACGACGAAATTCATTTCTGGGGTACCGCAGGGTTTCCATCTGAGTCCCCTATTATTCAAATAACTTTATTTGCTAGAAAACAGTTTAAATACAGATCTTAATGAATATAGCGTGCAGAGTTTTTCAGTTTTAAATATAAGCATGCAAATTATTATGTATTATTATTTATTCTCTGTGATGTAATCTAGATGACTGTATGTATTTATTACAGAGAGATCTATCCTAATTTTGAGAGCTTTTGTGCAAACAATAGTATTTTTCTTAATCATATTAAACGCTTTGTACGCATAATAACTTATTCATGTATAAGAAACAGTTTACACTATCCCTGGCCATACAGCGCGGTAATACCGCCAGTGTCATGGGCACTTGAGCCAGGTATAAGTCGCGGGGGCCTTATAGACTAAGGCTTTTGGCTGTTTTCTTTTGATTATTACTGTCATGTATTATGTTTCTGTGCAATAAAGAATAAATTTTTTTGTTTACACTATTCTTATAACTTCTGTAATACTAATCTAACTAGTCTAGCTTTCTGAAATACGTGATCCTCGGAGTCACTATGGACTCCAAACTGACATTTATTCCTCACATAGACAAACACATAGACTTGGAGAAATCCTATAAACAACTAGGATTTATTTTGCATATGGTAATAAAATCAAAAAGTCTTAAACATACATACTGTTATACAATAGTTACATTTGAAATAGGTTAGAATTTAGTAGTGTAGTTTGGAGTCCTTTTTAAAAAAAATCACACGATAGACTGGAAAGGATACAGAAAAAAATATGTTTAAACTTTATACTATATAAAGCAGCTTTGATTATAGAACTGGTTACATTTTTAGGGGTTCCGTACCTCAAAATTTCTTTGTCCGTCTGTCTATCTGTCGAGACCCCTTTTCTCCGGAACACATGGAGGTATCGATCAATCCTGACCCCGCGCTGTGTCTGTTGCAGGAGCGCGGCGGGGGCGGGGGCGGGGGCAAGCCGCGGCTGGGCGTGGGCGGCGTGGCGGACGTGGAGATGCGGCCGGCCGCCAACTCGCTGCTGTTCTCCGCCTCCGCGCGGCTGCAGCGCGACCCGCCGCCGCCCGTGCACAGTCAGTGTCTCACTCGCCCACCCACTCACCCGCTCACCCACTCACCCGCTCACCCGCTCATGCGCTCACCCACTCACCCACTCACCAGCTCACCCACTCACCCGCTCACCCACTCACCCGCTCACCCACTCACCCGCTCACCCACTGACCCGCTCACCCACTTACCTACTCACCCGCTCACGCACTCACCCACTCACCCACTCACCCGCTCACCCGCTCACCCACTCACCCACTCTCCCACCCGCTCACCCACTCACCCACTCACCCGCTCACCCACCCACTCACCCACTCATCCGCTCACCCGCTCACCCGCTTACCCGCTCACCCACTCACCCGCTCACCCACCCACTCACCCACTCACCCACTCACCCGCTTACCCGCTCACCCACTCACCCGCCCGCTCACTACTCGAGTGCATATTGATTCTTGCGAACGGTTGAGCCGGTGCCGATTCATAGTATACTATAGTTGTGACAGTGACACCCATCTTAATGATAGCGAATGGGAACGTGCACAAAAAAACTGAATTTAAAATGAGATTTGAATAATTTAAACTTCTGTGAGAGTCGTTTTTGATCATCTCCACGATTCGCTTAGATATTTCACTCGGTAACGGTAACGGATATGGCGTTCCGGCACGACCCGAAAACGCTTCGCACCAAAAGTAACATTTTTATATTTATACTATTAATACAAAATTCATGGTAGCTAAAGCAATGGTCCTAAAAGCGAATGATGCCACGGCGGCTTGTGCGTGTGCGCAGACGTGCTGGCGCCGGCGCAGTTCGCGGCGCCCGCGCTGAAGGAGCCGCCGCTGGCGCTGGCGCTCAAGCAGCCGCTCGACGCCAAGCAGAAGCCCAGGAAGGACAAGGTACGCCGCCCGCTCCTCTGTCTCTGTCCCGCCTCCCGGACGGTCGCCGGTCGTCGCGACCGAGGCGACCGAGGCGACCGAGGCGACGCATGATGCCACTATCGTCGTTGCGAGTTAACCGTTTGCTTTGTAGGCTCGTGTATCGTTTTTCAATAAAAATGTGAGAAAACAGGTAATTAAAAAGAAAATCAAAACACTGCACTATGTTGTACTTTTTGTTTGTATGCGCTGCGCGTACGCAATAGTCGTTTTTATGTTATAGCCAATATTCACAGAATAGACGAGCAGATATTTTTGGTTTACTGTAAGATTTCGAATCACCCTGAGAAACGGCGACGAAAACCGTCTGAATCACGGGAGGGAGCGAGGGAGCGCTCGACGCTTGCGCTCCGTGACGGTCGACGAGCGACCGTTCTTTCAAATTGTCATTTTAAAACTGGCGAACGAAACCGTATCGCGCAGGGCACGAGCAAGGAGGAAGCGTGCAAGATGGCCGTGGAGGCCGTGGAGGAGGCGTGGGCGGCGCGGCTGGGCTGCGAGGGGGGCGCGGGCGCGGGCGCGGGCGCGGGCGCGGGCGAGGCCGCGCTCGCCGGGGGGGAGCCGGACGCGCCCGCGGCGGCCGCGGCCGGGCCCGCGCTGCGCCGCCTGCTGGACGCCGCGCTGGCCGACAAGCTGGCGCGCCGCGCCGCCGCCGCCGCGCTCGAGCACGCGCTCGGCCGCGAGCTGCCCGCCGCGCCCGCCGCGCCGGCCGAGCCCGCCGAGCCAGCCGAGCCCGCCGAGCCCGCCGAGCCCGCCGAGGCCGCGCTCGTCACGCCGGATGAGTCCGCGCTGGCCGCCGCCGCCTGCTACGTGGTGAGCCCTCCTATAGTTTCATCGATTCCAGCTCTAGTAGTAGCATGGCGAAGTATATGGTGTGCGATTCGAAACCGTTCGTCCCCTGAGTTGACGAGCGACCGACCGTTATCTCGCGTCGGACGCTACGAAATAAAATGATTTTATTTTATTTATTAATTTATAATAAGAAACGAAAGGTCACATACTTATTTATACGGGGTGTTGTTTTGGTCGACGACGAGCTTTTATACATAATACTGATGCTGAAAAAAATAAAAAAATGGTACCTCAAATAATTTCAAAACAATGGGCTCACAAAATACAATAATAAAATGAAATGGTTCTTATTTTTAAACTCAAAGAGCATCATTTGTCTTGCAACCATCTTGCAGTTACTAAAAAAATACATGGCAAATTGTAATACCAACTAATTTCTTGTTAGCACTACTTTCATATTAGACCTCTTAAAATGGCCGTGTAATCAAACAAGCAGTGCCTACAAATCACGCACACACGCGCAATTTCAGCACAAAATTATTCACACAAATAGACAGCTGCTACACTGTAACCGTATAAAATACTATACTTGTGTTTGTGAAAAAATGGCGAAAGACAGGCAGAATCTTGTCTGCTTATTACACCAGTCGGCAGCACTGTCTTTATCTATTCGTACTAACTTCAGTACTGCGTTTTTTCTCAAAATCTGTAGGTGGCGCTGTGTAGTTAAGTAGATATTGTTATATTAAATGAAAACGGAGGGCGTAACGGTAAATTAATGTTAAAGTATCGTGTAAAATTATACATAAGTTTAATTTTTTTGTTTGTAAACTGGCATATTTATCAGGGTAGGCAGTGCTTTTCTGCCTCTATGGACTGCACGCCACTGCCGGTAAAGTATTGTCGCGGTCTAACCAAAATAGATTGAAAACCACTGGAAAAGTTTGACAACCTCTGTCACTGCACTGTATAGTTCTAGTAAAAGAACCGTCTCAAATATTCTAGAAATTGATAAGGACAGAGAGATGTACGAATGTGTGAGTAACCTCTAGTACTTTCTAGATCGTAACCGCGGCGTATATAAATAGCAGCCAGTAGTCGGACGATCAGTTCTGCTTGGACTAGCGGTGAAGACACTTCGAAGCGAACACCAGGCGATAACAGCCGATATTTTCGACGACCTTGGCGACTCTTTTGGACCTTCGAGAGACCTGCGATTGGACGACCTTCTGACCTTGTGCTGGAAGTTGGTGAATAAATCCTCGGAACCTGTCATTGGTGTTTGACTCCAAATATTCGAACCCTCGCTTAACCCTCGAATAAGAATTGGTGTCAGAAGTGGGATTTGGAATTGCCACTGACTCCGAGGGAGGACGTCATCGAGGGTGTCAGGACGAGGTCATAGCGAGCAGCAGAGGCCATGCCTACTGCACATGAGGCCACGCCTACTGCCCATAATGCCACGCCTACTGTTCCACAGGTCACGCCCACCTACCCTGAAGCTCCAACCATAGGCCACGCCAACAAGGCCCCGCCTACCAGATCACGCCCACCGAATTATCGACCATGTTGCTGTTTCTAGAGCGTATGGGCGAAACTCAAGAGCGTATGCGGGAGGAACAGAAAAAGGATCAAGAGCGTATATGAGACGCTCAAGAACGTATGCGGAAGGAACAGAAAAAGGATCAAGAGCGTATGCGGGAGCAACAGAAAAAGGGTCAAGAGCGTATGCGGGAAGAGCAGAAACAGGATCAAGAGCGTATGCGGGAGGAGCAGAAACAGGATCAGGAGCGTATGCAACAGAAGGTTTTGGTGGCTGTAAATAAAGTCCGTCCACAGTGCGATTAACGACTTACGTAAAGATGTTGACTTAGTTGAGAGTCGAGTAACGGATTTAGAAAGTGGACTTACTGGGTTGCAAAAGAAAGTTCTACGGCTCGAAAGTGTGGGTGTTACAGCTGCGACAAGCAGAGCCGCCGGCATAATTCAGGCACCCAGGGTAAAGATACCTCCTTATGATGGTACCACGTCTTGGGCGGCATATCGGCAGCAGTTCCAGACCGTCGCTGCGGCAAATGGTTGGACAGACGACCAGTGCTTGACAGCCATAACCGTTGCGCTCAGAGGCTCTGCGCTGTCAGTTTTAGAGGCACTACCAACCTCAGGCAGTAGCTTCAAAGAATTGATGGTAGCACTTGCGTCTAGATACGGAGAGCGCCCAGGAGAAGTTTTACAGCAATGGGCGCTGGAGATAGAGAAGTTTGTTCGCAAGGCGTATCCATCAGCTGACTCCAAGATGGTGGAATCGAATATGCTGCAGTCGTTCGTTGATGGAATCCGGGACATGTAGACTAGAGCAATTTGATGAACTAAAGAGGAAGACGACGTCGTTTTCTGCCAGACTCCAGGGAAACGAGTAACAACCAGGACTGAGGGGCGAATATTGGCTGACGCGGGGAAGCCCCATTGATAACCATTGCACAGGCATACGAAGGTAACAGTCTTTCAATTTGCGGCACTGTGAACGGAAAACTCTGTAAATGACTATAGATACAGGAGCCTCCAGGACAATAGTCAAGCCAGGTCTGGTTAGAGCTTTGTTGAAACATAAGAACACTAATGTCCGACTTCTTTCCGCCTCCGGTCAGCCAATACCCGTCCTGGGAGAAATGTCAGTCACGATTGTCGTTGGAGAAGCACCACACACTCACAGTGTCATTGTAGCCGAAATCATGGATGATTGCATCTTGGGCCTGGATTTCATGAAGAAACATCATTGCAAAGTCGATATTGCTAATAGAGTCTTTAAATGTGGTAACGAAGAGATCTTTATACTTGGAGGCCCAACTGGGAAAGTGACTTGCTTAAAGGAAGTTGTCATACCCAGCCGAAGTCAGGCTCAAGTGACTACCTTCAGCTAACAAGAACAAGTTAAATAGGTGCGTGTTGATTGAAGATACACCAAAGAAGACAGCGACTCAAAAACTCCTGACTGCAAGAACTCTTGTTAATGGAACTAACACCGCAGTAGTAAGAGTGGTAAATCTTGACGACCACAAGGCGCATTTAAGAAAAGGTGATGTTGTCGGGAAATGTGATGAAGTTGTCTGGATGAGGAAATGTCATTCAACACCTACCTCAGAGACCACAAACACCAGCAGTGTTTCCGTTGCCACAGAATTGCTTGAAGATTGTAAAGACGGTCTAAGCTACTCACAGTGCATGAAAGCCAAGAAGTTGCTGCAAAGTTTCACAGAAATCTTTTCCACCCAAAAAGGAGATCTCGGTAGGACATCCTTGGTGCAACACAGGATCGACACCGGAAGTGAATGGCCTATCCGACAGCGACCTAGACGAGTACCAATAGCCAAGGAGAAAGAAGTTGAGAATCTGTTGGAAGACATGAAAAGGAATAAGATAATTGAAGCATCTTCAAGCCCTTGGTGCTCACCCGTTTAGTCAAGAAGAAAGATGGCAGCACACGATTTTGTGTTGACTATAGACGGCTAAATGACATCACGAAAAAGGACAGCTATCTCTTACCAAGGATTGACGATACACTGGATACACTGAGCGGAATGCGATGGTTTTCAACGCTGGACCTGAAATCTGGTTACTGGCAGGTGCGAAATTCATCCTAAAGATAAAGAAAAAACGGCATTTTCAACCAGAAAAGGTTTATGGCAGTTTTATGGAGTGTTTACTGGCGGGGTTAGTAGGAGACGCCTGCCTAGTCTATTTGGACGACGTCATTATCATGGGGCGAGATTTTGAGGACCACTTGCGTAATCTTGAACAGATCTTGACGAAGATACGGGGCGCTAATTTGAAACTTAACCCGAATAAATGTCATCTGTTTAAGAACAAAGTTAATTACCTCGGTCATGTTATCACCAGTGAGGGAATCCAGACTGACCCAGAGAAAATCGAAGCAGTACAAAAGTGGCCCACTCCTAAGGACAAGACTGAGGTAAGAGCTTTTTTGGGACTGTGCTCATACTACAGACATTTTTTGACAGAGAAAAAACAACCATTTGTTTGGAAAATCTCCTGGCGCGTCGGTCGATAGCATCCAAGGCTTTCAGTTGGCAGCGGGCCGAGCCATCCCACAGTATCCTGGTCGCCACTGTACGAACGGTATACACTGGCGTAGACCATCACGCAAACCGTAGAAAAGGAGGAGTCTTCAAGGTTACGGAAACGCCGGCAGCAGATGTTGTCGCTGACATAGACGCAGACTCCAGGGTGCGCCTTCAATTTGTGCTCCAGGGTATCCCGGGTTCTGCAAGTCAGGCACGAACCGTCGTTGAATAGACACGTACCTACGTCGCGTTCTATCGTATTTCAGAGGTAGTCAACCATGTTCACGAGTCAGTGTTCTAACTGTCGAGACACGGTCGGCCACGGTCCGGAATGCTCCGTGTGCAAGTACAAGTTTCACTTCAATTGTGTGGGTATGACCGAGCGAGGCTTTGATAGACTCGGCATCAACAGAAGGTCGTGGAGATGTCCGGGATGTCGTGATGCTGATGATCCAGCTGTACTTGACACGAGCACGGACAAGTTTGTCTCCCCGATTCACACTCCTGACACCAAAAGGTTTTCGTCGGGTCTACCACTAGTTGGAGCTTCTTATTCTTCAACTCCTAAGCCGACTGAAGACAAATTAAGAGAGGACAAGATACCTGAGAACATGCCGACTGAAGACGAACATCCAACACAAGCCACTTTGAATGAAATTTCATCAAAGATCTCTGAGCTGTACAAACAGTTCTCAGCCATCAACTCAATCCACGCCGACTTGAGAGAGGTAAAGACTGACTTGGCTGACTTAAAAACCTCGCTGGACTCGAAGTTCACCGAAATCTCCGACAAAGTGACGAGTATCGAAACCCGAGTAATGCAACTAGAAAACTTTAAATCGGAAATGGAGTGTCTAAGATCTGAAGTCAAAGACCTCATTGAAAGTAGCCGAAGAAATGAGCAATGGGTGCGACGTTCAAATATCCAAATTAACGGAGTGCCCCAAAAGGGGGGCGAAAATCTGCTGCAGCTGGTGAAAGTTCTAGCAAACAAGAGTGGTCACCCGATCAATGTCGACACAGATGTTGATTTTGTAACCCGTGTTGCTGTAAAAAACGATACCGATAAGAAGAATCCGAAGCCAATTATTCTAAAAATGCAGTCAAGATATAAGAAAGATGACTTCATGGCTGCTTTACGGAAGCTAAAAGACCTCAGATCAGCTGATTTGGGCTACGCTGATGAAAATAACCATCGCATATTCATCAATGATCACCTTTCGGGATACAACAAGGCTCTGCTGCAAAAAGCCAAAACCATCTCAAAGGATAAAAACTATGCCTTTTGCTGGGTCCGCAATTGTACTGTCATGGTTCGGAAGTCTAACACGTCACCGGTCATCCACGTGACCTCCGAAGAGGCGTTAAAGAAGATTACATAGGGGCTAATTCATGCAAATCTGGTCTTCCATTGTTAACACGTCAGATCACGGTATTCTTGATATGTTGTCTAATTAGATTTTATATAGATGCTTTTGTAAAATGTGTTGCTGTGCTAAAATATCAATGTGTTCTTAATTTCTTGTCATGTTGTAACCAAATGTTGACGATCTCTTGCTGCCGACATGCTCTTTTGTTCTCGCGACCTCACCACGATACACTGATTGAAAGGTATGTAAATATTTGTTCCATATTCATTGCGTGCTTGATATCAGCATTAACTGTTGCGTTCAATTTAACAGCTTACCAAAGCGTAATGTAGGTACTTTATAGTAAATCAGGGATGTTAGATGCCAACTCAAAAATTATGACACCGGCCTGTCAAAATTATGGTACTTTCGAAAAAACCATGGTACGCTTCGTCTTACACACTTAGAAGTCGTTCCATAACCAAGTTAAGATTCACCTGACAAGAGTTTGTCCCTTTCACACTTCAAAAAAATATAATATGCTATCCTGCTGTCAGAGTGAAAATTACTCTAACGAAACTAATTTGGAACGCTTTCTTATATTATTATTTCGTCTGAGACAGGTATATCACATCACAAATATAAGTTCTCGGCACATAAGCACACAGATGTCCTTAGAATAGAAGGGCGCGTTCCAAACAGAGAAGGTTTGATTACTTTGCAAATAAGCATTCATAAATCAATCACTTTATCAAATACAACGAATACAACCCAAAACACAACAAAACAGAAAGTTTTTATTTTTTTATTTTACCCCGAGATGGGGAAGGCAAAGGTCAGAGCCATACAGCCTAGTCTGCAAAACAGAAAGAATCAAGAATAACATAAACAAATATATATTTTTATATATTTTAAGGCTTGGATCCAAAGCCTTTAAGCCATAATTTGTAGAATGAATAAATGAGGGCGGAAACATATTATTAACAAGCCACCCGCGTCGGGTGTCGTCACGTCGGGTGGCTTGTTAATAATATGTCCACCCTGAATCCGATATTTTATTCCCCCGGTCACAAGCAAGCGAGCGAGAGGAATGCAAAATACAAAATATTGCCTATCCTCTCGCACCAGCAGTCAGAGTCAACTCAACATAAAAGGGCCCGGGCCGTTTCATTCTACACATCAATACATCGATTGTACATAACGGAATTATAGAGGGAAAATAAAGTTTAATGCTAGATGTGAAAATTATGGTACTTTTGCGTACCATAATGGAAGTACCATGGTACATGGTACGAAGACCTGAATAATGGTACGAATACCATAATTATGGTACGTATAACATCCCTGTAGTAAATTGTTTTATAGTCATACAAATAATACAATCGTACACTACAAGCCTTGGTAGCGTATATGTATCACACTGGACTGTCGATTTGTTTTTATGTTACCCACGTTTATTTAAGAATTTCACAGTTTTTGATATGAAAATAACTATAAAAGATACTTTGCACGAATGGTTACGATTTTTAGAAATAAACCGGCGAATATTATTGCCGTTTTTCCACTTCGCTACGTATTATATGTACAAAACTATTCTATTTTTGGTATTTTTACCCATTTTAAAACATGTAATGCGTTTGTATTTCCTCAAAATTAAAATAATAAATAAATTATCTTCCAATAATCAAATGATTCTAGATGTAAGTAGGCGGATATTAGACAATTGTGGTTTGATAATAGTTTTGATAGGAGGTAACGTCAGGATGAAGCCCTTTAAATCTACCTGTCATTGTTATTATTACGTTATGATAGTTTTAATTAGGAATTTTGTCAGTTTTAAAACGGAATATTTCATAAGTATTATTTCATTTGCATCCTACTATGGGTATTAGTATCTATTACCAAAACGTTCGTGGTTTACGAACTAAAACCAGACTTTTATTTAATAACATATTAAATTCCAATTACGACGTTATTTGTTTGACCGAAACATGGCTTTATTCTGGCATTTTTGATACGGAGTTATTCGATAAAAGATATATTGTTTACCGTACGGATAGGGATTACGAGCGATTAGGACAAACAATGGGAGGGGGCACGCTGATAGCAGTACGGGACGGGCTCGCAGTGGACGTGAGACCCCTCCGAGCGCTGCCCCCGCTGCCCGACGCCGACATCACCTGCGTGAGCCTGTCGCTCGCCAGCGCCACCCGTCCGTGTTCGGCGAGTGCGAGTCAACTATGCCTGTATTGCTGTTATTTCCCACAAACTAAAAATCAGGTTACTTCCGAAGAATTATTTTTTGATTACCTCTCAGAACTCTGTGTAGATTTTCCTGATAATGAGTTTTTGATTTTGGGAGACTTTAACGTTCCGGAGGCAATTTGGATAAATAACACGAATGAGTCAAGTAATTGTTTTATCTTACAGAATCATTCTGAAAGTAATCTTACCCTACAAATATATACATGTTTAAGCTTTACGAGTTTGTTACAGTGTAATAATATACAAAATGATAAAGGTAGATGGCTTGACCTAGTTTTTTCAAGTTCTCCTTGTGATGTTCAGCTTACTGCACCTCTAGCACTTCCCGTTGATAAACACCATCCCCCGTTATGCTTTAATTACACTCCCAAACAACCTATACTTGACCTTCAGCCCGCACAGAGGACAGTTCATAGATTCCATGCTGCTAATTACGATACTATTAGAAAAGAACTTTCAAATATAGATTGGCGGATGCATCTCGAGGTAGACAGTATTGACCTAGCCATTCATAACTTTTACTCCGTCATTCATAAAATTATTAAAGACTATGTTCCTTCAAAAACTGTCACTGGTGATAATAAGTACCCTACTTGGTTTACGCGTCCGTTAATAAGGCTAATTAACAAAAAACTTAAAATACATAAAAAATGGAAAATTTATAAAAGAAAGTGTGATTATGAACTTTTTTCAGTCCTTCGAAAACAGTGTAAAGAAATGGAATCTCTATGTTACAATTTATTTATCTCTAGAGCTGAAGAAAATATTAAATATAACTCTAAACATTTTTGGTCCTTCATCAAATCGAAAAAGAACAATAACTGTATTCCTAACACCCTTTATCTGGACAACCACTCGGGTTCTGAAGGTCAAACTATAGCAAATATGTTTAATAAGTTTTTCCAATCAGTTTTTGAATCTGATGCAGGTTACTCGCCCTCTGCGTCTTCTAGTAATTACAACGAAGTATTACTAGGGACTATGGAGTTGAATACAGAGGTTGTTGAAAAATACCTGTTTCGATTGGACACAACTAAAGGCAGTGGACCGGACGGTGTGCACCCTGTTTTTCTTAAAAACTGCTGTGAGCAGCTTGCTTATCCAATTGCTATGCTTTTTAAGATGTCACTATCTATGGGTACAATGCCGGAGTCGTGGAAACGTAGCCTTGTTGTACCTATCTTCAAAAACGGAGATCGACACAACATCCGGAATTATCGCGGTATTTCTAAACTTTCGGTGATACCTAAACTATTTGAAAAAATAATTTATGACACATTATTTCCCGCCGTTAGACCGTTGCTAATTACACAACAACACGGATTTATCGATAGGCGATCTACAGAATCCAATTTAGTTGAATTTCTGGATTTCGTACTTGAAAATATGGAGGGTGGTCATCAGGTAGACGCCGTGTATACCGACTACTCAAAAGCTTTTGATAAAATTTCCCATCAACTATTAATACAGAAACTGGAGCAGATCGGTATACACGGTGATCTCCTCAGATGGTTGGAGTCGTACCTCAGAGACCGGACACAGGCCGTCGCTGTGAAAGGCTTCACTTCATCTTTTATTCCCATAACATCTGGTGTACCTCAGGGGTCTCATCTCGGTCCGCTCCTTTTTAACATATTTATCAACGATGTTGTAAGGTGTTTTCATCATTCTCATGTTTTATTATATGCTGACGATACTAAAATATATAATGTAATTACAAATAGTAAAGACTGTATCAATATGCAAGAAGATCTTAATCGTTTGTCTGAATATTGTCTACTAAATAGATTACAATTAAATGTTGATAAATGTTGCACTATTACATATTCAAGAAAAAACCACCAATTTTGTATAATTATAAGTTACATAATAAAACGTTACAGAGAGTGACCGAGGTGAGAGATCTGGGTGTCCACTTAGATGATCAGTTATTGTTATCCTCGCATACCGAAAAAATAACTGCTAAAGCGTATAAAATGTTAGGGTTTTTATTCCGACAAAGTAGGGATTTTAAACAGGCAAATACCTTGATTCTACTTTATAATTCTCTCGTTAGGTCACACCTGGAATACGCATCCACTGTATGGAACCCTCAGTACTCCAAATATGTAGATTCTGTGGAACGTATCCAAAGCAAGTTTATAAAGCGGTTGAAATATAGATTTCGGAACCTTGATGCAACTAAGATAACATCTCTAGTGACACGCAGGGAGCATCGGGATCAAATATTTTTGTACAAACTATTGCACAACCTCATAGAATCACCTTACTTAGTAAGTAAAATTCTTCTTAGATGTCCAAGAGCTAATCTACGCTCTAATCACACGTTTGCAATACATTTCAATAGGACAAATTATGCTAAAAATCGCTTCGTCATTCGAGCATGTTCCAAATATAATAATTCATATAAACACATTGATATTTTTTCATCTAAGTTCTCGAAGTTTATTAATAATGTTAAAAGATCATCATAGCTTAATTTAGTCTGTTTGACATGGAAACACTACATTTCCTTTTTTTTTATGTTAATTATCTTTATTTGTCACACTTCAACGATAATGTTTTACATACTTGTGGAAACTTTACTGGCTTATGTATTACATATGTGTTCTTTTATATTTGTATTAGATCCAAGCTGTTTGTTTTCCTTAATAAAAAAAAAAAAAAAAAAAAAAGTACGACGCGTCGTCGACCGGCCGTCTAACTTGCGTCTCTGTAAGAAAGAGTAGCAGCGGCTTATCAATCTCAAGATGGTGGTCGACTGCATTAATATTTTTATTTATATTAGAGTGCAATCCTCCCTCTGATATTTTAGTGAAGTGCTCTTTTAGTGGGAGGAAGTGCCGCCCTGTATAACCGTCTTTCTGTTTCTTACTATTTTCATGTTTTATGTTTGTGGGGAGTGAATCAATCAGAATCCAGTGGTGAGAGTCGCTGCACTGAAGGTCAGACTAGTTTGGAGACCGCAGGGCCGCCGGAACTTCCCGGAGATGGCCATCGGGTCCTCCCGCCTAGTTGTCACGATGGAGCATTCCGGGATTTTCCTTCAGGTGGTTGGGCAACCTTTCATAGGTGGTTAGCCTACTAGACTATCCAAGACAGTGCAGCAACATCCTGACGCTGAGTCGGCATACTGGATCAGCGCTACTATACAGAGTCTGTATTACAGACCCGCCCTCTCAAATGGTGTTTTTTTTTTTTTTTTTTTTATGTGATAGGTGGCAAACGAGCAGACGGATCACCTGATGGTAAGCGATTACCGCCGCCCATGGACACCCGCAACACCGGAGGAGTCACAAGTGCGTTGCCGACAAACAAAATATTTTAGATAAATTGTATGACTGAATGATTTTCATTTTTAAACGTTTTTAGTTTTAAATCGTTCGCATAAAACTGTATGAAGTCGGTTAGTCGCGTACCGACTTCGGTCGCTATCTACGTTTTAGGAGTCCCGTTAAGGTTTTCGAAAACCGTTCGACCGCATAACCGTTCCCCCGAAAGCTTCATACTTTTTTAATCCGCTCGAATGATCTTCAGCCCGGTGAACGCTGGACTGAAATTTTGTTATAGATTTTATCGGTTCCTTTTATACATTCGTCTGCGAGTACCGACTGCGATTCGAGAGGTGCTAATCGTGCGCGTCGACCTGCGCAGGTGCGCAGCGTGAGGCGCGGCCCGCTGAGCGACACGTGGCGCGCGCTGGTGGCGGCGGCGGGGGCGGGGGCGGGGAGCGGCGGCACCGGCACCGGCTGCCACGCCGCGCGGCTGGGCGCGCTGCTGGCGCACGGCGTGCGGCTGCGGCTGGTGGGGCTGGCGGAGCTGGGCGCGTGGTGCGAGGCGGGCGGCGGGGGGGGGCGCGCGCTGGCGCTGCTGGCTCTGCAGCTGCTGCGGGACCAGCTGGGCGCGCCGCGCCTGGCCGCGCTCTGCGCCGACGCCGGCGTCAACGTGTGCGCCTTCCTGGAGGGCGACGCGGGCTGCGGCGCGGGCTGCGGCGCGGGCGCGGGCGGCGTGTGGTGGGAGGGCGCGGCGGGCGCGCTGGCGGCGCTGGAGGCGCGCGGGCTGGCGCCGCTGGCCCCGCAGCTGCGGCTGCAGGCGCTGCTGGCGCGCCAGCTGGCCGCCGAGCCCGCGCCGCCCGCGCTGTGGCGCTGGATCAAGGCCAACGTGGAGCCCGCCGTGCGCGCCAGCGCGCCCTTCGTCTCCACGCTGGTGGCGCTGCTGGCGCGCCACGTGACGCAGGCGGCCGGCTCGGCGCCCGCGCCCCCCGCCGCCGGCGCCCCCGCAGCGCCCCCCGCCGCGCCCGACAAGCTCGCGCTCGAGCGGGAGAAGGTACGCCCACAGTTAATAAATGTCGGATGACTCGGTGTAGATCTGTTGGAAAATATTCTCCGGTATTCTGCCAATGTTTGACGACTCGGCGTAGTTTTGTTGAAGGTATTCTTCCAATGCTCAGCGACTCGGCGTCGGTCGGTCGGGAAATGTTCTCCGATATTTGGACTATTATCTGGTTACTTAAATATGCAGCATTAACATGTCTGGTGCATTACTACCGCAGGCGCTGGTGGAGGGGTACGCGCCGCTGCTGCGCGCGCTGCTGGCGGGGGGCGGGGGCGGGGGGGCCGGCGGGGGTGCCGGGGGGGGCGCGGGGGGCGCGGCGGGGGAGGCGCGGGGCGCGCTGCAGCTGGCCGCCGTGTACGCCGCGCAGCTGCACGCGCACCACCACCGCTACCCCAAGGGTGAGTGTGCCTGTGACGTCACTGCGGGGGGAGGCAGCCCGCCCGCCTGTGACGTCATATAGACAGTAAAGAACTGCCTACCCTGACAAATCTGCCTGCTTATCGATAGGAAACCTTGCTTTGTTATAACTTTTTGCAACTCTCATTATGTACACCTAAAGTCTAATTTTCTATCTACTCAATATCGTCACCTGTCCGACGACGCCACCTATCGATTCCAGACGAAAAGACGCAGTGCAGACGTAGTTAGACTTTTTAAGTTTACTTGCATTTTACTAAAAAGTTGATCGTTGTTTGAGAGTTAAAGGCGATTTTGCAGTGTATTTAATTGCAGAATTAGCCAGTTTGCACTCGTTTTGAAGGAATATATTATTTTGTTTTACTTTTCGGGCGCGTCTCGTCGTTTGACTTTTGCATAATCTCAATTGTTTTTGTTTACTGGTAAAACTTTAGTAAAATTTTAAAAATCCATGTTATCTAATGTGTTAACATATTAACTGATCGATATCATTTCAGTCTAATCGTACGTAATTAGGTGAAATTAAGGATTATTGCCGTGTAGCCGGCGCTGGAGTTGTGTACATTAGTGAAATTAATTTCCGAGTTCATATTTAAGTGGAAAAGCTAAAAGGCTGATGTGTACGGTAATACCGGAGCTACTCGTCGATCCCACGATGATCCACGGCAGGCACATAATGTAACCACAGAGTACTTCGTTAACAACCCATATCGTCCCCACTGCAGGGGCACGGGTCTCTTCCCATACTTCGGGAAGGTTAGGCCAAACTCCACCACGGGGTCAAATCCGGATTACTATTACAGAGTACTTATTGAAATAAAAATGTAGGTAACTTGATTTTTAAAAAATACATCCGAAAGTCTGTATTAATTCCTAAGATTACCGTGGTTTCCATTGAAACGTGTGCCCCCCCCCCCCCCGCGCAGGCATGCTGCTGCGCTGGTTCATGTACCTGTACAACCTGGAGGTGTGCGACGAGGACGCGTTCCTGCGCTGGCGCGAGGACGTCACCGACGCCTACCCCGGCAAGGGCGAGGCGCTCTTCCAGGTACCCACACCTCCCGCTCTCCGCCGCATTTACACTGACTCCTCCTCTAGTTGGTCCGTTTATATTTTATTTTTGTACCACTGTCCTTTATTTTATATTCAGAAAATTTTCAATTTTTGTATAATTATATATTATCTCACTAATATTATAAATGCGAAAGTATGGATGTTTGTTTGTTTGTTTGTTCCGCTTTCACGTCGAAATTACTAAACGGATTTGGATGAAATTTGGCAGGTAGATAACATAAGCAGTCGGCTAACAGATAGGATACTGTTTATCTCGGAAAACTCGAGGGTTCCCGGAGGAATGGCTAAAAACCGAAATTTTTACTTTGTCACTAGATGGCGCTGCCTTAACATATTTTTATTTCTCTCTGGACCCAATTCTGAAGGCCACGCAGACGAAGTCGCGGGCGGAGGTAAAGCCACGCTGTGCACACTTTCTCGCAAATCCCTTATACAGGATGTTAAAAAAAGTGCACACTTTCTCGCAAATCCCTTATACAGGATGTTAAAAAAGTGCGTTTGAAATTTTAAGGGGTTACTCAATCAAGTACAGACCCCAGGAAAAATATTGAAAAAATCCGCTCTTCAATTATTTTTTTCAGATTCTCATACTAAATCTAAATAGTGAATCGAGAATTTGTATGAAAAACTGCAAAAAAAAATTGAAGAGCGAATTTTTTCAATATTTTTCCTGGATTCTATACTTGATTCTGAGTAACCCTTTAAAATTTCAAACGCACTTTTTTTAACACCCTGTATATCATCTGGCATACACAGGATTTTCATTGTCATCGCTTAACATAAATACTCAATACTTTATTGCTGTCATATACAGTACAAGAGGTCTTAAATGTACTTAGTTATCCTATTACAAATGTATATGACACCCGGCCAGGGCACTGCAACTTTGGGTCAACAAAGTCGACCTAGGTATACAATATTAATAATTTTAAATATTATCTTAATATAAAACAATTTAGACAATTTGGCATGCATAGAAGAAATAAGTATTTGTTACATATAGAATAGATAATAACATTGTAGTATAATAAAGAAGAAATCATTTTTCATTAAAAAAGTCTTGCAACTATAGTAGCATTTCTCAGTTAACATTTTCTTAATTTTTTTGTGGAATATATTTATCTTTTGTTCAGCTTTAATATGCTCGGGAATTTTATTGTATATTTTTATCATTTTGCAGTATGGACTGTCAGTAAACATTTTTAAGTTAGCTTGAGGTTGGACTAGTTTATTTTTATTTCGAAGATTAAAACAATGTACATCTTTGGCTTGCGTAAACCAGTGTAAATTTTTCTTTGCAAGGAGGCCGCATTCTAAAATATAAAGGGATAGTAATGTCAAGAGGTTATTCTTAATGAAAAACGGTATGCAACTAGTTCTGGAGTCGATGTTTTCCAAGATACGTAAACATTTTTTTTGTAAAATGAACAAATCAATCGCGTCGGTACTGTCGCCCCATAACACTACGCCGTACTTTAACCATGCGTATGCGTAGGCATAATATGCTGACAAAGCCGTTCGGAAGTTAGGGTTTCTCTTTAAGACGCTCAGAGCCCAAGTAACATTTAGGCTGAAAAAAAATCCATTATACAGTTCTTTAACAGCTGACGACTGTATAGTCGATGGACAAGAGAGTACAAAAATGTCTTCAGCTGTATTAGAGCAAGATTTGGTAGTCTTATACAGTCCAGCTGGTTAAGGGCTGTATACTGGCGAAATTATTACTTTTTGCTTTTAAAGAGCATTGGAAATTGCTTATAGACAGCATCTAGTGTGAAAATATACCATAAGCAGAATTTGACGACTAGAGCTGCCTAACGACTGGATAGAGCTCTTAGTTTACACTCTTTCACAGCTCCATTCTGTTTAACAGCATTGATTTTTTCTGTTTGCTGGATATTGCTGTAAACTGACTCTGTTGTAAAGCCGTCATATATGGCTTGATAACAGCTGATTAATGGTAATTTCGGAAACCCCTATACAGCCAGGGTCTTTACTGCGGTGTAGAAACGCTCCTTCGGCTACGTAAGAGTTTAATCGTACTCTTTTTTTTTAATCCAACACTATGAGTGTAGGTTTAACCTATAGTTCAGCCGTTAGTGCTCTTATGGCATCACAGGAGAAGATAATTCTTCCGAAAGTGTTTCCAAAGGGTTAAACAGGTTACTCATTTATCCGCCATATTGTGAACGGTGTACACGGGTTATATGGACTTGGTTTTCGCTTCTAAGCAGCCGCTGGAATAAATAAATTCCGATATACAGAAACGACTACTCTTTAAGCTGTCATGCATTCTAAAATTTTGCCATAATTCAGCAAATAGCTTCCTATTAGAATTTTTTAAGAGCCACGGCTGTTTAAGTTAGGACGCCATTAAAAACTAACCTATGAATTTATACACCAAATATTTTTGTCGTTAACTTAGTAAATTTCGAAGACATATGCAATAGAATTAGTAAATTGTCCATAGAAAAGCATATTTGAATGTCAGAATCGATTTTAGGTTGATTTGTAACGACTGGTAGTACTCTGAATTTTCCAAAATTATTTAATTTTTGACCATTATGTATTTATTTCAAGGGCGCGTGAGTTTTTTGTTAATAATACATATACACTTTCACGGAAAAGTAGAAGCCGCAAGCAAAATAACAACAGATAAATTTAAAATGAATACTTACCGATATGTACCACAAAATTCACTTCACAAAATGGAATGTCTGGTGCACTGCAGAGTTCACACAAAACTATCATTATGGAGTAACAAAAAGTTAAAGTCCTTTAGTCAACCTTAGGCTCCGTGTAAGAATAAAAATCTCTTATTTGAAGAACTGTCGCTGCATAATGGTGTCTAATTACGCCTTAAGCCAGCCTTAGTACTGCGATAGTACAGCCGTTAACCAGCTGTTTGTACACCCACGGCTGTCTAATTTGGGGCCCCTTTTGGAATTAGAAGGTCTGTGTAGCCCGCTACACAGCCTTTATACAGCGATCTAATACAGCGTTAAGTGTAAAATTATTTTATACTACAGCCTTTATACAGTTCGAAATGCTACTTGGGAGCATACGTAGTCGGTCCCATAATGAATTGGCCTAACTATGAAATAAAAAAGAACATGTGCATATTCAACATGTGCATTTTAATTTTCAATAAACTTCCTGACAATTTCAAGACAATGAATAAAGCCGCTCTTAAATGCAATTTAACAAATTGGCTGCTTCAGCACTGTTTTTATAGTGTTAAGGAATTTTTTGAATATAAACCAGAATTGTAATTTATTATTAACTTGAATTTATTATTATTTCAATTTTATTTTATTTTTGACATTTTATTTGACATTACGTTCTATTCTTTTGACATTGTATAATATTAAATATTTTTAATGAAAAAAATTTGCATGCTTATATAATATTAAGCTGAAAACACTGTGTACGCTATATTCAATAAGAACTATATTTTTACTGTTTTCTAGCAAATAAAGTTATTTGTATTTGTATTTGTATTTGGAAAAATGTCCGGATAATTTTGGGAACTGGTGTTTCGAGTGAGAGATATGTTACGAAGTTCCGTTGCGTACCCAGATTTCAAAACAAAAGGGCGGGGTCCTTAAATATATTACTTAATATGCTTATAAGCTCATTCGAGTACCTAATGTAAATGCGTACCTAATGTAATAAAAAAATAGTCTGGGTTTGTAAGGAAGGTACCTTGTTTCGTTTTCGTCCGGAATAATTAATATCTTATTATAGTAGGTACCAGGTTAGGTACTCCATATACGTAGTCGGTCCCATAATGAATTGGCCTAACTATGAAATAAAAAAGAAAATTAAATGCAATCATTTTTATTTTTCAATATAGTCTCCATCAATACTGACACACTTCTGACATCGGTGAAATAACATTTCTAATCCTTTATAAAAATAATCGCAATCTTTGTCTTCAAAATGACTGAAGACGGCCGCCTGCAACTCTTCATCGCTTGAAAATTTTCTTCCCCTTAAGTCCCGCTTTAAATTTGGGAATAAGTAATAGTCGGACGGAGCCATGTCTGGACTATAAGGTGGATGGTCCAGCTCCGTGAACCCGCATTGACGCACTGCATCCTTCGAAACACCGGCGGTGTGCACGGGGGCGTTGTCGTGAAGCAACAGGACGCCTTTACTCAGTTTGCCTCTGCGCTTCTCCTTTATAATATCTCGCAGTTTATATATTAATGAAGCATAATATTCGCCGTTTACGACTGTATTGCGCTCTTTAAAATCAACCATCAAAATACCTTGAAAATCCCAAAAGATTGTGCACATGATTTTTTTGGTAGATTGTTGCACCTTTGCCTTTCTAGGCGGCTTTTCACCCTTATAACGCCATTCCATTGACTCGCGCTTGCTTTCTGGATCATAATATAACACCATAGTTTCATCACCAGTCACTAGTCTCTCGATCACGTTCTTTGGGTTTTCTCCACAAAGATCTAAAAACTCGGCAGCACAGCGAACTCGCTCCCGTCTCTGCACAGCTGACAGAAGTTTCGGGACCCATCTTGCACTGACTTTTTTCATATGAAGATGTTCATCGATTGCACGATGGACGGTACTTTTAGAGAGCCCAAGTCTAGCTGCAATTTCTCTAATCTTCAAACGGCGGTCACTCAAAACCTCTTCTTCGATTTGAGCAATAGTATCGGGAGTGAGCACTTCTACCGGTCGACCGTCATGGCCGATATCTTCGACGGTTTCTCGCCCGAGGCGAAACTCTTTCACCCAATTTTTTACTGTGCTATAAGAGGGAGAACACTCCTTATACACACCATCTAATCGTTCTTTAATTTGGCGGGGGATAAGCCTTCTTTAAATAGAAACTTTATGACGCTTCGATACTCGGTTTTCGACATTTTGAAAAAATACGCGACACTTGTTGTTCAAACAAACTGCTAAACTGAACTACGCTCGTCAAGTCCATGCGTGTTCGTTTATAAAGTGTCTGAGAACCGTACTATTCAATGCAACATAACATGTATCGAAATGTCGCGTAGAACTATATCAGGCCAATTCATTATGGGACCGACTACGTACGTAAATCGCGACAATTTAGATTTAATATTTTGTATGTGCATTTTCCAGTTTAGATGGGTGTCAATAGTGAGACCCAAGAGGTTGTAATTATTTACTTCGGCAATAGTTTGATTTTTTATCTCTAGGTTTAGTTTAATATTTTTCTTTTGAACGGGTCTGAACTGAATAATTTTGGTTTTTTGTAGATTAATTTCGAGGTTGTGGTCCGTTAGCCAATCTTTTACAGTGTTTAGTGCTGTTTTTAACCGAATATTACATTCGTGTGAATTTGAACCTTCGCACAGAATGGAAATATCGTCTGCGAACATTATACAAGTGTCTTTTAGAACAGTAGGTAAATCGTTTATGTATAATAAGAACATTATACACCCGACCACACTCCCCTGTGGGATAGAACAGTTTACAACTCGCGTTTTTGATGTTATCTTTTCTAAGGTACGCAGCTGATTGTTATAGTGATCTATTTGCACACATTGTTCTCGATTTGCTAAGTATGACGAAAACCATTCGTACATCCTTCCGCGTACCCCACAGCCTTGTAATTTGGACAAAAGTATTTTGTGGGATACCCTATCGTATGCTTTTGTGAGATCAAGCAATACACCCACAGCATATTTCCTGTCATTTAATAAGTTTAATATGTTCTGTATATATTTTAGAACAGCAAGAGTAGTGCTATAGTTTTTTCTAAATCCGTGTTGACATTCATTTAAAAGTTTGTATTTATCTATAAAGTTGTTTAATCGTTTTGTAACTGCTTTCTCGAAAATTTTTGAGACAACGGGTAGAAGTGCAATGGGTCGATAATGGCTCGGGTTTAGCTCGTCTCCGCCTTTTTTGAGTAAGGGTTTAATTTTCGAAATTTTTAGTTTATCGGGGAAGATGCCTTCGTTAAATGATTTATTAATTAAATTACAAATAGGTTCCGTTAATTCTTCGGCACATTTTTTTAATAAATTTTGTGGGATGTCGTCGACTCCGTAGCTAGTTTTGTTTTTTAAGGAACGTAGGATAGTGAAAACCTCGTTATCAGTGACCGGTTCTAAGTACATTGAGTTTGTAGCGGGCCTATGCACCGGTCGCCCGCGGCGTTCGCCGCCGCAGCCGGCCGGTACGGACTCACCGACCGACGCAAAGAATTCATTTAGTGCGTTTGCTACTTGACAGGGTGATTGAACAACTGCATTGTCTATTTTTAACTTGATGTTGCTTTGAACCTTATTTAGTTTTTTATTGGTGTCCCGATTTATAATATTCCACATGGTTTTGGTTTTGTTTGAAGAGTTACTCATTTCTTTTATAAAATTTAGTCTCTTAGAATGAGTAACGCACTTTTTTAATAATTTCTCATATTTTTTATAGTAGTTATTTAGAATTTTATTGTTAGTCTGTGATATAAAAAAAAATAATAACCTTTTGTGGGTGCAAGAGCGTTTCAACCCTTTTGTTAACCACGTTTTTTGATAATGTTTATTTAATTTGACGCGTTTTACAGGGATATATATATTTAAGAGATTTTGAATTATGTCGTTGAAACGGTTATAATTTATATTTACTGTCGTTATCGTTAAATATGGTTTGCCAGTTTATATCTCGCAATGCAAATTTAAAGGCCATTATGTTTTTTGCCGAATAGATTCTTTTATTTGTATAAAAAAATGTTTTAAATTCTCGAACATAATAAGCTTTACATGTATAAAGTACACTTGCGTGATCAGAGATACCGTTTTCTTCAACAGAGACAATGCCACGGGTGCAATTAGAAAATAATAGATCTAAACAAGTTTGAGAACTTTTAGCTTTTCTAGTTACTAGTCGGTGACGTAGGCATAGATTACAGGCGTTCATTTTATCTAATAATGCTTTAGAATGTTCTGTTATTTTTAACATGTCGATGTTAAAATCGCCGCCGATAATGACATGCTTACTCCCCTCCTTTAACTTAATTTTCCTTGCTAATTTATCTAAAAAGTCATAGAATGTTTCTTTATTTCGATCTAACCTGTAAACACACACTAAAAGGATATTTTGGGATGGTATTTCTAGTCCGCAACATTCCACTGTATATTCAGTTGACATTTCCTCGTAGTCTTTTCGTTCGATGTAGTCTATCCCTTCCTTAACCAAAATGGCTGTCCCTCCTCCTTTTCTATCTTTCCTGTAGAAACCTGCTGCGATTTTGTAACCCTCTATTTTTATTGTTTCTTTTCTTTGATTACTTATACATGTTTCTGTTAGACAGACTGCTTGAAATTTAGATCAGCAATAAACATTTATAGCAAGTGATAGACTTCACAAATTAACAATGTTGTTTTCAAATCAAATCAAAATCATTTATTTGTTTTGTATGGGAGGTACCTTCTCCTGACATGGCCCAGAATAATTAATTATCTAGTATAGTAGGATACGGCCTACTATACTAGATAATTAGTTATTAAAAGGTACAAAGTTTCATTAAAATCGTAATAGGTATTTTTGAGAAAAAATAACAAAAAGACTTATTTTTGTATGGAAGGCATCAGAACCAGATTTTTCGCAGAGTAACTATCTATTATACTAAATTGTATAAAAATATGTTATTGTACAAAGGAGACGTTTCACGGGACTATGGAGCTTGGACCTGGTCTGTGTACTAAACATCATAAATAAGTCATTAGAAACATAGTCTTTTCTAATTGTACATTTCCTTCGATTTACCTTCGTTGCGAGGTTCATCTAGTTTCTCAGATTTAACAATCGCAACACATAAATCACCCAACATGGCGAAGCGAGCGCAATTTTGAGCATTTTACGTTCAGAAACTAGATTTTGTACATACCATTGAAATTAATAATTTAGTTGTCCAACAAGTAACTCGAAAACCAGCTGTTATGCCTGTAAAATAGGCAAGGCATATCCGTAGATTTTAAAAATCGTACACCAATGTCAGAAGTCAGAACAGAAGGGTTTTCAGTCAATCAGAGTCAGAGAAAGCATCTGAGGAATATGTGGATGAAGCCGTAATTTCTGAACGTGACCTACTATTGCAAGCTTCAGTGTTACCATTTATATTGTAAAAAGTGCTGACAAAACATTATGCTTGAACCACGCAACCCTGCTTCTAATATTTTTTTCATTATTTTTCTTAGAAAGCCTATATTTTTCTATATTTTTCGTACTACGTACATGTCCAGGCACAAAATGAAACGTGTCCTTTCATCATAATCGTTAGAGCCATTCCTGAGCAAAAATATAAACGTTTTTTTTTTACTATGGTGGCAACCCTAAAAATGGCGTTATTAAAAAAAATAAAAACAACACAATCGATCCCTATCAAAATCTCAAGTCCTTTTTTTTGCCATAACAATACTTCCTTACTCCTTCGATACTCGCTAACGCTCGCTCCTCAGTCGCTCGAAAGTAAAAATCGGAGACTATTTTTCACAGATTGTATTTAAGGCGCTCTTATACCAAAATGACGTTTTTTTGAACAGTTTTGACATCAAACTATAGAAGTTTAGTCTGAAAAAATAATATTTATTTTTAACTATATTTCCTAAGATCATACGCAATCCGAAACACGATTCAACAATTTCGGCTCGATAGAAAAAAATCCAAAGATGTATCTTATAACAGTTCCCTGTATATCAAAAGAAAAAAATTGAAAATTATGTGTCAATATTGGTTTAGACGATATTAAGGAAACTACGCCATTAGTTTGGTTATCTAAAAACGTAAATAATTCGCGTGGCGCGTGCGGGTGGGACTTGCGTTTAGTACTGCGCAGATGAATGCGCAGTAGCTCTGTGCTACCTCACCTTAAAAATAATTACTACTAATATAAGGTAATACTTTTATTTGCCTTTGAAATGGGTACATTTATGGTCTTATATTAACAAAGTGATCGCCAATTCAGCTAAGATTTTTTAGTATGAAACATTTGGAACATAGATCTTAAAATATAGACACAAACATCACCAAACCACAAAAAAAAACATCAACTTTTGTTCTCCAGGAATTCTTTGATAGAGTAAAATAAGTGCTGAAGAAGCCACCTGTTCAATGCTATTGTGAACTTGTTGAAGGAAAGATCTTTAATATGTTGTAGTATCTTGTTATAGATAATTTTGCACATCCAAAAGCAGTTGCTCTGAAATCTTTTCGATTTAGGAATCGCTTCGTGAATTAATATTTCAGGGTATCTTCTATTTTTACCTTCTATCGTGTTTTGGCCTTGGATATAATATTTGTTAAGATTTACCTTTCCAATTTGGAGGCTTCTAGGATATACAGACATAGCAAAGGAAGTATGTTTAGGGCCTTAAAGAACGGTTTACAAGATTCATCAGGAGCAATCCCGCAAATACATCCTATCCATTTGCAAATGGGAGACCATGGTGCTGCTGAAACAACACACCTAACAATTCAAATGTGCAGGTTTCACCACGATGCATCAAGTGTTTTCCTTCACTATCAATCCTACTAATATCATAGATGTGTTTGGATGTTTGTTTCTCAATCACGCAGAAACGGTTGAACTGATTTGGATGAAATTTGGCACACAAGTGCCGCTCCCATGTGCCATGTCTCACGTCCCTCGTGTTGTGTGTTGGCAGGTGAACACGTGGCTGACGTGGCTGCAGCAGCAGGAGTCGGAGGACGAGGAGGCGGACGACTAGCGCGCCGCGCCGCCAGCGCCCCTCACTCATCTCAATTTATAAATATAATTAAGCCAAATAGTTAAAAATGCCCTTGTTACCCTTTAACGCTCGATCCGCCGCGGCCGGCGACTCCAGTGTTAAATAGGTCAATTTATAGGTTACTACGTAAACAAATATTAGTATCAGTATCTCGAGATAATTTTTTGTAGGCCTTTTACTCGATTTTGATACTTTTACAAATGTATACAATGTATAGTGTTTGTTTGGACGCGTGGTTGCACCCCGATCTGCCCTCCCCTCAGTGAGCGTGTTTTAGTTGAAATTGTAATATACATACATACATATATATATATAGTATCTATGAATGTGAAGGATTTAAATCAATTTTTATTATTATTATGATCATATTTTCAATGCTAAAATGGAATTAGTGGTAGACTGTGTAAGAATGCAAAAATTTCATTGTATCAGATTTTGTAACTAGGTACACAAAATGTATATGGTTTCCTTTGAGATCGAGAGATGTCCGAAGCAGCGTAATAAAGTTGTACAAGATGGAGAGGTCAATAAACTATGTATTAAATGATGAAAGGTCACTATGTATTCAGGATAAAAAATAAACTACAGTGTAATTTATTACAAATATTTAGTTTTATTGTATTGATGTGTCAAACATGACGCCAGTCCCTCATTATTGCACGGCGGCGGCGGCGGCGGTGGCGGTGGCGGTGGCGGGCTGTGGGCGGCCGTCTCGGCCCGGGCGGCGGCGGCATGGTCTACTAGAACCCGCTGTGTTCCAGAACTACAGGTGCTGAAATGAGGTTATTCATATTATAGTTAAACAGAGTACATGCCCAGCACCGTGAATAACAATGAATTTTTACCTTTTGTGTTTTAAATGTGTCGCTGTATTGGCAGCTATATTACAGTTAGATTAGTTTCTCTCTTATTGTTTTGATAACATGAACTCCCAAAGCCACTGTAGTAAAAAATTTAATTACTATTTGGGTTGGAGTTGGAATCAATGGCTCATCTTGGTGTGGCCATCATAAACTGTAAATCTTATAACATAGTGAATTTGTCACAAATTACCAGAACTTTTTGGCTTTGGTTAGCAAATTATAATAATATAAAGCCAGTATAATATAGCTGGAAAATCTACCATGATGTATAGGAGATATTTTTTTCTACTACAAAGTTTGTCCTTCAGCTAATCTTTTGGTTTTGGTTTGAGATATGTTTGAGACTCGATTCCCGTGACAAACTATCTAAATACTTGGTGGTCTAAGTACTTGGTGGTCACGAACCAAACTTGGCACTGTAAAGGTACAAGTCCGAGACCGGCTGCAAGTCGCCGACCACACGCGACAGGCGACAGACCGCATTTATCGACCGCAAGTTACACTACTGGTTTTTATAAATCTCTATGAAAGTGATTCCGAGCGCGGCGACTTGTCGCCTGCGGCCGTGCCAGGCGTCATGCGGCGGCTACACGCAGCGACTGCAAGTCTCAGGACCAGTAGTGCGGCCGACCGCAGAGCGGTTACACGCGTTTCTTTTCTTTATTGCATATAATAACAACAATTCGTCGTCATCTTCCTCCTTTAACAAATGACAGTAAATTATTGTCAAACACTTCCGATATTCTGACTCGCGCGAAGGTACGGAAATGACAGGGTACAAAAGCTGACTGAAGTGCAGTCGCGTTTGGAATGACGGCGGCAGCGACATCGGCCGCAGTGTCGCCTGCGGTTGACGCCTGCAGCCCATCTCAGAATTGCACCTTAACAGTCCATAACGATTTTCTGAAGCAAGTTACTCTGCTATCACAAGTTGCATACTAACAACCGCCATGAGAGCCTTAAGGATGTTTTTAGGTCTACTGCCACTGACCCTATTTGTGCAACAAGACTACACTGGCGGCATGCGTCTCACAGTACTTAGCCTGTGTCGAACAATCAAGAGGATCCTCACCAAACTCTGTAGAGCTGTTGAGTTTCAACCGCTTATTAGGTCCCTGCTGTGATAGGATTCGTACAAAACGTGTTCTAAAAAGCACTGTTGAATACAACTTTATAAGGAAGACGGACCGATCAGGTAAAAACGAGGCCCGCATTTACACCAATGGCTTCAATATGGAGGCTGGCACAGGTGCATGCTTTTTCACACTAGACCTAAACATCAACACATCCCTGGCACTGGGTGAGTGAGTACAGTTCCATATTTAAATGCAAATGTGTTGCCATCACCCATGCTGCTACCGCAGTCTATGGTATCAGGATACTCGCAGACTGCATAGCTATAGTACTTGCTCTAGAGAGCAACTTGTAGGAACGGTGACGCCTTTTCTTTGGGGAGAAGGGAGGTTTTTTTTTAAGTCTGAGGTGGCAAACGAGCAGACGAATCACCTGATGGTAAGCGATGATATTTTAAGAGCCTAAAATTCTGATAATATGCAAGTCGCTATCTGCTACCAAACAAAATTTGGAATCGAATCGAAATTGACAACAGACTTACCGACTCTGATAGCAGCGCAAAGAACAAGGAAGGTTATCAAGCTGCTAATTGTGTTTTCTCTAGCTTGTCGTTTTTCTTCTAAAGGATCAACCCTGTCACCGAATGGCAATCGAAACATAATTTCAACAGATTATGAATATACACAGAAATAAGAAATAAATGTGCAAAACCGCGACACAGAAAGCAATTAGGATATTATAATGACATATGAGTCAAAGAGAATATAAAGCAGGGTGACCATCTCAAAACTGGAGAGTCTGCCCGACACTGGCAAAAAGTCTGCCAAACTCGACTCCAGAAACTGCCAAAAATATGCCATCATATTATTGCCTCGTATTACGCATATGCATCAGAAAACTTTAAAAACATTACTGATGTTCAAACATTACTTATGTTCAATAGAAAATATCTTATATTTTGTTCGAACTCACTGCGATGCGAAAAAGCCAATCTGGCTTCGCAGTCTTTAGTACCTAATTTAAGAATAAGTTTTTTTTGTTTTTTTTTGGGTGTGTACAATAAAGAGTATATCAATCAATCAATCAATATGAAACTCTGCGATATGGAACTTTGAAAAATTAATAAAGTGTTCAAAATACTTTCTTATACAAATACAAATGCAAATCCATTTATTTGTGAACTAGCTGGGAGACCGAGCGTCGCTCGTTCAATCGGAGTTTTTATAAACTAAGATAACTTGTTTAGTAGTACAAATAAGATATATTTTCTATGAAACATTTTGCAGGGTGTTGTTTTAGTCGGTGTAGTGGGACGAAAGGACAAGCAATATTTGTTCTGAAAATATCTATAATATATTTTATAATGAAGAATGTTAATGGGTCCGTTAAATCACTTGAAACTTTATGACCTTGTCGCCTAAATGTCTAGAAATACACCTGTTTTTGTTTTATTTAAATCAAGCGAGTAGTTTTGAAGTTACGATAATTTTAGTTTCCGCCTTTTTCAAATACTTCGCTCGGGCGCGCCAAGCGCGCGTGACGTCATACAACAACTCGCCGCTCTCACCGTACTGTGTTCTTCATACATTGCTATCGGATGGTCCCTATGTTCGCCCACAATAACATTTCTAACTGGAGTTTTTTTATGTGAATCGGTGTTACAGTAGTGTTACAAGTATAATCGATGACAGTTTTAAAAATTAATTGAAAAATCTGATGATTCCTTAAATAGACGAGTTAAGCTACTATTTCTAGAATAACTCCGATTTCTTTACCGCGGCCGCCGAACACAATGATAAAAAATGCAAAAGTACTTACAACTTATTTTTTTCTTTCTTATCACAAAATACAATGCCCGTTTGTGCCCCAGCATCATATTCGTACTTATATTTTCATTATTTTTTCCTGAAATATTAAAAATAAGATAATGTGAAAAAACGTATCACAAATAATTCAACATTAAATTTTTCAAAATGTATGTAAAAGTTGGGAGAAAAAAGATAAAAAAAGTAATTGTTAATATCTGACTAATTCACATGGGTCACCTTAGGTAGATGGAAACATTTTTGGACTTATATTCAATAATTTTTACTCCGATGTATTACAAAAATAAGGTTACGTGACGCGATATAAAATATTAAAATAATAATTATGGGTATTCTCTGTTGCCTCTAAAAGTTTGGAAAATAGATATAAATAAATAAAAAAATACTTTTATGTAACTGATACATAAAAGATTGATATGCATTGCATTTTCATTAGCCTCATTCAATAGTGTTGTGAAATTAACGAAACAAATGTATCAATTTAATGATATTAAAATATCGATACTTTTTCCTTAACGAGTATTTAAAAATACCAATGATTATATGAATATGTAAAACAAATGAAAATTGATATTACTTATATTTCAATTCATTTTAAAAGATTTTACATAGTTTTTATCAGTAACGCAAAGTCCATGTACTATAGTATGCACTTCTCTGTTCAGTTTTTTTAATCCTTTCATTATTGTTTGTTTGTTTGTATACTCTTTATTGTAATAAAAAACAAAGAACAATACATCAAAAAAACAGGAAAAACTAAAAAAGGGTGGACTTATCCCTTACGGTAGCTCTTCCTGTTAACCTTATAATGTTGAGAGGAATTACATTTACATTATTTTGTTCAATTACCCAAACTGTCAACACACCGAGCTACATCTGAATGATTTAACCAAATATTTCACACAGGTAAAATAATCACAGATTGAAATACGTGCTATCTAGATATTAGATGGGTAAAAGCAAGAACCGCAGATCCTTCCTTGAACTGAAGTAACTACGAAAGCAAATCGAATCTAGATACATTGGTTCTTGAAGTTAAATCACATCCCAGATCCGGATCTTGTAAAAACCTTAAAACTACCCATTATTTATCATACCATTTTATTATACTATCATACGTATGTCTGAAAGTTTTCTGTGATGATACGAGTTTCAAATATTTCTCCGTCATTTTAATAAAGTTGTTTATTAAAGAGTTTCTTTATCAATAAATCGATTTTTACATAATCTCATGAAGTATCCACATCCCTACTACTGACATTTGATCTCCAAAGAATAATTGACAAAATAGCATCAAATTATTTTCGGCCGTAAATACACCATGCTGGATTCACACAAACCAACAAGGTTTGTATAAATAAAAATTCAGACAAATCTCTGAAAGTTTTTATTTTTATTTTCAATTGCCTCAGTACATTTATGACAACCTTGGTTTAAATATGTAGATAGTAACTAATCTAGTGATCACTAAAATAAAATATTCTGTTACGCCGGATATAATAATCTTTTTTAAGTGTCAGGGATGATCCTATATATAAGTCAAATAACGAGACGTACCTTAACGTGAAACCTTTAGTGATTTAAATGGTACAACATGGATATTCAGATTGAAATAAGAAGTACAATAAAAAAAGTACCGTCACCATTTTAAAGGTACGTTTAATTAACATTCACCGTCCACTAGTGGACCTACCTAAGACAGTGAAATAAATCTATTGGAATTGGAACATAAGCTCCAGATTAGAATTATAGACCTCATCTGTATTAAACCTTATAATCATTTATCATTCATTAAATAATGTAAACATTAAGTGACGTTTTATAAGGTTTGCAGGGGTAAAATGGGATGTGCGTCAAGAAGAAACTTCACAATTTAGAGGGGAAAACCAGAAAATTTACCATTTAGTAATTAATTTATATTTTTTATTAACGATTCATATCTCCTATCAATTTTACGAATATTTACAGGCGTAAGATTTATGAAAAATATATGTCTATTAATCATTATTACAAAGCACTGAAAAGTTATCCGTTATTACCCCATCGTACCTTAGGTAAACATCACTTTAGCTTACAACTTAATATTTCTGTTCTCCCAACTCTTAAAGGTGAAATGGTAATACGGTTTTATTTAGCAATCAAACAACTATCGTTTGATATATGAATCATTCGTGTAATATGAGTGCATTGCCTATTTTCGGGCTGGGGCACGACCAAGGTTCTGAACCGGTTAACAAATACCGGTTAATTTCGTTCGAATTTCGGTTAACGATTCCGTTCAGGTTAAACCCGGTTTCCAGCTTAACCGGTAAATTTGAATAAAATATCGGTTAATCAGGGAGTGGTTTTGTAACCGAAATAAGAACGAAATTAACCGGTTAAATTTTAAACCAAACTTAGTCAAGTTCAGGCGCGTCGCTCGGGTGCCACTGCCCGAGTTTTCTGCTCACTTTCTCGCACGCTTTCAACTGATCGCACGCGGCAAACATACCTACAACATCGCATATTCTTCAAATTAACCGGTTAATTCCGTTCGAACGAAAAAATATCGGTTCTGGTTAAACCGGTTATATATACAGGTAACCAAAACCTGAACGAAACCTTAACCACAATTATTTCGATATCGGGGTCAATGACCGAAACCGGTTTTTTCAAAAAACCGGTTTCCGAACCCTGGGCACGACAGTATGGCCGGCCTGGCAATAGTGTCGATTCGGTGTTTACGATTAAAATTATTTGACAGGACTAAACTAAATTTAAGCGTCCTGTCCTTGTCTTTTCGATATAGAAAGAAAACGACAGAACACTTAAATTAAGTTTAATCCTGTCAAATAAGTTTAATCGTGAAAACCGAATCGACACCATTGTCTTTTGTTGATCCCTATAAGAACCTATATACCTACCTATTTTTCATTACTAGTATTGAAAAATGTAGGTAATAATGATATTTATGAACTTGATATTTCGGAAATAAGGAGTGAGGGGCATGGTAAAGGTGATGGTGTCAAAATCACTTATGTCATCAACTGTAATATAATGACACAATAACGACACTGAAGCGGTCATGGCTCAGCGCTGCTTACGTTGTCGCGTCGAACACGCAGGTTAACTGACTACAAACACGGTCACAGCTTGGATGGACTTGACTAGCAGTCCATCCAAGCTGCCTATTACGCCTCCGACATAGCTTGACGACTGCCATTTAGTGATAGTTACTGATATTTAAGCCCATCCAGGTTGTGACCGTGTCTGTAGTCAGTTAACCTGCGTGATCGACGCGACCACGTAAGCAGCGCTGAGCCATGACCGCTTCAGTGTCATTATTATTACAGCAATTTGTTCGGCCGTTCTAGCGTAGACATGGGCGCCGACCTTATATTTGCCGGCGGCGGCGCGCCGGTCCAAATTGGTCGGCGTGGTAGCGCCGCGCCGCGGCGCGGCGTAATTTTTTAATTTTTTAGATTGGTAATAAGACAGACACATTTTTTTACGTATATAAATAAATGAAAACTTTAATTGCGAATTAAAATGGTATTATAATAATAAAAATTCATCTTCAGCAATAAAAATCTAGAGTTTGATACAGAACTACCCTAGATATTCATGCCAACCAGTCTTGCGCTGCCCGTATCCTGCGCCCGCAATCTTCTATTCTATTTTTCTATTTGGCATTCCACATCTCATATTGAGCGTGATTTTGCCAATGTCGAGTAAAAAATGGGAGAATCTTCAATAAAAAAATGGCGAAACGCCAATGTCAAGTGAAAGGCACGGCTCTAAGGGTGATGGGCACTTAAAGACGCTCCAGGTGGTGGTTTGCTGCTGAAACTCGGAAAACGGAGCTGTCTCCCGAATTAATCCTCCTCTTATGACCGCTTATCTCTGAATCTGAATCACAGCTATTTCCCCATCACAAAAATAACGTTGAAACTACTCTAAAACGGAAATAATTAAAAAATTAACTCAACAAACGTGTGCTCGGTACAAAGTCCCGGCAACCAACCGCCCGCAATCTTTAAAAGTTGTCACGACGTTCTACTGAGTGACAGGTCTGCCTATGCTGTGTCTTCCGTTGTGTGGTCACCATTAAAGAACTTTGATAACCCTTCATTATCATTATCAGTCGAAAGACGTCCACTGCTGGACAAAGGCCTCCCCCAAGGATTTCCACACCGACAGGTCCTGTGATACTCGCATGGTCACCAGGTCGTCGGTCCGCAGAGTTGGAGGCCTGCCCACCAGGGACGGATCGTGAATTTATGGGGCCCTGGGCTAATACTACTTAGGGGCCTACCTAATAAGTAATTACACACTTAACTAATTGCCATTTTGTAAAAAAAAACAGTTTTCTATAGTGATATAGAGAAAAAAAGACAATTAAATATTAAATTTTTATACATACTGAAAAAAATGATTATAGATCGTATTTTTTCAATATTTTCCCTTCACTTCTCTGTTACTGTTGTAGTAAAAAAAAGCCGCGAGCGAAGCGAGCGCAGCAATTTTTAATATGTATAAAATCTCAGTTTACCAGAATTTGCGCATGTGCATCCAGTATATCGTTCAATCAATAAAAGAACCTCCGGCCCTGTTCATACAAAAAGCCGCGAGCGGAGCGAGCGCAAAAAAATAAGCTGGTAGGCTATTATTTATTATTCGTAAAAACATTCGTGAATTATCTATAGGTATTTATATAGAAGGTTTGGTGATACGACGTGCTTGACTTTCGGACCGCGCCTGAGGCTGGGGGCCTTTGTATCCCCGGGGCCCTGGGCTGCAGCCCAAAAAGCCTATAGGAAGATCCGCCCCTGCTGCCCACACTGCGTCTTCCGGTGCGTGGTCGCCACTCGAGAACTTTACTGCCCCAACGGCCATTTGTTCTACGAGCTATGTACCCCGCCCACTGCCACTTAAGTTTAGCGATTCTGTGAGCTATGTCGGTAACTTTAGTTCTCCTACGTATCTTCTCATTTCTGATTCGATCACGTAGGGAAACACCAAGCGTAGCATGCTCTATCGCCTTTTGGGTGACCTTATTCACTGGAAACGCACTCTGATTAACTTACCGGCAATTTGGTCTTAAAACACTGCAGTATTTTGGGTGTTTCGGACCTGAAGATATTGCAGACCTTCCCAAACGTGGCCTAGCCGAGATGGATTCGACGATTGATATCTTTCTCGAAGTTGGACCTATCCACCGTTGGTTTATCTATGGTTGAGCTGAGTTTGTCCCAGGGATATATGTTTATAAATATTCATTAACAACTTCGAGTGCAGTCTCTAACCTTCAGAGAAATGGGTGTGAAACGATATTGATACTAATGTCCACTTATTAAGATGATCTGCTGAGGCCATTGAGAATTCTGCATAGGTCTTCCAAGATATCAGCTTATCGATGGTGGTTAATGTACGCCGTGGATGTTGAGTCTTCTCCAGTCCATAAGCTAGGAGACATCTTCCAGGGCACTGGTAAACAGTTTTAGATATATAACGTCTCCCTCATTCCTGGTGTCACTCTTCACTGCAGCCACATACTTTTCTTATTCTGATCCTGGAGGCAGACCGACAAAGTGGCGTTTAACCAAAACTTCAAAAACTTCGTAGTTAATTTGGCACCGTTGGAGAGACTGTAACACTGTCCAAGTGTCGATTGAATGAAAGGCTTTCTCATAGTCCTCATTCTACAAACGCGATACATAGTGGCCGATTATGCCTTTATAACTTTGTGTTGTCTGCTTCAATGTAGAAATGAGGTCTAGTGTACTGAAATCTTTTCGGAAACCCTGGAAATTCATAAAACAAGCGTCCAGACGATTCGTGATGACTCTCAAAATCTAAAAACAGTGATATGGGTCTGAAGGGTCTCACAATTAGCAGCTTAGCTGGGTCGTTACCAATTTTGAAGAAGTTCACTACCCACCACACTTGTGCTTTTTGGAAGGCGTTCATAATGAAATCAAGCAACTTCTCTTCAGAAGTTCAGCTTCAAGTACCGGGTTTCGACTGCTTTCAGAAGCTCAGCCATAACTCCATCATCCATCGCCCAGTGCCTTATTGTCCTTAAGTTGTTTTTTTATGTGACAGGTGGCAAACGAGTAGACAAATCACCTGATGGTAAGCAATCTTAAGCTGTTTAATCTCGTTTAAACTGATGTCCGAGATATCTTCGTTATAGTGTCGATGTCGGATCGATTTGGATTAAAGTTAATATAATCTTTGAAATGGGGTGACACCAGGTATCTCCAACTTTTGTGTGTAAAATAAGGACAATTAGAATTTACATACTCGTTAATGCGGTCTGAGAAAAGCCACACGAGTTGTGTTTTGTATCTCCATGCATGAATCGATTTCTTTCTCTGTTTGCATCTGCAATTTGCTCTAAATGATATGAGGTGCGGTGCCGTACCGCATGTTGAAAAAAAATACATTTAATTTAACCAAAATGGCTTGCTGCTTGGTCTGGTCGGCGTGAATTTCGAAAGAGTCGGCGGCGGCGGCGGCGCAAACAAATCGGCGTAGTCTATGTCTATTCTAGCGTACAGACGTGCACATCTATGCGAAATTAAAATTAAATATAAATACTTTTATTACAATTTTGTGAGTCCTATACTATTAAACGAGTTAAGTGTCCCGACGATTTCGAAAACGGCTTGAAACTTTTTGATGAAAATCTAGGATTAGGGGTTAAAAATCACCAGAAATCGATCTATGAGGGAATTATCTACGAAAAAATTCATTTAAGGGAGATATAAGCGAAATTACATAAAAGGAGTACGCATATGATGCTTATTTTTAATCATTGCTGATAAGTACTTTGGTGGACCAGTGGTTTTGATGCGAGCCACTTACGTTTTGCTGCTTTTAGGTCCGGATTCGAATCCCACCAATGAGACTTAATAGTTTTTTTATTTTTTATTTTGTGTGAACTTATGTAAAGTAATAGAATCAAATGAAGAATACCACCAATTTTTATATAATAATAATAATAATAATAAAACTAGGTCAACATCAAAATTGCAAAAATTGTGGTTAATAACAGCGACCTGGAGAAATGCTTAGATTAGCTTAATTAGGGTTAGTAGTTCTCTAATATAATTTGTATTAAATTACTAAATAGTATCTTAACGTTAGGCACAAAAAACATTATTGCGTTACTGCATAAACATATTTTAATGAACACTATCATAGTCTGTCTATTAGGCACCTCCATAGTCTATTGAGTTGATGTACCTATTATCAGCGTTTTTCTTAGCTGGACACTCAACATCACCTGTTTTGTGCTCACTTGGTTTTTTAAATCGAAGGCATGTTGCACATTTTGGTGACTCGGTTTTCTTTGAGCATTCAGCAATCGAATGACCTAGTTCGCCACAATGTCCACACGTCGATGTCGTTTCTCTGCACGACTTAGCTGCATGGCCATACTGATGACATTTGTAACACCTAGTCACCAAGGTGAAATCTCTTACTGGGCAGGAGGTCCAGTTTACAAAAACTCTTTCTTGATTAATTAGTGCCTTACGAATAAGGGCCGGGACTTCGATAATGTAGTTACAGGTCGCAGCATCCCTTTTTCCCGATTTGTGGCTAAGTTTAATATTAGTCAAAAACGCTTCACGGGTCATAGTTGGAAGCTTGTGGGCTAGATTCTGCTCATAAATGCATTTTATGGCTTCATCTTCTGCCAGAGATGCGGGCACTCCTATGACTATTATTCGAGGTCTGCGCTTATAAGGTTCATCAACAGTGAGGCCAGAGGTATTGAGTTGTACCGACTGTACTGTGTGTTGTACTGACAGTTTTTCAATATCAGCCTTAGTTTCAGTGCTAATGATGACCCCACCGTTTTTGGTTTTCCTTAGTCCTCGTACCTGGAGCTGCATTCGTTCTAGGCTGATGATCTTTTGCACTAGATTTTTTGTCTCGTCACTAGTCTTCAATTTATCTTGTGGATAGATGGCCACTGAACTTAAATTGTTAGGGCGAATGAAATTGTTCGAACCCTTTTTGACCATGTCAGCAAAGGAGACATTTCCCGTGGCTGGTTTAGTACAAGTCTTCTTAATGGTCTGCTGAAATTCAGCAAGGCATTCTGATAAGTCTCTTTTTTCTTTTAGGTCTTGTATCATAACGTGGGCTTGTATGGTTTTTTGTTTGAGGGACTGATATTGTACTGCAATTTGCGAAGTTCCGTGGGCAACTTTTCGGCACAAATTCTTAATCCGTAGTTTTTGTTTAGAGTTCATCTTCCCTTCTGCTACTATTAAGCACACCTCGTTTAGATACTTCTCAATAGTGGACATCCAAGATTGGATTTCAGGCGTCGACATTATTTCCAAAACTTGTTCAGATCCTTGGGCCACGTTCTGTGGATTATCCATTTTGAACGATGAAATGATTATATTTTATTCAAATACATAATATCGTATTTAAACTATTCACTACACACAAACATGCAGCACTCGGTATACACAAACTAGGTCACAATAGGATATAGGTATCAGAGATGGTGTAACATAGTTATTAAATTGTGCTCTATATTCTACCCTATTAGGGCAATACAAATTTTACATAATGTCATGTCATAGTTTAGCATAGTACAATAATAATATTAATATGTCAGTAACATAATTAATAAATAATTCATTCATAATAGATCAATTAAAGATTATCTTTCGCAATTTTGTTATGAATAACTGGAGCCATACATAATATGCTCTTTTACATTAGTGCTGTTTTAGCTTTAGGGACGTATACTATGTCGTTGTCTCTCCTATTTCGATTATGTCTGTCAGCCAACCTTGGAAATAATTCCGGGTTTCTTTTGACAAATAAAGCAACTTCTAATATACAGAATGTTGTTTTGGTCGACAAAGGCCTTCTAAGGGTTGAAAGGACAAAAAATACTTTTTCTGAATATACCTATAATGTTTTTTTTCTAATTTGATTCTATTGAAAAAAAGACTTAAAAATTTTCCTAAAATTATCAAAACGTTTGAGCACGCAGTTAGTTAATGACGGCCGGCTCATTCACGACTTTTCCTGTAAAAAGGTCAATGACACTTACATGAACGTGGCTGTCGGGAGAAGTATTCCAACATAGCTTCTTTCTTGTACTCTTGTCTACTTGAGCATGGGATGTTTTTTCGGTGGAACACGATTTGCGGAGTTTGTAAATAATGTTTTTATTGCGTAACACATTACGGCGGCGCGACGTCACTCCAAATCTCACACACTCGACTTGATTTACACCACACGAAATATAATACTACATTCGCTCAGTTCACAACTATTGAATAAAAACTTGTTCCTGATCACAGCCGTAGCGAAAGTTCACGCGCAGAGGCGCTTACTCTCGCTGAGAAAAAGAAACGCAGATTCGGCGCGGAGGCATGCAGCAGACTGCCCGCGCCCGCGGCGCTGCCGCAGTCGGGTGCCCCTCGCGCACCACGGCACACCTCGCCTCGTTGCTACGCAACCATTCATTTTTAAAATACGTTACGCACGGAAACAAGGATACCATAATTGATTATTTTCTAAGATTTTCTTATGAAAATATGAGGTGCCATTTTTTTTTGTATCAGTATCATTTATACTATTACCCCTGAAAAGCTCGTTTTCGACCAAAACAACACCCCTGTATAGAGATGGGCAGAGGGTTTAAACCCACCTGGGCAAATAGGGCAAATTGGGCAAAAACGAATAACCGTCCAAATAAATGCCCAGTTGCAAGGCAGAAACAATAATTAGTTAAAATACCAAAATTATTCAAACTTTTTCGTTAAATAGTTGTAAGCTTTACCTTCTTATAGAAGTTTATTAAATTATATAATCTTTTTAGGGTTCCGCACCTCAAAAGGAAAAAAGGAACCCGTATAGAATCACTTCGTTGTCCGTCCGTCTGTCTGTCTGTCAATACCCTTTGTGTCAGGAACGCATATAGGGGTCGTCCATTAATCACGTGATGTTTTAGCAACTTTTTAGCCCCTCCCCTCCCCCTGGTGATACGTGGTGAGGTTTAAGACTACCCCCCCACCTCCTACCCAAAATCACGTATAATTTTTGGTACAAAATATTATGTTTAAATACAGGTATAATCCTATACTATTAAACGAGTTAAGTGTCCCGACGATTTCGAAAACGGCTTGAAACCTTTTGACGAAAATCTAGGATTAGGGGTTAAAAATCACCAGAAATCGATCTATGGGGGAATTATCTTCGAAAAATTTCATTTAAGGGAGATATGAGCGAAATTACATAAAAGCAGATCGCATATGATGCTTATTTTTAACATTATATTCAAGCGTGATCTGGCGTAACGGTTCGGTGCTACCTTTCTTTTATGTAGGTCTGGGTTCGAATCCCACGAGACTTCATTGATTTTTTGTCTTTTTTTTGGGTAATTTTTATGTTTTTATTAATATGTAAATAAAAATACTTAAGAGCGATAAAAAAAATACCATGCACGCGGGATACGAAGTGTGTCGAAAATAGTGTAAGTTTTATTCAGCAATTTTACTTATCGCGTACATAGGATTTATTTATTCTACCATTCTACATTTTAAGGTTTTAATAATTTTTACAGGTTGTATCGCGTAGTTGCCATAGCTGGTACAACGTACTTACATTTTGTCAAACGAGACAATCGTAATTTTGAATGAAAATCCACGGCTAAACAAAACTATCAAAGAAGTTGACATTGTATTAACTGTTATTTACTAAAGGTGGCGCTGTATGTATTTATGATATTTCACTGTTTTTTGAATGAAATTACAGAAAATATATAAATTTTAACTTTTAGATTGGACAGATAAAATCAAAAAGTTTATTGTGTGAATTTGTATAGTTTTGATTTGAACCAAGTAAAATTTGAAATGCAGTGACTGAGCTTCTAGGTACCTTATTCAAAGACTCTGACTCGGATCTATTGAAATTTGCAGTAATTTATATAGTACATGAACGCAAATTACAATAAAATTATACGTGTCATATAAAAGATTTCAACGCGAGCTGCATTAACAAGTTTTCATATAAAATACATCAACGAGTGTTACAATGTTTATGTTTCGAATTTACTGTGAATTACATTTGTTTTTTTATATCTTTGTCGAAAACGATTCTAACAATATTAATTATATCGATCTATGGTTAGTTGTTTTAGATCTAAAATAAATCTGTGAGAGTCTAAACCTAAACTTATTCTAGAAATAAGATGAATTTATTTTGATAGTACCTACGTAATTTTTGTACATACATACTAATGTAATGCTAATGTATTTCACTAATGGCGCCATCTTTTGTCGAGTAGGTGAATTACCAGTGAATTACATTACTTGGAGCCCTTTGTTGCTAACATTGACTTTTAAAGCACGTTCCGCGCTACTCAACAACATATGGCGTGCAGTTCTTGAAAGAATGAGCTCAGGAATGACAACATGCACTGATATTTTCAAGTATTTTTCTGCAATTTTTCATGTCTCCAGTTTTTTAAGTGAATTAGTTGTCCATTAAGTGAATTAATTTATAAACGCTCCGATTGAACGTGCGAAGCTCGATCAACCAGCTAGTGTAAATTAATTCTGGAAAATTAAGCACCCAAGTAAGTTCACGTGCAGAGGCGCTTGCTCTCGCTGAGAAAAAGGAACGCGGGTTCGGCGCGGAGGCATGCAGCAGACTGCCCGCGCCGCCCGCGGCGCTGTCGCAGTCGGGGCCCCTCGCGCACCCCCGCACACCTCGCCTCGTTGCTAGGCAACCATTCATTGTTAAAATACGTTACGCACGGAAACAAGGATACCATAATTAATTATTTTCTAAGATTTACTTATGAAAATTTAAGGTGCCATTTTTATATTTTTTTTGGCATCAGTATCATGTATACTATCACCCCTGAAAAGCTCGTTGTCGACCAAAACAACACCCTGTATTTTGTTATATGCACTTTTCCTAGGAAATCTATACATTTCCTAAATGGCAGTCGGAAATGTATTAGTGGGGGTTCCACTTGAGTTAATTTTAGGTTCATTTTGAGTAGCTAAAATTACCTCTCAAAAGTCCTGAACATCTTGATGAAGATTTAAGGAAATTTATTTCTGACATTCAGCAATGCGCTTAACACTACCATAATAATAACACACCAGTTACTAAAACGAAGATAAAAAGCCACTCCTATCCATTAGAAATAAGAAATCTTGGAGCTGCTAAATAAAGCAGAGGCGAATTTGGCAGTGCAGTAGATATCCACAAGACAAAACACTGTTAAACAACCTAACAAAAGAACTTAGCAAGGAGATTAAGATGTTTCAGCATGAGACTATGAATTCTTACCTGAGTACACTAACGAGTGATTATTCAACTGGTTATTCATTGTGGAAAGCCACAAAAAATCTGAGAGACCAATCATACACATACCACCTATTATAAAAACTAACAGCCAATGGGCAATTAGTAACGAACAAAAAGCAAAGACATTCGCAGACCACCTCGAACAGATATTCCAACTTATCGAAGAAATCTCGCAGATCCTGAATACAGATGAAATACCCCAAGATCAGCTAGAAATAAGACTCGTTACGCCCAAAGAAGTGCAAAACGAAATCAAGCACTTAAACCAAAAAAAAGCTCCTGGGTACGACCTTATTACCGGTCAAGTATTACGTTATCTCCCTCGCAAAGCCATAGTTAAGTTAACCACCCTCATTAATGCTGCTTTTAGACTAAAGCATGTCCCTGATGTGTGAAAAGTTGCCGGAGTCATAATGATAGCAAAACCGAGCAAGCCACCCCATGAAGCTATATCATCAGACCCATTTTCCTGCTCCCAATTTTATCAAAACTGTTTGAGAAGCTCTTCCTTAAACGGCTAAAACCTACTATAGAAGACAGAAATCTTATACCTGACTACCAGTTTGGGTTCAGGGAAAAACTTTCAACTATAGACCAAGTTCACAGAATAACTAAAGTTATATAATAACTAAAGTTATAGAATCTGTGCTATTGCAATATTGCAATTTTATTTTTTTTATTTTTTTAATGTTTTTTTTTTATATTTTTAATGTTTTTTCTGTTAACTTTGTTCTACCTCTTTTGTTTACTTTTGTTAATGTTATTTGTTCCGTTGTTTATTCATACCCTTATTTTATACCCTGTGCTATTGCATTTTTAATGGATTTGAATGTTTTTTCTGTTAACTTTGTTATACCTCTTTTGTTTACTTTTGTTAATTCTATTTATTCCGTGTAGTGCGCACACATCTTTAGGTCCTGGCAGAATACCAGCGTTGTGGATTATCTATAATCCGCAACATATGCTGAGTCAGAACCTTTTCGATCGCCTGCGCAGCTCGCATTGTTGTAATGCGTGCTCCTAAAATTATTTTTTGTTCTATATTTACTTTGAATGAGTAGGGAAATACTTAAATTTACAAATAGTTGAACCATGTTGAACTGTGTATAATTTTTTTTTTATTTTTTGTTTTTTCATGTGAGTTGTGTTGGCTTTTCGAATAAATGATTTTCTATTCTATTCTATTCTATAGAAAAAGCATTGGAAGGTAAAAAAGTTTACACTACAGTGTTTCTGGACGTAGCGCAGGCTTTTGACAAGGTATGGCATGAGGCCTCGTACACAAACTAAGGAAAATGCTGCCAAAGCAGTTTACAGAGATATTGGAGTCATATCTCTCCAACAGAATGTTTAGGGTAAGACAAGACGACACTTACTCTGAATTAAAACAAATAAAAGCTGGAGTACCACAGGGCAGTGTTCTAGATCCGGTCCTTTACCTACTATGCACTTGTGACATCCCAGTACCAGAGAACAACACCATTGCAACCTTTGCAGATGACACAGCCATCATGGCAACAGGGCTCACACATGCGGAGGCAGTGGAAAAGGTCCAAACAGCCGTTAATAAAATCTGCGACTGGACGAAGAAATTGCGAATTAAATTAAATTAATCAAAGTCAACTCACATAGACTTCACTAACAAGAATACCTTACGTAATACCTTACGAAAATACAGCCAAATATCTAGGCATGATTCTAGACGCAAAGCTTCGTTGAAAAGCACATGTCAAAAAGAAACGTGATGAGCTGGAGCTACGTTACAACAAAATGTACTGGCTACTTGGTAAACACTCATCGTTGACAACACAAAACAAGCTATTGTTATATAAACAAGTCCTATAAATGCATGTATGCATTTATGGCATACAGCTCTGGGGCTGTGCCAAACAAAGCAACATCCAAATTATACAACGCTTCCAGAACAAAGTACTCAGAGGTATAGTAAATGCACCCTGGTACATACGAAATGATGACCTCTATCGGGACCTCAAAGTGGACTTTGTCGTTAACATTACAAAACAAATCGCCAAAGCTCATGAGCATTGACTTGATCACCATGTAAATGTTAAGGCCATTCAGCTCCTCGACAACACGGACCTAGTGAGAAGACTGAAAAGGACAAAACCTTTTGAGTTAGTTATAAAAAGTGTCAGTATTGCTTAGTGCAGTGTAGTGAGTGCTATAGTACAGAACATAAGAACAGAGTATCTTCCCCTTAACTAGAGACAATAAGAAAAGTGCTATAGGACACATTCTTAGTATAAATCAAATTAGCAGTTTAGGTTAAATTTAAATTACTTATTAGCATTTAGGCTAGATTGTAATATTATGGTGGCTCCATGATATAATGGTACATCATACAATAAAAAATACTTTGAGTAGCAGATCTGAATCGGAGCACCGCGTTCCGCGTGGTCTTATCTGCCACACAACTAGAATGTTTTTTTAAAGTACGGAGCCAGAAGCTCGCACAGGAGGTCTTGAGTGGAGCGATGGGCTAGAGTGCTGGCGGAGCGAAAGGGGCGACGTAGCGAGTCTTCTGGCGGAGCCCACGCGTTTTCTCATCATCATTTATACAGGGTGACTGGTTGAACGACGGACGTATTTAAGGAGATGATAGGATAATTTACATACTTTTCAACTATATAAAACAAAATAATCATACATTAAAAAAACACAAGTTAAATATTTTTTTAAAACGCATCTATTCTTGTGTTTTCTAACTCTATGCCTAGGTACTTACCACTTTCCCACAGCGTGCACCGAGCTGCTCGTGGTCGCTAAAGCCAATCTCTTGGACAGGCTGATAACACACTGATAATGAAAGGATTGAGTCCGTCTTCATGTAGGATACGTTACCCCAACCACTGGGATACCTGGAAATGCCTTCCTGCATTTTGTGTACTTTCACATGGGTGGTAATCGAAGTAAATTGCTTTGTGCAGGTTCACTGGATAACGAAGGATTCCTTCCTCGTCCTTGATCAGGGTTAGGAACTGAAGGAAGGCGAAACGCTCTAACTCTCCTTTAAAAAAAAACCTATGACGGCAACTTACGTAATTCATGATACATCGCAATGATGTAATTCACGTCTAACAACACTAGCTGACATCACATCATATCCCAGTATCCACGTTAGAGTACTGATATGCCATTATCACTATCAAGGCACTGCAATCAACGCAACAGCGAAGTAAGTAAAGCCAGAATGTTCGCGACGAGCGAAAGGCGCGCGTGACGCACGCCACCCCTAACGATGGCCCGCGGGCGACTGACTACGGCCGGCGCGGCGCGGCGCAGGGTAGAGACGCGGGAGCAGTCGCTCACGCGCATGCGCAGTATTGCGCAGTGGCGAGTCCGCGCTGCCACTCGTGGTCGTTGCCCGAGGCCGCGTCGTACATGTGGCTTAGTATTTAAGTAAATGTAGAAGTGAAATTTAAAATATTTTTTTAAATGATGAAAATTAAGGTCATGTTTTTTTACAACCTTTGAATGTGTATCAGCTTCTTATTCACCTCCTTAAATGCGTCCGTTGATTTAAACTAACATAAGGTGGTGTTATCTAGCCGGGTGGGCTCAGAAAATACCTTACCATCGAGTCCTACAAAGTTGGACCCTGTCAGGAATCGAACCCGCGACATCCTAATGTGAAGCGAGCGGACTAGCCACTAGGCTAGGGAGGTGGTTAATAAAGGTACTATGTAGTAACCTTCTTACTAATTTATAAAAAACTGAATTGTTAGCACAAATAGCTATTAGAAGAAAGAAATAAGTCTTTCTTTCTTTCTTCTTTCTTTCTTTCAAATAGCTATTAGTATTTAGAATGGCAAATTAATCGATTAAAAATAGGTGGTTGTTTATAAACAAGGTATTTATACTTTGAATTATAGTTTTACTTTACAATTAAAACACTAAAAAGTAATTTAAGCGAAGCATTCTGGTATAATTGTTGAAATTTTTCAATTAAAATAAATGCCCTGTGTTCGGGCATTTATTGGGCTTAAAAGGACGTACGTATATTGGGCATTAACTCAAAATGCCCATAAATACCCGGGCAAAAACCATCTCTACCCCTGTATATAGAGATGGCACGGTTAGTATATTCTAAAATAGGGTTTACAACTCTCTGTTTTAAGCCGTACATTGATCTGATACATAGTTTTTGTGCCTTAAAAACTAGTTCTCTGTTGGTTGAATTGCCCCTAAAAATATTCCGTACCTCAGCCTGGAGTCAATAAGTCCATGGTATGTTCAGTTCAGTTAAGTTCAAGCCCCCCTCCAGCCAGCATTACTGCTGCAAGGACGCGGAGGTCCAAGACACCAGAGGGGGGCGTAGATAGGACAGGAGTGTAGGGCGGCGCAGTCAGGAGGGGGAAAGATGGGAGTTGGAACCAGCCCGAATACTCGGCATCGTAGCCAGTATGGGGAAGATAGATACTATACTTGTTGTGTAACATATACAGGGGGGAAAGTATGACTGCTTGTTTTGAAGTAGTTGCAGTAGAAGAGTGTCTTCAGATTCCATTGTACTGTCTTTTTAGGTTCTATGCTTTATCAATGTACGTTTATGCGGAGATATTTCATGTAACAAGTTATCGGATAGAGAAGCTTTCCTCTTTAATCTGTTGCGACATGACGCTTTGTTCTTTGTCTTATCTTTGCATCGGGGTGTCTTGCTGTTTATCCTTTTTTTGGAGTTTTATCTCTATGTTCTGCGTTTTTCAGAATTCTTGATGTTATTGAATCGGTCCTAAAGCTTTTTATTATTAAGATGTTTATTTCTAGTTGTTAGAAATTCTTGAGTAGGTAGCAAGGTTTCGTTTTTGTTTTTTTTTTGTTTTTAGAATCTGCAACTAATGTCCTGCAGCCTGCTTTGTCGAAAGCTTTCTTGATATTAAAACGGAATTTTCTTGAAAAGTGAACACTGGATTTTATAATCGGCTTCGCTTTAAGCCTTTTTTTAAAATCTGCCCAAATGGCAGAAATTTGCCACAAATGGTCACACTGCTTGGCAGTTGGCATGTCAAGAGATTTTTAAAATTCCTTCTCTAACAAAAAGACCAAGGCTTCGCAGGCCATACAGCCTTATCTGGTGAATACAACTAAGGGTAGAAAGAATATAAACACATTGCTAACTCGCCACACCGACCGCACGCGCCACCACCCCTCGTGACGTCGCACAGTGGGGCCATTTTCCAAAAACGTGATCATAATTATGTTTTCGTTCATTTTGTCTTTAGAGTGATTAAACTATTAATGACAACGCTGAACACGTTAAAAACAACCTACTTCAATCGTAACAGCTACCATTTTTCTATGTTTTTTTTAGTTTTTGTTGATTTTTTCAAAAAGTGCTGAATCAATTTCGATAAAATTAATATGGGAACACCTCTAAAGTATCACCTACCTAACAAAAAAAGGATCATCAAAATCAAGTCATAATTGGCGGAGTAATCACGTAACATATATACAAAAAAATAACATGTGGGTACTGACTTATCAACATTTTCTGCTGCAGCAAATCAGTTACTTCTTTAAGGTGTTTTTTATTCTTATTTTCCATCTTACTGGATAAAGTTACATACGGGACAAGAGCATTTTTTGAAAGATATCAGTTATTGTACTCGTCCTTGATGCTTTTCTGCTGAAGTATTCCCGATAAAATTTAAAATCTTAATTTCGGGTCTCTTGTGCCTTCTCAGATAGCTGCTTGAAGTAATACCGCTGTCTGTATTATTAAATAACCATGAATCAGTATTTTATGCACGTAGGGGCGTATGTAGTACTATATGGTTTCGATCCCCACGCAGGGCAAACATTTTTGCGAAGAGAAGATTTGTTTGCTGTTTCTGGTTGTATTATATCTTTATACATACAGTATTTAAATGTATCTACCAATTTTGGATACAAAATCTATTTAGTATTTCAGTCTCTGTTTCCCGTAATACAGATAAACCTAGTTTGAGGCCAAAACTCCAAAACTACGTGTGTGATTTGAGCCAGATAATATTTATTTATTTATTTATATGTTTATATACAAATATACATAAGTATTATAATATTATCTTTTTAAGCCTCGTTTTGAATAAAACTATATGCAGAAAATATTGATTTCCAATTATTAATTATTTTTTAATACAGAAGTTATGGAAAATGACTTTTAAAATTAAATAAATTATAGAATTAAATAAATAAGGTCTAAAATGAAATAAAATGTTTAAAAAATATATTGAAAAAATTATTGAAATATTTTTCAAATAAGCACTTTTAGTAAAAATATGATGAAAAGTTCTACGAAGGCAAAGCGCCATAACTTTTGAATGTAGTTTATTAAGTAACTATATATTACCTATAAATTAAGGTACAAAAAAAGTCTGGCGTTTTGCCTTTACAAAAGTTACAGGCGCCTATATAGAAAAGTGAAGTGGTCCTGTTCATGGCGGCCTGTGTTATTACGGAAGGCAATATAATGATGTTAAAAATATGTATAAGATCCTGTAAGTAACCTACTTTGAAAACATTAAATACCTAAGTGCGCTGTCTGCCAAAGTGAAGAGAAAAAAAAACATTACTGAACGTAACGAAAATTTCCAAACAATTTTTGCGATGAAATGCTAAGTTTGAAGTGCCGTTAATATTAACTCGGTTCATAAAATTGGGTAAAAATATTATCATGGCATAGGAAGATGTCTCAAAATTGTAAATAAATAAAAAAAATGTAGTTATGTAAATATTTTCAAAAATGGTATTTCGATCGCTGATACCGAACAAAGGCCCCATAGTGCGTCGTCGCTGCGTAACGGACCCCCACGCGCGCGACAATACGCAGGGACGCAGGCCCATGGACGTACGTGTGAACTTGAACTATCAGTATGTATAGCTCGCGTCACGTAAAAAGAGCGCTGGCGGGCGTTCCGAGGGCACAACAGTTCACTCTGACAACAGGATAGCATAATATAAATCGCGTAAGTGTGAAAGAGAGGGTACTAAAGAGTTGCTGTCAGAGTGCATCTTCGGAACGCCAGCCAGCGTTCTTTTTACGTGACGCGAACTATAAGAAGTTTTGGAGCGGGCCCTTATTGTTTTGATTTGACTTGACCATTTGACAGCTGAGCGATTGACTGAGCTGAGCTGAGCGTTTTATCAATCACAGCGTTTTGTGTCGATGAAAGTACATACTTTTGCGTATCGTTTGTTTGTTTGAAAATAATTCAAGTAATTAATTAGTACATACTTATTCGTAAGTCCAAAATAATACGTGTCTATATCGTCTATCTTAGAGTCGCAGCCGGAGTTGCGCAACATGGCGAATTCAGCTCAGCTGGGTTCTCAGTGTCAATAACTGTAACACGTTCTATTTAAGTAACGCACAACATTTGCGCTATAAAAGCTAGATAGCATAAATAATCGAAACGTGACTGATAGTGCGGTGTGATGGTAGTGCGAGTGCTGGCGCGGAGATAAGCGTCAGCCGTTGTGTCTTGTTCGAGACCTGGTGCGGCAGCAACCCGTCAAGCTGGAGCGCCTCCCGGAGTACCTGCGGGACACCGTCGACTGGTTCATGGGGTGAGCACCGCGCACTGCGCCCTTCGCGTGATCCCATCTCTTACACAGAGAAGTCCCAACAAAAGTGACCCTACAGAATACAAAATTCTATATTTTGAGGCTTGCTATAAAAATACAGTCTCCGTGGACTTTTTACTGCCTTTTTTACTAGCTCTCTTAAGTGTACTTCAACTGTCTACCCCACCATTTTTTTTCAGTAGATGCTACATACAGAATACAGATAAACCTTTTTTAGGGTAAATCATACTTTTTTAGGGTTCCGTACCTTAGAAGGAAAAAAGGATCATCCGCTCGTCTGTCTGTCAAGTCTCTTTTTCTCAGGAACATGTGAAGGTAGAAAGTTGAAATTTATATCAAATTCTCAGGACTGCAATCCTTGGAGCTGTGAAAAAAAACATTCTTCTATGCCAATGCAATCAAGAGAAACGGCTGTTTATGCCGCATACTTGGTCACTCGCATGGGAATCAAAACCTATCAGGGTACTTCCCGTTGACCTAGAATCATGAAATTTGGCAAACAGCAATGTCTTTTAGCACAAGTAAAGAGAAAAGTCAGAAAACCATAATTTGTAGCTGCATCAAAATTTTTTGCTCATTGCAAAATTTCATGATTCTAGGTCAACGGAAAGTACCCTATAGGTTTTGATTCTCATGCCAGTGTCCAAATACATATGCAGCATAAACAGTCGTATCTCTTGATTGCGTTGGCATAGAAGTTTAATTTTTTCACAGCTTCAAGGGATTGCAGGCCTGAGAATTTGATATAGAGTTCAAGACATGTGTGATTATGAATGAGTCCGACTCCCACTTGTCTGGCTTTTTTTTGTGATGTAACTAATAATTTATGGTTTTTGGACGTTTTCCTTTACTTGTGCTGTAAGCATTGCTCTTTGCCAAATTTCATGATTCTAGGTCAATGGGAAGAATCCTATAGGTTTTGATTTCCATGCGAGTGTCCAAATATGTGGCATAAACGACCGTTTCTCTTGATTGTGTTGGCATAGAAGTTTGATTTTTTCACAGCTTCAAGGGATTGCCGGCCTGAGTATTTGATATCGAGTTCAAGGCATGTGTGATTATGATTTATACGGAACCCTCGATGCGCGAGTCCGACTCACACTTGGCCAGTTTTTACTTAGTACAAAGTTCATTTAATAGTTTTTTTTTTAAGATAAAGTTGTACAAATGGCTAAGTCAGTGTTTTTCAACCTTTTTTAATACCCAACTCTTGTATAAGTTAAAACATTCTTGCGACCCCCCTAGAGCCATAAACATGCAAAATGTTAGTGATTTGAAAGACTATGTTTATATTGGCGCATAATTTTCTTCAATTAGAAAATGATTTAGTTATTATATTAATGTGCCCGTGGGGTCGCGACCCCCAGGTTGAAAAACACTGGGCTAAGTAACAAAAATTATTATACTGTTAATGAATACCTTTCTGACAAAAACAAAATTGTTGAGATTTGTATTATAGTTTTCGTGATATTTAATTAATTGTATATTTTTTGCATGCCTCATGCTGCAAAATATGACTCCATGATTACCTTTATTTCCTTACATCCTTCTACCATGTTTGATGCTAATAAAACATTTTATTTCATCTTTTACTTCTTGGAAACTGCACACTCTCAGCATTTTGAGAAGTGTTCCTGAAGCGAGAAGAAACATTGTATCTAAAAGGAATATTGCTTTAGTACAGTCACTGATAAATTCTTTAAATGGAGGATCTATACATGGCCATTCATCTTTATAATTTCCTTTAGCAGATAGGCATTTAATTACATGAGTTATGTTTTGTGTGTATTTTCTGGTAGACTAGAATAGAATAGAATAAACATTTATTCCAGACACAGACATTAAGAAATTGATTTATTTATTTTTATTTATTTAAGCCAAATGCTTACTGATGGTAGTTTTCACCCATACATAGTAAGACTTAAATAAGACAGTTCAAAACATAATCTAGTTCTACAACTTTTTATACTAACATAGTTCCACTAACATAGTTTTAACATAGTTTTTAAGTTTCTCTGTTAGTAACAAATATTATGGATCTTTGGTCTGAGTTAAATAAAGTATTATTATTATAGGTAATGCACAGCGCATGCACTAAAGTGTGAACACATCTTTAAGTTTATATATATTGAAACATGATGATGGATACAAAGCTCATCAACAGGAAAAAAATTAAGGTACTAGACCTACCTTTCTCAGTAGTTTCTTTCGAATTACATGTATTTATATTTTAATTTCCTTAATTTTTACTTACCTATTTCATGAAAAAATTTAATTGTTGTTTTTTAAGTTGTGTTGTTCCAGCAGAGCCTACACTTTTACTACTTCTACTTAGCGTTATCCCGGCTGGAGCGAGCAGAGCCTACACTACTTAATTTAAAAAAACTGTCATTGGTGTCGATCCGGAGTGGATTTGCTCATGGGCTTTTAGAAGGTTGACAGATTCCCAGTTCCACTAGTTTGCTAAACTCTTCTTTAGCAGCCTTATATTTGTCAGGCGCTAGAGGTCTTGCTCTCCAAAATAGTGGCTGACCTGTGGTTTCAATGTGGTGAACAACGTTGTGTTTAGATGGCTCCTTAAATGACAAGGGTCTAAGTACATTTGGGAAGTCTTTCAGTATATCATAGTAAGGATGTTCCTTGGCTAGACTGTAAAGCGACTGCTGGTCAGTTGTGACTGAGAGTGTGTTTATGGAGACGCTTATTGTACTGTCGATCAGCTTCTTGTTGTGAACGTCGACTAACAATTTGTAGTGATTGAGAAAATCGGCTCCTAAAATGGACATCTTGACATCAACAATGACGAATGACCATCTAAAACTGCGTCGTAATCCAAGGTTGACTTTTCTCCATTTGTGTTAATAGGCGTGCTATTAGCGGCGTAAAGTTTGTAGGCATTTGAATTGTCGAGTGTTCTTTTCCTCGAGCAGCCAGTACTGAAATTTCAGCGCCAGTGTCTATCAGGTACCTTTCTTCGGTTAGCCTGTCAATGACACAAAGGCGGTTTCCCATACTAACACCGATACCCGCCGTAACCGGTGTAGTATCTAGTTTACCGACGGCTTCCAAGGCGTTTTGCAACGATTTGCGTTTTTGCCGAATTTGTTGTAGTAGTAGCATATCCCGTTGTCAGGTGATTTGAATTGGCGGTTCTGATTGCGTCTGTTATGATAGTTATGATTTGATCGTGAACGAGAATGTGAACTTGCTCGGCGGTAGCTCTGTGAACGGGTCTGAGAGCGTGAGCGATGTCTTCTGTCCAATTCTTTTATGTGAGTTCTGCTATCTGCTTGGTTAGGATACTGATTGCACTGTCTTCAGATGAGTGCTGGGATGTCGTAACGGGTGCAAGATGTGTGGTAGGCGTAAACTCAAGCATTTTGTCAGCCATAGTAGAAAGGGTGTCCAGTGACGATTCGGAGTTTACTGCTAAAACGGCTCGAACGTTAGAGGGCATTTGTTTCAACCATTCCACTTTGAGACCTTCCTCAGTGAACATGTCAGCTCCTAGATCACGCATCTGTCGAAGGAGCTGGGACGGTTTCTGGTCACCAAGCTCAAGACCACTGACTAGACGTTGATAGTTCTGGACAGAGGATTGCTCATAGACAGATATGAGCCGTTATTTGACTGTTTCATATTTGTTCGAACTCGGTGGTGATCGGAGAATGTCAGTGATATGTCGAAGATCTTGCGATTGCAGTTGTTGAAGTAGGTATCTGAATTTTTGGTCATCAGATGTCTTCAGTGGGTCAATCACAGATTCAAACTGTATGAACCATATGCTGGGTATTTCGCGCCAGGATGGTAGAAGACGCGAGTGTATGGAGACTGCATCGGTGTGGCACGCTACTGGAGCTACCGGTGACGGATCGGTGTTATTGGTCTTGGTCTCTTTAGACATGGCTTCGTTCAGATTCGGGCTGCAGGCTGGCTCAAGGTGCGAAGGTTGTGTTCAGCTTCGGGGTCACCAGTTATTGGATGTGTGGGTCGATCCAATATAGATCAAGAGCGATCGGTGGAGCGGAGAAATAAAAGAGGGTTGTTCTTCGTACAGTACCGTGGTACAGTATCCAACGTTTTGACTTTTATTGATTTTGCCTGCCAGACTGATATATAATATTTGCGTATCACAATTCGTGGAGTATTAAATTATGATAACATAAAATCACATTTCTGAAGGTAATTGAATAATTGAAATATTTAGGTGTACTTACAAAGGGTTTTTCGCTCAAGTGTGAAAAACTACCGCACGATGTCTGTCTCTTCTGTCTGATCACATGTGGTCAGTCAGGATCCTCAGCCATAGCGGAAAGATGATGATAAAGAACCTACATTAAACCTGTAAGACTTCGGCTAAAATTCGCCCTCGACTCTTCTGTGGAAAGCTGAGCACGCGGCTAGTGAGTGTTGTCGGCTCAGCGCGGCAGCAGCACGCGGGCCCTCGCCTTACTGCGCTGCGAGTTTCGCAAGCGCGTGCGCTGGTGGCTGGTGGCTGGTGAGAGGTGTACTGCGTACGCTAGAACCAGCTGGTTATGGCTCAAAAGTTATTCATTTTACTCCTGTTTAGACAGAAATGAGGAGATATGTAGGAGAACTAAAGTAACCGACATAGCTCTCAGAATCGCTAGACTTAAGTGGAAGTGGGCACGGAACATAGCTCGTAGAACAGATGGCCGTTGGGGCAGTAAAGTTCTCGAGTGGTGACCACGCACCGGAAAACGCAGTGTAGGCAGTCCTCCGACTCGGTGGACCGACGACCTGGTGAATGTTGCGGGAAGCCGCAGGATGCGAGCCGCACAGGACCGGTCGGTGTGGAAATCCTTGGGGGAGGCCTTTGTCCAGCAGTGGGCGTCTTTCGGCTGATAGATAGATAGATAGACATTAGTTAAATACGAGTATATTGTTTATTCCAATTGTTTTTATGAGACTTCCTTAAAGTTATGTATGAAATACGGAAGTCGCAGCAACAAGCGTTCGTCTTCGTCATGTCGGAGGCGGCGGCGCGGGCGCGGGCGCGGCGGCAGGCCTCTTCGCAGCCTCGCACTCACATTGGCACACCTCGGCGCTCTGCGCTCAGGTGCGCTGATAAGGCGTGATGTCAGAGCGCGCGGCGCCGCCGGCCGTGCGGCCTCGCCGTCGCCAGTCACTCGCGGCGCGGCGTCGGCGCCCAAGCGCGTGCACTGTTATAATAAAAATAAATTTCGCTGCATTTTCGTGCTGACGACCGACGCTGCCGTACGTAGAGTGCGCGCAAGGTTACAAACAAACCTCATCGCAAAGCGTTCGACAGAGTGAAATTAGTGGTGCATGGTGGTGGATCGGTGGTGGCGGAGGATGAGCGACGGCGCGGGCGGCGAGGAGGAGGGGGGTGGGGGAGGCGCGCGGCGCTGGCCGGTGGACATGCTGCGGCGCAGCGGCGCGCGCGCCCGCCGCGTGCTGCACGCGCAGTACGCACACTACCGCGGCCTGTCGCTGCCCGCGCCGCCGCTGCACGACATCGACGACACCGTCTCCTGCTTCTGCAGGTCTGCTACTATTGATATCGGTTTCGGCTGTGACCTATGGATATAAGAAAATGATTCATTGATATTAATATATTTTATTTATTTATTTAAAAATATAATTAAATATGAACTTTAGGGTGATTCTCTGATTTGGTGCAAATCGGTCGAAAGTAAGAGAAATTTTTAAATGTTCATTTTTATGAGCTCACATGAAGCTAGGTCACAAATCTTAGCTATGTGTACAGGGTGATTGGTATTTCGACGTGATCCTTCAAAGGGTTTATACAAGAGGTCATTTGCAACAAATTAAGTCTTATTCATCAGGGGTCAAAAATGTATGGTTACCAAGATATTACGGTTTTTAGATTTTTTGAATTTTTCTGCCTTGTTACCAAAAACAATTAATTATGAAAAAACCATTACACCATTAACATTAAATTGATGCTTTTTTAAAAGCTGAGAAATTACTAACAAGGAGTTAACAAGGATATCAACTATTATTTAACGAATACTGTGAGTTTTCTGTCGGCACGAACTAACCACCTGGTTGGAAACTGTGTGTGTTCGTGTCCACGAACTGTCGCGAAGATTGCTATAAATTAATTATCGAATTATTATTAAGCTCACGAGTCACGCACGACACGAGTGAGAGAAGAGGGCGGCACTGTGCAGGATATGTATGGAAAAATTCTGTTACTTGTTTGTTTATTGGTTTTTTTCAATTCTGGGCAAAAGTTGATAATATTTGTACCTTTCTAGAAAGCTTATGAAACAAGGAACTTATGTCATTAATTTGTACGCCAAGTTCAATAAATTTTTTTCTAGTAATACTCAATTACTTATTGAAAATTTATAAAGAATAATAATTGTATGCAACTTAAGACCGTTTATTTTGGAGACTATGTGATTTTTGGGCAAGGATTTTTTTTTTTCAAAGTGAGCGCTTATTTCTCAGCTTTTAAAAAACTATCAATTTAATGTTAACGGTGTAATGTTTTTTTTCATAATTAATTGTTTTTGGTAACAAGGAAGAAAATTTAAAAATAATCTAAAAACCGTAATATCTCGGTAACCATACATTTTCAACCCCTGGTTAATTGAACTTAATTTGTTGCAAATGACCTCTAGTATAACCCCTTTGAAGAATCACGTCGAATTACCAATCACGTACGTACAATTTCGTGAAAATTATACAGATTTTCACGAAATTGTACGCAGAAATCAAAATATGTTAAATTATTATTTTGCGCTTTAATGACGGTAATGATAAGGTAAAAATGGCAATGAGTTTTAGGCGGAAACCACACTCGTTGCGGTGGTCCGGAATAGTCCGGATTTAAACTTTGTACTGTAAAATGTTGATTTGATAAAAATCACAGGGTACCAGATACTGACGCCGCATCTTCATCCGGAAGTGCGATTCGCACGACGGATCCGCGCTCCTGGACGGAGATGCGCTGCGATTCGCAGGGTATGCCATACTGCTCCGCAGTACCGTCCTGATTTTTGTGTAGATAAACGTGAGTCTCGCAACATAACTTAGGATTTATGCGGCGTGCGGGGGGGGATAGTGTGGCGCGGGGGTGGTGCGGGGTGCGGGGGGGAGAAGGCGGCGCGCGGGGAGGGGGTGTGGCGCGAGGGGGGAGAAGGGGATGCGGCACGGGAAATGCGAGGCGCGGGGGGAGGGCGTGCGCCGCGGGGGGGTTGCGGAGCACAGGAGCGGAGAAGGGGTGCACCACGGGGATTGCGGGGCACGGGGGATCTAGCGAGGCGCGGGGGAGGTTGTTGTAGGGCGCGGGGGTGGTGGGGTGCGTGGCGCAGGGGATTCACGAAACAAGTAAAAACATGTACCCGAATCAAAAATATAATATACATACATACACGTTGGAATATTAAATAAACGCAGGACGGAAATCGTCGTGCACCGCAGCTCCGGACGGAAACCATCCAGAGGTCCGGAATCCTCCACTGGTCCGGTTGCCGCTGTCGCATGCGAATTTCGTCGCTCCGGACTCCCGTCCGATTTCCGGACCACAGTGATATCCGTCTTATTGCATCATACAAAAACCAGACGGTACTGCGGAGCAGTGTGGCATACCCTGCGAATAGCACCGTATCCATCCGGGAGCGCGGATCCGTCGTACGAATCGCACCTCCGGACGCAGATGCGGCGTCAGTGTGTGGTAGCCTGCGGTTTTTGTTTACAAATCAACATTTTGCAGTAAGAACTTTAAATCCGGCCGGACCAGCGCAATTCGTTTCGGTGTCCGGAGCAGTGTGTTTTCCGCCTAAGCCCTAAAGGCTTCGCCACACCAAAAGCAGGTCAGACGCGGAGCAGGTCAGTAGCAGCGCAGGAGACGGCACACTGAATGCAGACGGCAGTTCCAACGCGGTTTTAACGCGGGCCCGCGTTAAAACCGCGTTAAAACCGCGTTCAGTGTGACGTTGACGGGTGGAGGTTAGTTGGCTGCAAGATGTCAAACGGATTCTTGCTGCTTTTGACTCTAGGTCGAAAAAGAAAATTTTACTTGAATATTATATTTCTGTAATATTTGTCTCGAAAATCGTATATATTTATGTTCCCACGCATTAATTCGATATTTTTTTCGTTTAAATCCATCAAGCGGTTGTAAAAAAATACAACTGTTGTGTAACCGCGTCGCCGCGCTGCGCTGCACTGCGACCGCCCCGCCACCAGAGTGGCATGCTAACATGGTTGCCATAGTTATACAGCAGCGCGGGCCCGCGTTCAAACTGCGCCGCGCCGCGCCGCGCCTGCGCTGCTTCTGACCCGCGCTCGCGCTGCCCGGTTTGTCGTCCGGCAGTTGCAGAGCGGCGCGGCGCAGCGCAGTTTGAGCGCGGGCCCGCGTTCAAATTGGGTGTGACGTACTTCATATAATTTCTTGTATTACAACATGCGCGGGCCCGCATTTAAACCGCGCTGCTACTGACCTGCTTTTGGTGTGGCAAAGCCTTTAAACGTATAAATAATTGTTTAAATAAATAAATATCCGGGACAAATCACACACGGTCATCTGGCCACAAATTTAAATATATACATATACAAATACATACATACACATATACAGGGTGTAACAGAAGTGTGTGACAATACTTCAAGGTTGGCTTTTACCCATCAAACTGAACAACTTTTGTTCTACAACTTTGTTGAAATCGCAAAATTTTTTTTGGACTTTTCATACAAATCGATCAGCTGGCGAACCAAGTATATTTAAATATCTTCATATATAGATATAATATACCCAGACATAGAGCAAAAACAAATCTGCCCATCACAGAAATGTTTGCCCTTGGTGGGGATCGAACCCTTGACTTTCGGATCAGTAGTCAGGATCGCTAACCACTGAGCCATCGAGTCAGTCAATGCATTATTTTAAATCATTACCATCTAATGATCATTATTATCCTCACTTTAATTGCTGAATTTAATGAGTCTGAGGGTAATGGTTTTTTGAATGATTATTAGAGTATTGGATGGGTGTGTCAATTCAATATAGATCATGTGCGATCGGTGGAGAGGTGGAATGAAAGAAGGTTCTTTCTAGTGATAGTACCGTGGTACAGTATCCAACGTATTAGACTTTTTATTAATTTGCCTGCCAGACTGATATACAATATTTGCGTATCACAATTGGTGGAGTATAAAATTATGATAACATAAAATCACATTTTCGAAGTTAGTTGGATAATTGAAATATGTAGGTGTCCCTACAAGAGTTTACAAACATATACCAAAATGTTACTGATCAACCGTTTAAACATTCACCTACAGCAAATATTTCAAGGCCAAAGTTTTATTAAAACAATAGAAACTTTACCATATAAACCCGCTGAGGGGAATGACAAAAAACGTGACAATCTCCAAAACTGCGAGAACTTTCGAAGGTAATTTCGAAACTGCGTCACACATCCGTACTTGAAAACTGTTCGATGGACGGCTGTCAGATTGATACATTGCGAGGGCGGGGAGCGTTTAGAAACACATTAATAATTAGGGGTGATTTTTATGTTTCTATTAATGCTGAATGTAATGACATATTTTTCGTGACAAATCTATCGGTTATATAATGAAGACAAACCTATACTGATAACGTTTGAATGCATAATCGTATTCCTGAATATGTTCTCAGTCGTTGCTTATGCAAAATTAAGCTAATAAAACTATGTGTTTCGCACTTTCCTGCCGTATTCACCGTAGTGTGAAAAAATACCGCTGAATGTAATGAGTTTTTGAGCAATAAAATTTAACTTGTTCTCTTACAAGTTTCATAACTTAATTTATATGCCCGATGTGTAGAAGTAATTTAAGAATAATTCAAAAAATATTTGAAGTTCATGTGTCTTAAAGCTTTCTTAAAAATTTGGGGGACATGCGATTTGCAGGAAATGAGAGAACAATCCTTTATTATTCTTCTTCGTGGAAAAATATAACGTGAGCACAGTTGAACGATTCTGTTTTTGACGAGGTCTTATTGATCTTTCACATCGCAGTGCTAAGTTCAGTGGGCTAGGTTGTGGTTGTTTGGTACCTAGTTTTTTAAGTTGCACTAGGGTTTGGAACAGTTCCGGTAGTTTTATATTTGTTTACACATATAGTTATGAGCTGATTAGATTTTTCGAATTGTTTTTATGTGAGTGTCCTCTAAGTTTAATGTATGGGTATTTTACGTCAAACTCATGACTCATCTTTTGTCGGATTTCATGTTCCGTTCGTCGGCTCCGTCCGTTTCATCGTTCGTCCTTCCTTCTATATCGAACCAATATTTAAAAAAAAATCTTAAAATCAAATACCTATGTGTTTGTCTATGCATTTTTTTGTGCTGATTCATAATGTGATCTTTTTAACTTAGAAATGGTCATATCATTACGTTATTATAATAGTGATAAAACTAAACAAAAATTCAAATCGTAAGTACGAAGTATTCTAAATGTTGAACACAATATTTGCGACCGAAAAGAACGTTTGTATACCTAAATAGTGGGGAATTTAGTGCAACGCCTAGTATGGGAACCGTTTTATTTTGGATCCGGCGCTCAAACTTGGCATAGTTGTTCCCTAGGCCGTTCTGAGTAGATTAAGCCCGGGAGCCATCCCCCGTTTGGCAGGGGGAGGGGGGGGAAAGTTTGTTTCTGCCGCGCTCCATTTGTGGGCTTATATCTCCAAATCTATTGGTACTAGGGCAAGTGAGATATCATTTTCGTATGATTAAAGGATAAGAAGTTCATTTCTGTAACAAAAAAATAACTTTCCATATATAAAAAAGGAAATATTTAATAAAACGTATAAAACATGGCTACCTTTTTTCCACATATGGGTCGATTACGTTTTAATTGTCTTTGATATTAGCATGAAAAAAAAAATATTCTGAAAGCCACACTTCTTAGGATTATAAAAATATAAATTTCATTAGAATAGCATAATAAATACTTAGTGAAAAAAAATTAATTTGATGCTCGACAGAGTAGCCTAAAACGCCCGGTTTTAGTATCTGTTGTTCGTAAGTAAATAAAATGAATCATCTGGCGCCCAAATGACTGATAAATAACATAGTATAAACAGGTACATAATAATATTATTTAAATACAGGGTGTAAGGGACAGGTTTCCGAAATCTTTAAGGGCTTGCTCAGTAGACGAAACTGAACAACTTTCCACAAGAAATTTTTTCAGGAAACGAAAAAAAAAATCGGCTTCTCCATACAAAATTATAAATTTGATTGGACAGTTTGTATGGAGAAGCCCATTTTTTTTCGTTTCCTGAAAAAATTTCTTGTGGAAAGTTGTTCAGTTTCGTCTACTGAGCAAGCCCTTAAAGTTTTCGGAAACCTGTCCCTTACACCCTGTATATATCTCGCACGCACAAAATATTTGTCACGTAAAACAAAAAATATTTTTCCTTATAAAAACGTATTTGAGAAAATCCGCAAAACGTGATCATTTCTCATACGAATTATGGTGGTTTACTATCTAACTTGCAGTGTATTATGGTGGTCTACTATGTAACTTGCGTGGTCACGTTGATCACCCAGGCTAACTGACTTCAGAAAAGGTCATACATAACCATAATGGGTTTGACTCTTATTTGCGCATTAATCTCGTAACCATTATGTGAAAATGGGGACGAATACAACGACAGGTTTGTGGAAATTATCCAAACGGCTGGGAATAAGGCCTTCAAAACAAGACGTTCAAAAAAAAACATATCCGATCTCGGACATCACCAGCAAGCTCATGAAGGAAAAACGGAGCCTGATTCTGAAATCCTCTGAAGATGCTTGTCAATATCGGCGACTAAACAGACAGATCACCAAGTTCTTGACCCGCGATATACGCCAATTTAATACCAATCGTATTAAAGAGGCTATCGAGCGCAATAAAAGGTATTGGCAAGGGATCTGTCTGCTGTTAAAGCCAAACTGACAAAGCTGAAGACCGAGGATGGCAGAGTCGTGTCGCCCAAGCCCTAGCTGTTCGAAGAGGTTGAGAAATTCTACGGACAATTATACATGACTACATGCTTACCTGTCAGTAATCTGGCTGAAGATCCGAGACTCGGATTGAACAGACACTGTACCCAAGATATCCCAGACGTCAGCCTGTGCGAGATTAGAATGGCTATCAAACAACTTAAGAACAACAAGGCACCGGGTGATGACGGAATTACGGCTGAGCTTCTGAAAGCAGGTGGAGAACCGGTACTTATAGCTCTTCAAAAGCTATTCGTTTCCGTCATTCCCGAGGGACAAACGCCTACAGCATGGCACAGAAGTGTGGTGGTGCTCTTTTTCAAGAAGGGTGATATGACTCTGCTGAATTATTACAGACCCATCTCACTCCTGAGCCATGTCTACAAGCCATGTCAAGAGTCATTACAAATCGTCTCGCACACAGGTTTGACGACTTCCAGCCTTCCGAACAAGCTGGTTTCCGAAAAGGCTTCTGTACCATAGAACACATACATGCGCTGCGGCAGATTATACAGAAGACAGAAGAGTATAATGGCGTTTGTGGACTATGAGAAAGCTTTGATTCGATGGAGACCTGGGCTGTGTTACAGTCTCTCCAACGGTGTCAAATTGACTATCGATACACATTCGAGAGTATTTGAGAGCACTCTACAGCAGTCCCGGAATAGCAGGGTGCGGGGGGTGAGACCGGTCTGCGGGGGGGAAGGTGCGGGGTGTGGCGGGGATGATAAGCGGCGTGCGGGGGGTGAGGCGCGGGTCGCGGGGGAGAGGAGCGGGGTGCTTGGCAGGGTGAGGAGCGGGGTGCGAGGGGGAGACGCGGGGTGCGGGGGGGAGGCGTGGGGTGCAGGTGGAGAGGAGCGGGGTGGGGAAAGGGGTTGAGGCACGGGTTGCGGGTGAGAGGAGCGGGGTGCGGGGAGGGATGGGGGGGGCGAGGGGTGGGGGGGGTTTGAGACACAAGTTGTGGGTGAGAGTAGCGGGGTGCGGTGGGGGGTGAGGGGTGCGGGGGGAGCGGGGTGCGGGGGGGAGGAGCGGTGGGGGGGTGCGGGGTCGAGGTTCGGGTTGCGGGGGAGAGGAGCGGGGTGTGGGGGACGGTGAGGAGAGGGGTGCTGGGGGTGCGGGGTGCGGGGAGAAGGCGCGGGGTGCAGGGGAAGGCGCGGGGTGCAGGGGAAGGCGCGGGGTGCGCGGGCAGGCGCGGGGTGCGGGAGGAGGCGTGGGGTGCGAGGGGAGGCGCGGAGTGCGGGGGGAGGAGTGTGTAGCGGAGGTGAGGCGCGGGTTGCGGGGGGAGAGGAGAGGGGTGAGGGGAGGCTCGGGGTGCGGGAGGGGGAGGAGCAGGCTGCGAGGGAGGGTGAGTCGCGGGGTGCGGAAGGGCGAGGTACGGGGTGCGGGGGAGGGTGAGTCGGGGGTGAGGTGAGGGGTGAGGCGCAGGGTGCAGGGGGATATCAACTCCCTGAGCGAAGCCGGGCACTCCAGCTAGTATCAAACTTTGTCATTTTATTATCTGAAACTATTTTTTCTTCTCAAACTATCGATAGTTTAAACTGGTTTATCGATTAAAGAAGAACGTCCCTAAACGCGCGACGTCCTTGAAATGTCGCTCGTCGCTCTTGTGTCGCCGCGCGTGTCGCTGTCGTCCAAAACAGCTCCATACAAATGTAAGGAAATGATCAAGTCGCTCGTGTCGCTGTCGCCGTCGCTGTCGCTGTCGCCGTCGCTTGCGTCCAGGCCGCAGCCTTACAACTGACGCCGCGGTGCAGCTCCGCGCGGCTAATATAAGGGGCATCGACTTTTCCACACTTTTCGCCGTTTTTCTTTTTACGCACACATACGAACACACACACGTAAGTGACGTGTCAAGGACTGCCCCTTGCTCCATCTCTCGGTCTTTCTGGAAAGTATCTCTTTCTATCTCGCTTATTTTGCACAAGTCTGACAAAGACCGAATGACACCTGAATACAATACAATAATTTATTCATAAAATCATTTACACGTCATTTGATATTAAATATTCAATCAAAAATTAATAATAATAATATTGTAATTAATATAATAAACATAATAGTATTCGCTTTGGAATTAACTGAGCAACTTGTCATGCATCATGAATTCTTTAAAAGCATAAAACTGCTTTTCAAGCAACCACGACTTTAACTCCGCTTTAAACGCCCGATGCGACTGCGCGTTCTTTACTAGGTCTGGAAGCCGGTTGTAAACCACCGGACCAAGGACATATACCGATTTCTCAGACTTAGTTAAACTATGCGGCACAGAGCATAGTTTGTCCCTGTGTCTAGTATTAAATGAGTGGGTTTCCCCTCTTTTAGTAAAAGAACCGAGGTTTTGGTTCGTAAAAGTGGCAATGGAGTATATAAACATACAAGGGAGAGTCATTATCCTGAATTCTTTAAACAGGTCTCTAGCGGACACATCTGCCACCCTAGCCATAGCTCTTAGAGCTCGCTTTTGCATGACAAACGCCCTATTCGAGTCGGCAGCGCACGCCCACAGCTCTGTACCATACGCCAGCAGAGAGTGAACCGTCGCGTAGTAGCACGACCTTACTGCAGCCGGGCAGACAGTCGCCGCGAGCCGGCGGAGTGCGAAACAGGCCTGGCCCGACCTGTCGCACAGGCTCTGGAAGCCCAACAGCCTGGTCGAGTTAATCTGTTGCAGCTGTAGGCCGTTAACCCAGACGGACAGTCGCGGTGGGACCTTGCCCCCCAGACTAAAATGCATAAAATTGGTCTTATCCAGGTTCAGTGCGAGACCGTTTACCTTGAACCATTCAGCTAGTTGTGCGGCCACTGTATTTAGACGTGACTCGAGTTCAGCACGTGTACGCGCAGTAACCACCGCCGCCACATCATCGGCATACATGAATAGTTCCGCGTCTTTTATTACGGAGGGCAGATCGTTGAGCAATAAGCTAAAATGTGTATCGAGAGACATGATCCTTGAGGGACTCCTATGAGGCTAGTTAGCTCGGAGGACACCACGCCGCGCCGCCGCGATCACCGGCAACTACTTGACTTCTGCCGGACATAAAAGATACAATTAAGTCTAAAGCAGGGCCACGGATGCCATAGTGACACAGCTTTTAGCAATAAGGCGATGATAAGCGGTGTCGAAAGCGCGTGATAATCGCTTCTCCAATTTTGTATGGAATTGCTGTAACAATGCGGTGTGCCTTAGGCTTTACTACAGACCACCGCTCCTAGATGGCGCTAGTATAGTCCAGTCAATCTACGAATTTTTGTATGGAGCAGGTTACATTTAATGCACTTTGGGTGAAAATTTAGAATATGTTACTTAAATAATTGCAAAATGAAAATTCATGAAAATCTCTTATGAGTATTTGATAATTTTTCGGTAATTAGCCCCTAAAGATACAAAATTAAATTTAAATGTGAACAAAAAATAGAAAACTGGTGATTTTTTACATGAGGGCTTCTTATAAGACGTTTTATTTATATTTCTAATCGTCCCCGATCGAGATCAAAACATTGAGTAGATATTGAATATAATATATTTAAAAATTTACGTAGTCGGTCCCATAATGAATTGGCCTGATATAGTTCTACACGACATTTCGATACATGTTATGTTGCATTGAATAGTACGGTTCTCAGACACTTTATAAACGAACACGCATGGACTTGACGAGCGTAGTTCAGTTTAGCAGTTTGTTTGAACAACAAGTGTCGCGTATTTTTTCAAAATGTCGAAAACCGAGTATCGAAGCGTCATAAAGTTTCTATTTAAAGAAGGCTTATCCCCCGCCCAAATTAAAGAATGATTAGATGGTGTGTATAAGGAGTGTTCTCCCTCTTATAGCACAGTAAAAAATTGGGTGAAAGAGTTTCGCCTCGGGCGAGAAACCGTCGAAGATATCGGCCATGACGGTCGACCGGTAGAAGTGCTCACTCCCGATACTATTGCTCAAATCGAAGAAGAGGTTTTGAGTGACCGCCGTTTGAAGATTAGAGAAATTGCAGCTAGACTTGGGCTCTCTAAAAGTACCGTCCATCGTGCAATCGATGAACATCTTCATATGAAAAAAGTCAGTGCAAGATGGGTCCCGAAACTTCTGTCAGCTGTGCAGAGACGGGAGCGAGTTCGCTGTACTGCCGAGTTTTTAGATCTTTGTGGAGAAAACCCAAAGAACGTGATCGAGAGACTAGTGACTGGTGATGAAACTATGGTGTTATATTATGATCCAGAAAGCAAGCGCGAGTCAATGGAATGGCGTTATAAGGGTGAAAAGCCGCCTAGAAAGGCAAAGGTGCAACAATCTACCAAAAAAATCATGTGCACAATCTTTTGGGATTTTCAAGGTATTTTGATGGTTGATTTTAAAGAGCGCAATACAGTCGTAAACGGCGAATATTATGCTTCATTAATATATAAACTGCGAGATATTATAAAGGAGAAGCGCAGAGGCAAACTGAGTAAAGGCGTCCTGTTGCTTCACGACAACGTCCCCGTGCACACCGCCGGTGTTTCGAAGGATGCAGTGCGTCAATGCGGGTTCACGGAGCTGGACCATCCACCTTATAGTCCAGACATGGCTCCGTCCGACTATTACTTATTCCCAAATTTAAAGCGGGACTTAAGGGGAAGAAAATTTTCAAGCGATGAAGAGTTGCAGGCGGCCGTCTTCAGTCATTTTGAAGACAAAGATTGCGATTATTTTTATAAAGGATTAGAAATGTTATTTCACCGATGTCAGAAGTGTGTCAGTATTGATGGAGACTATATTGAAAAATAAAAATGATTGCATTTAATTTTCTTTTTTATTTCATAGTTAGGCCAATTCATTATGGGACCGACTACGTATAACTTGAAAAGAAATACTGCAAGGTGAGTGATATTTTGTCTTAGGGTGTACATAACCACTGTCAATAACCATGAGAATTATCTCCAAGGTGACTTCGTTATTTTTTTTTTATTAAGTTTTATTCGATTTTAACCCTTGCACATTAAAGACACTACGAATATTTTTATGAAATCTAATAGTAATATTTTTTTAAACTAAGACTAAGAAAAATCCCCGGTCAATCTGTTGCACATTTTCTGTAATAATCTAATAACAATTATAATTTGCGAGCGGGCTGAGCGGGGGACGCGGCGCCCGTGCCACCCCGCGTGTTCTTTATTCTAGTCTAGCTTAGCTGGGGATTTCGTGCAACATGTTGTATGAGAACTGTTTTTAATCTTGGATCAATGTTTCTCTCTCTCTTTCTTTTCTTTTCGTTTTTCACTATTCACAAGATATCGATGGCAGTTGCCTGATGTTCCACTTAGCATCATCCGCGGTCACGTGTCTACCTATCGGGTTTTGTGTGTGTTATCAAGGATTAAAACTTGGTATATAGTTGTTCTTTAGGTGGTCTTGAGTGTTAGCCCGGGAGGCATCGGGAGGCGTCACAAAGGTGGCGAGGGAAGACGGGGAAAGTTTGATTCGGCCGCGCTCTTCTTTCGAGCTTATATCTCCATAACCATATGTACTGGGGCAAGTGTGATAATTATCGGATAATTAAAGGAATACCAATTCCATTGAAACAAATAATTGCTTCCATCGCTAGAAAAAAAATTGGCTATGGAGGGTACATATAAGGAGATCTGTCTCTGTGTACAAAAGTGTCCGTCAAAACGTGTTAAGTAAGGGTTTAACAACTTTACAAAAAACTTAACGACTTTAACAAAAAATTGCACTTTAAAGCTTAATATTTCGAAAACGAATGTTTGAATCGAAAAATAGGTTTCGCAAACCCACAATATTTTTGAAAGACCTATTCAACGATACCCCAAACCCTGGGATAGTCGAGAGAAAAAAAAATTATCCCCACTTCACGTGTAGGGGAGGTACTCTGAATTTTTTTTTTGTGCAAGATTTTATTTTACCACTTTGTCATCATCATCATCAGCCGAAAGACGTCCACTGCTGCACAGACATAGACCTCCCTCAAGGATTTCCACACCAATCGGTCCTGTGCGGCTCGCATCCAGCGGTCGCCACTCGAGAACTTTACTGCCCCAAAGGCCATCTGTTCTACGAGCTATGTGCCCTGCCCACTGCCACTTAAGTCTAGCGATTCTGAGAGCTAGTAACTTTAGTTCTCCTACGTATCTCCTCATATCTGATTCAATCACGTAGGGAAACACCAAGCATAGCACGTTCCATCGCCCTTTGAGTGACTTTAGGCCTTCTTATAAGGCCCATAGTAAGCGACCATGTTTCGGATCCATATGTCATCACTGGCAACACACACTGGTCATGAACTTTAGTCTTGAGACACTGCAGTATTTTGGACGTGAAGATATTGCGAAGTTTCCCGAACGCTGCCCAGCCAAGTTGGATTCGACGGCTGATCTCTTTCTCGAAGCTGGACCTACCTAACTGGACTGTTTGTCCCAGGTATATACAGGTTATTGTTTTGGTCGACAACGGCCTTCTAAGGGATGAAAGTATAAAAAATACTTGTTCTGAAAATACCTATAATATTTTTTTTTTATAAATTGATTCTACTGAAAAAATGACCTACAAATTTTCCTAAAATTATCAAAACGCATGTTCGCGCAGTCAGTCAATGACGGCCGGCTCATTCACGAATTTTCCTACAAAAAGGTCAATGACACTTACAAGAACCTGTCGGGAGAAGTATTCCAAGATAGCTTCTTCCTTGAATTCTTGTCTACTTTGGGCTCTATCTCGAGCATGGGATGTTTTTTCGGTAGAACACGATTTGCGGAGTTTGTAAATAATGTTTTTATTGCGTAACACATTACGGCGGCGCGACGTCACTCCAAATAACTCCAAATCTCACACACTCGACTTGATTTACACCACACGAAAAACATTTCGATAGTCGTGAACTGAGCGATGTATTAACAACTACATCGCTCAGTTCACGACTATTGAATAAAGACTTGTTCCTGATCATAGCCGTAGCGTAAGTTCACGCGCAGAGGCGCTTGCTCTCGCTGAGAAAAAGGAACGCGGGTTCGGCGCGGAGGCATGCAGCAGACTGCCCGCGCCGCCCGCAGCGCTGCCGCAGTCGGGACCCCTCGTGCACCCCTGCACACCTCGCCTCGTTGCTAGGCAACCATTCATTGTTAAAATACGTTACGCACGGAAACAAGGATACCATAATTAATTATTTTCTAAGATTATGAAAATTTAAGGTGCCATTTTTATATTTTTTTTGGCATCAGTATCATGTATACTATCACCCCTGAAAAGCTCGTTGTCGACCAAAACAACACCCTGTATATTCGTCAACAACTTCGAGCGTAGAGTCTCCAACCTTCAGAGGAGTGGGTGTAACACGGATGTTTGACATGATTTTCGTCTTATCCATGTTCATTTTAAGACCCACTTGTTGGGAGACTCTACTTAGTCCTTTGAGCATTGCGCCTAGATCCACCAGGGTCTCAGCCATGATCACGATATCGTCAGCAAATCGAAGGTGAGTGATGTACTCGCCATTGATGTTAACGCCGAGTCCTTTCCAGTCCAGAAGCTTGAAATCATCTTCCAGTGCAACGGTGAACAGTTTCGGAGATATAACGTCTCCCTGTCTCACCCCACGCTGCAGCCGGATAGGTTTCGAATTCTGATCCTGGAGGTGGACCGACATGCTGGCATTTTCATACAAACACTTCAAAACTTCGATGTATCGATAATCGATCTGGCACCGTTAGGAGAGATTGCAATACAGCCCAGGTCTCGATCGAATCAAAGGCTTTCTTATAGTCCACAAACGCCAAGCTTAGTGGTCGATTATACTCTTCGGTCTTCTGTATAATTTGCCGCAGCGTATGTATGTGGTCTATGGTACTGAAGCCTTTTCGGAAACCGGCTTGTTCGGGAGGCTGGAAGTATATAAGGATTTCTCGTTGACTACGGAACTCTAAAAAGGGTAAATTTTAAAGAAAGCGAGAAAAGTTATTAGAAACAGAGAAGAAAACAAGGAAATAATCCGCTTTGTTATAACGCACTTTAAAACAAAAAAACATAAAATAAGAAAAAAAAATTTTTTTTTCATATATTATTTTCATAATCCTTGTCTACATTAGCGCCACTCTGATGGATTCTTGAACTATTATTTACTGATTACATCTGGACACTTTTTTAACTAATCCCCCCATATAAAACAGTCTTCCTTATACTAATGGCATCGAGAGGCATCACAAAAGTGGCGAGGGGAGGCAAGGAAAGTTTGATTCGGTCGCGCTCCTCTTTCGAGCTTATACGTCCTTTAACTTTATGTACTAGGTCAAGTGTGATATCATTTTCGGATAATTCAAGGAAGACTCATTCGTTTCTGATTAAACAAAGGCTTTTTTCAAGTTCTTTCACAAAAAAAAATATAACAAATTCATAAAATCCGAATAACGTGGACAAAATATTAAAAGAAATGGTTATTTATCTAGTACAAAGTAGTTTTTCTATCTAGCACAAAGTCCTTACCACGCGGAATTTACACTACGTTTCAGGAAATGTTTGCGAAGCGATAAGAAACGTTGAGTCCAGAAGAAACTCACTTCAGCACATATTTTTTTAACACTTAATTTCTATTAAAAATCATGTCAACAATAAAATTATGAGCTGTAAGATCCATACACGGTTTGAGATATTTATTTCTCAAAAAGAATTACAAATTCACTTAACTTAAGTCGATCACGAATGTTAACTGACTACAGACACGGTCATAACCTGGATGGGTATGACTGTTAGTGGCATTTATCTCGACCGTTTCCATGCTTCGCAAGGCACGTTAAGCCGTTGGTGCCAGCCGCTATCGCTAGATGGCAGTCGTTAAGCCACGTTGGAGTCCTTATGGCGGCTTGAAATTTTCTGACACTGGGGTTGGCCACTAGCCCCACAACCTCCACTAATCCGGACTTGGTCCCTTGTGTGGAGTATGGCCTAACCTTCCCGAGTTATGGGAAGAGATCCGTGCCTCTGCAGTGGGGACGTAATGGGTTGTTAGCATACTTTATGAGCCACACACATAACATCCCAAAAGGCATCTTTATACACTTCCGTAGTCCGTACTAACAACTGACGGTAAATTTTTCAACCTAGACCGAATGAAGGCACGTAACAAAGTTTTATGCCATATAGTTACAGCAATAAGGTACGTGGACGACTTATGTTTTACAGCGGAATCCCCTAATATCTCTGCAAAAACTGATGACCAGTTTTGACGAGTCATTAAAAAAAAATGAGTACTGATAGTGTAAGTAAGATCGATGTTATGTATGTTGGGAGACAACTGAACAATCTAACTTCAAATGTATCTCGGTTAGAATGTCATGAAGCATGTGGAGAAGTTTAAGTATTTGGGAAGTGCAATAACATTCAAATGTGACGTCGACCCTGAGATCATTGGGACTGGTTCAGCTTTAGCAGTTTTTGTCAAACGTAGACCTACATTCTTCCGGTCGCATGATATTAGCTACTAAGATCTTGGTGTAAATGTCCAAAGTAATTTCAAACCTCCTCAATTCGTGAGAGACATAGTGTTTATATAGAGCTATGGTATAGATCGATGGATTCATTTTGGTACAGATATTACGAAATAGCCTGTCGTAAGGTCGTTTGTTTCGTCATAGCTATATCGGCCCCCCTCCCCTTTCTTATGACTGGCTATTTGATGATCTACGAATCAAGACGAAAATATTGATAATTGTTGTAGCTATATAGGAGCCAGAGAAACAAACTCGGTAAATAGAGCACTTTTATTATTTTCGCCACCAGTCTAATAGGAAAGAAATACGCTGCCTCGATAGATGCCAGTGCCTCCGTGATATCATGAACATCGACTGGTCCAACCATATAAGATATACAAATTTTCTACACCGTGCAAACATATACGGAATTGAGGCGTACCTTAAGCGAAGAAAATTACGTTGGTGTGCTGAGAAACGTGTCAGTTACTGAGAGCTTCAAGAGGGCAAGCGCAAGCAAAGTGGACAGCAGGGTAGTGGTAGTCCCTTAATCTCTTAAGGTCTCTTTATTTTCAATAGGTCCCTGAAAGTCTCTTTTTCTAAGAATTTTGTCTCTTAATCCCTTTTTTGAGATATGCTACCACCCGCCCAAGTGATCAGCGTGGCCCCAGTGATGAATTATTGACAAAAATATGATAATGAAGGCCCTAAAATTTAAGTTGTGAAAAAATCAAACTTCTATGCCAACACAATCAAGAGATATGATATAATGTCCAAATATGTGGCATAAACGGTCGTATCTCTTAGAAGTTGGATTTTTTACAGTTTCAAGGGACTGAGTATTTGATATTAATTTCAACTTGATACGTCTTCGCATTCCTGAGAAAAAGGATTTTTACAGACAGACAGACGAATAACATTCTTTTTTTCCTTTTGACGTACGGAACCCTAAAAACATTTTTTTTCGGGTATATTTTTATCTGGCAACAATCTGATGTTTAGGGATTTTATTAAATAAAAATGATTTCTTTTTGGATTTCAAGTCCCTTTTTGGTCCCTTTTCCTAAAATTTTCAGTCCCTTTGTCCCTTTTTAGTACGAGCTACTCTGCTAAAAGCCCTGGGACAGCTATTACGGTATAATAACGCCACCACCGTGATGCCTCCCGATGCCTCCCGGGCTTATTCCACTTAAGACCACATAAGGAACAACTATACCAAGTTTGAGGTCTTGATTCTTGATCCAAAATTACAGTAAATCGCAACGACGATATGTCGCATCTAGTTCGTGAAATTTGCGTAAATACCTACCTATTTTTACTTCATAAGAACAGGCCCACTGGCATTGGAAGTGGGGTTGCTTTGGCAGGCTCATGGAAAGTCATGGAAAAATGGCAATGACACTCATGTCATGACAATATAATAATTATGTATAATTTTTGGAGTTAAATGTTCGGCGAATCAATAGGACAAAGTTTCTTCTTAAGAATTGAATTTACAGTAGGTACCTATATCTATGTGGTAAATCAGTAGGACGGACTATGATCACGTTTGGATGCCCACAATCCAATGAGTATGACACAATTATTATTAAATAACTACTGGCTACCTATCATATTGTGCATTTTATCACATTTGCGTTTCGCACTATCCATCTAGCTATCCGCGCACTTGTCTTTTTCGCACCCAATAGCTCCGTCTCTGTCGCACACTGGCTATGCGTACGTGGCAGTTCACGCACCTTCTCGGCGTTTGAAATATAATTATAATGTCTAATACATTTTAGTTAAAATGCGTTTTAAGAAGAAACTTCTTTGTTTGTACAAGGGACGATGATGATTTCCAATAGATAATATTAGTGTTACGGCACAGCCAAGAAAATATTTGTAGTGTCTTTAATGTGTATTACAGAAATCTTTAAAAAATCGTTTTTAACTGGGTTCTGAAATAGTCACCTAGGTGAAAACTTAACACATGTTCAAGCCTTACAATTAGACTTAAAAAACATAAAAATCTCCGAAGGCTCCATTTTGTAAGTATTCTTTTTCACGCAATAATATAAAAAATATCGTAATATTAAGAATTTATTGCTTTAAACTAGAGACAACTTAAGTACCATATTTATAAGGTAACTATAGTTATAAATCTCAGTTTTCCTCAAAAGTGCATTTATTGTTTGGCGTATACAAGTTAAAAGGCGTCTTTAGATATTTCTAAGGGTTGAACGCCCTTACAATCACAAAATTACCACGAATGCTTAGTAAAACACCAATTGTTTTATTTCCAAACCATTTTAGTCAGGTGTCTTTAATGCGACCTCAAATGCTTACTACCACGAATGCTTAGTAAAACAACAATTCTTTTATTTCCAAACGATTTTAGTCAGGTGTCTTTAATGCGACCTCAAATCTTTTATTTACTGTACTAAGTAGTCACGTTTGCAGTAGGCAAGTTTGCACGTTTGGTATCAAAGTACCACAGCGCGCGGTTTTCAAAATATCTGGCGCCAAATTCAAACAAGTTGAAACTGTCCGCAACAATGATATTTTACTAAGGATATTGCACGCTAAAGCAACGCGGCATCGTAGCGCGTGCACAAGACACTATACGTAGCTATACATTAATAGTAAACATCGTAGAAACAAACGAAACACAGCCCATCTCTTTCTTACAAATGGAGCGCGTGAATTGCTATTTCATATTACGTCATCTCGCAAGCCGAACGCGTGACTCTTGAGAACATAAAAAGCGTGGAGTAGCATTTGAATTATATTTTTTTGTATTGGGCATCCTAAAGTAGTGTTTCAAACACTGCCATTCGTAATGTTTTATGAAATATTATACAATTGACTTAATTAGAATTCCAGATATATACAGGGTGTTAAAAAAAGTGCGTTTGAAATTTTAAGGGGTTACTCAGAATCAAGTACAGAACCCAGGAAAAAGGATTTTTTCAATATTTTTCCTGGGTTCTGTACTTGATTCTGAGTAACCCCTTAAAATTTCAAACGCACTTTTTTTAACACCCTGTATAATGGGATTTTTAAATGACGGATATGAATATTTCAGGCTAAATTATTAATCGGGATAAATATGTCAAGTTGTCGACTTTTGTTGTACCGCTCAAAAAAAAGGAAAAGATTTCGAAAAAAAAAACAATAACCTAACTATATAAAAAAAAGACTGCATTGGAAGCTGAAATTAATCAAACCGCTTAGGCTACAGAATCTGCCAAAGAAATATACATACATACATCCACTTAAAAACATAACCTTCCTTCTGGCGCAGTCAGGTAAATAGACGATATCGACATAAAAAATAGAACTTAATATCCAAACGACAGGATTAACGCCAAAACGATTTAGAAATGAGAAAGGGTTGAAATGTATACGTTAATTGTAAAATAAAACAACTGTCTTGAAATCTTCATTAGAAATTATTCTTATTATTATTTGTATTGATATGAATTACTTGAGCTGCAAAATTATCAAGAGTATTATTGCACAATTCTGATACAAGTAAAATTATGTATGATTACAACCTATTGACTGACTCGGTGGCTAAGTGGTTAGCGATCCTGACCTCTGATCCGAGAGTCGTCGGTTCGATCCCCACACTGACATTTTGAGTCACTGACAACAAAACATAGTTGTGAATGTGGCCGATTTGGTTCTCCGGAATGTCAATCATCAATACCCAGTAGCGCGGGTGGCGCGGCCGGCCGGGGTGACGTCGCCGGTGCCGCGAGCACCGCGAGTGCGGGTTACTGATGTGCCATGCCCGGTAATATTCCCGCAAGACAGAGACAGCGCTCTATAATACATTTAGCGCCGTCCCTTAGTAATTTACCCATGGGAATATTCCCGAAATTCCCAAGGATGGCGCTATATGCAATATAGAGCGCTGTCTCTGTCTAAGGGAATGTTCCCGGTAACGGCACATCAGTAGTGCGGGCGGCTCGCCGAGGCCGGCTGCGACGTTTCCCCCTGCTCCTCATAAATATTGTAAAACATTTCTTTTTTCTGACGCTCTTGGCACTTGGCTTTATTGTAGGAGACACACTAATGTTATGTACTTGCGCCTTTATAAGATGATCATCTTAATTTTCTTCTCCGACCTGAAATAAAAATCAGCATCTATTTAAAAACATAATAACATTTATACGTACACCCGAAAAATATTATCTTCCGTTTCGGCAGTATGGCTTTTACACTTAAAACATTTAAACAAAAGCGACTCCACTCTTTTGTTTTATGACTATGTTCTTGTCGCGTACTGACGCATATCTCTTTCTGGCGCACGTGAAAGAAAAGAATAGGAATACTCCCTAATAATTTACGATATTTATTGAAATTTCAGTGCTTTTCTACTTTTTTTTACACATTTTCGCGTGTTATCTTTTATAAATAAAATCAACTTACCGGTGGTAGGTCACACCATCTTTTTTTAGGGTCGTTCGAGTGTTATTTCGACACTTTTTCACAACACACTTCGGCATCCTTACTGCTTTGCGCTCAAAACACGACTAAGGTAAAAAGTGTGCGCACATCGTATTTGAGCACATTTCTGCTGTGCCGTTTACAGCGCGCTGATGCAAAGTCCATGTATAGAATGTCGTTGGTCCGCAACAATAACTTGAAGTACTAGGGCAAGTCCGACATCATTTTCGGATATTTCAAGGATGACAAATTCATTTCTGCAACAAAAAAAATACTTTTCATAGAAAAAAAATAGAACTGCTGAAATTTAGAATTTAGAAATTTAGTGTTGCGCGTTACCGTCGTTATCATCACTTGGCACCCTGTTGTAAACTGTATATTATTGCATATATTAATGAGATAATTCTTATTAATTTCTTCATTATAATAATAATAAAAGTGGACTAATCATAGACATAAATATAGCTATCCCCAACACCCATAATCTACAAAGTACAATAGCTGAAAAATTACCAAAATATACAAAAAATTACTTAATTGCGTCATAATGTCGCAATCAAATTGCACAATACAGCTTATTTGAAGGTAATCATAAACATATTTTGAGATTATTTGAGTTTTACTCCATACAATAAAATATGTAGCTTGCTATAACTCTTATACATATATGTAATTAAGTTACAAAAAATGTATAGTACCTAAAATGTTCATGTTTATTAATGGTACCTATCGATTTATGTTAAATGTTTTCTAAAATACAGTAGTCGAATTTTAAGTGTCCCTATGACCACAAAAGTGACATACTCTCGCCGTCCAACTAGGTGCGGTCGGTCGCAGTTCGGAATACTTACAATCAGAGTTTGTTATACACTGTACCTATGTAGTTTACAAAGCGACAAAGCCCGTATGTACGCCAGTCACCGTAGACATAAAAATCGCGTTAGGTCGCATTGGTTGCAACAGTTCTGATTTTTTGGTATGTTGTTAGGGTTGATAACAGTAGTGCAAAACAAATTTTTCAGCTTCGAAAGACTTGTGCTAACTGCGTGGTGCTCCAAAAACATCGAAATTTTCGGACGTTTTTCAGATTTTGGCTTATAAATTCTAAAAGGTGCATCTTACGGAAAAAATCATTATACACACTTATAAGAAGACACAATTTCCTATAATTTAAGTGCAACTGCAGCTCTGTAGGTCTAATAGAACCCAAGATACAGCACTTCAAACATTGGCAATTTTCCCTAAAAAGTTCGAAATTGTGGTTTTGCTGCCTTCCGAGCAGAATATCGGCTATAATACTCATTCTACGAGGAAAGTCATTAAAAAGAAAGTTATAGAGCAGTTATTTAGCTTTAATTTAAGTACAAACTGAAGTTTGTAAGACCAATAGTTCCCTTGTAATCTGGACAAAGCGAAAAATTAAGGAAATCAGATTTTTCAAAAAAGGGAGCCTGACAAATTGCAGGACTTTTGTAAAGGATAAGAAAGACATAACACGGTGTAAAATAATTTATACTGATATTATAAAACTTAAATTATATCACTTAGTGATGGCGGGACCTCAGCAGCTGACACCTGCGTTAGAAATATACATGAAATATAGAACAAAATGTCAATTAATATTCATTATAATAAATTACAACGAAGGGGTAGGTATGTAATATTAAACTTAAATTATATCACTTAGTGATGGCGGGACCTCAGCAGCTGACACCTGCGTTAGAAATATACATGAAATATAGAACAAAATGTCAATTAATATTCATTATAATAAATTACAACGAAGGGGTAGGTATGTAATATTAGGTTTACCTTTACGCACTTAGCGACGAAACAATTGTGTTCTTTTGGAAGGTCTAGGTTCATCTGACAGATCTTCCTGGGGCTCGAAAGACTGTTCTGTTGCTTGTTGTAAAGGGGAGGTCGTCAAAGTCATCCCCTTCATTCAACTCAGTCAAGGCTATGGACGGAGTGTTGAGGCAGGCAGGTCTTCCCCTGACAAACTTTGCAGAAAGTTTCAGCTCTGTCATCTTGCAGGAGCATCTTCCTTTTTTCGTACCCAGTCTTACACCTGCATAACAGGAATTTCATAAAAACTTGTTACAAATAGTTTAAATACAAAGCCCAGGATAGACCTACGAATGGATTACCTTAATTGCATGACAGTAATTTCAGCAGGGTTTTCGACGCAGATTTTTTCGTTGATGTCACTAGTGTCAGACCTTACTGGCTCCTTAAGGTGTTGTCGCAATTACTGAATGCGTGAAATAACAACTGTATTCCAGGGGGGATGAAAGTTCTTCTTGAATGAATGATGTTCATGAGAAATTCTCGCAATTGGCACTTTCCTGGAAAAAACTTTGTTTACGTTGGAGCCTAATCTGTTAAGTAGAGGATGTCGACCTCTGATGCTCTTTACCAGCATAGACTGATAGATTGGGCTCCAACATATAAAATGTTTTTCCAGCAAAGTGTCAGTTGCGAGAAGTTCTCATCGACATCATTTATTCAAGAAGAGCTTTCTTCCCCCTCTGGAATACAGTTGTTCTTTTACGCATTTAGTGGTTGTGACAACACGTCGAGGAGCCAGTAGGGACTGCCACTAGTGATTCAATGAAGAAAGCAACGTCGGAATTCCTGTCATGTAGGTAAGGTAATCCATTCCTAGGTCTGTCCTGGGTCGTGAAATTCCTGTCGTGCAGGTGCAAGAATGGGTGCGGAAAAGGAAGATGCTCCTGCAACATAACAGGGCTGAAACTCTGCAAAGTTTGTCAGGGGAAAACCTGCCTGCCTCAACACTCCGTACATAGCCTTGACTGAGTTGAATGAAGAGGACGACTTCGAAGACCTCCCCTTTGCAACAAGCAACAGAGCAGTCTCCGGAGCCCCAGGAAGAGCTGTCAGATGAACCTAGACCTTCCAAAAGAACACGATTGTTTCGTCGCTTTGTGCGTAAAAGTAAACCTAATATTACATACCTACCCCTTCGTTGTAATTCATAATAATAAATATTAATTGACATGTTGTTCTATATTTCGTGTATACTTCTGTCGCAGGTATCACTAAGTGATATAATTTAAGTTTTAGAATATCAGTAAAAATTATTTTACACAGATTTGTGTCTTTTTTATACTTTACAGAAGTCCTGCAATTTGTCAGGCTCCCTTTTTTGAAAAATCTGATTTCCTTAATTTTTCGCTTTGTCCAGATTACAAGAGAACTATTGGTCTTACAAACTTCAGTTTGTGCTAAAATTAAAGCTAAATATCTGCTCTATAACTTTCTTTTTAGTGACTTTCCTCGTAGAATGTGTATTAAAGCCGATATTCTGCTCGGAAGGCGACAAAACTACAATTTCGAACATTTTTGAGAAAATTGCCAATGTTTGAAGTGCTGTATCTTGGGTTCTATTAGACCTACAGAGCTGCAGTTGCACTTAAATTATAGGAAATTGTGTCTTCTTATAAGTGTGTATAATGACTTTTTCCGTAAGATGCACCTTTTAGAAGTTATAAGCCAAAATCTGAAAAAAGTCCGAAAATTTCGATGGTTTTGGAGCACCACACAGCACAAGTCTTTCGAAGCTGAAAAATTAGTTTTACACTACTGTTATCAACCCTAACAACATACCAAAAAATCAGAACTGTTGCAACCAATGCGACCTCCGATGTCTTGTACGACTGGCCTAATGGTAAAATTGCTAATTGTACGATTTGTCAGCGACATGTAGATTATTGCTGGATAAAGAAAATGAGTGCAGGCTGGTTTGTACTATGCTTTGTATCTAGCCTAGTATATTATATAGTATACATATAAGGAAATGGTGATAGTAGGTCGGGTTTTGTAGTTCCGCGACTCCGCTCTGCGCGTGAACGCGCTTGGCCCACTTGCTGCTGCGGCTGCGGCTGCCGCTGCGTACAACAGTGAGTAGTGCTTATCGCACTATCGCTGTCGCTGACTGTTATCACTGTTATCATATCAGTTACCAGCCACCAGCCACCTGTGCTGGCGAGTCGGTGAATCGGTCAGTCGGTGACATCAGTGTTAGTCACTCAGTACAATACTTAATTGTAATAGGTAGTAGGTATTGTTTGGGGATTTATAACAACTTTAAAATAAATTAAAATAACAAAAAAGTAAGGTACTTATAAAATGATATTATTACTTTAACAAAGCCCAGGGATCTATTATTATTCTTATTTTCGAATATAAACTTGTGCTACTCTGCAGTTTTGGCGCTAGGTCTAGTGGCAGGAGCTACTCCAGCAGAAGCACGTCGGCTGGAGAAATGAAATGAAAATATTTTTATTCGAAGTAGGTAGCAGTGTACACTTTTGGAACGTCATTCTTTTATCTACCTAATACGAGATTCCTACCACTCGGAACTCTAAGGGCGTCCGCTGCGTTAAGCGGGTGCACGGCGCGGACGTCCGCCGCGGGGACCCGCGCCGTGCTCCGTCGCGGACAAATTTAACCCGTCGCGGGCGCCCGCGACACGGATAACGCAGCGGCGCTCACTGATTTTCTAGAAACAGCTCCGCTCGTGTGCTCCGTAGCACGAACACACGAGCGTACTCCGTCGCCCGCGAGGCGGACTCCGCCGCCCGCGCCGCGTGCGACGGGAGACCCGCCTCACCCGCGTTGCTCTATGAAATGACATGAAACAGCACCCGGAGCGGACGCCCGCGTCGTGCACCCGCTTAACGCAGCGGACGCCCTTATACCCACCGTTTCGGGAGGTGTTTGCGGAGTGAGAAGAAACGGCGGGCCCTAAAGAAACTCCCTCCAACACTTTTTTTTTAAGTCTTATATTCTATTACATCTTAATGCTAGATCAATAAATGAATTATACAATGTCATGTATGTAAATAAAATATACAAAAATAAGAATAAAGAAAGAAAGGATTCAAAAGAGATAAAAGTAAAAATTATTTTTAGCTAATGACTAACAATTCCAAAAACCAATGACAAGAGCAGGCCAGTTCACACGGACAGCACCCGATCACGAGTATAACGCGAGAGTCGGCCATCGCTCCCCTCAGCCATATTTGCGGGACGGGAACGAGCCGGCTCCCGGTCCGCCGGCGCCGCGCCGTCATCCGCACGCACGTTTAAGCGCGCATGCACCGCGCACCGCGCACCGCTCCGATCAATGGACAAAGAAAAAGAAGAAGGAAATGTCTTACCGAATCCCTTCAGTTCTTTCACAATAGAGTTTGCATCTTTATTGTCTTGATCACGACCTTGCTCAAATTACAAAAAAAAAAAGGAAAAAAAATGTTTTTTCACGTTACGCTTGCGTTTTCGACTAGCTGTACACAGGGGCGCCGACTACGTGGGTGCTCGGGGGCTTGGGCACCCACGAGACCCTAACAGTGGGTGCGGAGCACCCACGAGAAGAGATATACAACTGATCAGTGATTGATTACTGTCACTTGGCCCGGTACACAAAAATTTTCGCGCTCACTTCGCTCGCGTAATTTTGTATGTACACGACAATCAATCATGCTGCCTCGTGAAGAAGGAAATATTGTAAAAGAGCGTTATTTTAGATATTTTTTGACAATTTGTAAAGGTCTGTTTTTTGATAAAAAATGGCTTTGATGGTTGTGGATGAAACGTTATAAAATACCAGACCTGCAAAGTTCAGCTACAACTGTTCAAAAATTCTATCAATTTGAGGAGCTTTAAGATAAGATAAGATAAATACTCTTTATTGCACACAAAATACAATTTCATTATAAAAACAAATAAAAAAGATATGTGGTGGTGCAACCTGGGCGGTCTTATCGCTGAAAGCGATTTCTTCCAGAAAACCCGGGGACATGGAGACAGAACAAAAATACAGGTAGGTAGCGCACGAGTATCTTAAAAATAAACCAGTTATATAAAACAAAAACTTAAAATATAGTTTCAAATTAAAATACTTAATACAAACTAGCATTATAAATACATACATTATAAAAATATATAAGTACATTTCATATAACTAAAAGTAAATGATAAATATATTATAATATAATATATAAATATATAAACATAATTACCAAAGTAAATTATGGAGAAGTGAAAAGCTCATCAGAGGTCAAGAAGATAAATTGGAAAAACTTTTATACATATGTATATGTATAAGTATTATAACCTGACTGTACACGATTAGCTGCCGTTTCGTAAAAACAGTGACAGATAAGAAATGATAATAACATTGATGTTGCCTTTTCGAGATTGAGGAAGCTTAATAAATCATATATGGGGCAGTGTGTAAGGTTTTGAAAATGAAAATATTTTTATTCGAAGTAGGTAGCAGTGTACACTTTTCGAACGTCATTCTTTTATCTACCTAATACGAGGGTCCTCCTACCACTCAGAACTCGTATACCCGCCGTTTCGGGAAGTGTTTGCGGAGTGAGAAGAAACGACGGGCCCTAAAGAAACTCCGTCCAACACATTTTTTGAAAATGTCTTATTCTATTACATCTTAATTCTAGTTCAAGAAATGAGTTATATTATAATGTCATGACTGTAAATAAAATAAAATAAAAGAAAGGATTCAAAAGATATAAAAGATATTTGTAGCTAATGACTAATAATTACAAAAACCAATGACAAGAGCAGGCCAGTTCACACGGACAGCACCCGATCACGAGTATAACGCGAGAGTCAGCCATCGCTCCCCTCAACCATATTTGAGGGAAAGGAACGACCCGGCTCCCGATACGTCACCATCCTCTATCTATTCTATAATATCACACCAGAAAATATAACTAATTTGCCAGAAAACAAATTCAATCATGTTCAAAATTCTCTGATTATGTAAACGACAAAGATATTTGGACGTGTAAGATCCTCCAGCTCACAACTTTATTGGTGCACAGAAAAAAAAGGAAATTTTTATTTAAGAAATCTGATTTTCTTGGTTTATTTCATAGAATCAAGATAATTTTATGTAAAATTAGTTATATTTTCTGGTGTGATATTATAGAATAGATAGAGGATGGTGACGTATCGGGAGCCGGGTCGTTCCTTTCCCTCAAATATGGTTGAGGGGAGCGATGGCTGACTCTCGCGTTATACTCGTGATCGGGTGCTGTCCGTGTAAACTGGCCTGCTCTTGTCATTGGTTTTTGTAATTATTAGTCATTAGCTACAAATATCTTTTATATCTTTTGAATCCTTTCTTTTATTTTATTTTATTTACAGTCATGACATTATAATATAACTAAATAATTAAGTAATATTTATTTCACCCAAGAGTTCAAAGTTCTTGTAAGAAAAACTATGGTTTGTTTGATTTAAAATAATGAATTTTATAGATCCAAGAAAAGGGTTTTCAGTAGAGATGGGCCGACTATGGGTTTTGCCGATTAGCCGACTAACCGAGTAGTCGGCTGAAAAATGGCCGACTGGTCGGCCAAGCCGATAATTGCTTTCGGTTGAGTTTGGGTGACATCGGCAATGTTCGTGACTACGCGGGCGCCCGGCGGCCAATCGGACTTGTCAGGACATGCATTCAGGGTTGCCAGATTGGGGGTTCTTTCGCGATTTTGGGGAAAGATTTGGGAGACGTTATCGTTGGGGAAATTGTTGGGGAAAAAAACACACCTGGGGAATTTTGGAGAATCTTTTGACTACCTATATTGCATTTTTCTTACCCTTCGTGGTCAAATACTTCTACTTTAATAATGTACAGTGAAAGACTCTTCTCTGAGTCTGGAGATGTATACGAAACCATAAAAAATCGATTACTGCCAAAAAGGGCAGTGACTTTAGTTTTTTTACATCATATTTGCCCCTTATAAAAAAATACAAATAAAAATAAATAACATTTAAATAAATCACACTTTGTTTCACTTTATTACCATTTCTTGATTTATATTATGATAAGTATACCTTGTTTAATTTGTTATCTAAATTCTTAGATTGCTGTCCTAGAATGTCTTTTTTTTTCTTGTTATGTTACAAGTTTATTTTATTATTTTGATTTCTGGATCTAAGTCTAATTAAGTAATTAATTATTAGGTTTATTAGTCAAAACTAAGTGTTCCTTTCCTATTCCTAGATTGTACTTACTGCAAACTGTTTGTTGCATAATTCAGTTTTATTTTTGTCAGATAGAAGTATTATTTTTAACTGATTTCAAAAAAAGGAGGTTTTTTTTATTTTATTTTTTTATGTATGTTCACCGATTACTCGAAGACGCCTGAACCGATTTGGAAAATTCATTTTTTGTTTTAAAGGGTATACTTTACAGGTGGTCCCATATAAATTTTATCGAAATCGATTCAGCGGTTTTTGAGAAAATCAACAAAAACATATCAAAATTGGAGTTGTTGCGATTGAAGTCGGTTGTTTTTAACGTATTCAGCGTGGTCAATTATTTGATTTGTTTCTGGATCTAATTCATTATTTATTAGGTCAAAAGGAAGAGTTCTTGGCTGGATCCTATTCAAGTAAACCTACTTTTTGCCAATTGTTTGCTTGCTATAGAGTTTCTTCTTTTTTGTTAGAAGTATAATTAATTTTACTTTATATCATTTGTGGATCTAAGTTCAATTAATAAATGGACCAAATGAAGGGATCCTAACCTAATATCCTATCTTATTCTAGATTTCATTCAAATTAAACTGTAAAATAAAACTGATTCTATAATAAAAATAATAATATTTGACTCCTATTAATGTGCTTTAAGATTTTGTGATTGAAATAAAATTGAAATATTTACCATTATAAATCTTAAAGCATATTAATAGGAGTAAAAAATGGGCCGACTAGTCGGTGATTTTAGCCGACTAGTCACCGACTACAAATATAGCCGACTAGTCGCATTTCCCGACTAGTCGGTACATCTCTAGTTTTCAGGCTAAGTAAATCCAAATTCTAAAACTAAAAAAACAAAAAAATCTTTAGACAAGACACAATTTCTTAAAACATGACAAGTAAATACTTAAATGCTCTTGAGTGTTAAATGAAAAAATATATATCTTGATCAATAGTTTCATTCGAATAAGAATCCATTTTCTTAAATTGAGAAATGCTTAACTTACATTAACATTACATTATATAGTACATTAATAGTACATTAACTAAGAGCCATATACTGTGAAAGAAAATATTCCAATTGTTTAATCCAAGAATATATTTATTGAAACAATAAACCAAAAATGTTTTAGAGAAAGCTAAAGAAAATATACTTTTGAAACAATCATTTAAAGAAGTTTCGATTGTTTTCTTACTTCTATGAAAATGGTTTGTCTTGGTGGAAGATTTCTATTCTTCTTTTAAATAGTTATTTTCTTCATATTCAAGAGAATCTCTGAGCTTATTCCAAGAAAATATTAGTTTCAGTATATATGAGTAAACAATATTCTTGGTTTAATACAATTTGCTTTCACTTAAGTTTTGTCTAGCTAAGAGAAAGCTGACAACGGAGGATTTCTTCTGTGTGACATCAATCGTGACAAAAGTATTGAAGTGAGTTTTCTTATGGACTCGACATGTCTTCCAGCTTCGCTAAGGGTAGACTTTCGAGCTACTGACACACGCGACACAGTGTATGGTAAAGCTGCTGGCCGGCTGGCTAGCATCGGCGGCGGCGGCGTGTGTCCCTCGGAAGTCAACTCTTCCCAACACGTACAGTGTACAAGTGTCGCGTGGTTCCCTATCACTAGGTAGAACACAAATATAGAAGTTTCCGTGAGTAGTACCTAATTATGCACTCTATATAGTGCAAACGTAACTACCTATGCAATGACAAGTTTTTTTAAGTTCATGGAAGTATTAAAATTAAAGAGTTAAGTTTCAATAAGTACTTATAAATTTTAAAGTTGATTATCTAATTTCGTTTTGTTTGTTGCTCCAGGTAAGTGCCACGTGGCAGCCGCCGCCGCCGCCGCCGCCGCCGCCGCCGCCGCCGCCGCCGCCGCCGCCGCCGCCGCCGCCGCCGCCGCCGCCGCGCCGCCGCGCCGCCGCGTGCAATGGACTGGTGTAATCAACGTCTCTGGTGTAATGTAAGTAAAGCAAAGCATCTGCTTCGCCCGTCATCGCAACCCCGCGCCGCGGCTCGGCACGGTACGGCACAGTAGCGGCACTCTCTTAGGATTAACCCGAACCATTCCAAAATAGTTATAAATATGTATTTAATCAGAAATTATAAACAGTTATATATAATTTAAAAAATATATATGTATTTTAAAAATGTTTTTAAATATAATAGTTAAACGTCGCTCCGTTTTGTTCAGCTTTACGAATTTTTACGGTGTTCCGTAAGGAGTACGAGGGACCCACAGGACCGTTCTGCCCGTTACAGACACTCACAGCGTGATTTAATCGAATTGAATCTATGTATTGTATAAATCAAAATATTTTTTTATTACTTTTGACTGTCCCATTGGGTTTGTAATTGATCCCATTCTTGCTCTTGCCGTGGCTTGCAGAACCAATTCAATTCACCCTAGCATCTCCTTCTCGGTTTGCTGCGACGTCGGCGACCTTCGATAATATAGCTTTTATATTATAGCATCCTTCCGTGTCGATTCTTGCTCACTGATTCGGATGCATGCGTCAGACATTTTCTGCGCAGGCCGATTTGAGTTTGGTGACTTTTTTCCAACATCGGCTGTTTTGGTCATACAACTCAGGGTGGTGTTTCGGATTCAGTTGATCATTTTATACCTAACATGCTGCATTCCATAGCCCGCTAAGCCTCTGACAAACCTTGAGTGGTATTTTGGTTTCCGGTCTTTTTGCAGTCAGGACCAGGTCTTGGCGTCAAAGGATAGGGTGCGCAGTAGTGTGATGTAAAGAAACGTAAAACTAGGCTCGCTCGCCTCCTTCCGCGGGCTATAAATGCGCGGTCGGTCTAAATCTGTGAACCCCTAAGCAAGGGTACCTCCCATACATGTAAAGGGGAGATAGGGGAGATCAAGTATTTTTCCGAGTGACCCCCGTTCGGGTATCGTACAGGTCTTTCATAATTGTAGAAACTGTTCGTTCTTACTCTCCGGGGGTTGCCTGAGGACCCACATATCATGGTTTATAGATGGATGACCATCCGAAGAAGTTTCGTTAGCGCGTTCTAGGACTGTAAGTATAGAGGCTGCGCTCTCATACTAGCCACGGTTCTGCACTTTTGTAGATGTTGTATACTTGTATAGTGTCATAAAATTCCTCTCTTGGTGACATGAAAACTCCCGGACTTCGAATCAACCTGGTAGTGCCACGAGCAGGCACTTGTGAAACGTGCTGCAAGCGGCATGCCGACATCTTTCCTGCGCCCGCGCCTCCGCCGTACACCCGATTGTTTGAAATACGTGAGCAATAAAGTACATATTGTGCAAAGTAGCATGATAACACGTAAATACACTCAACATCTGACGTGACGCGTAGCTGTTTTTTAGAGATAAAGCAATCGTATAATATGAACTATTCACATATTATTTATAATAGCAGCGGAAAGATCTCATAGGTGTTTGTTTACATTCAGATGTTATATTAGCAATACATATTTGTTAATAATTGCTGGAGCCAGGAGCCAGTTGACCGACCCGGTATACCGCACGTCATCAGCCTGTAGGGCTGCATAAGCTCCTGAATGGCTGCATAGTGGTGTGTGATTTGTCCTGGATATTTATTTATGCCCCCCCGCTCCATTACGTCCAAAAAAAAAAAAATAGTTATTTACTTATAGATTACAGGAAAATCCATAAGAAGTCTATGTTATTAAAATAAGATGGTAAAATTCTCAATATTTTTTCGGAAAGTTTGTTTACGGAACCCAAAAAAAAAACAAACAGCTCAAGTGGACATGGCTGCATCACAATGGCGTAATAGAAAATGACCAATAAAAAATGACCCCACCGACAAGCTCATGGAGGGAAGACGGAGCTTGAATCTGAAATCCTGAAGATGCTTGTCAGTATAGGCGACTAAACAGATAGATTTCCAAGTCCTCGACCTGCGATATACGCTAATTTAATACCAATCGTATTATAGAGGCCATCGAGCGCAATAAAGGGTCAAACTATTCGCAAGGGATCTGTATGCTGGTCAAAGCCAACTGACAAAGCTGAAGACTGAGGATGGCAGAGCCTGAGCTGTTGGAAAAGGTTGAGAAGTTCTATGAACAATTATATATACACGACTACACGCTTACCTGTCAGTAATCTGGCTGAAGACCCGAGAGCCAGATTGACCCGACACTATACCGAAGATATCCCAGAGATCAGCCGGCGCGAGATTAGAATGGCTCTGAAACAGCTTAAGAACAACAAGGCACCGGGTAATGATTGAATTAATAATAATAATTTTATTTATTTCATATAAAAAATATAGTTCAATCTTAAGAATAAGTAGTTCACTAAGAGCTCCACTAGGATTCCCTGTGTTGGGGGTACTAGTCTGTTGCCCAGGGTATTTATCAAAAACAGTGAAGAATGGGTGTGACAAAAATATGCAGCAGAGAGAAAAAAGTGAAAAAAAAGGAACAATTAATAACAATGCAGGGTACATACAAAATGGGTAAGTAATAGAATCTATAAATACAAAAGATATATCATTTAGAAGATATACAAACCAAACATATAATTTTCTTAAATATAACGATTGTCAGATATAATAAACTCTAGATATAATTTTAAAAATAATAATTTCATAAGGTATAATAAACGCTGTATATAATAGACTAAACATACAATATAACAATCATATGATATAAGACTCATTTAACCTACTATTGATAACATTTAACATATCTTAGATATAAATTTAAAAGATATAACAGTGGAGATGACAAAACTGAATTGACAAAATATTTAATCGTAAGTCGGAATATACAGAATGCGAGTTTTTAAGAGCTTTGGCCTCTAACTTGAGTTTGAAAAATAATTAATTTAAATTTAATTAAAAAAAAACTCAAACTAAATTTTTTATTTTATTTATGTAGATGCTTAACACATGATTTTAAATCGTCATTTATTTCTACCTAGTACAAGTCCCACGCGGGACTTTTACACTCAGCGTTTCGGGACGTGTAAAATGTTGTTTTCTTGTTAATATTACATAACTAATGTGAACTCTTTATAAAATATATTTTGTATACTAAATTAATTGAATTTTATTTGTTAAGTATAAAAGCACCAGATGCAAGCAAGCACGTAAGCAAGCATGCAAGCAAGCATGCATGCAAGCATGCACGCAAGTGAGCAAGCATGCAAGCAAGCATTCATCCAAGCATGCACGCAAGTAAGCAAGCATGCAAGCATGAAAGCAAGCAAGCATGAAGGCAGGCAAGCAAACATGCAAGCAAGCAGTCGATCTGTGGTTATTTTATCAATCAAACCTAACACGGCGACTGTGTAAAATGTTGTTTTCTTGTTAATATTACATAACTATTGTGAACTCTTTATAAAATATATTTTGTATACTAAATTAATTGAATTTTATTTGTTAAGTATAAAAGCAACAAGCACGTAAGCAAGCATGCAAGCAAGCATGCATGCAAGCATGCACGCAAGTAAGCAAGCATGCAAGCAAGCATTCATGCAAGCATGCACGCAAGTAAGCAAGCATGCAAGCATGAAAGCAAGCAAGCATGAAGGCAGGCAAGCAAACATGCAAGCAAGCAGTCGATCTGTGGTTATTTTATCAATCAAACCTAACACAGCGACTGTGAGGGGAGGCGAGCAAGCTCGCCTCCACATCACAGTCTCCGAACTTAAATTATCCGAGTCGGGGTGCTCCGAATTCCCGAGCTCGCTTCGCTCGCTCCCACATCCTATTTAGAATCCGTGAGAATTTTGTATGTATTCTGAATAGAAGAATTTATATAAAAAAGCCAGTAGAAAATAAAACCCTGGTAATTTCTCTGCTCACTCGGAGCTATATTATTATATCTTATGAACATTATATCTCGAGAATGTTATATGATAATAACGATATGTATTATAAATGTTATATCAAACGATTTTATATAATGTAATCGTTAGAGCTTATAATTGTTATATTCAACAAAATTATATCATCTGTTGGTATATCTCGTGATAATTATAGCATTTGAGCGTTATTGAAATAAAAGTATATCTCCCGTTTTTATATAAAATGAGACGCACCCTGCCTTTTCTACCTTAGTATATAGGAATGGTCCACGATAAGCATAGAAGCGCATTGCAGTTCTGGTTTTGGGGATTAGCCACAAATTTTGTCGCGACCTACTAGTAGGGTTGATAGTATTACTTGTAAGGGCATGTCTGTGGTATCGCATAATAACTGCGATAATGTACAGTTTTCGAACGGTAAGTTGATGGGTGTCCTTATATAGGTAGTAGGGTTGTTGGGTATTTAAACGGATTTTTTGTGTGCGACTTTTAGGATTGCACGTTGTGCACGCTCAGCATTCAAAAGGTTGGTTACTCTCGCACTACCCCAGATAACTACGCAATATGACAGAACCGATTGGCAGAGGCTATCAAAGACGATTCAAGTTTGGGACATCCGCAGTTTAGGTCAGAGGTGCAGGTTGTTATGTTACAAAAGGAAAGAAGGGGTTATGGGGGATTACAATATTTAATAAAATAATAAAATAAAAAGGAACATATACACAACTTATCGTTCTAAATTCAACCCCGAGTCCACAGTTCTGTGATCACTAAAAAGTAGCACTGCACTATTTATAAGTAAAGAGGGAAAAGAAAAACGTCACGTAAGGCGGCGGCGGGCGGCTCGATACGTCGGGCAGCTGGAGGGGCTCGCTCCGACGGCGACGACAGCGGCACGCAGCACTCCAAGAAGGCTCGGCACGTCGGGCGGCTGGCTGGAGGGGCGCGCCCCGACGGCGACAGATAGGGCGGCTGGAGCAGCAGCAGCCAGACCCTTAAGTCCGGTGAGACGGCAGCACGAGGGCCCGGGACTAAGAAAGAACACTTGAAGAAGAGAGGTCCTGGGCTTCCGTTTGGTCTTCATTCATCGAAGTCCGGCGATAGACTGAAGTATCCGCCCGCTGCCCCCTTAAAGAAATTTATCGAGAATGATATTATTTATTTGAATTTCAAATTTGACATTCTTCGTCATCAACCTTTGATTTTCTCACTCGCCAGGAAAAAAATAGGTGTTAAACCAAAAAGTCCGTAGTTCTTAATTTCTCCCTTAATAATATTAAACTGATGCAAACTCCTTAAGAATAAAATATAGAAGATGTCAAAGATTTTTATTTTACATTGAATTGAAGTTGAACCGAAAGCAAACAATATTTGAGTAAATACAAGAATTTCGAGATAAAGATAATAAGAAACGCTAATTTAAGAACCTACGCATATAAAGAAATAAAAGGAATACATGAATAAAACTAACAAAGGTAAATATTTACAAGAGCGATAAAAAACCCTATAAGGTATGTAATAGTAATTTTAGATCGTTAGCAGGGGCTGTCCTCTGCGTTATAGAAAAGGATAGAAACTTGGTTTTGGTGGCATTCAGGGTAAGAAGGTTGTTTTGCAACCAACACGCAATTCTACGTAGGCCGTTTTCGACTGCAGTAGCATCTGTCCACGTGCGGCCGTGAAAGATAACAGCAGTTTCATCTGCAAAGTGCGGGCATTTGAAAGATTCAGTGTGCACAGGTCGTTGATATAAATGAGAAATAAGGATGGACCCAAAACACTGCCCTGGGGAACTCTGAAGTTGGTAGTGGTACACTCACTGAATGTTCCATCAATACGGACCCGCTGCTTTCGTTCAGATAGGTACGACCTGAACTAATCAAGTGCCACACCACGAATTCCAAGAACTTCCATTTTACTGAGAAGCGACCGTGTCAAAGGCCTTTGCCAGATCTAAAAACACTCCAATACATCTCTCACCTAGGTCTAGCTTGTAACAAAGCTGACTTTCGGCTAGCTCGTGCTTGACAGCTTTGCTATGTTACCCTGCCTATAGAAAGCTGAGGGCTTTGTTACAGAGGATTGTTGAGGGAAACACACGATCGACTTATGTAACAATTTATTTAAGCAAGGAGTAAACTTACAGGCCACTGGCACTTCACTAGAACTATATTTATCTTATACTAGCACTTACTCGCGCTATTACCGGGAAGGAGGATTTACTATTATCTAAATATGCGATGTGTCGCACCGCCCTGCGGGGTGGAGCTTTATGAGCTCAGCTACGTCTACGGAGCCAGTTCTATTCTAGCACGGAGGGTGTACCTCTAGTGTGCACATCCAGCCGGTACACAGAATAGCCTGCGCGCTATGTGTCGCACCGCCACATCGGTATACCGCTGGCTACGGAGCCCTGGTGAATTAACCTCGCTTACTTCCTCGATCCCCGCGATCATCCTACAGTGACGTGATTGGACATGTGAGGCGAACGCGGGTTTGTGTCGTCATCATCGTCACAAGCTTATGCGATATGAATTCAGTGAGGTTTTTGACAGCTTCCTCTGTTGACTTGCCACGTCGAAAGCCATACTGGTTATGAGCTAACAGGATTCACTCTCTAGGAAGTTTAGAAGTCTTTGTTTTACTACCTTTTTAATGATTTACGGCTTACAGCTTATGGAATTACGGCTGAGCTTCTGAAAGCAGGTGGAGATCCGGTACTTATAGTTCTTCAGAAGCTATTTAATTCCATCATGCTCGGCTTGAGGGACGAACGCCTACAGCATGGCACAGAAGTGTGGTGGTACTCTTCTTCAAGAACGGTGATAAGACTCTGCTGAAGAATTACAGACCCATTTCACCTCTGAGCCATATCCACAAGGTGTTTTCGAGAGTCATTACGAATCGTCTCGCACGCAGGTTTGACGACTTCCAGCCTCCTGAACAAGGCGGTTTCCGAAAAGGCTTCAGTACCATAGACCACATACATACGCTTCGTAGATTTATATACAGAAGACCGAAGAGTATAATCGGCCACTATGCTTGGCGTTTGTGGACTATGAGTAAGCCTTTGATTCGATCGAGACCTGGGCTGTGTTACAGTCTCTCCAACGGTGCCAAATCGATTATCGATACATCGAAGTGTTAAAGTGTTTGTATGAAAACACCACCATGTCGGTCCACCTCCAGGATCAGAATAACCTATCCGTCTGCAGCGTGGGGTGAGACAGGGAGACGTAATAAATCTCCGAAACTGTTCACCGCTGCACTGGAAGACGTTTTCAAGCTTTTGGACTAGAGAGGACTCGGCATTAACATCAATGGCGAGTACATCACTTTTGCTGATAATATCGTGATCATGGCTGAGACCTTGGAAGACCTAGGCGCAATGCTCGATGGATTCAGTAGAATCTCCCAACAAGTGAGTCTTAAAATGATTATGGACAAGACGAAAATTATGTCAAACGTCCGTGTTACACCCACTCCAAGGTTGGAGACTACACTTGTTGACGTATATGTATAATGGGACTGGGACAAACAGTCAAGTTAGGCAGGTCCAACTTCTAGAAAGAGATCAATCGTCGAATCCAACTCGGCTGGGCAGCGTTCGGTAAGCTCCGCAATATCTTCACGTCCAAAATACCGCACTGTCTCAAGACAATAGTCTATGACCAGTGTGTGTTGCTGATGAAATATGTAATATGTATCCGAGACATGGTCGCTTACTATGGGCCTTATAAGAAGGCTCAAGGTCATCCAATGGGCGATGGAGCTTGCTATGGTTGATGTTACCATACGTGACCGAATCAGAAATGAGGAGATACGTAGGAGAAATAAAGTAATCGACATAGCTCACAAAATCGCTAGACTTAAGTGGCAGTGGGCGGGGCACATAGCTCGTAGAACAGATGGCCGTTGGGGCAGTAAAGTTCTCGAGTGGCGACCTCGCACCGGAAGACGCAGTGTGGGCAGGCCTCCGACTCGGTGGACCGATGACCTGGCGAAGGTTGCGGGAAGCCGCTGGATGCAAGCCGCACAAGACCGGTTGGTGTGGAAATCCTTGGTCTTTGTCCAACAGTGAACGTCTTTCGGCTAATGATGTACGGAACCCTCGGACTCGCATTTGTCAGAAGTTGTCAGGTATATTTATGTGAAAACAGATCTTAGCACGTTTCCTCTGTCAGTTTGATGTGTCTGGTTTTGCACACCAACTATGCAATATTTTCGTCCTACGTTTTCTACTTTTCACGTTGACGTTACGTATAATACTGCATATGAAAAATTCCACCTAATTTTAAAAACAAAAATATTTTTTTCCTGAAATTAGAAAACATTAAGAAAATGAAAAATCTGTGTAAGTATCTCATCTTTTATAATCAATCATAAAAATTGGAGCGAAAATGTTGTCAGTTACTTACCGGCGGGGCGGCGGGACCGAGCTGTGGCTTACCCTGGGAGTCCTGGGACTGCCGACCACCATGGTGCATCATCAACTGTTAATCTGATTATATGCTCTAAATACTACATAAGATGGCCGAGCTGGCCGTATTTGTCGACCTTCCATCTTTGCGGTATCCGGCTTTCCGTAGTCAAAAGTTAACTCACAGAACAGTGTAGAATGTCACACAAAAGACCAGAGTGCCGTTAGTGTAACAAAAAGTACTTAGTGCTTTCTTTCGCTTGACTCTTAAGTCTGTACCTAACGATTTTAGCTTTTATGTAAAAAAACGCCATTGTTCGTTCAATAAAATCGGTTGAGTAGTTATGCTGTAATAAATAGCGTTGCTTCCTCAAGTTGCATTATTGTTGATTCCGGGTGTGATTTCCGAAGCAATTCGATATTTGTACTGGATAAAATGTAGCCTCTCTCACTTTCCATCCCGTAAACTATCAACTATCTCTGTGAAAACAGTGTCGATCCTTTGCTCCATTGCGAAGTCAAAGAAGGACAAACAAACAATACACACACTTTGTCATGTATAATATTAGTTAGGTTAAGTTGATAGAGTAAGTAGTAAGGGGCCGTCCATTAATCACGTGATGTTTTAGCAACTTTTTAGACCCCCTCCCCCCTCCCCCCTGGTGATATGTGGTAAGGTTTTAGATTACCCCCCACCCCCTACCCAAAATCACGTGTATTTTTTTGGTACAAAATATTATATTTAAATGTAATTTAATTCTGGAAAATTAAGCACCGTGATAAAAATTTCCAGACAGACATTAAGGTTGCAGGTTGTTTCTGACTGCCTGAAGCCGTTTCGAACCTTGGGAAGAGTATATGGACTCACTTGAGCCTCACTTGATTAATGGACGACCCCTAAGAGTTGTTGCATCCAACCATGTCGGTCGCCGTCGGCACCGACAGACGCTTGTTCCTCTTTATTTTACCGAACTGCCAGAGCGGAGGATAATGTTTTACAATTTTATGCAAATTGTATGTATGTGTGACGGTGTCATTGCTACCAGCAATACGGCTGAAAATAATTTGAAGTGTAGGGTGTTGTTAGATTCGTCTCGATACCCGATACGTTAGGTTAGGTTATTGCACGTGACGTGACGTTGAACCAAAGTTTTTAAAATGTTCTTGAGAAGAAACCTAGAGCACACCCCAGAGTAAAGGTCAAGATCAGTCTGAATATAAACTGAATCAGTACACGCCGACGGTTGAGAGTCAATCTGAGCTTCAAAACCGAGGGAATGAGACGGTGCGGCACGGCCGCTGGCGGCGGCGCGGCGGTGGTCTAGTCACGTCATCAGGGCAGAGCGCCGCCACACCGTCCGCGCCCGCACGGCCGCCCGCGCGCCAGTTCCCGCCGCACGCACTGAGGAGCGGCCGTGTGTTTGTGTAGAGTGGTGTGCGATGCGTGAGGGAGTGACAGCGCTCCCCGGAGCTGCAGGTGCAGCGTGCCAACGCGCCGCCGCCGCCGCCGTCGGGTAGCGCCATGCTGCGCTCGGCGGCGCCCCCGCCCCCGCCGCCGCCGCTGCCGCCGCCGCCGCCGCTGCCGCCTCACACACGGCTGTCCCTACTCGACTCGTGCCACCGCAAAATCCGCCTCATCGGCGGAGGTCCCGTCGCCTTCCTTGGCGGTCTGGTCGCGTGAGTTGTATTCCACTTCTGTCGCCCTCTGTCGCGCTCCTTTTGATTCCAGCATTACTTAATCAATTTTATAGGGTGACTTTAAATTAGGTCTTGATACCAAGGGATATGCATGTGCTCATGATAACAAACAACATTCCCTAAGAAACTAATATTCAAATCGCAAAAAAAAAATGTTGGACTCTTCATAATAATTTGGCCGGTCCGTTGACCGATTAGTATGGAGAACTTTTTGAGATTTGACTATGGGTTTCTTAGGGAAAATTTTTTGTTATCACGAGCACATGCATAGCCATTCGTATCAAGAACTAATTTATAGTCGCCCTTTATAATCAAAATTTTAATATTATACTTTATGTTTATTTGTTGACCTCTTGTGAAGAGGTCCGAGTCAATTCCCGCGGAGCCACCGATGCTTCTTAGGGTTCCGTAGCCAAATGGCAAAAAACGGAACCCTTATGGATTCGTCATGTCTGTCTGTCTGTCTGTCTGTCCGTATGTCACAGCCACTTTTTTTCCGAAACTATAAGAACTATACTGTTGAAACTTGGTAAGTAGATGTATTTTGTGAACCGCATTAAGATTTTCACACAAAAATAGAAAAAAAAAACAATAAATTTTGGGGGCTCCCCATACTTAGAACTGAAACTCAAAAACTTTTTTTTCATCAAACCCATACGTGTGGGGTATCTATGGATAGGTCTTCAAAAATGAAATTGAGGTTTCTAATATCATTTTCTTCTAAACTGAATAGTTTACGCGAGAGACGAGAGACACTTCCAAAGTTATAAAATGTGTGTCCCCCCCCCCCGTAACTTCTAAAATAAGAGAATGATAAAACTAAAAAAAATATATGATGTACATTACAATGCAAACTTCCACCGAAAATTGGTTTGAACGATATCTAGTAAGTAGTTTTTTTTAATACGTCATAAATCGTAAACCGCAATTTACCTTTCATTCAAGTTACAACGAACTACAAAAACTTTTATATTATGTTACTTGCTGCTACGGAACCCTTCATGGGCGAGTCCGACTCGCACTTGGCCGCTTTTATTAATAGTGACTGTCCTACTTTATTGTGATAAGATTGTAATTTTACTAACATTAGTAATATAAGTCATTGTTTGTTTTTTACTAACACTTATGGGCTACGGCCTGAAATAAATTCTATATTATTATTATTAATAAGTAGCTAAATACGTTATGATAAAAAAATATTTAGAATACTGTACCCACATATCATTGGTTCTCAAGAGCTTAATAAGTAAACAGACAGAATAACAAGTTTCCAAGTGCATATTTGGAATAAATGTAACAAGAGTTGGGGTGGTCACGTGAGGTTGGAACAGGCGTGAGGGGTCAGAAAAACATCAAGAATAGTCACGACGATGGGGGAGGGAGGGTATAATGTGACAATCACGTGTATGTTTTGTGCGACAAAATACATGTGTAAAGTGTAGAAATATGTTTTACTAATTTCTACCTCAATTTCTTTTAGTTTGCGAACTTGCAACCCTCAGGTCAGCCTGGAGACCTTTATAATAGTGATGAAAACTTTATTAAGATATAAAATAAACATTGTAACTTTGTACCGAATATTCGCATGATGGACCGAATTTGCACTGAATACCGAAATTCGTTTTATTGAGCTGCCAAGATTCGCAATACCAATGTGAACCACTTCGGCCCATCAGTAATAAAAATATTTCCCAGATGGTAGAGAACAATTATGTACCGGGAAAGAGTCTAGAAACTATAAATCCTAATGGAGTAACGTAATCTTCTAGCAAACAATGACTGGCAGTCATTCATTAATGTTCCAGTCGGAAACCAAATTATCTAACCATATAAAAGGGTAACAAAATAGGTATATTATAGGTCCCGTTAACTGAGGATTTCTACTTATCATTCTGGACATATTTTGTTTACAACTGTATTCAAATCGCAAAAAAATTACTCTATAACATAATGGCCAAACAGGTGCTCAATTTGTATGAAAAGTCCAATATTTTTATGCGATTTCAGAAGTATGATGAAAACAAAAGTATGATGAGTAACGGGTCTTACACCTATTTAGTTCCACCCCGTATATCTAGACCCCTTTGAACTAAATATGCATTCAAAACACGAAGCATTAAAATGTGAGTTTTTTTTTTATATTTATTTGAAGTAGATATCTCTGTACACTTTTCGAACGTCATATTTATTCTACCTAATACGAAGTTCCTACCACTCGGAACTCGTATACCCAAATAAAGCGGCAAAACGCCATGACGCACTCCCGGCCGCCGCGCGCGCTGGTAACAATGTAGGAATCATTGTTGGTGCGGAGCGCGCGTTACCGTTGCCTTGCCGCGCGTGCGCCGCCGCCGCGCCGTGCAGTAACGGGACCGTATCGGGAGAGATTCCATCTTTAAAACCGACTAAAAAACGGAGGAGGTTCTCAGGTCGACGCGTATATATGTATGAATGACTTTAAATTAGTTCTTGATACGAAACGCTATGCATGTACTTATGATAACAAACAACTTTCCCTATGGAACCCATAGTCAAATCGCAAAAAAATTTTTGGACTCTTCATACAAATCGATCAACTGAACGGCCAGATTAGTATGAAGAGTCCAAAATTTTTTTACATACTAAAACAGATACATAGATAAACTCTAAACAAAACAACTAAAATCAAAACTTAGCACTAACTAAACTAATAGTCGAGTGGGCCCGATGGAATCCCTCCTATCGTGTTGAAGGTGTGTGCTCCAGAGTTGGTTCCAGTTTTAACGCGCTTTTTTTGGTTTTCCTACTCTTCTGGCGTAGTCCCGAACTCATGGAAGACAGCTTTGGTGCACCCGATCCCTAAAAAAGGTGACCGCTCGAATCCGTCCAACTACAGGCCGATAGCCAGCTCCTTCGGTACCCAGAGGACCACCAGCTGCTTAGTGACCGACAGTACGGTTTCCGTAGGGGCCGGTTCGGTGGTGATCTTCTTGTCTACCGTTGGGCATAGGCGATCGAGAAACATTGGCGGTTAGTTTGGACAGAGCGAAGGCCTTCGATCGGGTCTGGCACAATGCTCAGATTCTATGTCTGTGAATGCTGGTGTCCCTCAAGGCTGTCTGCTTTCACCTACACCGTTCCTTCTGCATATCAATGATATGCTACAAATCAGCAGCACTCACTGTTATGCGGATGACAGCACAGGTGATGTCGTCTATACCGTCCGTGCAACATTTCTCGGGAAAATGTCATCGAGACTCGAAACAATTTTGTGTCTGAAATTGAGGCTTCTTTAAAGAAAGTTTCGGAATGGGGTCGACATAATTTGGTCCAATTTAACCCCACCAAGACACAGGTTTGCACGTTCACCGCCAAGAAAATGCCATTTATCGTATCAACTCGTTTTGAGGATACCCCTAAATGCCTCAGCTATTATCGGAACCCTTGGTGTCGACATTTAGAGTGAAGTCCAGTTCCGTGGTTATCTAGAGCAGTGTTTTTCAACCTGTGGGTCGCGGCCCCCTGGGGGGTCGCGAAGCCTTTCTCAAGAGGTCGCGGGTACAAGAAAATGTAAGTGTTTTATAGGTCCTACACTGGGCCTGTTTATTTTTTATCAATTTTTCAAAACGTGGGTCTATTTTGGAGACGTCGTTGATAAGTAAATCGTTTTCTGATTGACGAAAATTATAAACGTAAATCTCAAATCACTTACATTTTGTATGTTTATGGCCCTAGGGGGGTCGCAAGAATTTTTTAAGTTTTAAAGGGGTCGGGTATTAAAAAAGGTTGAAAAACACTGATCTAAAGGGTAAGGCTAAATTAGTCTTGAAGAAGCTTGGTGTGGTGTGTGTGCTCAATAGATCGAGATGGTATTTCACCGCGGCCCATCGCCTGCAACTTTATAAGGCGCAGGTTCGGCCTCATATGGAATAATGACTGTTCTCATCTCTGGGCAGGGGCACCCCAGTAGCAGCTTCTACCTCTGGACCGCATTCAATAGAGAGCAAGCCGAATTGTAAGCTGCCAGCATATTTCAGATCGGCTTGGCCCCTTGGCACTGCGTAGAGATGTAGCCTCGCTCTGCATTCTCTATCGCATATAGTACGGAGATTGCTTCGAGAAATCGTGCCGCTTCTTTTGGCCATCGTTCTAAGCGACAATATTTTCATCTCCATCACTTAGATGGTTAGCTGTCCACAACTGTGCGTTTACGCGACAAAAAAGACGCACGACGCGCTTGGCGCAATTCACATTCGGAACTCGAGAATTCTCGAGCTCCGGTCATTTTTTTCTCGTCTCGAATGAAGACAAATTTCTCGAGTTTTCTCGAGTTCGAGAAAGCTCGAGCAGAAACCCTAGGTATACCTCGAAATTGGTCCCATATAAATTTGGAAAAAAGTCCTACCCTAAGGGTGGCAAAATAGGGGTGATTTATAGCCTAAAATAAAAGCTTTTTAACAAAAAATAAACCGCCGAAAAAACTGAAAAGCAAAAAATTATAAACCTTTTTATTTAACCCTAATAACCAGTGATCGGAATAGGTAGACTGTATTTACCTAAACTTCGAGGAACAGAGCGGAGACTTCCTTATGACAACATTTTTTCCGTGTTAATTGTCCCGGGTTTCCGGACATCACGTAAGTACATTACGAATTAATGTTATTTTAAAATAGCTTTCCGCTTGCGACTGCGCCCGCGTGGAATTAGATTATATTACTTTTTCAAAAAATAAAATTATTAATAATAACTCCGTTTCTAGGCGACGTGTCAAGATGAAAAATGCACCAGATTTTAAGTATTTTTACAGCAATACACTGTAAAAACCGCATACAATTTCGCGCAGAGATTTTGCGAAAGCCCAGTTGTCCCAGTTTTTTTTTTGTAAGGAAGTCTCCGAAAGACGTCTCAGTTCTCGTGCGAAGTTTAGGTAAATACAGTCTACCTATTCCGATCATTGCTAATAACTAAGTTCTTAAACTAATGTAAGTATACCTAAGTAATTTTGAGTCGGCGCCAAACAATCAATGAACAAAGATCACTAAATTACCTTAAAGGACATTAACCAGGTCTGGGCCGAGTGCTGCCCAGAATGAACACATAGTGCATTTTGTTCCATAGGCCAATACTAATCTAATCTATACATTAAAGAAAAATAATTTTTAGTTTTTTCGGCGGTTTAATTTTTTTGTTATTCTTCTATGCGAGGCCGGTTTCAGGTTGATCAATCGACTGATTTGTATTTATTCTCCATAATTATTTTTAGCGAGGTGACTGTATTTCTTGGAGAAAGTTGTTCTGATTAAGTAAGTAATTATTGATTATTTATGTTTTATATCTTAAGTAGAAACCCCAGTTTAAGTTCTGTTGTTGTAGTTATTTTCATTAATTTTAAAGTGCATTTAAAAACAGCCCTTTACTTACTTAACACAACACTCTGTTTATTTGCAATGATCGCTAAAATACCACCCTATGGTGTAATGCTCGCCAAAATACCACTCTATGGTGTAAAGTCTATTTATCTTCTGTAGTTTAATAAAAAATAATTTAAACCTCGAGCGCCAGTATATTCCGTGACGTTTCAACTTAACTAGACCACATACCGGCAGACACCACATAATGTTATGAAACCCGCCCGGTACGAGTGTGTGTTGTGGTGTAAGAGGGGCACGGCGGCGGCGGCGGCGGCTTAAAAAAAACTATGCTGTGTCAATCTGGGGATGAAGATACATTCACTTGGAAAACATAACCCACCCGTTGAGAAGTCGAGTAAAAAAGATGAGAATGTCGGCCAACTTCGTATGAAGTCCAAATTTTTTTTTTTTGCGAAATAGACACAAGTACATAGATTTCATGGAAAGTTGTTCGTAAGAGGGCGTCATCAATTACGTGAGGGGATTTGGGGATATTACGATCCCCCCTCCCCCCTTGGTGAGATGTTGTGAGTTTGGCCCCACTCTCTAATCTCACGTGGGATTTTTCAAAATGCGTATTTTTTTGTGTAACTACGTAAATCAGTGCAAAATTATTTTTATTCAAGACTTATTTATCGCATAGTAAACAACGATAAATATTATTATGTAGGATTTTGCCTCATTTTAGTGGCGCGGTGTTTTAGAATCAGAATCAGAATATTTTTTATTGTCGCTATTAGTAGGAAGTACAGGTGGAATTATACTAATTACATTGAAGTTCATTAATAGCTTTACCAATTTCTGGCATACAATAAATAATAGGTAGTGCGTTAATTGTAAACAATATAAATCAAATAAAATTTCATTAAATCGTCTCATCATAATATCATTAAATTAAATTATTTCGAAGTATAAGATTTACAATAAATTAGTTATGTCAATAAAAAGTGTTTAAGCCCTCTAACGCGTAGTTTACTGCCGTCGCAGATATTTTAAGAGCAACTTACTCGTATGCTTATGTACTCATCTACTTAACAGAGCCCGACCGACAATTACCCAGCATAACCCAGCTTTGTTACATTATTGAAGTTTTGTGTTTTAGAATTTAGTTTTAAGATTGTCACAAGATTACTACAGTTTGCTTTAGTTGAGCTGCCAGTGCAATGTGCTCGATGTTTGGTTCGGCCGTTTCCCGTAGTTACGGACATGGAGTTTGTATATCAGGCAGCATGTACAACCAGATGTGTATGACGCAAGACTTAGGGTGCGTTTCCACTAAGGCGGAGCAATCATATTGCTTGAAATGAAGTGGACCGGAGATTTTGAGTAATCTGATTGGTCACTTTTGCACGTCTCCGCTCCGCTCCGCGTCTGTGGAAACGCACCCTAACAAAATCGGGCATTAGCAGTGCTTCTGTTGCGTAGGGAGTTTCATATTTCCTTAATGTGTTTTCTGCTGTTCTCGTGTTTAGATGTCTGTTCTCAAAGTCAGTCGGTTAAGGTCAAGACGTGGCTAGCCCCAGCAAAACAGGTTCTGTCGCAGTTAGTGATAAAAGTAATTTTAGTAGATATGAAAATAATTGATAGAACATCACTGCGGCTCACCAATCACCATAATGGATGGAACGATTGAATATCAATGATTTACAATTTAAAAGTTGTAAAACTATGAGATAATGTTTACAGATTGCAGTTCTCAACTCAAAACAGCCTCAAAGCCAGTGCCAATAAAAAAAAACAGAAGTAAAACGTAGTACCTGGGTACCTCTCTCGGGCCTTCGTATTCCAGTAAATGAAAGATTTGAGGTTGCACTAAATATCAATCTCCTTGCAATTTCTCTCAAGTTATAATTTTTTTGTATATAAATAATGTATTCAATATCTACTCAGTACATATGTATATTGATCTTGACCGGGGATTATTATAAATGTAAATTGGAAGCCCTTATGTTAAATCACCAGTTGTCCTGTCCACGTTATGTCCGCATGTTAATTTTATATCTTTAAGGATTAATAATTATCCAATTGTAATCAAATATTCTCGAAGTTCAGACAAGAGTTTTCTATTAAGTATATTCTAATATTAAGAAAAGTCTCTAAGCATTGCAATACTTGTATGACGAGAGTTTCACTTTTGTTTCACTTAATCTTTGCTAAAGTCAATCTAACTAAAGTATAATATAAACTATTAAAGGGACTTCAGGGTCAATCGCGCGCGGCCACTAAAATCAACCTAAAGCCGCGAATTCCTTAGAAAATGTTTGATGAATTATTTTCACCTTATCAACAGGAGCTATTATAAATTATGTAGAATACGCGCAGAGTAAATTTAGAGTGCGATCCAGAACGTTGCCACTACTTTCGTGCTTTCGTCTGTTTTAGGTTACTTGTCTGTTTTTGTATTGTAGATGGGACGATTTGCTTGTATGTATGTAACAATAAGGTATTGTCTCTGGCGAGCAGCAGCGGCTGCGCGGCGCGGCGCGGCGGGTGCGCTGTGAAGGCCGCACCGCGCCGCCGCCGCCGCCGTGGGAGACCCATTTAACCATTGGTAATTGTCGCAAATTGACCTCGATTCACAGCCAGGCCGTCCGCAGCGCCACGCACCGTGCAGACTGCAGACACTTGAGCAAGTAAAACTACCTCACCTTGCTTATACAGGGTGGCCGGGAGAGTGACTTCCAAAGATAAAATTTAGTTGCCCCGTATAGAGGGCTATCCAAATCACCCCCATGTTGCCCCCATGTATGTTCCGCGATTTTTCGTAGTTTTCGAGTTATGATTTTTTTAAAGAAATTTTTGAAAAAAATCAACTGTAACGGCAAAAATTGCATTTTTTAAATTTGTTTTAAGATTTTGTGGGATTTTTTTAATGTCACTCAATTTTTATGACTTTTACTCGTGAAATAATCAGATTCTAACCATTAATGGAAGCTACAAAATGTTGACTCAAAGTGGAGAATTTACGTTCGAGCGAGTCAGGCTTGTATTTTCATCCTTAAGTAAAAATTCTAAAAAGGCAATTTCATAGTTCCTGGGTAACTTTAAGAAATGCGCCTGTCTGGCTTTCATGATATACAAAAAAAAAAAGAAAAAAATGCTCTAGTAGTTAGTTTGAATGTTTGTTTACACACTTCATTCTATCACAATTAGCCTTAGGAATAATGGATTATGCAATAATTTATCATTTTATGAGAGTAGTGGTTTTAGGAATTTTCCGCCTCAGTGTCTTTGGAGGCTGATTTCATTGAAAAATAGCCTACTAAGCAGTACTTTTTTGTATAATTATGAAAGCTTAGTCTGGCGCAGTTTAAAAGTTACCCAGGAACTATGAAATTGCCTTTTTAGAATATTCAAGCCTGACTCGCTCGAACGTAAATTCTCCACTTTGAGTCAACATTAATGGTAAGAATCTGATTATTTCACAAGTAAAAGTACAATTCATAAAGATTGAGTTACATTAAAAAAAAAAACACAAAATCGTACAAAAAATTAAAAAATAAAATTTTTGCCATTACAGTTGAATTTTTTCAAAAATTTCTTTAAAAAATCATAACTCGAAAACTACGAAAAATCGCGGAACATACATGGGGGTGATTTGGATACCCCTCTATACGAGGCATCTAAATTTTATCTTTGGACGTCACTCTCCCGGCCACCTGTATACATATATAGCGTTGAAGCTTTGAATAGAAAGAGGTTCTGGTCTAGGGATACATTCGAATAAATAGAAACTCACTTATTCCTGTACACAAGGACGATACGAGAAGCTTTGTAAATGTACGCAACTACGCAGTTAGTACAAAGTTGATGCTATCGCAACAGTGCGTGGTCTGTTGCCGCCGCGCGCCGCGCCGCCCGCGTCATCGTCTGATGCGGTGCAAGCTGTGCGCGCGCGTTCTTTCCTACCACTTAAAAATACCGTTAGCCTTTGTATGCAAAGCAAAGGGTTGTCATGTCACACTCAGTGCTCAGAGAACAGCAGACAACTGGAGCGCGAAGCGGACGTACGTGCGGCCGCGCAGGCGCCGACATCGAATTCTCGATTATTCTGCCTTTACTTACTGGCTGAGGCTGATAAACATGATATCCCAAACGAACAACCTTATTTTTCATAAGTGACCGACCGTCTAGCCACAAAATACTATACAGAAGGTCCGCTCAATATGCTCACTAAAATCCTAAGCATATACATGCTTATAGATGTACACGGTCGTTGTAGGCAAGATCACGTACTGTGCGATCGTGACCTTGCCTCGAACGACCGTATATTTCTATAAGCATGTATATGCTTACGATTTTAGTGGTTTGTATTGAGCGGACCTTCTATATATATAGATCTCTGTATTTCCTTTATATTCTATGTGTTGAATAAGGGTGCGTTTCCACTGAGGCGGAGCGGAGAGGACCGTGAATTGACCAATCACAGTGTTCGAAATCTCCGCTCCGCGTCAGTGGAAACAGTGTAAGAGGAGCGAAGCGGAGCGGAGTTGAGTGGACTTTCAAATAAAATACATATATAACGCGGCCCCGAGCCAGACAGAACGGAGCGGAGTGGGGTGGAGCGGAGCGGAGCGGTGCTGAGCGGAGTGGAGTGGAATGGAGATGAGCTGAGCGGTGTGGAGCGGAGCGGAGTCGAGCGGAGTAGAATTAAGCTGAGCGGAGCAGAGCTGAGTGAAGTGGACCGAAGCTGTATCTGACCATGTTCCGATGTGACTGTTTTTTGGCGGCCTCAGCATGGAATTTAGACATTCTGAATATGACAATAGATACTGCCTAAATACTGCCAAAGAGTGCCCAATAGAAAACGCTCAGCTCCACTCCACTCCGCTGCGTTACGCTCCACTCCGCTCAGCTACGCTCCTCTCCGTTCCGCTCGAATCTCTCCTGTCCGCTACACTCCGCTCAGCTCCGCTCCGCTCCACTCGACTCCGCTCCACCCCGCTCTGCTCCACCCCGCTCCGCTCCGCTCCAGTTCGCTCAGCTCTGCTCCGCTCCATTTGACTCCGCTCCGCTCCACTCCGCTTCAGTGGAAACACTTTCTACTTTTCACTGCTCTTCTCCGCCCCGCTCCGCTCCGCGTCAGTGGAAACGCACCTTAAAATGAATCTATCTATCTATCTAACTCTTGTTTTCTCAGAGAATGTACATACATAGGTACTTAAATAAAAGCTTGCCTGTGACTCATTGTCAGTGTAGGTATAGTGTAATCTACCACTGTTGATTCGATATGAATAAAAAATCGTTACGCAGTTTTGGCAATAGGTATATAACTTCCACATATTTACGTAAATTACGCGAAATTGTAATTCCTGCAATAGGATACGTATTGAATGTCAAGCCACTCACGAGCCCACTCATCCAAGCAATGGCAGATTGTAACACTGAACTAGAAGTCGCTTCGGACTGTAAACTGAAAAACATTGCCACCGTCTGCCATAAGCATAAGAGTCAAGAACAGAGCACTCTACTTCACAATGAACCTATACTTATTATCAGCGATTGGTTATTTATTAATCGGTGAGTGTAACTTTGTAATGTGGTGTAGTGTAGTAGCTGTTTATAGTTTATATGCCCTTGAAGCGCATCGCGCGACATGACGTGGCGATGACGTCGCCACGCGCGCCGCCCGCCGCCTTCGCCGCCGCCGCCTCCCGCGGTCGATAGCGGCTATCGGCGGCCACACGACCACGGAGCCACGGTGTCGGGGTGTCATTTACTCAATTCACCACACACAACTCAACAATAACCAATATTACGTTTCTAGAAACGCCACGCTTAGCTACTAAGCTAGGCTCAAATGATTGCGTCGAATTCTGTTTGACATCAGCACGAACGCTAAAGTATATTTTCCTGATCATGTAAGGATGAGTCTCTTGACGTCTCTTACCTCCAAGGATGTCTCTGATAGCAGGCCAGTTCAAACGGACAGCACCCGATCACGGGTATAACGCGAGAGTCATACAGCCTTCACTTTATTTGTAAAAGTCTAGCTAACAACAAAGAACAATGAGGGCTTATTGAATCTCGATTCAACCCTAGGACATCACGCACACATTTACATGTGTACAAACATGAATGTCTGTGTAGTAAACAATGGCGCGAAATTTGTATGAAGTGTCCGGGGTATGAGTCTACAGTGAGGTTCACCTGCTGGCGCCTCATATAGTCTACAGTGAGGTTCACGTGTTGGCGCCTCGTATAGTCTACAGTGAGGTTCACGTGTTGGCGCCTCGTATAGTCTACAGTGAGGTTCATCTGTTTGCCGTCTTCGAGAGAACTGGTTGACTCGACCATTGAGCTTTATTCGATTGAGCTGAGTGCATTAAGCAATCATCTCAGTCACACAAAAGTGTTATGTTTTATGTATCTAACACTGTCTATTTCGAACACTGCACGAGGAGGAGGAGTTCATCGTGACAGAACCAACGAAGCCTGTAATATTCTTATGAATATTCAATCTTTTTTGGTTTTGCAATTTTCGAAAGATCCAACTACATATAGATCGAAATGCAAAGCAACTTTATTTTTTATGGCAAGGTGGCAAACGAGCAGACGGATCACCTGACGGTAAGCGATTACCGCCGCCCATAGATACCCGCAACACCAGAGGAGTCACAAGTGCGTTGCCAAGAACATTGATCTGATCGACAGATAATTCAGCCTGCAGTGCTGCGCCGCACAGCCACTATGCTGCACCGCGCAGCCGCAGTGAAAGTACAGTTTTTACGCATCAGCGCGTACGCGACAAAAAATAGTTTGTTGACGCCGTTTCCACAGCCATTTCGTAGAAGTCGCACGCAACACTAAATGTTTTATAGTACTAAATGACGATGACAACGTCACGAAGACAACAATGATGTTATTTTATATCTTGAACATGACATTAGAATGATTACTGTAAAAACAAGTCTTGATTTTTTTATATTAAAGTAGAACTTAGTGAATGTAAAAAAATATGAACTTGGGTTGTGCTAGAAATAAAAGAAGTACATTTTCTCTAGGACACTTTTTATGTCCTTGCACTTTTTTCCAAATTCCTATATAATCGAGCTGTAATATAAATATGGATATGTTCTAGATAGGTAATCACTAAAGTAACACTTCGTATGTGGCTGCTACTGTTGCGTGTCGCAGATCAGAGAAATTGGACGTTCTGTGCGCCACAGCAGCGCGGCGGCGGCGGCGCGGCTGGCGCGGCGTCTAGCAGCACTTCCGCGTGGATAGTGCGTGGAAAGTGCTCCGATATGTATCGCTATTCGCCCTGCTACACGCTAGTCGCAACTTATTTTTTGCTATATTTCATCTTTTAAAGCTCAGTGTCGAGAATTTTCGACCACACATAAGATATACAGCTGTCATGAATGTTCCCTTCCGTACTAGGTTTGTTCGAATAAATGAATGAAGTGAGAAGGTTCCGCTGCTGCGTGGAGGAAGGGGGTCGTGTGGTGGGCTGGTGGGGAAATCACGATTTGTATGGAGTGTCTGGGTTTGCTGTTCGGGTTTTTACTTTATAAATGTTGTAAACGCAGTTATGCCATACAACTAAAATATATTTAATCCGAGTAAAGGTTTAAATTAGTTTCCAAAAATCAAAGACTATGTGTTTTTAGTTTTTACGTTACTTTCGGAAGATTTCAAATTAAGGCGCGAAGTACACTCATAAAAAATTAAACACGTTCGAATATGAGGAGAATCAAACACTGCACAATTTCACAAGCTTCCAAAATTTTTTAGTGTAGTGAGAAATCGCGTGTATTTTTTCTTGGGTCAAAAATTAATAGTATTTTTTGTGTGATTTAATATTTAAAAAATATTTAATGTAGTATAAGTTTATTAGAAAAACTTATGACCTAAGGATGTTATAAGTATGTCTGTTTAGTAATAACTCCGTGGCTGACGTGAACAAGTTGATATCTCGAGATATATGTTTTTCTTTTTATTAGCCAATATAAACTTCCTATGCCTGTGGTTTTATTTGGAAAAAAATATATACATTAAACAATGCTGGTTACACATTTTTAATGTGTAATTTTTTTCCAAACAAAAAAAAATATCTCGAGATATCAACTTGTTCACGCCAGCCACGGAACTATTATAATAAAATCAATCAAATTAATATATGTGGGACAAATCACACACGGTCATTATAGCAAATTATCTATAAATATAATTTCTAACTCGGTAATTTTCATGTCAGACTGAAAATATCACAGTCGTAGAAAAAAAATTCTCTGATCACGTGCTGAGTAAAGCTTCATTCAAAATTTTAATAATATGTGACGTCCCCGGGAAAAGTTACCTTATGGAGGTTTTTAGTTTCGAGATATTTAATGTTTTGTGAAAATGAGTCAAAAATACGATTTTTTTAAATTCTTATTATTAAACTACAAAATTTTTCCTTTCTTTTCATATTTTTATTTTTTATTTTATGTAAACCACTAGCTCAAAATATGATCTCAAAGTTTAGTAGAAAAGGTACCTTATGGCCTTGTCTTACGAAATTTAGAAATAATTTAACTATAAAAATAATTTAACACGTTCTGCTTTGGTTTTTAACATCTTTCGTCCTTTTCGCACAATCATCGCCGCCGTGCCAGTTATCTTTGTATTTTTTTGGGGTGAGATGTGGGTGGGAGTAGGGCGCGGGGAGCGCGAAACGGGTGAAAGTCCAGGGAATGGGATGAGGGGGCCGGTGAGGCGTGGGGTGCGGGGGGTGAGGCGCAGGGAGCGCGAAGCGGGAATGGAGTGAGGCTTGGGAAGCGGGACGCAGAGGGTGAGGAGTGGGGGTGCGGGGGGAGAGAAGCGCGGGGAATGTGAGACCTGGGGTGCGAGAGGGGTGAGGAGCAGGATACGGGGGTGAGGCGCGGGGAGCGCGGAGCGTGTGAAGCGTGGGGGAGAGTGAGGCCCGGGGAAAGGGATGAGGGGGGTGAGGCGCGGGGTGCGGGGTGGGAAACGCGGGGCTGAGGCGCGAGGTGCGGGGGGCTGAGTCGCGGGCAGAGGAGTGCGTTTAGAACAGTCACATCTATAATATAATCTATCTAAATGCTCCATAAAGACCCTTTTCTTTAAGTAAAAATTACTTAATCAAATTTTTTAAAATCATATTTCTCAAAAAACTCGATTTTTTTACTTTGCATTATCAGAATAAATACGTTAATTGATTATAATTATAGTATCTAATAGATGATTGTCCTGTTAATTTAATAGTTTCGAAGTATTTTTTTGCGTAATTACCATGGTTGCTCAACGCAAATGGAAGTGGATAGGGCACACATTGCGAAGAGGAGATGAAAACTCCACCAGGGTTGCCGTTTACGTGGAAGCCGACCGGAAGCAGGCGGCCGGGCCGGCCGGCTCGCACGTGGCAGCGCACCGTCGAAGCTGAGCTACGGGCAGCCGGGCTGAGTTGGAGCGAAGCAGAGCGCGAGGCGCAGAACCTCTGTTCTGGGGGATGGCGTCGACTCACAAAGGCCCTTTGTACCACTGGGGTACCATAGGAAAACAACACACACACCATAAGGTACCTTTTCTCAAATGTATGGAACAATGACAATAACAATCACAATTGTTATGTAAGTTTAACAGAGTAAAAAAATAAAAAAAGAGCTTAATTATGATTCTGTTACTTGTGTCATATTCTAATAGAAGTGTTACTTTGAATCATCTTATTAATATTTTGTTTATTATATTCACAAAGTAGTGGAAAAGAAACGCATTTTTAATAAAAAAAATAAAAAAATAAAACTGGATTATTACTTCTTATTTTTGTTTTATTTTCACATACAATTTTTACTAAATACAGTTTTTTAACAGATCTAATTAAAATATGGAGGCTTCAATGCAAAAATATTATAAAAATTCAAAAAAATATAATTTCCAGAAAACTTCCAGAAGGCATAATTAATGATTATCAAGTTTCTCATTTGTTTAATCAATTTTTCTGTTTTATTTTTTGAAACACAGAAGCCTAAAGAATAATTATTCTTTGCTCAGTATGTAACTTCCTAAAATAACATAGTTTTTCTTGTACTTTAACTTTAAATAGCCATTTCCTAAAAGTGCACAATTTCGATTAACATTTTCAAAAAATTATATCTCCGTAACTACGGATACGAGGATAATCTTTTTTTATTTGAATAGCTTATTAGTCGCAGATTTCAGGAATATGCTCAACTCAATACCCACCATAAGGTACCTTTGCAGCTGGAACGTCACATATTATGCTTTTCATAATATAATTTTGTTTTTAACTTTTTATTAAATAGATTCTAAAAATGTCTGATACTTTCAATAAAAAAAACACGTGATGTTGGTAGCGGGGAGGGAGCGGTAGTCAAAAACTTCACGACGTATCACCAAGGGGGAGGGGGTATAAAAGTCGCCTAAAAACCTCACTTGATTAATGGACAGCCCCATAACAGTAGTACAAAGGTGGAAATAATATTATAGCGCCCTCTAAGGGCATGGAAATGCATTATAGTTATAAATTATTTACATATTTTAAAATTGAATGTAGATAGATAGATAAAATATTTATTTCACTCAGCCTAGCACAGTGTAATGAAGAAGCTTCTTAATTAATAAGATTAAATAACAAACAACTTACTAGTTATATTACTTAAATATTACAAAACTAACTATCATATAACTATAAAAATGCTAACAAAATAATCTATAAAAAGAAAAAGGAAGATGAACAGAAAATAATTATAGTACAACATGCCAGGCCAGTGAAAAAGGTCTAGACTCAGCATAATTATTGCAAGAAAGGGTTTTCTTGCAACACTGATATTCTGCCTAGACCAGTGGTAGAAATGAGTGTACGCGCCTCGAAGGTCATGTAATATTAAATTTTATTAAATGAATGTGGTGTAATATTAAATTTGCTAGTATCGGAATCCTTGGTGTCGACATATCGAGTGAAGTCCAGTTCCGTGGGCATCTAGAGCAGTGTTTTTCAACATTTTTTAATACCCGACCCCTTTACAAGTAAAAAAAATCTTGCGACCCCCCTAGGGCCATAAACATACATAATGTTAGTGATTTGTAAGACTAAGTTTATAATTTTCTTAAATTTGAAAATGATTTACTTATAAACGTCTCCAAAATAGATCCACGTTTTGACAAATTGTTAAAAAAAAACAGGACCAGCCTTCTCACTGAAATCGTATTTTTTCATTGCAGTGTAGGAGCTATAACCACTTACTTTTTCTTTTCCCGCGACCCCTTTCGAAAGGCTTCGCGACCCCCCAGGGGGTCGCGACCCACACGTTAAAAACACTGATCTAGAGGGTAAGGCTAAATTAGCCTCGAAGAAGCTTGGTGTGCTCAATAGATCGAGACGGTATTTCACTGCGGCCCATCGCCTGCAACTTTATAAGGTGCAGGTTCGGCCTCATATGGAATACTGTTCTCATCTCTGGGCAGGGGCACCCCAGTACCAGCTTCTTTCTCTGGACCGCATTCGACGGAGAGTAACTCGATTCGTCGGCTGCCAGGATATTTCAGATCAGCTTGACTCCTTGGCGCTGCGTAGAGACGTGGCCTCGCTCTGCATTCTGTATCGTTTGTACAATGGGGAGTGCTCCTTTATTTATTTATTATCACTTAGATGGTTGGCAGTCCATAACTGTGCGTTTCACTAGAAACTTTCTGCCTCGCACAACCAATCTTTGGAATGAATTGTCGCCTGCGGTATTTCCGGACCAATACGACATTCAAACCTTCAAGAAAATAGTGTACTCCCATATTAAAGGCCGGCAACGCACTTGTGACTCCTCTGGGGCGTCACAAGTGCGTTGCCGGCCGGCCGGCCGGTTGTTGCGGGTGTTCATGGGCGGCGGTAATCGCTTACCATCAGGTGATCCGTCTGCTCGTTTGCCACCTCTGCCATAAAAAAAAACCGGCCAAGTGCGAGTCGGACTCGCGCACCGAGGGTTCCGTATAAATTCATAATCAGTAATCACACATGTCTTGAACTCTATATTTTTATATTTAAGTTGATTGAATGAAAGGTAATTTACGGTTTACGATTTATGACGTATTAAAAAAAACTTCTTACTCGATCTCGTTCAAACCAATTTTCGGTAGAAGTTTGCATGGTAATGTACATCATATATTTTTTCTAGTTTTATCATTCTCTTATTTTAGAAGTTACAGGGGGGGGGGGGACACATTTTACCACTTTGGAAGTGTCTCTCGCGTAAACTATTCGGTTTAGAAAAAAATGATACAAGAAACCTTAATATCATTTTTGAAGACCTATCCATAGACACCCCACACGTATAGGTTTGATGAAAAAAAAAATGTTTGAGTTTCAGTTCTAAGTATGGGGAACCCCCAAAATTTATTGTTTTTTTTTCTATTTTTGTGTGAAAATCTTAATGCGGTTCACAGAATACATGTACTTACCAAGTTTCAACAGTATAGTTCTTATAGTTTCGGAATAAAGTGGCTGTGACATACGGATGGACAGACAGACAGACAGACAGACATGACGAATCCATAAGGGTTCCGTTTTTGCCATTTGGCTACGGAACCCTAAAAAGACATAATTTGGTGCTGGAGGAGGATGGAATAGGAAAGGGTCAGTCGGACAGAAAAGAACACAAATCGAGAATTGATATCATTGAATAAGATATTATGGTGAGATAATACTGAGGGCTTACCAGTTGTTGTTAAAAAAAAGAACATAGAAGCCTGCCGAAAATCATAAAGAACAGACGAGAAAATATGATTGGACGCCTATCAAAGACACGACAGTTTCCCCATAATAGAAGGAAAGATAGAGGGAAAGGAATCCCAAGACGAAAATACATTTTTATATCACTGAACACTGGCTCAAAGAAAATCAAATGATGTTCAGTTATGATAATTACCATGTAGCCAGTTCTTTCAACCGAAAGACCGCTCGGTGTGGTGGCTCACTATATACTTGTTCGTAATAACTTAAAAGCCAAAGAACGTAAAGACATAGTCGGGTTTTCGATTGAAAGAAATGCCGAATTATCCTGTGTTGAGTTGGAGAAATACATTGTACTATGTGTGTACAGACCTCCATGCGATGAGAACTTTTCCGATTTTGATAATGTTTTGAAGGATGCCTTGAGCATTTTGACCAAAAGTAATAAGTCAGTTATTGTATGCGGAGATTTTAATATAGATATTCTCGAAAAGAAAAATTTATCTACGAGATTTCTTAGTTTGTTTAAATCATTTAATTTAGATTTCATATTTCATGAGCCCACTAGAGTCACGGCAACATCAGCGTCATGTATTGATAACGTTTTCTTAAATTGTGAATATAGTGAACATAGTATTATTAATTGCTTAAAATCAGATCACAGCGGTCAACTTGTGCATTTTCCCTTTGAAAAAACTAGAGTAAAAATTACAATTCAAACAAGACCCGTCACAGTCCAGAGAGTAAACAAATATAAAAATGTCTTAAGTCAAAAACTGCCGCTTACAGTTTTCGACAAAGAGAAAGCTAATAATAATAATAATATCTGGGACAAATCACACACGGTCATCTGGCCCCAAACTAGGATTCCCTGTATCTTGGGAACCAGAGACTGATATACATACACATATCGAGGGTTCACGGGCGACTTGTATTAAGCGACATTTTTGGAAACACAGGTAACCTCTACTTTAAAAATTTATTTCTTACAAAATACCTCACAAAAAATAACTTCTGAATAATATTTAAAATATTAAGAATATCGAGAATCTATATAATACTAAGAAGTTAAGTTTTAATAATTATTTTTCTAGGAATTTTTTTTTTAAATCAGTCTCCTGAACATTTCTAAAAATGTCGCTTAATACATACAAGTCGCCCGTGAACCCTCGATATACTTTTTTTAAATACATACATATACAATATATATGTATAATACACCCAGACTCAGAGCAAACAATTCTGCTTATCACAGAAAAGTTTGCCCTGTGTGGGGATCGAACCCACGACTCTCGGATCAGAGGTCAGGATCGCTAACCACTTAGCCACCGAGTCAGTCTATAAATTCTATAACAGCTTTTTTGGAATTATCAGTAAAGAATTTGACGAAATATTTAAGAGTAAAACTGTCAACGTTAATGAAAAATTTAAGTTCAGTGATTGGGCAACAGTGGGTATTTATAAAAGTAGAGAAAAATTGTTTTCTCTTTATGAACCAAAGATTATAAATTTTGACAGCGGTTTCATAGAATATGTTAAAAAATATTCGAAGATATTTAAAAAAGTTTGTTTAGCAGCAAAATCTAACTTTCTATCTAGAAAAATTAAAAACTCTGAAAATAAAATTAAAGCTGTGTGGAACGTTATCAATAAAGAAACGGGAAAACCAAGCCGCGTAAGGAAGACTACATTCTTCAAACAGATCGCGGCTTAATATCAAAAATACCGGATGTAACAGAAGAATTTGAAACTTTTTTTACTGATATTCCCATCAAAACACACTAAAGACACTAACGACACTATTATACCTGATAATATTAACGATCCAGAACTTATTAATAATCATTTTCTCACTGTTCCTGGTAGTGATAGTGTAGAAATTTCAGACCTCACTTATCTTGAATTCCACCGATTTTGTTCTGCATCCTTCAGTATTAAAATGGTAGATGAAACCATAGTATCTAAAATTGTATTAAATATATCAACTAATGCTCAAGGCGTGGATGGAATCACTCGTGACATGGTTGTACTCACTTTACCACAAACACTACCAATTATAACGGCCATCGTAAATAAATCTATCGAAACCAGTGTTTTCCCTAGTATATGGAAGGAAGCTCTAGTAAAGCCAATCCCTAAAAATAATCTCCCTACAGAACTAAAAGATTTACGACCCATTAGTATCCTACCCTTTATGTCAAAAATCATTGAGAAAGTTGTATGTCAGCAAGTTTTACAGTTTTTGAACGATAATAATATTTTACCTGAAAAGCAGTCAGGGTTTAGAGCTGGTCGTAGTACGACAACTGCATTATTGGATGTAGTTGATGATATCTTAGCTGGAGTGGATGTGGGAGAGGGAGCAATACTGGTATTGTTAGACTTTTCTCGCGCTTTTGATACGATTAATCATGCGTTGCTTCTTTCTAAGCTGGCTTATTACGGTTTTGATAATAATGCACTGAGGTGGTTTTCCAGTTATCTTAAGTATCGGTCTCAAAGAGTCGAGGTATGCAATGATTTTGGAATCAAGAAAATTTCACAACCCAGCACTGTCAGCCGCGGCGTCCCGCAGGGGTCAATTTTGGGACCAATTCTTTTTATTCTATACTGTGCTGACATCAGTAAAGCTATACAAAATTGTAAATATCATATTTACGCCGATGATGTTCAGCTTTATGCTTCCTGTAAGCCCAGTGGAACGTCTGACGCTATAGCTCAGATTAACCAAGACTTGCAGCGGATAGCTGACTGGTCTGACAGAAATAGCTTGGTTCTAAACCCGTTAAAATCAAAGTTCCTTGTGTTAGGTACTAAGGCACAAATAGATTCGATTAATTTTAATAATCCTCAGATTCATATTCGTAATAGTTGCATAGATCAAGTTACTGAAGCTAGAAATTTAGGTGTAATTATTGATGGTAGATTGAAATTCCATAATCATGTTATTGAAACTGTTAAGAATTGTTACTACCGTCTTAAAGTTTTATACAAAGTGCGAAATCATTTATCTGTGGAACTAAGAATTTCCTTGTGTGAAACATTGATTCTTTCGAAGTTAAATTATGCAGACAATGTGATTGGAGAGTGCCTTTTTTGTTATACAAAAAAGCTAATTCAACGTGTGCAAAACTCTTGTGCTCGTTTCGTTTTTTCCATTCCGCGGAGAGCCCACGTAACTCCGTTTCTTAACAAAAGTAATCTTCTGTCCATGCAATCCCGGCGTTCACTTCATTACGCGTGCTTACTTTTCGGTATCATAAAGACAAAATCGCCGAGGTATCTGTATGATAAACTAAAATTTTCTCAACGCAAGGTGAGGCACGCTACTCGTATTTTATGTCCTGGGCACAGAACAGCAGCTTTTCGTGGCAGCTTTCGGTACGCCGCCTCGAAATGCTGGAATAACATTCCCCCTCCTATTAGAAATCTCAGCACAGTTTACTCATTCAAAGTAAATTATAAGAAGCATATTTTATATTTGCAAAAGTTAAAATCTTCATAAAACTAACCTAATTAATGTATCATATCGTATAGTACTTACTTATTACAACCAAACCAATGAGGCTACTGATTGATGTTTACCAGACCCAAGACTCAAGAGATAGAAAATAATACTATATAACCTATCTATTTATATTACTAAACAAATACAAAACCTTATTTTATTCAGTTTTAATTGTATGCCCATCTTGTATTTATTATTATTCTTCATTCTTTGTTCTTTTATCATATGTATCTACCTACTTAAGTTATTACCTAATACCTATTAGAAATATTGATGATGTTGTGATGCGTATCCTAGTTTATACAACTGGATAATTAAAATTTTTATTTTAGTGTTTGTACACCTTTAATTTTTTCTTTTATGGCATAAGTACAGAAAGGCAGTCGCTGCGCTCGGCTGCGCTTTCCTCTGTAAGGTGTCCACGGAAGACCAGCGTCGTGTCACTCAGAGTGACCCGACATTATGCTGAGTGGAGGCCTTATTAGTGGCACATACTAAGTACTTTATGTAAATTTTGTCTAAATTTTTGATTGTTATTTGCTACTAATAAACATTTTCTTTCTTTCTTTCTTTCTTTCAAAACAACGGAAAGCCTTGACTCGTCGCCGGTACTCGCCCACCGTTTACTGACTGAAAATGTAGATCAGTGTAAAGAATGTTTTCAATTTAGAAAAATTTACCCTTATACAGTTGTAAAAACCTTTAAGTCACTTAAACTTAAAAACACTGAAGATTTATGGGGCATGTCTGTTAATTTGTTAAAGTCGGTTATTGATACTATAGCCCCTTATCTTGCTTCTCTTTTTAATATATGCATAGATAGTGGTGTATTCCCGGATCTTATGAAATTTAGGAAAGTTGTTCCCTTATTCAAATCCGGAGAAAAAACTAACCCTAGTAATTACAGACCTGTCTCGGTACTGCCAGTACTTAGTAAGATCTTTGAAAAAATAATTCTGACTCAAATGTTAAGTCACTTCAAAATTAATAAAGTGCTTCATAATCTACAGTTTGGCTTCACTAAAGGGCGTTCGACAACCGACGCAGGAGTTGAACTGATAAGAAACATATACGATACAGTACATCTCATAGTTTATTTCCTGCCTTAAGGTTGCCTGGAAGAAATTGCTACCTAGCAATAAGGTCGCCTATTGTTGTCACCAATTTTCTTTGTGTTTGTTTTTGTTATATTATATTTTCTTATGATGCAATAAAGTATATTGATATTGATGCGTTCGAAAAATCGCAAAATGCTATAGGAGTCTTCTGCGATTTGTCCAAAGCATTTGATTGCGTCGAACATAAAACCTTACTTTTAAAGCTAGAACATTACGGGGTCAATAATAAGGCTTTGAATTTGTTAGAGTCATACTTAGTTAATAGATTTCAAAAGGTACATATAAATGGTACAAATTCGTCAGGTTCACGCGTTACAATGGGTGTGCCTCAAGGGTCTATTTTGGAACCATTCCTGTTTTTGGTTTACATCAACGACCTACCTTTTATGGTTGAATCGCTGTCTAAAATTGTGTTGTTTGCGGATGATACATCTCTAGTTTTTAAAATTGACAGACAAATTGATATGATTGACGAAGTAAACGACACTCTTTGTAATGTACACAATTGGTTCACCGTGAACAACCTAGTCCTTAATGCAAAAAAAACTAAATGCATAAATTTCACCTTACCGAATGTTAAAAACATAACTCAATACGTGTCATTAGCTAGTAGTGTTTTAGAATTCGTACCAAAAACAGTTTTTTAGGTATAACCGTAGATTCAAAACTTCAATGGGGTCCTCACATAGAAACTTTAGCAGGCAGGCTTAGTTCAGCTGCCTATGCTGTTAAAAAAATTAGGCTCCTAACAGATATAGAAACAGCGAGACTAGTATATTTCAGCTATTTCCACAGTATTATGTCTTACGGTATACTTTTATGGGGGCATGCAGCTGATATAAAAACTATTTTTGTACTACAAAAAGGGCTGTTCGCGCGATTTACGGAATGCGATCTCGAGATTCACTTAGAGAAAAATTTAAAGAAATCAATATTTTAACGTTTCCCTGTCAATATATTTATGAAAATATAATGCATGTGCGAAAAAACTTTAATCACTTTACACTGAATTCTGACAGACATACTCGTAATCTTAGGAATAACAGTAAGCTTCAGCTTGTATCTACTAGGCTCAGTAAGGTTAGTAAGTCGTTTGTGGTACAGTGCATACGAATGTATAATAAAAAAGATATAGTAAACCTAACAGAGAATAAATTCAAAAGTTATGTAAAAAAGACACTATGTAATAAAGCTTACTATAAGACATGTGAGTACTTAGATGATAGAAATGCTTGGACGGTAAGTGTTTCTCCAACCAACACAGCAACATTTTCATGACATATTGTGAGACAGTAAAGATGCAAACTCTATTGTGAAAGAACTGAAGGGATTCGGTAAGACTTTTCCTTCTCCTTTTTATTTGTCCATTGATCGGAGTGGTGCATGCTCGATTAAATGTTCGTGCGGATGGTGGCGTATCGGGAGCCGGGTCGTTCCCTTCCCTCAAATATGGTTGAGGGGAGCGATGGCTGACTCTCGCGTTATACTCGTGATCGGGTGCTGTCCGTGTGAACTGGCCTGCTCTTGTCATTGGTTTTTGAATTGTTAGTCATTAGCTACAAATAATTTTTACTTTTATCTCTTTTGAATCCTTTCTTTCTTTATTCTTTTTACTTTATTCTTATTTTTGCATATTTTATTTACATACATGATATTGTATAATTCATTTATTGATCTAGCATTAAGATGTAATAGAATATAAGACTTTAAAAAAAAAAAATGTGTTGGAGGGAGTTTCTTTAGGGCCCGCCGTTTCTTCTCACTCCGCAAACACTTCCCGAAACGGTGGGTATACGAGTTCCGAGTGGTAGGAACCTCGTATTAGGTAGATAAAAGAATAACGTTAAAAAGTGTACACTGCTACCTACTTCGAATAAAATATTTTCATTTCATTTCATTTCATCACATGGAACAGATAAAGGTCACTGTCGGGTCGTATCCTGATACAACCGCCGCCTGAATCCTGATTCAGGCGGTCAGCTGCTAGCTGAAGACATGAAAGTTTTACGAAATACAGGACGCACCTAATAAATAATTTTCTTTATTCAGGCAATAACCCATATAGATCATGTACAACATTTTAATATTAAAATATAATAGAATAATAAAATAAAATAAACTATAATAAAATTAATCACTTAAATCATTTTCGATTCGCGTCAAGGTGGACACTGCTCCAATACCTGAACATGTACCCAGAGAGGTCTCCACCCACAGTTTTCAGGATTCTGTTGTCAGTACTCCGCAAACGCGTCCAAAATGAAGCTATACGGGCTATACGGGATATAAAAGGAATGAAAAATACCCTTTACTGGATGTAATACAATGGTCGTAGGAGCCGTAAACTGGGGCTACTCCTCTAGATTGGTCAGCTTTCTTCAAGAGAGATCAGGCTTCGTCATACTAAACGAACAGGACCATCAAAAGAGATCATGATCCTGTTTGTTTATTTAAGATTACAAGTTATTTCTCGGGCCCTTTTGTATTCGATACCACCAGAACGCGAACGCCCAACCAACTGATTAGTTGGTGATCTGGATCCGAGTGTGGCGGGACACGGGCACAGTACTAGTAGCAGTACAAGTACAATATACAGTTGAGTTTTTGTGGGATGCGCTCTCTTTGTGCATTTGCTAAATTTGACAGTTCTGTTCTACTTGCTTATTTTGTTTTGAGTTTTGTGTGTTATCGCCTATCACGTGCTTTGCGTAGGTAGGTGATCGGTGATAAGTATAGGGCACGTACAAAAGAGACGGCACGATAGTCGGTGCTCGCTACCACTAGAGACCAGAGGCAGACAGGCGGGCGCGGCGCGCGGGTCGCCGTTGCTCGGTGCAGTGCAGTCGGCCGGTCGGTGCTCGCCACGCCACGCCAGTTGTCGCCGCGATGTGGCACGCGGTGGTGCTCGGCGTGCTGTTCTCGCTGCCGTCTTACCTGTACTCGGCGGTGCCGCCGCTCAGGTGAGCGTACCCCTCACTCGCCACCCGCCGCCCTCACCCCCGCGCCGCGCCCCCCGGGCCTCGCGCGCCGTGTGCCCTCATTCATACTTTACGACATTATTTTGGTATCTCACTTTTCCGTGTCGATTTATTTTGAGTGCGCAAAATATGAAGCTCGTCATGTAAACTTACGTCTTCTATAAATTGTCGTTAGTAAAATAGAAAATAAAGTGCGCAAAAACCAGTTTTCATAAATTGTTTTTGTTTATCGGTACCTCTACTCTACAGAGGAAATTCAAACGTTACTCCGACCTTTGCGGCTACGTCACTCGCGATGTCCCACTTCGTTCGCTGCACGCATTGACCGAACGAACCGTTATTTGTGGTTTCAGTTTGTGGTCTTTAGATATTACTATACCTATCCAACATCACTTAATAAAAACGACCGCAGCAGCAGTTACAGTTGGAGAATTCTTAATAATGACAATTATTATTTGATTGCCACTATAATGAATGTAAATGGCTCGGGCAATGATCAAACAGTAAAAAATTAAGTGACGCTCTTTGTGGCGAACTTAGTGGTGCGTGTTGACCCGTGGGCCGTGCGCCGTGCGCCGTGCGCCGTGTCGGCGGCGGCGCGGGCGCGCGGCGCGACATGTCCCGCGGCCGGCGGCGGCGGCGGCGGCGGCGCGCGCGCTCGAACCATGGCCTCCTGCTGGGAGATGCTCGCGCTGTGGCTGCCCCTGTTCCCCGACTCTGTGTTCCGAAGAGTGAAGTTAGTAGTAACACGACTTGCGCCACAACAATTACAAAACTTGTAGCACACTCCTGTCCTTTCCATTACTTACCCAGTTACCTACTGATTCAGACATGTCCATACATTGTCAGTAATTTCTATAATATATTTTGTTATAGCAATACCTACTTTTTTACGTATTTCTTTATATATAAGTAATAGATAATAATATTAGATGTAAATATTTCCAATAATGTACCTACTAGGTAGGTCAAGGATAGGTAGGAACCTAGGTAGGTACCTTAGATAGAACCTTCATCTTACAAACAGTTCAGTAAGAGACCGTGATATTAAGATATTATTATTGCTCTTGCCACAGCAGTGAATGTAATACAATAACATGCTCTGTTCATGTAAGAGCGCACGTACCTATACTCATCATCTCACTGTTTGTTTGAATCGCGAAGATGATGTAAGTGCGATTATGTGGGACGTGCCGTGACGTTATCAGAGTTCGAACGTAAACAAGTGAAGGGCGCTAACTGCGGAAGGCTTTGCGCCGCGCCGCCGCCGCCGCCCGCAGCCGCGCTGTCATCGGCCGCTCGAGTGGCTCGGCTCGACTCTGGCGCGCTCGCTCCGCATCTCTGCACAGGTCCCATTGTACACAAATGCTCGACTGCTTGTGCATGTCATCGGTGCGATCATCGCACCACAGAGACACAATAAACTAGATATGTATATGAAATCTACAAAACATACGTACTACGCAACATTCGCCTTCTGTTAGAAACCGGTCAAGGAGTTGACCTTGCAGAACTTGTCCGAAGAAAAAACATCAAATTAGTACCTAAATCCACAAGGTGTGACATTTATTAGTTTGTAGTTATCTCGCTAATATTATAAATGCCAAACTAAGTATGAATTTGTTTGGCTAACACATAGGATACTTTTTATCCCGGAGGAATGGCTAAAAAGTTAAAAACTGATTTTTTAAAATAAATAAATGTGTTTCTGTTATTTACAATATTTACAGTTTAAAATTGATATGATTGAAAAATGTATATGCATATGTTTAACTTGTGCTTCATCATGCTGTAGGTGCTAATGCAACGTAGGGCTGTGATACAAAATGTTCTGGTCCTATGCGGCTCGCATCCATATCACTCGCTCGCTCGCTAATGTACTTTTCAGAAAAACCCAATATCAGTCATATCAGTCAGGCATCAGTCGCCGATCTTCTAGTCTCCTAGTTTATAGGACTGTGGCCCAATACTCATGAACGAGACTACAAGATCTTATCTACAATATCTGTTAACTACACGCACACACGCACGCACACACACACACACACACACACATACACTGTTTGCAATACATTATACACTAACAAATGCCACATACAATTTTGTAATTCTGTGGAAATCTGTAAGGCTTTACTATCTTCTAGAATAAGCGTATTAATATTACTGTATATTGTTAGTTTTATCATTCTCTTATTTTAGAAGTTACGGGGGGGGGGAGACACACATTTTACCACTTTGGAAGTGTCTCTCGCGCAAACTATTCAGTTTAGAAAAAAAGATATTAAAAACCTCAATATCATTTTTGAAGACCTATCCATAGATACCCCACACGATAGGGTTTGATGAAAAAAAAATTTTGAGTTTCAGTTCTGGGGAACCCCCAAAATTTATTGTTTTTTTTTCCTATTTTTGTGTGAAAATCTTAATGTGGTTCACAGAATACATCTACTTACCAAGTTTCAACAGTATAGTTCTTATTATTAGATTCCTCGTGAAATAAAACTTGTTTTGTAAAGTAAATATCATTTTAAATTCCAATTTTATCTTAATCACAATCCAAAAGCCATTTCGCGCTAAATCTAATTGTCATCACCCTTTGACAGCTCACCACAAGTGACAGTTATGTTTACGTTCAGTACTCTAAACATCATTTGCGTTCAAAAACAGTAAATAGATGGACAAATCATTAATCATTATTAGAAACAAGGAAGATAGACTAATACATCTCATACAATATTGAACTTAGTTACCATTGATAGGGACTTACAAATAGAATGAATCTAACATTCGGCCATCCTGCAACTAAGTTTGTCCTCAAACTTCCATTTTTTTTTTAAAGGTAAGTAATACAAATCAATAAATTAATCAACTTAATGATTACTCACTATATGACAATTATTTTGCTAATATTTCCATAGATGTGTAGATAAAAACAATTAATCAGATAAGTGTTGTTCTTATCTCTGCTTTAAATATAAAAAATAATATAAATCATACAACTTATTACATTTCCCTAGTTGACAGAGGTTCTCTGTTTATTTTATCCCTGAACTTTAGTTGTACATGAGCTCTTTAATACTAATCATCAACATCAGTAACTTTTTATTCAACCTCAATATCATCATCATCATATTTTATACAATACAAAGCTTTCGACCAAATTAATTTTTAATTCAATTTTAAGAATGAATCTCATTATAACTGTATAAGTAAGTACAAACTCCTACTTAGTATATTTTTTATCAAATATTATATTAAATAACTTACAATTATTATTTGTAATTACATAAGCAGACTCCTACATACTTATATCTTCTTTCTATTTATTTATTTGGATACCTATTAACATTTTATTATTAATAATTGGACTAATTATTTATTGTAAAAATAAGGCAAACTCCATAAACAAAATTACCGAGTTATAATATTATAATGTACATTCATCTGCATAAATACTTTTTAAATTACAACATTTTATTTTTAGAAGTAACAAAGTGTTTTTTTTTTAAATATCAATTCTGTCTCTCTCTCTCTCTATTATGTAGTACAATCAATTACATTATACATCTGCAGTGTACCCCTCACCACTAACCTGTGGCCGTGTACCACCTTCCAGATATATAACTTTTTATTACATTATATACATCTGCAGTGTACCCCTCACCACTAACCTGTGGCCGTGTACCACCTTCCAGATATATAACTTTTTATTACATTATATACATCTGCAGTGTACCCCTCACCACTAACCTGTGGCCGTGTACCACCTTCCAGATATATAACTTTTTTTTTTTATCTGAACTTATCTGCAGTGTACCCCTCACCGTCAGTCTACGGCCGTGTCACACCTTCCAGACTTGTTCTAACTAGATTTAATTTTAACTCATCAGTAGTGGACCCCTCACTGCTATCCGCGGTCGTGTCACACTTTCCAGATACATAACATAGCTCGTGTTAATCACATATCATCTGCAGTTAACCCCTCACCGCTATCCGCGGTCGTGTCACACCTTCCAGGTTCCTAACATAGCTCGTTTTAACTACATATCATCTGCAATGGACCCCTCACCGCTAGTTTACGGCCGTGTCGCATCTTCCAGATATTTCATCTTGTTCATCTGCAGTGGACCCCTTACCGCTGGTCTGCGGAAGTGTCACACCTTCCAGATTCTCCATCATATTCATCTGCAGTGGACCCCTTACTGCTGATCTGCTGTAGTGTCGCACCTTCCAAATACTCCACCTCATTTCATCTGCAACCCCTCGCCATCACTCCTGGCCGTGTCACACTTAGCAGATTTCCTATGAAATAATAAATGTCAGTTGACTAAACATCCAATGTTGTCAAGTCCACAATCACGCCAGCCGATCCTTGTCTATGGTAAATCGCCGCCTGTAACCCATCATTCGTTACCAATTGTATGAAAATTCAATAGACTCACAGTCCTTCAATAGCTACTGTGACTATTTCAACTTGAATCCCAATTAATCAACTTAAATTTCTTGTATCCATGTCTATATGTTTCTGTCTCTTTAATAAACAATAAATCATCACCATCATCATGATGTTTCTGTCTCTTTAATAAACAATAAATAACTCAATATATTTTTACACATATTAATCATCTATCTGTCCTTTAGTTAAAAAGCGAGTCATGATCAAAACTTCAGAAAGATAGGAAGATTCCAATATATGACATGTTACCCACTTCTATCAAATCATTTAATCAATCAACCAATTCATGTAGTCAATAAGTAAAATAGTTCCAATAAAAGCCTTGTAATAAACTAAAATAATAATTCCATCGAAAAAACCTTTAAAATAATAATTCCCTTGAAAAGAACCGTTAAGTATGTTTTTTTTTTAATCACCAGCCAAAGGTTATCCATTTCTCACAACCAATGTTCAAATGCGAATCATTTGACTGTAAAAATCATTCAAAATATTCTCAACAAAATCCCTCAATAATTCACCCTTACCCCAAGTCGGTGTTCCCATGAAAAATTGCCTGTCATCAAAAAGACCAAACATATTACATATGTCCTATGGGAGAAAATACCAAAAGAAGTAAAATCCAATTGTATTTCTTTCTCTATCTGATCTTTCCTTTTAAACGCGTCATTAATTCAAACTCTTTTTTTATTTTATTTTTTTGAAGATTTTTCAAGTTTTAATGTTTCACCCATTCTCTTAAATCGTTTTTATTTTTACCTCATACAGAACTACTGAAAATGTTTTGAACTCTATTTCTGATGTGTGCCCAAGACTATCTGAACCCAAGTCAAATAGGCACGGACATTCAGATATCATTATCAAAATTTACATAATACATTCAGTGTTAACGATATCAATCAAGCAGAATCTGTCGTAAATATTCAGTCTCGTGTACACACCCAATAGATAGCAAAACTCATCAAATCTAGTACCACATCAGAAAATATCTAAACCTGATGAGAAGAAATTATTCATATAAGGAGAGTTTAACAGATCCACTGTCGTACCATCCGAATGCAGCTAGTAGGTATAGTCATGTCATGCCTTTTTATCATTGTCAGTAATTTGTTTTCAAATTTTTTCTCCAAATCAATTGAATATCTTATTATGAAACACATCATGAGTCATAGTCATCCATATCGTAGCACATGATTGGCGGATCAACTCAGGAATGTTAAATAATGTTATAATAAATTACATTTTACCGAGTCTCTCTACTAATTAGTCACACCATATGTAAGCGTGTTTGTTTACTGCATTAATGTGCTTATCAACATTTTTCATACAAATAAAATAATCATCAGATATCAACCATCTCACATTATAAAATAAAATTGATGTATCTTGACAGGTGTACTTCAAAATCAAAATACAACCATATGAAACGAAACGAATTTATCATTATCAAATTGCATAATTTCTTTCAGTAAGTACCTCTTATATAAATTGGGGCAGGATTCATTAGAGGTATTGAACAACAATCATTATAACATACTAATACCATATAATAATTTAATGAGAACTTTAAATTATTTTCTCAATAGTAATTAAAATCCATGAGATAGGTACTCTTTTTTTTTACTCACTTACAGACCTCACAGTTTTCAAATAAATCTTCTATATCAAAATTTTTAATCAACCAAAAGTATTTTTATCAATACTTATCCAATTGTAGTTTTTTATTTTTTATTAACTCAAATTCTCGATAGCTAATTTCGCGGCTATGTTAAATTCATAAACCATCACTCACCATCAGTAACAGTTTTCATGTCTCAACATAAAAATTATAAATTAAGTCATTAATTATTTATTTTCAAGTTATATTTTTTTTTCGAAATGACAGAATTATTTTAAGCAACTTTAATTGAGATTGATCTTTTTAACTTTTTCAATTAACATTGATTTACTTTTGAAGTAATAATTAATCAATGTTTTTAAATATTACTGTGGTATATTATTATAATCATGATGTTATATTTGTAAATTCAATTGATATATACTGATATGTATTTATTGTTCAGTTTTATGAAAGTCATAAAAGTCCAACTCAATAGTGCAGTTCTCCACATAAGAATTAATCTAGTCAGTCAGTCTCTACTGGCAATTAGATGAACAAACGCATGATCCTCTCCTTACTGATGAAATGAGATTATTTTATTGAAAGTAGGTAGCAGTGTACACTTTTCCAAAGTGATTTTCTGTCTACCCAATGCCTACCACTTAGAAATCGTAAATCTGATCATTTAACTTCCCAAAGTCTTTCTTTACTCTCTTTTTTTTTATCCAGTACTTGGATAAATACTTCCTGTTCATGTAAAAAAAATAATGATGATAGGATATTCTTTAGTTCCAACAAATTCATTTTTTATTGTATAGCTTTTATTTTGAACTTTTGAAAATTAACAACACAAACGCAAAGAAGTGTAACTAAATATGTAATGAATTACTTTTTTTTTTTTTTTTTGCAAAAGACTTACGAAATATTATTTTAAGCTATATAATTATTTAAAATTTAACTCTTCATTTAATTTAATTACTCAATTATTTTATTAAATTATAAAACAAAAACCACAATTGCACCCACCCGTTACTAACTTTTAAAACTATACAATCCTATAAGTTACCAAGGTTGTCTGGAAGAAATTGCACAAAGGCCTCTTTGCAGTTTTTTTTTGTCTGGTGTGCAATAAAGAGTATTTATTATAATTTTAAATATATAAGTAGATACTAAGCTTGCAGTGTTGTCTGACTAAATGATCCAACCAAACACTATCTATGGTTATAATTTCAAATCGGAAGGAACCTATTAAAACAAACATTATTGTCATCTGAACAGCAATCAAATTGTTCTTGTTGACATTTCTTGTTGTTCTTGAAAAACAAAATTAAATTAATATTCTCTTAGTTTTTTTTTTTTTTAATTTTTGCTTTGTACAATAAAGAGATTACAAACAAACAATCTGAGCGTGCTCTGAGCATGAGCACACTAGTCTACATATGAATCTCATCCCGCAAACATTTTATAGGAGTGCTAATTATATTTGATAAAGTGATGTAAGTGTTACATATTTACAACCATAATACAATTCTGTTTAAAATATGATTTCCTAACCTAACCCTGAGTAACCCCTGCTACAAAAGAAACATTTAGGTACCTATCACACAGGAACAATAAATTTATCATTAATTTCCCGCATTTAATCTAATCATTCTGTCTCATACAGATAACTTATTTTGTTACCAATAATAATTCATCTTAGGTCTTTGTCATATCTCCAACTCTAAGTATTATATCTCATCATGCAGTCAACGGCCATCTATACCTCGTGACGTTATGATTAAATTGTGCCACGCTATAAGAAGTAGATCAAAACTCAGTCGTCTTTTTATTTTTTAAATATTATTTACCTTAAACATCAGAGTAGTCTTGTTCATGCCATAATTACCTAAGGTTCCAACAAACATGTTCTTATAGAAAACATAATCATGTAAAACTTTTCATTGCTATAGATCTATAATGTTTTCAACATACCTTTTACATTCCAAACCTTTCAATTGAAATATTGTTGATACCATGAAAACAGCGACCTCATCACAGTTCATCTTAAATCAAAAATCTCATACTGCCTGCTGCATTGTTCTCACATCATTTCTCCTCAGGATGGGGTGCATGACCATTGAAAGTGAACTGTCATTTACTGCAAAAAAAAACAGATCACTGAGAAAAAACAGCTTAGAAAACTCTTGCATAGAAAAATAATAATAATTCAACACTTCCTTTAAGTAAGTACTCCAACTTAGGCATCTCGGTCACATAGTAGGTATCCAGGGTCTGCTCTCGTGTAGATTCCGTGCTCCACAGAACTGGATCACCAGCTTGAACTTCAAAATACTCTCTCATTTGTTTACAAGATATCGTTTTTGTGTAGAGAGTTCTCCAATAGATAGGTACCTATTTCGGTTTGAGTTTCTTTCGTTTTTGCTGTTGCGATGCACGAAAAATACATCAATTATTTTCGTTGATTTCGAGCGACCATTTTAGTGGACTTCAGATCCCACTTCTGATATTAGATTCCTCGTGAAATAAAACTTGTTTTGTAAAGTAAATATCATTTTAAATTCCAATTTTATCTTAATCACAATCCAAAAGCCATTTCGCGCTAAATCTAATTGTCATCACCCTTTGACAGCTCACCACAAGTGACAGTTATGTTTACGTTCAGTACTCTAAACATCATTTGCGTTCAAAAACAGTAAATAGATGGACAAATCATTAATCATTATTAGAAACAAGGAAGATAGACTAATACATCTCATACAATATTGAACTTAGTTACCATTGATAGGGACTTACAAATAGAATGAATCTAACATTATAGTTTCGGGAAAAAGTGGCTGTGACATACGGACAGACAGACAGACATGACGAATTCATAAGGGTTCCGTTTTTTACCATTTGGCTTCGGAACCCTAAAAAGACTATGTGATGTATTCTTTGGGAAAGTTAAGGAAAGTTTTAATCTATACTATATCTCATAATATATATTTAATTAAGTATTCAAAATTGAGATCTACTAAAATGTGCTTACGGCGCCATACAGACCATGACACACCAGCAATCATGCCCCACCGGCACAGGCTCTTGCGCGTCGTCGGTGGACCTCTTTGAGGCTAGTCAAACTGCCGCATGCCGCGCCGTTGAAGTAACAGCTACACTTAGTTAAACTTGTCTAAATCCATCGACACGATAAAAATTATTGAGATCTGTATTCAAATTATTTGGGTGCCAAATTCCAATATTCGGTTGAAAAATGTCAAAAATATTGTACGTATGACGCTGTGATTGTCAGTGTCTTAACGGTTTGGTCGTTCCGTTAAGTTTCCCTAATATTTTTTTAATATCTTGGTAATAAATAATTTCTTATTATTATTCTTATCCAAGAGGTATACTTAATGTTTCGTATAATGTCGTTTGCAGGAAGGCGCGGCGCAAGGAGCGCGAGGGCGAGGCGGCCGGCGCCGGCGACCCCAAGCTGTACCTCCAGGAGGCGCTGCTGGAGCGCAAGCTGCCCGAGCTGGACATGCGGCAGCTGGTGGACCTGCCGCGCGGGCTCGACTACAACGAGTGGCTCGCCTCGCACAGTGAGTGCACACACACACACGCACGCACGCACGCACGCACGCACGCACGCACACGCGCCCACACGCACACACACGCGCACACACGCACACACACGCGCACACACGCACACACACGCGCATTCACGCACACACACACACACACGCACGCAGCTGCCCGAGCTGAACATGCGGCAGCTGGTGGACCTGCCGCGCGGGCTCGACTACAACAAGTGGCTCGCCTCGCACAGTGAGTGCACACACACACACACGAACGCACGCACCCAATCACGCACGCACGCACCCACGCACGCGCACGCACGCACGCACCCACGCACGCGCACGTACGCGCACGTACGCACGCACGCACGCACGCACGTACACACCGGCTCGATTACAACGAGTCTCTGCTTGCCTCGCACAGTGAGTGCAGCACACTAACACTACCCGCTAACGCTGAGGCACCATAAACATTCAAGAGTACTGCGTTAAATTAAAAAATACAAGCTTTTCATCAGATTTATTTCTTTCTATCAGCTTTTTTTCATCTTAAATGTGCAGTTTTTTTTCGCTAATAAGATGGTGCAGTGCAAATCGTGTATAATGTGGCTGTGCAGTGCAGTTATGCACTACGAAGTGGGATCTGACGTCACTGCCAAGTCTTTTTCTGATGGGCTCACCTATCTAAACTTTTCTAAATGATTATGCGGCAAGGAGTGTAGTTTGTACAAGTGCGCTCGTCGTTGCAGCGCTGGCGTTGTTCGACCACGTGAACTTGCTGTACGGCACGGTGTCGGAGTTCTGCACGCCGGCCACGTGCCCCGACATGACGGGCCCGGCCGGGCGCACCTACGCCTGGTACGACGAGCGCGGCAAGAAGTCGCGCGTGGCTGCGCCGCAGTACGTCGACTATGTCATGACCTACACTCAGAAGACCATCAACGACGAGTCGATATTTCCTACTAAATACGGTGAGTACCTCATGGTTTACAATCTATCGCTTTAGCTGATCGACTCAATAGTTCATAGTATTGCTCGCTCGACTGTACCCAGCGATGTGCGATAAGAATTGTCGACGACCCAGGGCTCACATGCGGTCTAAAACCCCTCTGCTTTCGGAGAGACTTCAAGGTGTGTTGTATTGCTTATAGAACGGTATTTGTTCTGAGGAACTATTAGGACATGATCTACTTAAATAAAAAACATGTCGAGTTAGAGTGTGTGGTGTGTGTGGCAGCGAACGAGTTCCCGCCGCTGTTCGAGGGCGTGGTGCGGCGCGTGGTGCGGCTGCTGTTCCGCGTGGTGGCGCACATGTACGCGGCGCACTTCCGCTCGCTGGCGCTGCTGCGGCTGCACGCGCACCTGCACCTCACGTTCGCGCACCTCACGGCGCTCGACGCGCGCTTCCAGCTGCTCGACGCCAAGGAGACCGAGGTACACCTTTACATACGAGTGCACGACACGTCACGCTCGTCCGCTGCCAGCGAACGTTGGACTCGCCTGACGACCGATGCGCCACATCGGGCGTCCACGACGAAGCCCACGCGGCTAAACAGTGTTCTGTGTCGTTGCATTAGCACCAGTCGTGTCGTTACCGGCCTCTATGTACTAAAACGCTCTTAAATGCAGGCTTGCATTAGGTACATAACACATCACCGCATCCCCTAACTAAGGCTGCGTCCCCAACCCTACATAAATACCATGTAATGGTGTATCACAGGCGTCATACCTAAATCACTATAAAGTGCCGCAAAATTACAGTTCTATTAAGGATATACCTGAGCTTTCTAAGGGGACGATGTTGCTCTTGTCCCCAGAAGTTACCCTGCACGTGTCCCCTGGGTGATAAGATAATTTATTGTGCATAGAATTTAAGTATACAAAGATGGAATTATAATAGCAAAACAACAAGTAGTTTCATTAAATTCTACTTAATCAAGGAGTACACAATATTTAAAAATTTAATGTAATAATCATAATAATAATAAAAAATATATATATAATGAAAAGGTAAACAATCAATAATATAATAATTCATGGATCCATTTAAAAAAATATATGACAAAAAGACAATGGACATTAAGTATTAGGTTCTAATAATTCTCTTATGGAATAAAATCTTTTTTCCTTTAGCCATTTTTAGGGTTCCGTAGCCAAATGGCAAAAGACGGAACCCTTATGGATTCGTCATGTCTGTCTGTCTGTATGTCACAGCCACTTTTTTCCGAAACTATAAGAACTATACTGTTGTTGAAACTTGGTAAGTAGATGTATTCTGTGAACCGCATTAAGATTTTCACACAAAAATAGAAAAAAAAAAACAAAAAATTTTGGGGGTTCCCCATACTTAGAACTGAAACTCAAAAATTTTTTTTTTCATCAAACCCATACGTGTGGGATATCTATGGATAGGTCTTCAAAAATGATATTGAGGTTTCTTATATCATTTTTTTCTAAACTGAATAGTTTGCACGAGAGACACTTGTGGTAAACTGTGTCCCTGTAACTTCTAAAATAAGAGAATGATAAAACTAAAAAATATATATGATCTACATTGCCATGCAAACTTCCACCGAAAATTGGTTTGAACGAGATCTAGTAAGTAGTTTTTTTTTAAGTCATAAATCGTAAACCGCAATTTATCTACAACAAACTACAAGAACTTTTATATTATGTCACTTGCTGCTACGGACCCCTTCATGGGCGAGTCTGACTCGCACTTGGCCGCTTTTTTTATTAGATTGGTACGAGAGCGTGGCATTGTACACTCTTACACACATCACATAACATTTTTTTTTGATATATTGTAGTTAAAGGATTAACCTGATAAACTAAACGATTTGGGTTTCTTGTGTTACGTGAATGGGTGTCTCCTGCCTTAACAAATAACTCACCATTTGTTAAGGCAGGACCTATGGATGGAATCTAAATATACATGGATATACATGGATGGAAGTGACAATATTCCCAATTTTTTAAAGAGGGGCCTGCATGGTTCGTGTGGTGCAACACTGCACATAGCGTGAACACACCTTTTCTGAGCTATTAATTCTGAGCCTTAACAAAATCGGTACTGTTGCCCCACATTAAGAGTCCATAGGCAAGTATAGAGTGAACAAAGCCATAGTATGCAGCCAGAACGAGATTTGAGAAGTTACTCTACATAGTCTATTTAATACATATGTATATATACAGAGTGTCCAAAAAGTGAAGGATAATCCTTCACCTGCGGATTGGTCGAATCATTTCCTACTATATACCAAAAATTTTTTCTAGTGAAAGTCCCACCATTTTTGTGATATCGGTATTTTTAGTTTTTTTTTTTCAAAAAAATTGACCTTCTTACGTTTAATGCATGCCATTCCTACAAATTAAGACATTTTTAAGTCCTGTTTTTTTTTAAATACTCGTGGATACATAATTCATCAAACACAATGGTGAATTATTTCTTAAAGTGCTAGCAAATCCTGTAAAAAAATAAGTTTTGAAAATTTTTTACAAAAACTTTTTCGAATAGTTAACTTCGATAGCCTGTGGTGTAAAAAAAAATACTAAGCTGATCATGCCAACAACTTTAAAAAATTGCTTAGTTATTGACAATTCTAAAATGGTATAATTGTTTGACATTACATTAAAAATATTTTTTTATGATAATTCTAATGCACTAAGGTCGAATTTTTGGAGTTTTGCTATACTAAAATTCTATCGACATAAAGTAACTAAGTAAGACTTTGGTTGGTTTGTTCATTTGAATAACGAACTAACACGTTACGCCAGAATACAATGGATAAAAATAAAAGACAGTATGGATATAAAATATCTTTTTTTTATAATAAATGTTCAAAATTTCTGCATGCTCTACATTTTTTTTACAAAGAACTTTTTTACGGCGGGCGTATCCTTCTCTTGAAATTTGTTCTGCAGCTCTGTCTATTTCTTCTCGCAGCTGCGTGATTTTGAAGTCTCCATTGCATAGACTAAATCTTATAAGGTCTGGCGACCTTACTGGCCATTTCAAGTGCAGCGGGTTCAAACCTTGGAACCTAACGACTACCCATGAAGATCAGAGTTCTGCAGAATAAATGAAGGAAGATAATGAGTTTTTTCATAAGATTTAATGACGCGATGAGTCTTCGGGCTGCTTAAAAGATTTAGTCTATGCAAAGGAGACTTCAAATATCACGCAGCTGCGAGAAGAAATAGACAGAGCTGCAGAACAAACAAGAGAAGGATACGTCCGCCGTCTAAATAGGTCCTTTGTAAAAAGATGTAGAGCATACATAACGGCTAATGGCGGGAATTTTGAATATTTATTATTAATTTTTTTTTTAATAATAAATATTCCATACTGTCTTTTATTTTTATCCATTGTATGCTGGCGTAGCGTGTCAGGTCGTTATTCAAATGAACAAACCAACCAAAGTTTTGCTTAGTTACTTTATGTCGATAGAATTTTAGTATAGCAAAACTCCAAAAATTCGACCTTGGTGCATTAGAATTATCATAAAAAAAATTGTTTTTAATGTAATGGCAAACAATTATACCATTTTGGAATTGTCAATAACTAAGCATTTTTTTAAAGTTGTTGGCATGATCAGCTTAGTATTGTTTTTTAACACAACAGGCTATCGAAGTTAACTATTCGAAAATTTTTTTGTAAAAAATTTGCAAAACTTATTTTTTTACAGGATTTGCTAGCACTTTAATAAATAATTCACCATTGTGTTTGATGAATTATGTATCCACGAGTATTTAAAAAAACAGGACTTAAAAATGTCTTAATTTGTAGGAATGGCATGCATTAAACTGAAGAAGGTCAATTTTCTAAAAAAAAAAAAACTAAAAATACCGATATCACAAAAATGGTGGGACTTTTACTAGAAAAATTTTTTGGTATGTAGTAGGAAATGATTCCACCAATCCACAGGTGAAGGATTATCCTTCACTTTTTGGACACCCTGTATATACAGGGTGTAACAGAAGTGTGTGACAATACTTCAAGGTTGGCTTTTACCCATCAAACTGAACAACTTTTGTTCTACAACTTTGTTGAAATCGCAAAATTTTTTTTGGACTTCATACAAATCGATCAGCTGGCGAACTAAGTTTGTATGAAAAGTCCAAAAAATTTTTTGCGATTTCAACAAAGTTGTAGAACAAAAGTTGTTCAGTTTGATGGGTAAAAGCCAACCTTGAAGTATTGTCACACACTTCTGTTACACCCTGTATATACAGGGTGTCCAAAAAGTGAAGGATAATCCTTCACCTGCGGATTGGTGGAATCATTTCCTACTACATACCAAAATTTTTTTTTAATAAAAGTCCCACCATTTTTGTGATATCAGTATTTTTAGTTTTTTTTCGAAAAAATTGTCCTTCGTCAATTTAATGCATGCCATTCCTACAAATCACGACATTTTAAATCCTATTTTTTTTTAATATTTGTGAATACATAAGTCATCAAACACAATGGTAAATTATTCTTAAAGTGCTCGAAAAACCTGAAAAAAAAAACAACTTTTGCAAAATTTTTACACAATTTTTTTCGAATAGCTAACTTCGATAGTCTGTGGTGTAAAAAAAAATGTACTAAGCTGATCGTGCCAACAACTTTAAAAAATTGCTTGGTTATTGACAATTCTAAAATGGTATATTAATTGTTTGACATTACTTAATTTTTTTTTAATGATAATTTTAATGAACAATGGCGAATTTTTAGAATTTTGCTATACTAAAATTCTATCGACTTAAACTTACTAAGCAAGACTTTGGTTGATTTGAATAACGACTTGACACGGCACGCTAGAATACAATGGATAAAAATAAAAGACAGTACGGATAAAAATTATCTTTTTATAATAAATGTTCAAAATGCCCGCCATTAGCCCTTATGCATGCTCTACATCTTTTTACAAAGGACCTTTTTATGTGGCGGGCGTATCCTTCTCTTGAAATTTGTTCTGCAGCTCTGTCTATTTTTTCTCGCAGCTGCGTGATATTTGAAGTCTCCGTTGCATAGACTAAATCTTTTAAGCAGCCCCAATAAAAGAAATCCAAGGGATTAAGGTCTGGCGACCTTGCTGGCCGGCCGGCCGATCCATCTTCGTGGGTATCTTTGGTCTTGGTGGCGGCGAACAGCTCGTGCGAAGTGTGCCGGGCAGCCATCATTTTGCAGCCACATGTCTTGTCTAGATGCAAGAGGCACATCTTCTAAAAGGACTGGCAACTGGTTTTCTAAAAAAATCCAATAAATCGGTCCCGTGAACGTGTCTGGTTGCTCATACGGTCCTATCACTTGACCATTTAATATTCCAGTCCAAATATTAATTTTAAACTGGGTTTGGGACCGATCCTGGCGTGTGATGTGAGGGTTGCCAGCTGTGAAGATTGTGCATGTTTAAATACCCATTTTTCCTGCACGAAGACTCGTCGCTCCATAGAATTTTATTAAAAAACTCATTATCTTCGTTCATTTTTCTTAACATGATTCTGCAGAACTCTAATCTTCGTGAGTAGTCGTTAGGTTCCAAGGTTTGAACCCGTTGCACGTGGAATGGGTGCAATTCATGACGTTTTAAAACGTTGTATACTGTGCTCTTTGCAACACCGAAGTAGAAGGGTCAGCTTCAACTTCATTTAATACCTCTCCGTCCACATCAACTCTAGGCCTGCCTTCGCGGTGACTTTGTCCTGGCAGCTGTCCTAGAGCATACGCACGATGGGTGTTTATAAACACGCGATATCCTGGATGATGTCGATTGGGATACCTGTAGCAATAAAAATGATGAGAATTTATGTTTATAATCAATTTAATAAGTTTGTTTTTATTGTCGTTTGCTTTCCTAAAAAAATAACTAAAATAGTTGAGATTATGTTACCTTTCTACATAGCGTTCAGCGGCTTCGGAAGCGTTGCTATGGCATTCACCATAAATAAGATGAATATGAGCGTACTCGCTAGGCGTGTACTCGTGTCTAGGCATTGTCTAAGCCTAAATCAAAGAAGTCCGTTGCAAAGCCAAGTCATCGAGATAACCGATATCAAAGTCCAAATCACAAAGCAAAACCAAGTCCAATTCCAAAGCACAAACGTTAATAAGCAATTAAAACTCGAGAAAACAGGAGAGCGCGTCACAACCGAACAGAGTCAAGCAGGACTAAAGATGTAAAAAAAACATGAAGTTCTTTTTTCAGTGCCAGGTTTAAAAAAGGAACGTTACCGAAAAGTTTTGCTTAGTAACTTTAGTCGATAGAATTTTAGTATAGCAAATCCAAAAATTCGATATTCATGCATTAGAATTTTCATAAAAAAATAAATTTAAATGTAATGTCTAACAATTATACCATTTTAGAATCGTCATTTACCCAACAATTTTTTAAAGTTGTTGGCACGATCAGCTTAGTACATTTTTTTACACCACAGACTATCGAAGTTAGCTATTCGAAAAAAATTGTGTAAAAATTTTGCTAAAGTTGTTTTTTTTCAGGTTTTTCCAGTACTTTAAGAATAATTCACCATTGTGTTTGATGACTTATGTATTCACGAGTATTTAAAAAAAAAAACAGGATTTAAAAATGTCGTGATTTGTAGGAATGGCATGCATTAAACTGACGAAGGACAATTTTTTCCAAAAAAAAACTAAAAATACCGATATCACAAAAATGGTGGGACTTTTATTTAAAAAAAAAATTGGTATGTAGTAGTAAATGAATTCACCAATCCGCAGGTGAAGGATTATCCTTCACTTTTTGGACACCCTGTATATATATATATATATATATATAAAGTAATATAAAGTATATTTAAAGTATATTTAAAGTGAATTGCATATGTGTATACAAAAAGCGGATTGGTGGAATCATTTCCTACTACATACCAAATTTTTGTTTTTATATATATAGGGTGACCCTAAATTAGTTCTTGATACGAAAGGCTATGCATGTGCTCATGATAACGAACAACTTTCCCTAAAGAACCCATAGTCAAATCGCAAAAAAAATTTGGACTCTTCATACTAATTTGGCCGGTCAGTTCATCGATTTGTACGGAGACTCAAAATTTTTTTTTGCGATTTGACAATGGGTTTCATAGGGAAAGTTGTTTGTTATCATGAGCACATTCTTAGAATTTCGTATCAAGAGCTAATTTAGGGTCACCAGTAGGGTCACTAGGGTATATACAGGGTGACTTTAAATTAGTTCTTGATACCAAAGGCTATGAATGTGCTCATGATAACAAACAACTTTCCCTAAATAACCCATAGTCAAATCGCAAAAAAAAATTTTTGACTCTTCATACTAATTTGGCCGCTCGGCTGATCGATTTGTATGAAGAGACCAACATTTTTTTTGCGATTTGGCTATGGGTTCCTTAGGGAAAGTTGTTTTCATGAGCACATGCATAGCCTTTCGTATCAAGAACTAATTTAGAGTCACCCTATATATATACATAGCTATTTATCCTTTTACAGACGCTCTCCACATGTGATTTCCAATTACACAAATTATCAAGTATGTTTCCTAAAAATGTTATTTCATTTGTTTGGTGAATAGAATGTCCATTGTATGTCAAATCAAGGTTGTCAACGTTCTCACGGTGTTTTGAAAATTGTATATATGTTGGTGCTAACCTAAAAATATTGTCTGGCAGCCGTGGTAATGCAAGTCATTCAGATTTGCAGAACTCTACAGGTTCGGATTTAAAATTTGCCAACTTAACACAGACGGCGGCTGTGTTAAGTTGCTAAGAGTGACGTCCTGCAAAGAAATCAGAATAGATCTAGTATTATTTGAAAAAAAAAAAAAAAAAACATGAACATGATTCCGGAATAGATCTGTCCTGAGCATCCACTACGCTAAATACAGGGTGTAAGGGACAGGTTTCCGAAAACTTTAAGGGCTTGCTCAGTAGACGAAACTGAACAACTTTCCACAAGAAAAAAAACGGCTTCTCCATACAAACTGTCCAATCAAATTTATAATTTTGTATGGAGAAGCCGATTTTTTTTTTCGTTTCCTGAAAAAATGTCTTGTGGAAAGTTGTTCAGTTTCGTCTACTGAGCAAGCCCTTAAAGTTTTCGGAAACCTGTCCCTTACACCGTGTATATCATTGGCACTTAAGGACAATTTACTAGAAATAACTAGATTTGTCACAATATCATGAAAATCCTGACTTCTATAAGGCAAAGACATTCTGTAACGCTACGAGCCTTGTCGGCGAGCAGACCTTCGCGGGCGCGATAACTAGGCTAGCAGAGTAGCCTGAGTGAACCTGAGCGCGGTCGGCGGTCGGCTGACGTCGATGTCGCAGTTAAAGTTAGTAACTAAACCTGGCAAGAGATGTTATACCACGAGGCCACAAAAGTCGCACCCACTCTGCCCTGGGACACCGCGTAGTGCCCCTGATACCATAACGTCTACACCGTCGCGGATGGCTCCCCACACCAGCACAATTTCCCCTCTCGCCTCGGAGGAAAACCAACCCTCCTGGTAAAATTCTACCCGGTAACCGCTGCTGATTCACTGGTATACATCATATACGCAGTCAGTGCAGCGTATACTACGAAAAATATAGTCAAATTACTTTGCCATATTATTTTCAGCTCCTGAAATATTTAGTCATATATTTTAGTGCTTAAATAATAACTGTGTGACGTCGTCGGCAGGTGCTGCGCGACTTGGAGGTGGCGCTCCGGCTGACGGAGCCGGCTGGGGGCGCGGGGGCCGGAGCGGGGGGCGCCGGGGGCGCGGGGGCCGGGGCGGGGGGCGCGGGCGAGCAGGCGTCGCCGCGGCGGCGCTCGCCCGTGGTGACGCAGCCGCTGGCCACGGCGTGACCGGCGCCGGCGGGCCGCTAGCCGCCCCGGCACCCGGCACCCGGCACCCGGCACCCGGCACCCGCCGCACCGCCGCACCCCCGCACCCGCACCGCACCGCACCGCACCCGCGCCCGGAGTGCCTTCCCTCGCGTCGCGCGACGCGCGCACGAGTTGAGAGAATTGTTAATTCTATTGTAAATATTTCGATCTGTTAAGTAGTTTTAGGTGATTACGATTAGTTTTATTATAATTTGTGATCGCTTCGGTTGTAAATAAAAGTGATATTTGTTTAACTAATAAACTGAGAGCTTTATGACTTCTACTTTTTATTTCGTTTTAAGACAGACCTGGACCTGTTTTCCAAGCTAAAATCCTAACCTATATTCTTTATTTAGTGCGCGAAATAGAGCATTTTCTCTTAAAGTTTGTCCTTTGTTTATTATTATTATTATTTTGGGGTAAAGGGGTATAGGACCAAAGGAGAGCCCTATTGGATCATTGCGACCTGGGTAGATCTATTGTGATCACTGCCCCTGTTATATTATATCCTCAAGGCCAACAGTTTTAATGAACTGTAGGATGCACTTGGGATCGAGTTCCCTAATGACCTCTGGAGTTACCATCGGTCCACCTAGAGATCGGCTTCTGGCTTAGACCAGTGCCTCGCACTCGCAGAGTATATGAAGAGGAGTTTCCTCTTCCTCGAGGCAGAATCGGCACTCGTCCGTATCTGCAAGCTTCATTTGATTGAGATGTTTGTTTAGCTTGCTGTGACCAGTTAGAGTTCTGACTAGAATCCTAAGTCCAGGCCTAAGAAGTCGTAGTGCTCCCGCGAAAAATCAGATATGACGCTTTCGAATGCTTTTGGCCTGGGGCACTAGCCTAGAGTGTTCTACTTTGTTCCTTAGCCCATTCCTGCAGCATTCTTCTTCCGGTGCAAAGAGGCGCTCCCACTGTTGATTCGGGTCCAATAGCTGGTGCCTCTGCTCCGTTCCTAGCTAGCTCATCTGCTATTTCGTTCCCCTTGATACCACTGTGCCCGGGCACCCAACATAAGGTGACTTTGTTGTACCTTCCTAGCTGATTAAGTGCATTGGCGCACTCAAGGGTAAGTTTTGAATCAATCTCATGTGATTTCAGTGCCATAAGGGCTGCCTGACTATCCGAGCATATGATTATGGTTCTATTTTGATAGGACCTCAGAAGGTTTTCTTGCACGCATCTTATTATTGCGTACATCTCTGCCTGAAATACCGTCGGCGAGCCACCGTCCATAGCACGCAGAATGGCCATCCTGGCCTCTTTCTGTACATGGATGTGCAGCGGTTTGAGGTTTAAAATAGCCTCTAGTGCTGCAGTGGGAGTTGATGAGATTGAGTTTGTAGCCATTCGACAAGGAATTCTTTGTAGGCTGTTAAGTGCAGTGAAGCATGTCGACTGTCTGGTCTTACTGTGCCACGCTGCACATCCGTAGGCAGCCATCGGCCGCACTATGGATGTGTACGCCCACAGCACCGATTTGGGCTGCAGCCCCCACCGGGATCCCACCAGCCGACAGCATGCACCTAGCGCTATCTTAGCCTTCCTTACGACATGGTCAATTTGTTTATTCCAGGTAAGTTTGTCATCTAGAATTACTCCTAAGTACTTAACTTCCCGTGAAAATGGTATAGTCCTGCCAAATAGAGTGGGAGGCGTTAAGCCCTCTATTTTCCTTTTTTTGGTGAAGGGGACTATAATTGTTTTCCCTGCATTTACTGAGAGCTGGAATTCGTTACACCACCGTTCTATCCTGAAAAGGGCCTGTTGCAGTTGTTCTGAAATAGCAGAGGGACACCCCCCCCCCCCCACTATTGAAACAACCAGATCATCTGCATAGCCCTGTGTGTCCAGGTTTGCTCCGTTGAGCTCTTCAATCAGACAGTCAACCACAAGAGACTATTCTAGAAAAATGAAAATAAAAATATTTTATTCGAAGTAGGTGGTAGCAGTGTACACTTTTCGAACGTCATTCTTTTATCTACCTAATACGAGGTTCCTACCACTCTCGGAACTCGTATACTCGTAGAGAAGACAAAACTCCGCCCTGCGGGCAACTTCGTGTTAGTCTCACTTCCAGGGTATCTCCTAGTAGTCTTGTTTTGACTGTCCGATTAGTCAACATTGACTTAACCTAGTTTATTGTAGTCAAGTCAATGTTCCGCATTTTCATACATTTCAGTATAACGTCAGTTGAGGTGTTATCAAAAGCTCCCTCAATGTCTAGAAAGGCGCAGAGGGCAATTTGCTTTTGATCTAGTGCTCTCTCTATTCTATCGGTAAGCTCCATCAGGGCCGTTTCCGTAGACCTGCCTTTCTGATATGCGTGTTGTTTCGCATGCTGAGGTCGCTCCAATAGGTAAGATTTTTTTTTTTTTTTTTTTTTTTTTTTTTATGTGATAAGGAAGGCAAACGAGCAAGTGGGTCACCTGATGGTAAGTGATCACCACTGCCCATAGACACCTGCAACCCCGGTGGGGATTGCAGATGCGTTGCCAACCTAGAGGGCTAAGATGAAATGCCTCTTGTGCCTGTAATTTCCTCGGCTGTCTTACTCTCCACACCGGAACACAACAGTGCAAGCACTGCTGCTTAGCGGCAGGATTAGCGAGTAAGATGGTGGTAGCGATCCGGACGGACCTCGCACAAGGTCCTACCACCCGCATAGATTCCCTAATGTGCACGTTAATGACCTTCTCCATTGTTTTTAGTAGAAAAGAAGTGAGACTTATAGGTCGGTAGGACTTGGGCTGTGACTTCTGACGATCTCCGGCCTTAGGGATGTACTCTAACCATGGTCCACTTGTGGGGTATAGTGCCCCAGGCAAAACTGGCTTTGAATATTTTCGTCACCACTGGAAGGACGGTATTCAATGCCCGGTTGCAATAGGGCTGGGAAAATTCCGTCCTTCCCACCGGTTTTAAAGGGCTTGAAGCTATCAATAGACCATCTAACCCGGTCGGGTCTGAATACAACCAAGGCCATCCTCCAGTCCTCAGTCTTCGGTCTAGCCTTAGACTGAGCCGTGCTGACAGGTGAGCCTCGCGTTGACCACGTCCGACCCTGGAAAGTACACTTCTGGCAGCAGCTGAAGGGTCTCCCTAGGCGTGGTAGTAAAATTTCCGTCTGGTTTCTTAAGGAATCCCAGATGATTAGAGGGAGTTTTGGCCATGATCTTATATATTTTGGCAACATGTGCAGCTCCTTTGATCTCCTCGCAGAAGCCGCGCCATGACCTCCTCCTGGCTTTCCTAAGTTCTTTATTAAATCCCGTAAGGGCTCTACTATATGCATTCCAATTCCCAATCCACCTTAGCCCTGTTGAATAGGGCCCGGGCGGACTGCCTGAGTTTCTGTAATCTGCCGTTCCACCGTGGTACGTTTCGGTTAGTAACTATGGTTTTAAGGGGACAATTTTCGACATAGGCATCGACAATACCAGCAGTTACAGCATCAACCGTGTATTCTAGTTGATCCCTAGTTTTGATGGATTTACTTATCGTACTGAGGTTCTCTTTTAGGTCGTTGCAGTAGCCGTCCCAATTCGTAGCCCTACAGTTGTGATAGGATTCTACACTTAAAGTTTTAGTTAAGGTTAGATTAAATCTAATAAGCCTGTGATCTGACATAGATACTGCATTGCTTACATGCCAGCTATTTATACGGTCAACAAGCCGATCCGTACAAATAGTGATATCTAAAACCGCCTGTCTAGCGGACGTTACGAACGTCGGTGCGTTGCCCACATTTGAACCGTTTAGGCGCATAATGGTAAAAGCGCAAAACGGTAAGTATTAAAAAAATGGTAAAAGAGCAAAACGGTAAAAGCGCAAAATAGTAAAAGCGCTAATTGGTAAAGGAGCAAAATGGTTAAAGAGCAAAATGGTAAAAGCACAAAACGGTAAGTCTTTCATTACTGTTGTACGGAACGTACATTATTTTATGTTGCCTACTCAGCGACCTACTGTCGGCGTGTGTCGCCGCCGCCGCGCATAATTTGTAACTTAAGTAGTGTACAATAAAACTCCTAATAAACAACACGCGTGTCCATATTTTAACTAACTCAATAACTTCTGTGCACTCAAACACCGTTTTCCTGTGGACTAAACAACGGTTAACTAACTAAGAGGATAGGAGCTGCAAATTGTGGTTCCTACATCCTTTTTGGTCCTTCGAACCTTTAAGTTAAGTGTTGTGTGACTACTGTGATAGCGAATCGGTACAGTCGGCCTCCCACAAGCGGGTCTCACCGACCGTATTGAGAAGGCGCACATATCACGGTGTGATCACGCACGCTGACGTCATCAACTGCTTCAAGGACCTGACTACGGAAAGGAACTTGAAGATTACCTGAAGATTTCGGAAACTCCAGACCTTCAGATCGGAACCAACTTAACCTATTGGTAAACTGCCACTCATATAACTAGGTATATAACTGTACTATATGCTTAACAACCGTCTACGATGGCGGAACCCGACATGGAAACTTTAACGAACGAATTATTGGACAAACTTTTTGATAAACAACAACATTGTTTTGAAAACATACTGCGCTTAGTAACTAACTACAAGAAAGACAGTGCTACGAGGAAGACATCAGAATACCTCACGTCTCGCTTGGAAACACTAGAGGCTCATTGGGAAGAGTTTCGCTGTAATGACGGCACCCTGCAAAAAAGCAAGAACAAAGAGGTAAAATACTTCGAAAACAAAACGTACGAGCGAACTAAACAGATGTATGAAGAAATGAAGAATGACATTGGCACCAGGAAGCTGGGTCTCCTGGCAAACCAACAACAACTGGAGCCACAGGAAACTAAAGAAAACAGTGAACCAAACTATCCAGAGGAACTCAGCCCAGAGCACAAAAAACTCCTCAAACAACAAATGTTTAACTTCCACGCCTTTACAAGGATTGTTGAAAAAATGGAAATGAACAAGGAAATAATTGAAAAATGGGAGCTGGACGACAACTTGAACATTTTAAACAGTAAGTGGGAAACTATAGATAAAATCCACTGGGAACTAGATTTTGAACTGAAAGGTAACACCTGGAAAGAATATAACCTCCAGTATCGCCACCTGGAACAAAGATATGACACGATGAAGAAATCCCTAAACCAAAAAATATGGTCTAGTTCCCACTACAACAAAACTACGCCAAAAATGGATATTCCATTCTTCTCAGGTGACTATAACCAATGGATGTCCTTCCGTGACCTATTTCAGGAGACAATACATAACAACCCTATACTTACCAAATCACAGAAGATGCAGCACCTGAAAACCAAACTGAAAGGTGAAGCCGAGAAGTTAATCCAGCATCTCAACATCAGTGCTGAGAACTATGATTCTGCATGGAAAATAATTGAACATCGATATGAAAATAAAAGACTAATATTCTCCTCTTACGTTAACTCGCTGCTCAACTTACCGTGTATTCAGCAACCGTCAGCTCAAAATATCAAAAAACTACACGATACTACAATAGAAAGTTTGAATGGACTACACAATTTGGGACTGGAGTTGGAATCGTGGGATCCCCTTATTGTACATCTGTTACTACAAAAACTGGACTCTAATACCTACGCAGACTACATACAAGGACTGCATAACCCGAGGGAACTACCTAACTTGCAGGAGTTTATCGATTTCCTGGAATCGAAGTTTATGGCATATGAAACTCTAAAACAAGGCCAAACTTCACAAAAAACAACTTTCATGCAGTCTAAGTTCCAGACCACACCACCGCAACGTCATAATTTTAAATATAATTATAATGAACGGAGGTCATCAAACTTTAAGAAGCCAGAAAAGTGGACAAAATCATACTTCACTGCCTTTGGAAATTGCCCACTATGCAAAAGGGATCATATTCTTATGAACTGTAACTCATTTTTAAATATGAATAATAAAAACAGAAACGAGGCGGTTGCGAAACTACAAATATGCAAGAATTGCTTATTTAGCCACGGCGAACAACAATGCACATCAAACAAAAAGTGTAAATTATGTGACAAGGCGCATCATACACTACTACATGATGACCTACATAATAACTCAACACAAAAAACACAGAACGTAACTCCTTCACCCTCAACCTCTAAGGCCTCTAACCACGTCAGCTCAGATAATGAAGAAGTACTTTTGGCCACCGTCCAACTAAAAGTGAAGAACTCGGAAGGGAGTTACGTAACTTTACGCGCCCTGCTGGACCAAGGGTCCCAAGTTACACTTATAACGGAGAACGCTGCACAGAGACTTAGACTACCGAGACGTAAGATGAACGCTGTCGTAACCGGAGTCGGCGCTAACACAGGGAACTGTAAGGGCCTTTTAACATTGGAATGTAAATCAATCCACTCTGATTTTACATTCGAAACTGAGGCTCTCGTTATGAATAAACTTATTAAAAATTTGCCGAACTCTAACTTTAAAACTTCCAACTGGGGTTATCTACAAAATTTAAAACTGGCCGACCCAGATTTTAACGTACCCGGCCCTATCGACATCTTACTTGGAGCAGACATCTACTCGAAAATCATTGATGATGGAGTCCTGCGCCACGACCTCGCCTCCCCAGTTGCACAACACACCAAACTAGGGTGGATACTAAGCGGAAGCGTCAAAACTTTTAACTGTCTAGTTACACTCAACGAGCTAGACTCCCTTACTAAATTCTGGGAAACCGAGGAAATCTCATCCCAGGACCAACTAACTACAACAGAAAACTTCTGTGAAACATACTTCGTTGAAACAACAGAGAGAATGAGCACTGGTCAATACATCGTCAAAATGCCAGTCAAGAACGACATTGAAGAAAAACTTGGAAAAAGTAAACCACAGGCTATCTCCCAATTTCTCCAACTTGAGAAAAAGATGGCAAGACAACAACATTTCGCTCAACTTTATAAAAATTTCATTAAAGAATATATGGAACTGGGTCACATGAAACCCGCTGAACGATTATCTAACACTAAACTTGAAGCTTTTTTACCTCACCACGGTGTACTACGCGAAGGGTCAACTACCACCAAACTCAGAGTCGTCTTCAACGCATCAATGCCTACCAGTTCTAAACACAGCCTGAATGACCTCATGGAAAAGGGTCCTAATCTTCAAAAGGATATCTTAACTCTGATACTCACATGGAGAACCTACAAGTACGCACTGACAGCCGATGTTGAAAAAATGTTCAGAGCCATTTTCCTACATCAAGATCAACAAACTTTACAAAAAATAATTTGGAGATTTACACCTAACGAACCACTACGGGAATGGCAACTGTGCACCGTTACCTATGGGACGAAAGCGGCACCCTTCCTAGCTATGCGCACCCTACAACAACTTGCCATAGATGAAGGACATAATTTTCCGCTGGCTGAAAATGCACTAAAAAACCAATTCTACATGGATGACGTCATAACTGGTACCCAAACTATTGAAGACGCAAAGGCACTGCAAAATCAACTCTATTGCCTATTGCAGATAGGCGGATTTACACTGCGCAAGTGGGCTAGCAACGAACCCGCTATACTGCATGAACTAACCGATAAAGAAAAAGCGCAAGAACACATATTTAATTTCAAACAAGACGAGCCAACTAAAACCTTAGGTATTGGTTGGAATACACAAAAGGATGTCTTATGTTACAACTTGACATTACCTTCGCAAAATAAAACGAAGTATACCAAACGGACACTGTTATCCGAAATAAGCAAGATATATGACCCCCTCGGCTGGATTTCACCTGTAACGGTCAAAGCCAAACTTCTTTTCCAAAACGTCTGGAAAAACAATATCCAGTGGGATGAACTCGTCTCAGAGGAGATAACAAAAGAATGGGTGTCTATTCGCAATGAACTAACAAACATACTAAACATAGAAATTCCAAGGTGGATAAATGTGACGTCACACACTATCGAGCTGCTTGGATTTTGCGATGCCAGCGAAAAGGCATACGCCGCCGTCGTGTACAGCCGAACAATCGACGAGGCGGGCCGTGACGTCATCACACTACTTACTGCAAAAACAAAAGTGGCTCCATTGAAAAAGAAAACTTCCTTACCACGGCTTGAACTCTGCGGCGCGCTTCTTCTTGCTAAACTAATAGAGAAAGTGAAAACTTCCCTCGCTAACTTCAACTTGAAAATTAATTGTTGGACAGATTCGCAAGTACTATTAGCCTGGCTCCAAGGATCTAACACAAAATGGCAAGCTTACATAACTAATAGAACCGCCCAGATAAATAACATTATACCTACAAACAAGTGGCGCCACGTAAGCAGTAAGGAAAACTCAGCTGATTGCGCGACTAGGGGCCTCCTACCGTCGCAACTACGTACCTTTAACCTTTGGTGGGAAGGTCCTCAATGGCTCAAAACCTGGAAAGAAGACACAGACAACACAAAAACTTACTCAACTGAAAAGGATAAACTGTTACAAACTTGCGCTGTACAAAAACAAATGCGCTGTACAGAAATAATAAAGCGGCTGATTGAGCGCTGCAGCAGCTTTACGCGCATTACACGATGTCTCGCCTGGGTATTACGTTTCAAAACAATAGGTACTACGTCACAAGAAACGATCAGCTGAAACTAACTTAGCGTTGAATGAATTGGATGACGCAACCACGCTCCTTATCAAGTCTATACAACAGGAATACTTTCACGAGGACTTGGAAAGTATTAGAAAGACTGGAACCGTAACATCGAAGAGCAAAATTTTGAACTTATCTCCCTTCATAGACAATCAGGGGATCTTGAGGGTCGGAGGACGCTTACAACTGTCTTCTCTACCAGAAAACGCGAAACATCCGGCTATTCTTCCCCGCGACGGACGTTTAACGAAACTTGTGATCGAACATGCACATAAACAATCTCTACACGGTGGCGCTCGGATTACACTAGCGCAAACGAGACAGCAATACTGGATCATCGGCGGAAATAGAGCCGTGAAAGCTATTGTCCGGTCCTGTATCAGATTTCACCGCTTTAAATCAACTACAAGCGAACAGATCATGGGTAACTTACCTGCCGTACGAGTCACACCTTCGCGCCCTTTTACTTACACTGGCGTAGACTATACAGGTCACGTGGACGTGAAGTTGAACCGTGGAAGAGGAGTGAAAACTAACAAAGGGTACATCGCCATCTTCATATGCATGACAACTAAAGCTGTTCACATTGAACTTGTGTCCGATCTCAGTTCACAAGCATTCATAGCCGCCCTGAAGCGCTTGTGTGCCAGAAGAGGCACCCCTAAACATATCTATGCGGACAACGGCACTAACTTTAAAGGAGCCGCGAAAATTCTACAACAAGAATTCATAAACTATAAAACTATGACGTCATCTGAATTATTCAACAATATCAACGAACTACGCATCGAGTGGCATTTCATTGCTCCGCGATGGCCATCGGCTGGCGGACTCTGGGAAGCCGCCGTTAAGTCTATGAAACACCACCTTGTACGAGTTATGGGCGACCAGAAACTAGACTTTGAACAACTAACAACTTTGCTAGCTCAAATAGAGGCTTGCATGAACAGCCGCCCACTTTGCCCGCTGACTGAAGATCCTGAAGATCTACATTATCTAACTCCAGGTCACTTCCTAACTGGAAGCCCAATGATGTCACTGCCTCAGGAAGACCAAACTGAAAGCTCTCTTGATTTGAGAAACAGATGGAAAATCATAGAGCTAATGCACCAACATGTCTGGAACCGCTGGTCTAAAGAGTACCTGCATCAACTTCAAACCAAAAGCAAATGGCTTAAACCAAAACCGAACTTGGAAAAGGGAGACTTGGTGCTCATCCAAGAGGATAACATCCCCCCTGGAAAGTGGGCCATGGGTCGCATCTTGGACTTGCATCCCGGAAAAGATGAGTTCGTTCGAGTAGTCACACTGAAAACTCAAGGAAACATCCTAAAACGGCCTGTGACAAAAATATCTCCTCTGCCTAAAAATGAGTATTACGAACATCCACTCAAACAAGGTGCCAAAAACGATGCGTCACCAAACATGTCGCCGGTCACCCGATCGCCGCCGCCGCCGGCGCCACCGCGAGTACGTGGTAAAGTAGGTAACTACTTTACCGTATTGTTTACATTGTTAGCATTGTTTACATTAATATCAACATCAAGTGGGCAGCCAATTACTACAAGCTACAAGCTTACGCCGATAGAGGGCAACAGTCCCGTCTATTTCGATGAACTTGGTGCAATGCAGATGATACACGACGAATGGACATTGTTAGTGTATTACAACATAACCACTTACTGGCAAGGAATGGCACAAATTACAAAATATGTTACCAAACTGGACCATCTTTGTAAACGAATGGAACTACAGCCGTGTATACCAGTCATCGCCCAACTTCAACATGAACTGCAGCAACTGAGTGACTACAATGCTCTTCTTTTATCTCCCCACTTGAGCCGGAAGAAGAGAGGGTACATAAATGGCATCGGGAGTATAGCCCGAACACTTTTTGGCGTTTTAGATGAAGAATTCGCCAAAAAGTACCATCAAGATATCAATAAGATACAAACTAACGAGAACTACCTGTTAGAATTAATCAAAAATCAAACTAGTAATGTGGAAGCTGAGAACGAAATTGTGAAAAACAACGAAAATTTTATAAAACAGCAAATTGAAACTATTCATGATTTTTTTACAAGAACTAATGACACCATGTCAAAAATTGTTTACAAAGTTGAAGTTATGGCCACTATGAACGACTTCAATGCAGCAGCGCTCACTGTTTCAATGATACTTACCAACCTGAAACGAACTCAAGACATGCTACTTCAAACTTTGACCAACCTTTACAACGGGCACTTAAATGTACATCTTTTTACACCAAAACAGTTGGTCTATCAACTACATATCATCGCTGCGAAAGTGTCAAAGGGCTTGTCGCTGCCGATAAAAGATAACAACATCGAAGATAACATAAAAGATATCTACAAACTTTTGTATGTCAGAGCTCGAATAACACCTACGTATCTCCTGCTAGAAGTACACATACCGTTAACTAGCGACGACGAGTACATGATCTACCACCCCATTGCTCTTCCAATGAACGCGACTAACCAGCGATACACAGCAGTGGCACTAAGCTCGCCGTACTTTGCAGTTTATCTGAAGAACAATGCATACTTCACTTTAGAAGAGAAAGACCTGGAGCACTGTGTACAGATTAACGAAGGCAGATATGTATGCAATAGAAACTACCCTGTTACTAACTTGCGAAGCACACACGCTCCGTGTGAAGCACAGATATTCACTCAACAGACCAGCATAAACTGTAACACATTATCACAATCATGTGTTGAAAGATGGATCAAACTTAACAAGCCCAACAGATGGCTCCAAATATGCTGCAACTCGTGCCAAGCTCGAATTATCTGTGAAAACGGGATATTTACAACAAAACTAACTAAAGTAGGAGTTCTAGACCTGAATGAAGGATGTGTACTGCAGAAAGATGATACAACAGTTTATGCTTATAACCATTTTGGAAGTAAACTAAACTTGAAACCTGATATCCCAGAGATAACCGACTACAATATGCAGTACAATAAACTTTCGCCATTTAACATAAGCGGCATCCAGCTATCACAACTACCTGATAGAGAAGAAAGTCACAAAAATCTGGACACAAGATTGAAATTGCTGAAAGAAAACGAACAACTACCTAACCACATAACAACACACGACGTACACCAATACATTGTCTTGTATTTGGTCCTGGGAGGACTTGTGATAGCTGCCGTATACTTGATAGCGAGGCGCTGTAAAAGAATGCGTCCAGAAAGAAACACAGCGGCACAGCAGAACTATCAAGACCGTAGTTCCTCGGAGAGCGCCGACCAACAACCTCAGGAAAGCTTCGAGATGCAACGACGAACCGGAAGCTGCGACGTGTGCCCACAACGCAAAACTGACCGTAGATTTAGTTTTAATATGTAATTTTGTAACTTTTATATGTTAACTACTTAACTAGCTATTTTATGTATGCTATTTTAACTTTCATTTTTACTTTTATCTCTTTACTTTGTTTGCTCTCCCAGCATGTACGGAACGTACATTATTTTATGTTGCCTACTCAGCGACCTACTGTCGGCGTGTGTCGCCGCCGCCGCGCATAATTTGTAACTTAAGTAGTGTACAATAAAACTCCTAATAAACAACACGCGTGTCCATCTTTTAACTAACTCAATAACTTCTGTGCACTCAAACACCGTTTTCCTGTGGACTAAACAACGGTTAACTAACTAAGAGGATAGGAGCTGCAAATTGTGGTTCCTACAACTGTAGCAAACTGACATGATAACATGTTAATTGATAATATTACGATTTATTTGCCCCTAATTTTTATGAGTGGTTATTAGATGAAGCCAAAATAAAGTAAATTTCTTTTTTATTTTCTTTATATTTTTTTCTGTTGTAAAAGGTAGCAAAAAGCTGACAGCCTAGCTGATGGAAATTGCTTAGACGGGAGTTCTGACTCACTCAAAGGCTAACAAAAATAAAATATTAATAAAACATCAATTATATACAAAGTTTAACAAACTTGTATACATATAAGGTGCTTCCAAAATACAGAATGTTGTTTTGGTCGACAACAAGCTTTTCAGGGGTGATAGTATACATGATACTGATGCCGAAAAAAATATAAAAATGGTACCTTATATTTTCTTAAGAAAAATTTAAAAAATAATTATTTATGGTATCCTTGTTTCCTTGCGTAACGTATTTTAACAATGAACGGTTGCGTAGCAATGAGGTGAGATGTGCGGGGTGCGCGAGGGACCCCGGCTGCGGCAGCGGCCGCGGCGGCGCGAGCAGTCTGCCGCGTGCCTCCGCGCCGAAACTGCGTCTCATTTTCTCAGTGAGAGCAAGCGCCTCTGCGCGTGAACTTACGCTTTTATACGGCCTACGGCTATGATCAGGAACAAGTCTTTATTCAATAGTCAATAGTCGTAAACTGAACTCAAACTCAAACTCAAAATGTTTTTTATTTAAGTAGATGCTTTACACATGCTTTTAAATCGTCAATATTTTTTTCTACCTAGTACAAAGTCCCTACCACGCGGGACTTGTATACTGTACACTGAGCGATGTAGATTTACATTTCGTGTGATGTAAATCAAGTGGAGTGTGTGAGATTTGGATTGACGTCGCGCCGCCGTAACGTGTTACGCAATAAAAACATTATTATTTACAAACTCCGCAAATCGTGTTCTTCCAAAAAACATCCCATGCTGAAGGTAGAGCCTAAAGTAGACAACAGTTCAAGGTAGAAGCTATCTTGGAATACTTCTCCCGACAGCCACGTTTATGTAAGTGTCATTGACCTTTTTGTAGGAAAATACGTGAATGAGCCGGCCGTCATTGACTGACTGCTCGAACATGCGTTTTGATAATTTTGGGAAAATTTTCCCAAATGTCATTTTTTTTCAGTAGAATCAATTTATAAAAAAAATAATAGGTATATTCAGAACAAGTATTTTTTGTACTTTCATCCCTTAGAAGGCCGTTGTCGACCAAAATAACACCCTGTATATGCCACCGCTGCAAGTAAGAGTCATGCATATAGATTACAATAGTAAAAAAAAACGTGCCCCGGAGTCGTTAAATTGATTTGGGAGACTAAACAACTTTTTTTTACTTTGATTCAATTTTGCACAACACGGTCCGTCAAGTACGTCATGAAGTCATGAATGAACTCGATGTCATTTCACCGAATGAAAGCAACGCACGCTCGTACCTCTTTTTACAAGTTAATTTAGTGCAATGACGTAGGAGATAATGGACATGGCATACCTACAGAAAAAGCGTGCATACCTAAACTTGCTGAGAAACGAAAATGGTCGTTCGGCATAGTGCATACCCATTATATGAGATATGGTTTTATCGATATCACCGGCATGCAGAGAATGAGCGTCTATTTTTTTTGTACTCTACTCGTACATAAATCGCAACTGATGGCGAACTTTCGATTATTTTATTATTATTTGACGATAATGGTCAAAATTGACTAAACTAGAGATGGGCAATAACAGATTAACGAAATGAAACAAGAAATTAATTATATTGGTTTTATCAGTTAATTAGTATGTAAATGGTCTGTAATCACCAATATAATTACTATCTACTGTGTCTTTTACACTTAAACAATAAAAGGCAAAAAGTAGGAGACAGAAGATGTGAAATGAGTGTAGATGGCTCGTGTCTTGCAGCGCTATAGGTGTAGGTATTCAAAATAAAGATAAATATTCGGAACTGTATTTTAATTTACAGCTTGGCCGTAGAGTTGAAAAAAAATTAATGATAGCGCTGTTGGATGCGAGCAGCACAGGACCGGTCGGTGTGGAAATCCTTTGGGGAGGCCTTTGTCCAGCAGTTGACTTCTTTCGGCTGATGATGATAATGGCGCCACTATCGCTTACATTCCAACATTTAATACTACAATCTAAATGAATTTAATACTTGCAGGTTTTTAATATAAAATAAAATTACTTTTCATCATTGTATTCAATAGTTTGTTTTCTGCATCCCTATAACTATATGAATGGGAAAATAAACAAGCCTAGGACATTTAAAGAAAATTTATTTAGTTTTATTCACATAAACATTCTGGTCGAAATAAATAACTTGATGATTTACACCTGATATGGCATCAACATTGTCATCTTCAGAATTTGAGCTGCTGTCACTGCTTTCCTTGGTGCCACTGGGTACGAATCCTTTAGCTGTTCCAGGACGTACAATAATACAATGTTTTCCTCTTAAAACATCATGCTTAATGCCTTTCAGATTTTTCTGTAATCAGAATTTAACATTATATTTAGGAAGAATGCCGTGCCTGACGAAATTGATCAACATTATTAAGTCGCGCTATGTATATGTATCGCGCTTATCCACTTTTTTCCATATTATGTAAACAGAACAACGAAGAGCATTTCGAATCGTCGGCTACCAGGATATTTCAGATCGGCTTGACTCCTTGGCGCTGCGTAGAGATGTAGCCTCATGTAGGGGTGTCTATGGGCGACGGTAATCGTTTACCATCAGGTGATCCATCTGCTCGTTTGCCAACTCTGCCATAAAAAAAATGTAAACAGAAATAACTGAGGGATTATATGACTGACTGTAAATTTGTGAATAAAATTCACCACTGACAACACTCTTAATCATTAAGTACTAACGTGGGTAGGTATACTTACCATTAAAAATCTTAATGGTACAGCTTCATCATGCAATGTTGTTTTGTCCAATGTGCGGTAAACATGATTCATGGAAATGAAGCGAACAGATGTTGATGGCTTTTGATGATGTTTTCTATGCCAATTGCTGCCAACCACTTTTTCTTTTTATATTCACTTCGGGGAAGCCTAAAAAAAATATATGTAAGTAACTTTTTCTAAAATTCATCATCATCCTACATAAATATCGATGTCTAAAAGAGTCCCGAAGAACAACACTAGCCACGTTAGAGCCGAAAAATATTTTAATAAAATAAAGTTAAAAGACAGACTGAAATTATATTGAAAAGCTACTTTCGGTTATTTATATCGCTTATCTTCTGCATTAAGACAAATACGTAATTTAGTTTGTGAAAATAAGGTATATTTCAACAAGATAACAATACGTACCGGTGCAGTGTAATGTTCGGCCGATTTCGGCTCATTTTGATGCCACATCCTGTAACACTACAATTAGGCATCTTAAATACTGTGTTGTTTCACTTAATTTATTATTTTCGGATGCTTTGTTTAACCATATTTAACAATTTTCAATTAAAACACTCGCGAGCGAAGGCACTTTGACAGCTTATGTACCAGTGACACCGAGAAACGAGAATGGCGAATCGGCCGCAAATAGGTATTTTGCTGACGTCACGAAAACAAAGTTGCCATTTTGTAAAGGACAAAAATATTGTTGTCCTTTTTTTACTGAGAAGAATTACATAAGTTAGAAAGAAATAAAAGTATATTTTAGAATTCGCTATCAAAATGGCCCATATTTGTATAACTGATTGTTCATATAGACAAATATTTCATGTCCTCTAGTTTCTTTGGTCTGAGATTTAGTGAACAGCTGATTGTCTTTAAATTAAATGTAGAGCAGAATAAACAAACTTACCAGTTATTAAAACGGCTTATTCACGTAACAAGGTGATAAACTTACTATCGCACTTTGACAGGCTTTGGACTGTTAAATTACGTACTGTAAAGTATCTGTTAATAAAAAGTTTTAGGTAGGTAAGGCATCTACTCAAGAGAAGATGCGTAAAATTAAAAAGAACGTGTATTACAGTAAGTAACTTGGCGTTGGCGTGTTTCTAAGTTCATCACCTTATTTACAAGGATTTGCACAACACAACACTAGTGGCTGGCTGACTCACACCAAACCTCTGTTCATATGGGTTTATGGCATGCGCAGGGATGTTATTTGCACTCGCGGTAGCAGAGTATCAATCACCTTATTTCAAGCTTTTTCACAACACAACAGTTTTACACAACACAGTAAAGTTCTCGAGTGGCGACCGCGCACTGGAAGACGCAGGGTGGGCAGGCCCCCAACTCGGTGGACCGACGAAGACCTGGTGAAGGTTGCGGGAAGCCGCTGGATGCGTCTCGCACAGAACCGGTCGGTGTGGAAATCCTTGGGGGAGGCCTTAGTCCAGCAGTGGACGTTTTTCGGTTGATGATGATGACACAACACAACACTGGTGGCTGACTCTTACACCAAAACTTTGCTCATACAGGTTTACGGCATGCGCAGGGATGTTATTTCACTCGCGATCAGAGACTCTTGATTCGTATGTACGTCTGGGTGACATGATTAGCTCACTCGCGGACAGGGGCGATGCAAAACGATCGCGTCACGCCTGCGCATCACCGCTGCGCATAGCGCACTGACCTCTGACCTGAAGGGCGCGCGGGCGCCAACCGCCCCCGCCCGCCGGGTCGCGCCCCGCTCCCGCGCGAGTATGCGAAAGGGTGCGGACAGATCAAAGCCTTTTGCAGCATGACTATAGAGATGGGTTTTTGCCCGGGCAATTTTGGGTAAATGCCCAATGAACGTCCATTTATGCCCAATAAATGCCCAATTTGTATGGCGCAAAAGGACGTTTATTGGGCATTTATTCAAAATGCCCAAAAATGCCCGGGCAAAAACCCATCTATAAGCATGACACAAGTGCCGAATTTGTTTGATGTGTTACGCAGTTTTCGCGCGCCTAGGTTTCATTCAACACAATACGGGATGGCTTAATAAAGTAAAGAAAGGACACGTTTCACTTTGTGCCTGGACATGTTATCAGGGACGTATTTTCCATAGGGTCATTCGGGCGAACGCCCGGGGCGGCCTGTCCCAAGGGGCGGCCCGCCCATTTCTCCAATAGCTTTTATTTTTTAACTTGCTGACTGCGAAAAATTATAGGTAATGTAGAATTTACACGGGCGCGGGAGTCTCGATGAGTATTGATCTCTTTCTCGCAGTTGAACCTAGCTAGCTGGACTGTTTGTCCCAGGTATACATATTCATTAACATAACAACTTCGAGTGTAGATTCTCCAACCTTCAGAGGAGTGGTTTTAACACGGATATTTAACATAGTTTTTTGTGTTGTCCCTGTTTTAAAAACCCACTTGTTGGGATGGTGCCTTTGTCATCCAAGATCTCAGCCGTGATCACGATATCGTCAGCGAATCGAAGGTGAGTGATGTACTCGGCGTTGATGTTAATGCCGAGTCCTTTCCAGTCCAGAAGCTTTAAAACGTCTTCCAGGGCAGCGATAAAGAATTTCGGAGATGTAACGTCACCCTGTCTCACCCCACGTTGCAGCCAGTTTCAAATTCTGATCCTGGAGGCAGACCGACATGATGGCACATATTCATACAAGCACTCCAATATTTCGATATATCGATAGTTGATTTCGCACCGTTGAAGAGACTGAAACACAGCCCAGGTCTCGATCGAATCAAAGGCTTTCTCATAGTCTACATACGCCAAGCATAGTGGCCGTTATACTTTTCGGTCTTCTGTATAATCTGCCGCAGTGTATGTATGTGGTCTGTATGTTACTGAAGCCTTTTCGGAATCCGGCTTGTTCGGGACGCTGAACATCGTCAAACCTGCGTACAAGACGATTCATAATGACTCTCAAAAATAGCTTGCAGGCATGGCTCAGAAGTGAGAAGGGTTTATAATTCTTCAGCAGTGTTTTGTCACCCTTTTTGAAGAAGAGCACCACCACACTCCTGTACCATGCTGTAGGCGTTCGTCCCTCGAGCATGATGGAATTAAACAGCCTCTGAAGAGCTATGAGTACCGGTTCTCTACCTGCTTTCAGAAGCTCAGCCGTAATTCCATCATTACCCGGTACGTGCCTTGTTGTTCTTAAGCTGTTTAAGAGCCATTCTAATCTCGAACAGGCTGACGTCTGGGATATCTTCGGTATACTGTCGGGTAAATCTGGTTCTCGGGTCTTCAGCCAGATCACTGACATGTAAGCGTGTGGTCGTGTATAATTGTCCGTAGAACTTTTCAAACTCTTCCAACAGCTCAGGGTTTTACGACATGATTCTTCCCCAGTCTTCAGCTTTGTCAGTTGGCTTCGACCAGCAGACAGGTCTCTTGTGAATACTTTTAACCCTTTATTGCACTCGATAGCCTCTTTAATACGATTAGTATTGAATTGGCATATATCGCGGGTCAAGGACTTGGAGACCTGTCTGTTTAGCCGCCGATACTGACAGCCGCCAACCGCCGATCTTCAGAGGATTTCAGAATCAGGCTCCATCTTTTCTCCATAAGCTTGCTGGTGAGATCCGAGATCCGATTTTTTTTTGGAACGGCTGGTTTTGAAAACCTTATTTACCGTTTACAACCTGTCGTTGTAATCGTCCACATTTTTGCAGTCTCCTAGCCATTCGAAGCGGTTTTGCAACTCGAGCTGAAAGCTTTCGGGTTTTTGGAGCTAGATAGGCGCTGGTCGGAGCGTAGGCTTCATTAGTCGACATCTTTCCAGCTTGGTTTTTAGATTCAATGTGCCTCTTACTATTCGATGATCGGTCTCTGTCTTTATAGAGTTGATTACAGGTCTTTATCAGGCACGAAAAGAATTAAAAATTATATCCGCTCTCGCATGAGTGAGCAATCCTTAATACAGAGGCTGATTTAAGAATGCACTTGATTTTGATGATTTTGCAGAACAAATGTCGCATCGTCGCTTATCGTAATCAGCTAATAAATTCGTTTATTTATTATTATATTTTATTGTTGTTTCCTTTAGCTGTAGAGGGTGAGGGGCGGCCCGATCGTATTCGCCCAGGGCGTGAAAATCTAAAATACGTCCCTGACGTAGTACGAAAAATATAGAAAAATATAGGCTTTCTAGGAAAAATAATGAAAAAAATATTAGAAGCAGGGTTGCGTGGTTCAAGCATAATGTTTTGTCAGCACTTTTTACAATATAAATGGTAACACTGAAGCTTGCAATAGTAGGTCACGTTCAGAAATTATGGCTTCATCCACATATTCTTCAGATGCTTTCTCTGACTCTGATTGACTGAACAACCCTTCTGTTCTGACTTCTGACATTGGTGTACGATTTTTAAAATCTGCGGATATGCCTTGCCTTTTTTACAGGCATAATAGCTGGTTTTCGAGTTACTTGTCGGACAACTAAATTATTAATTTCAATGGTATGTACAAAATCTAGTTTCTGAACGTAAAATGCTCAAAATTGCGCTCGCTTCGCCATCTTGGATAATTTATGTGTTGCGATTGTTAAATCTGAGAAACTAGATGAACCTCGCAACGAAGGTAAATCGAAGGAAATGTACAATTAGAAAAGACTATGTTTCTAATGACTTATTTATGATGTTTAGTACACATACCAGATCCAAGCTCCATAGTCCCGTGAAACGTCTCCTTTATTTTTATGATTGTTATTTTTTTGTATGGAAAAAAAAGAATAGTTTCCGGACATGAATGTCTCATTTTCGTGATCACTATAATATATGATACTTTCTCCCATTTCAGCCGTGGCATATGTTTTAGAGGCATCCTATATTATACAGGTGATATCTTACTCATTGGCCAGCTTTGTATGGGAAGTCCAAAAATGTTTTTTGCGAATTGTCCACAACTGTCTTATACAAAATTATTAATTTTTATGAGTAGAATAGTCGGGGATTTAGTGCGATGAACCGTTTTATTTTGGATCCGGCGCTCAAACTTGGCACAGTTGTTCCCTAGGCCGTTCTGAGTGGATTAAGCCCGGGAGCCATCGGGAGCCATCCCCCGTTTGGCAGGGGGAGGGGGGGAAAGTTTGTTTCTGCCGCGCTCCATTTGTGGGCTTATATCTCCAAAACTATTGGTACTAGGGCAAGTAAGGTATCATTTTCGTATGATTCAAGGATAAGGAATTTATTTCTGTAATAAAAAAAATGACTTCCCATATATAAAAAAAATAATATTTGATAAAACGTATAAAACACAACTACCTTTTTTCCGCATATGTGTCGATTAATTTTTAATGGTCTAAGATATTAGCATGAAAAAAATATGTTCTGAAAGCCACACTTCCTAGCATTATAAAAATATTAATTTCATTAGAATATCATAACAAATACTAAGTGAAAAAAATTAAATTCAATGCGTGTCAGCGTGGTATAAAACGCGCGGTCCGCGCGGTTCTAAATTTCAGCAGTTATATTTCTTCTTTTTTTTCTATGAAACGTATTTTTTTTGTTGCAGAGATGAATTTGTCATCCTTGAAATATCCGAAAATGATATCGGACTTGCCCTAGTACCTATAGTTATGGAGATATAAGCCCCAAAAGAAGCGCGACCCAACAAGTAGATGATGAAGTGTGGATGGTTTTTATCCACATATGTGTCGATTAATTTTTAATGGTCTAGGATATTAGCATGAAAAAAATATATTCTGAAAGTCACATTTCATTGGATTATAAAAATATAAAATTCATTAGAATAGCACAATAAATACTTAGTGAAAAAAAAAAAATAATTTGATGCTCGGCAGAGTAGCATAAAACGAGTGATTTTAGTATCTGTTGTTCGTAAGTAAATAAAATGAATAATCTAGCGCCCAAAAATTACTGTTAAGTAACAAACATAATATAAATAGGTACATAATATTATTATTTAAATATTTCTCGCACGCACAAAATATTTGTAACGTAGAACAAAAAATATTTTTCAAATCCTTCGTCGTCCGTCCGAAATCGTCATTTCCTTAAAAAAACATATATGAGAAAATACGAATTATGGTGGTTTACTATCTATCAGCCGAAAGACGTCCACTGCTGGACAAAGGCCTCCCCCAAGGATTTCCACACCAACCGGTCCTGTGCGGCTTGCATTCAGCGGCTTCCCGCAACCTTCACCAGCTCGTCGGTCCACGGAGTCGGAGGCCTGCCCACACTGCGTCTTCCGGTGCGCGGTCGCCACTCGAGAACTTTACTGCACCAACGGCCATCTGTTCTACGAGCTATGTGCCCTGCTCACTGCCACTTAAGTCTAGCGATTTTAAGAGCTATGTCGGTAACTTTAGTTCTCCTACGTATCTCCTCATTTCTGATTCGATCACGTAGGGAAACACCAAGCATAGCACGCTCCATCGCCCTTTGGGTGACCTTGAGCCTTCTTATGAGGCCTGTAGTAAGCGACCATATCTCGGATCCATATGTCGTCTCATCACTGGCAACACACACTGGTCAAAACCTTTAGTCTTGAGACACTGCGGTATTTTGGACGTGAAGATATTGCGGAGCTTCCCGAACGCTGCCCAGCCGAGTTGGATTCGACGATTGATCTCTTTCTCGAAGTTGGACCTACCTAACTGGACTGTCGAGTGTAGAGTCTCTAACCTTCAGAGGAGTGGGTGTAACACGGACGTTTGACATGATTTTCATCTTATCCATGTTCATTTTAAGACCCACTTGTTGGGAGACTCTACTGAGTCCATCGAGCATTGCGCCTAGGTCCTCCAAGGTCTCATCCATGATCACGATATCGTCAGCAAATCGTAGGTGAGTGATGTACTCGCCATTGATGTTGATGCCGAATCCTCTCCAGTCCAGAAGCTTGGAAACGTCTTCCAGTGCGGCGGTGAACAGTTTCGGAGATATAACGTCTCCCTTTCCCCCACGATACAGCCGGATAGGTTTCGAATTCTGATCCTGGAGGTGGACCGACATGGTGGCGTTTTCCTACAAACACTTCAACACTTCCATGTGTATCGATAGTCAATTTGGCACCGTTGGAGAGACTGTAACACAGCCCAGGTCTCGATCGAACCAAAAGCTTTATCATAGTCCACAAACGCCATTATACTCTTCGGTCTTCTGTATAAACTGCTGCAACATATGTATGTGGTCTATGGTACAGAAGTCTTTTCGAAAATCAGCTTGTTCGGGAGGCTGGAAGTCGTCAAACCTGCGTGCGAGACGATTCGTAATGACTCTCGACATGGCTCAGGAGTGAGATGGGTCTGTAATTCTTCAGCATAGTCTTATCACCCTTCTTGAAGAAGAGCACCACCACATTTCTGTGCCATGCTGTAGGTGTTTGTCCCTCAAGAATAACGGAAATGAATAGCTTCTGAAGAGCTATAAGTATCGGTTTTCCACCTGCTTTCAGTAATTCCGTCATCACCCGGTGCCTTCTTGTTCTTAAGCTGTTTGAGAGCCATTCTAATCTCGCACAGGCTGACGTCTGGGATATCTTCGGTATAATGTCGGCTCAATCCGGCTCTTGGATCTTCAGTCAGATTACTAAGGCAAGGATGTAGTCGTGTATAATTGTCCGTAGAACTTTTCAACCTCTTCCAACAGCTCGAACTTGGACGACACGACTCTGCCATCCTTGATCTTCAGCTTTGACCAGCAGACAATACTTTTGACCTTTTATTGCGCTCGATAGCCTTGTAGGGACACCTACATATTTTTAATTATTCAACTACCTGCAAATATGTGATTTTGTGTTCTCGTAGTTTAATACTTCACCAAGTGTGATACTCAAATATTATATATTAGTCAGGCAGGCAAAACCAATAAATGTTCAAAAAGTTCAAAATCTTGGATACTGTACCACGGTACTATCCGAACGAAGAAACCTCTTTCATTTCACCTCTCCACCGATCGCATATGATCTCTATTGGATCGACACACCCATCCAATAACTGGTGACCCCGAAGCTGAATACAAACAGCGCACCTTCAGCCAACCGGCAGACCAAGTCTGATCAAAGTCATGTCTGAAGAGACGAAGACCAATGTCGCCGCTCCATTTCCAGTAGCGTGCCAAACCGATGCAGTCTCCGTACACTCGCGTCTTCTACCGTTCTGGCGCGAACTACCCAGCATATGGTTCATACAATTTGAATCTGTGATTGACCCACTGAAGACATCGGATGACCAAAAATTCAGATACCTACTTCAACAGTTGCAGTCGCAAGATCTTCGACATATCACTGACATTCTCCGATCACCACCGAGTTCGAACAAATATGAAATGGTCAAACAACGCCTCATATCTGTCTATGAGCAATCCTCTGTCCAGAACTTTCAACGTCTAGTCAGTGGTCTTGAGCTTGGTGACCAGAAACCGTCCCAGCTCCTTCGACAGATGCGTGATCTGGGCGCTGACATGATCACTGAAGAAGGTCTCAAAGTGGAATGGTTGAAACAAATGCCTTCTAACGTTCGAGCCGTTTTAGCAGTAAACTCCGAATCGTCACTGGACACCCTTTCTACTATGGCTGACAAAATGCTCGACTTTACGCCTACCACACATCTTGCACCCGTAACGACATCTCAGCACTCATCTGAAGACAGTGCAATCAGTATCCTAACCAAGCAGATGGCAGAACTCACACACAAGATCGAAGAATTAGACAGAAGACATCGCTCACGCTCTCACACCCGTCCACAGAGCTACCGCCGAGCAAGTTCACATTCTCGTTCACGATCAAATTATAACTATCATAACAGACGCAATCAGAATCGCCAATTCAAATCACCTGACAACGGGATATGCTACTACCACAACAAATTCGGCAAAAACGCAAATCGTTGCAAAACGCCTTGTAACTGGAAGCCGTCGGAAAACTAGATACTACACCGGTTACGGCGGGTATCGGTGTTAGTATGGGAAACCGCCTTTGTGTCATTGACAGGCTAACCGAAGAAAGGTACCTGATAGACACTGGCGCTGAAATTTCAGTACTGGCTGCTCGAGGAAAAAGAACACTCGACAATTCAAATGGCTACAAACTTTACGCCGCTAATAGCACGCCTATTAACACATATGGAGAAAAGTCAACAGTACTCAACCTTGGACTACGACGCAGTTTTAGATGGTCATTCGTCATTGCTGATGTCAAGATGTCCATCTTAGGAGCCGATTTTCTCAACCACTACAAATTGTTAGTCGACGTTCACAACAAGAAGCTGATCGACCGTACAACAAGCCTCTCCATAAACACACTCTCAGTCACAACTGACCAGCAGTCGCTTTACACTCTAGCTAAGGAACATCCTTACTATGATATACTGAAAGACTTCCCAAATGTATTTAGACCCTTGTCATTTAAGGAGCCATCCAAACACAACGTTGTCCACCACATTGAAACCACAGGTCAACCACTATTTTCGAGAGCAAGACCTCTAGCGCCTGATAAATATAAGGCTGCTAAAGAAGAGTTTAGCAAACTAGTGGAACTGGGAATCTGTCAACCTTCTAAGAGCCCATGGGCAAACCCACTCCATATCGTGAAGAAAAAAGACGGTAGCATGCGAATATGTGGAGACTATCGACGCCTCAATTCGGTAACACTACCAGACAGATACCCCATACCTCGCATTCAAGACTTCACTTACAAGCTTCATGGAATGAGGGTATTTTCAAAACTCGACTTGAAAAGTGCATACTACTGGATACCTGTAGAAAATCCAGAGAAAACAGCGATTATAACCCCATTCGGACTATTCGAATTCCGCTGCATGCCCTTTGGCCTAAGAAACGCTAGTCAAACTTTCCAGCGTTTCATGCACGAAGTTTTAAGAGATATCGAAGGATGTTTTTCTTATGTTGATGACATTCTTTTGTTCTCGAAAGATGAAGAATCCCACAAACAAGCACTCAAGCAGGTACTAGAACGCTTAAACAAGTACGGCTTAGCTGTAAACATCAGCAAATGCGAGTTTGCCCAAACTGAGATAGAATTCCTCGGTTACAAAGTGACCTCTGAAGGCATATCTCCAACTAAAGAGCGCATAGAAATCATCTCAAACTACAAAAAGCCAGAAAACATACAAGAGCTTCGTCGCTTTTTAGGAATGCTCAACTTCTACAGAGATTGTTTGCCACATCAAGCACAGTTACAGAACGAACTGAACAAATATCTTCACAACACTAAAAAGAATGACAAAACAGTCATCTCATGGACTTCAGAAGCAGAAAAAGCATTTGAAAATTGCCGCCAAAGCATTTTACAAGCAACTACTCTGTCTCACCCGATGCTCAGTGCAACGCTCTGTATAATGACTGACGCTTCAGATCATAGCGTTGGTGGAGTTTTACACCAGAAGGTTAAAAACAAATTGATGCCACTGGCATTCTTTTCAAAAGCAATGAGCGAAACACAAAGACGTTACAGTACGTATGATCGCGAATTATTAGCGATATACTTATCTGTCAAACATTTCAGACGACTTATTGAGGGTAATGACAACGTCATTGTATATACTGATCATAAACCCTTAACTCATGCCTTAACCAAGGTACCAAGTGACAGCGACACCTTTCGTCGTGAGCGACAGCTCAGCTTCATCAGTCAGTTTTGCACAAAAATCGAGTATCTACAAGGCCAGAAAAACGCCGTAGCTGATTGGCTCTCCAGAATAGAAGAAATCAATTGCCCAACTACAATTGACTTCCAACAACTAGGAAATCACCAAAATGAAGACAGAGAATTGAAACAATTAAGAAGCAAACCAAATTTGAAGTTCGGTCAAATCACACTACCTGATATCTCTATACCAATAACATGCGAGATGTCTACCCGCAATCCTCGACCATATTTACCAAAAACATATCGTTACGCAGTATTCAAGGCTCAACACGATATTTGTCATGCGGGTACTCGAACAACAAGAAAACAAATCGCTTCAAAATACTTTTGGCCAGGTATGAACAAAGATGTGGGAACATGGACCAAGAATTGCATCGCATGTCAAAAAGCAAAAGTACATCGACATACAATACCACCTGCAGGAACCTTTCCAGACTCAACTCGATTCGAACATATTCACATCGATATAATTGGCCCATTACCAATTTCTAACGGTTATCGATACTGTGTCACAATAGTCGACCGTTTCACAAAATGGCCCGAAGCAGTTCCTGTATGCGAAATCAGTGCAGAAACAGTAGCAAGAGCTCTTTACGAAAGCTGGATAGTACGTTTCGGATGCCCAATACGTATAACTACCGATCAAGGCAGACAGTTTGAATCAAACTTGTTTAACTGCCTACTTAAAAAGTTTGGTATACAAAGAATACGAACAACTGCATATCACCCACAATCGAACGGAAAAGTAGAACGTTTTCACCGAACACTTAAAGCAGCTTTAATGGCCAGAGACTCAAAACACAGCTGGTCCGAAGAATTACCGACAGTACTTTTTGGTCTCCGAACAACACTTCGCAAAGAAAACAACCTGAGTCCTTGTTTATTAACATATGGAACACAGTTACCAAAACCAAAACCAATAAATGTTCAAAAAGTTCAAAATCTTGGATACTGTACCACGGTACTATCCGAACGAAGAAACCTCTTTCATTTCACCTCTCCACCGATCGCATATGATCTCTATTGGATCGACACACCCATCCAATAGCCTCTTTAATACGATTAGTTTTAAATTGGTGTATATCACGGGTCAAGGACTTGGAGATGTCTGTTTAGTCGCCATATTGACAAGCATCTTCAGAGGATTTCAGAATCAGGCTCCGATTTTTCTCCATGAGCTTGCTGGTGAATTCCAAGATCCGATATGTTTTTTTAACGTCTTGTTTTGAAGGCCTTATTCCCAGCCGTTTGGACAATTCCCACAAACCTGTCATTGTATTCGTCTACATTTTCACATCCTCCTAGGCATTCGAAGCGGTTGTGCAACTCGAGCTGAAAGCTTTCGGGGTTTTGGAGTTGTATAAGCGGTGGTCGCAGCTTCATCAGTTGTCATGAAAATAATTTGACGTGGCTTGCGAAGCACGGAAACGGTTACGAGATTAATACGCCAATGAGAGCCAAACTCATTATGGTTATGTATGACCTATTCTGAAGTCAGTTAACCTAGGTGATCAACGTGACCACGCAAGTTACATAGTAGACCACCATAATACAATGCAAGTTAGATAGTAAACCACCATAATTCGTATGAGAAATAGTCACGTTTTGCGGATTATCTCAAATAAGTTTTTAAGGAAATTATTTTTTTGTTTTACGTGACAAATATTTTGTGCGTGTGTGTAATGTTTAAATAATAATATTATGTACCTGTTTATACTTTGTTACTTAATAGTCATTTGGGCGCTAGATGATTCATTTTATTTACTTACGAATAACAGAAACTAAAACCGCACGTTTAATGCTACTCTGCCGAGAATCAAATTATATATTTTTTTCACTAAGTATTTAGTATGCTATTCTAATGAAAGTTATATTTTTATACTCCTAAGAAGTGTGGCTTTCAGAATACATTTTTTTCATGCTAATATCAAAGACGATTAAAAATTTATCGACCCATATGTGGAAAAAAGGTAGCCATCTTTTATACGTTTTATCAAATATTTCATTTTTTGTATATGGAAAGTCATTTTTTTTGTTACAGAAATGAATTCCTTATCCTTTAATCATACGAAAATGATATCTCGCTTACCCTAGTACCAATACTTTTGGAGATATAAACCCAAAAATGGAGCGCGGCAGAAACAAACTTTCCCCCCCTCCCCCTACCAAACGGGGGATGGCTCCCGATGGCTCCCGGGCTTAATCTACTCAGAACGGCCTAGGGAACAACTATGCCTAGTTTGAGCGCCGGATCCAAATTAAAACGGTTCCCATACTAGACGTTGCACTAAATTCCCCACTAGAAACCACAGTTAAAATTTTGCTAAACATTTAATTTTACCCAATACTATTTTGATTTTGTTTTGTAAGTTGTAGTAAATAATTGTTTGACAATTGTACCTAATCGTATTGATAATTTTATTTTATTTAAGTGCTTATCAATAATATTGGGTCTACATAAACGCAAAAACTGATTGTCAAATTATTATTTCATTTTGAATTGAAATTACACTTCGTTCCAAAAAACATTTATTTTTTTCTGTTAGTCAGATTTAGTCAGAACTTTATCTATACAAGTCAGTCTTCATGTCAGTTTAATAGCTATATAATGAAAGACTTACCGTTTTGCGCTTTTACCATTTTGCTATTTTACCAATTTGCGCTTTTACCGTTTTGCTCTTTTACAATTTTTTAAGACTAACCGTTTTGCGCTTTTACCATTATGCGCCTAAACGATTTAGAACCTGGATTTTGTTAGATATTAGAAAGCCAAACCCCTTCGGTTGGTATTGGTACTACCCCACGTGGTGTGATGGGAGTTGCAGTCGTGACGGGAGTTATTAATGCATACATACATCTGATCTGACATTTCATTATAATAAAAACTTGCTAGTTCTTTGAAGAAGCAGTTTCTAAACTCGTATTGAACTACTCGATATTTTGAAATAAAACTTGGGTAATAATAAAAATTTGCTCTTAAACTAACGGCCAACCCCTCTATGAAATTTAAATTCCAGAATATTTCGGAAAATGAGTTTGAAAAATGTAGTTGTTTTGCAATTCGGTTTTTACACAGCGAAGTTTTTAAAAGGTTATAAAGGATATAAACAACCAGGCTATAATGTCTTTATTTTTCGCGTCAAAATCGTAAAATTGTTTATTATAGTGAAATTATAATTACAAGGATTTTTGTCAGTCGCTCCCATTTCTTATAATTTCATGTACCTGCTCGTGTCAGTGATACGTAGACTTGTCGCCTGTTCCACTTGTCCCTACCAGCGTATCCCCCCTGGGGGGGATAAGTGGATATTTTTTCCACCTATCTCTACCGTTAGGCCACTAGTAGGGATAGCTGGAATAAAAATTCCACTTGTCCTTACCAATAAGTGTTTGACAACAATAAGTACGGTCAATTAGAGAAGTTCTTTGTATTGGATTAATTTACCGTGAGATTATTTATTGATTTCACTGGATGTACATTGCCGTTAGGTTGTAAGACGCTCGCTGAGGTCCATTTTAGTGCCAATGGCGGATCACAAAATCGATCAATCAAAACGCACGGCCACAAATTCTACTCATAATGTACCTGTCTAGGGTTATTATGTATTAAAATATTACTTTAACAACGGGTCCGTAAAATTATAATAAACTACCTTCCGCCCGCGACTTCGGCTGCGTGGTCTTCAGAATTGGGTCCAGAGAGAAAGAAAATGTTAAGGTTGGTCAATTTGAGTCAAGGTCATTTTGAGTTTTTAAGCATTCCTTCAGAAACGCTTAAGTTTTTCGGGATAAAAAGTCCTATGTGGCAGCCGAGTGATTTATCTATCTACGTACCCATCCAAATCCGTTCAGTAGTTTCAGCGTGAAAGCGGAACAAACAAACAAACACCCATACTTTCGCATTTATAATATTAGTGAGATGAGATAATACTAAAAAAGAGTCCATGAAATCGTATGAACTATTTGCGATTGAAAAAAAACCCCTTTTTTGGTTTAGTTCTACGTAAAATAAAACTTTTGTTTGTATACCAGAACCAGAGTCATCAAACTAGTCGTAAGTACATAAAATGACCGTGATACGGTTAAAACAGAAAATGAGGTTTCCGGGATAAAACTGGCCTACCTAGGAGTTTCACCGCTGCTGCCGTCCTGCAAGTTGATACTTTTATGGGATAATATGTAGCCTATGCCACTTCTCAGTCTGTGCCAAAATCATGTCGATTCGTTGGAGATTCGTTGCGACATGAAAAGAAAAACGAGACAAAACGGAGATTTATAATACTAAGGATTAAAACGATAGAATTCAAAATTCAAATTTTATTTACAATTCATGTTACGGGTATCTATTGTATATATAACATATAAAAAATACGCATATCTGTATTAAAAAAAATGTATAATTTAATTTATTATTTAACAATTCATGATAATTCATGGTGGTAAAACCTTAAAGGTACGTACTTAAGTAATTTGATACGCAGGCTACGCGGCGCCGGGGGTGCGCGGGGGTGCGCGGGGGTGCGCGGGAGTGCGCGGGGGTGCGCGGGGGTGCGCGGGAGTGCGCGGGGGCGCAGTTGGGCAGCGAAGGGTGCTACGTACATAACGCATGTTGGCAAGCAAGGAAAGGAGCTTATTGGACACGAGTTTTTTCAACTAAAAATATTGACAGTTCCTTTAGACTATTAACAAAGAATTGACGTTTGGTATTGTGATTGTAAGTTGTGACAAATGATACAAAATGTTAAGAAAGTGCGGATAAAGGTGGAGAACTGAAGAAAGATTGAAATATGAAAGGTGAGAAATTGTGGAAAATTGTGGAACCCCCTTGGCTTGTGGAAAACGATCGGAATGGCGAAACATACTACATTGGCCATACGTTTGAATACGACAGAAAATGAGACTTTGTCACCGTTACCCGGAGATGCTATTTCCTAACCGTTTGAAGCGAGCTTCGCTTTAGCCGGTCGATAATATCCTGGCGTTTATTTTAATGTATCAGGGTCTTCAAGCAGTCAAAAATGTAATCTACTTTCTATAAAGGGAACATAGTGGGTGCAGCTTAGCGGCGGCGCTTGAGCAAGCGACAATATATAGGTTACAAAAACAAAATTAAGTACAATTTGAGATTCAGCCGCCGCCGCCGCGCGCTCTCGGTACATGCATTAATTACATTAGAAGCTATTGGTCCATTAGTTATTTAGCAATTAAACTGAATCCTCACAAGACTGTCTCGGAGTCATCGTCGACTATCGTAAAATAAAAAATTATAATTACATTTTTACAAAAATAGTTAAGTACATTAATTTAAACTTAATAATATTGTACAGTAATAGGCTTACGGAGTAGTAAACGTTAATTAAGTACAGCAGGCCGGCGCGGGGCAGGGAGGCTGGGGGGGTCACATGCCGGACTCGGCGATGCCCTCGTCGTCTGCAACACAACGCACGCGTCAGCACAGCGCGGCCGGGGACATAAGCACACAACATCTGACTGGTTATTTAAAATGGTTCTTCCTACACAGGCAGTCTGCCATCACTAAACTGTAATCTTTAGACATGCCGCACAGTGGTTTGACTGTATGGAGGCGTCGTGACATAGGATTCTTAAAACATTTTTATTCGAAAAAAAATATAAAAAAAATACTATTGCATTCTTTTATAAGACCTTCATTTCGTATAAAAATATTTGGCCAATCGGACTCACACATCACGCGCTAGTCCATAAAACGTGTATTTTTTGTATGAAAGTGATTATATTAAATTCTATACCGTCTGAATTTCTCCCGATTTCTAGTTGGGGTTTCAATAATTCGTTTTGAACTACCCATGGCTACATTTTATCCGAAGACACTAGGTGCCCCAAAAGTGCCCCTTCTGAGATATGATTGATATAAATTTTCTGAATAAAAGCTATATTCAACCATTACTGTGGGTAGTTTATGAGTTTTAACTTCAGTTAAATTACTAAATAAATATCTTTGTACCTAGCACTAGGTATTTTGGAACATTTGGTGCCCCAAAAGAGTCCTTTCTGCGACATGGTAAATTTTATTTTTTCTGAATAAAAGCTATATTCAACCATTACTGTGGGTAGTTTATGAGTTTTAACTTCAGTTAAATTACTTAATAAATATCTTTGTACCTAGCACTAGGTATTTTCGGATATTTGGTGCCCCAAAAGTGTCCTATATGCGATTTGGTATTTTTTTAATGAAAAAAAAAGCTATATTGAACTATTACTGTGCTTAGATAATGAGTTTAAACTTCAATTAACTTACTAATTTAATTAAATTTTCAGACATTCAATGCTCCAAAAGTGCTCTTTATGAGATCTGTTTTTTTTCTAAAGAATAGTCATAAACGTCACAGTAGAATGAAAAATAATAAAAATCAAGTTTATTAATAGAACGACAATATTTTATTGTGATATACAACTTAATTACTATATACAATGTACACAATAGCTTTAAAATAATTTATGATCTTAATTTAAAATTTACATAGAAAAGCAATGTTATAATTATGATATACAAGGTGATTACAGTAGTACACAAAAAAAAAAGGCGCGTCGGTAATCTTCGTTGGCGCAGACAAGAACAAAACATCGACGGAAACACCCGAAACAATCAACGCACGGTGACAGCTCTCTGACAGCTGACAATTTCATTGAATCAGGCGCGAAATCAATCAGCCAATAGCGGCAGAGATTTTCGGAACGGGCAAGAGCGGGTGACAATGAAGCTACTTGATTGGTCCATCAGTTTCCCGCGTAATTAAAATATTGTCTACTGCGCAGGTACATCGGCAAACCTTATTAAATGTGTATTACTGTACTATTTAAAATATACATCTAATCAATAGCAATAAATATATTTAAGATCTTAATAAACAATGGACACGTTTCATTTTGTGCCTGGACATGTACGGAGTACGAAAAATATATAAAAATATAGGCTTTCTAGGAAAAATAATGAAAAAAATATTAGAATCAGGGTTGCGTGGTTCAAGCGTAATGTTTTGTCAGCACCTTTTACAATATAAATAGTAACACTGAAGCTTGCAATAGAAGGTCATGTTCAGAAATTACGGCTTCGTCCACATATTCCTCAGATGCTTTCTCTGACTCTGACTGACTGAACACCCTTCTGTTCTGACTTCTGACATTGGTGTACGATTTTTAAAATCTGCGGATATGCCTTGCCTCTTTTACAAGCATAACAGTGGTTTTCGAGTTACTTGTCGGACAACAAAATTATTAATTTCAATGTTATGTACAAAAATTTAGTTTCTGAAAGTAAAATGCTCAAAATTGCGCTCGCTTCGCCATGTTGGGTGATTTATGTGTTGCGATTGTTAAATCTGAGAATTTAGATGAACCTCGCAACGAAGGTAAATCGAAAGAAATGTACAATTAGAAAAGACTATGTTTTAATGACTTATTTATGATGTTTAGTATACATTCAAGCTCCATAGTCCCGTGAAACGTCTCCTTTACAAGAAAAACGTTTCACTTTTACTAATAAAACAAGAATTAATTAAAAAAAAAAACATTCACGCAGATCATTCGTTATTTGCATCATCTTCTTCATCATCCTCATCTTCTTCACTATTAATATCTGATTCAAATTCCTCAGGTATATCTGCTACATCGACGAATTCGATTTCATTTTTATAAATAAGTGAATCATTAAGTTCCAAAAATGATGACAATTTTTTATTTTGTTTTGCCATTCTTGGTCGAACACTCGTCAGTAAAGGGTCTGAAGATAATAGAAGATTATGCAGTATATCTTCATTGGTGGCAATACTGCTGTGTTTGCGAGTGTGGTTTTCCCTATATTTTCGGAAGTCTTTATTCCTTGTTTCGGAAGCTTCTTCAAACTTCAAGCTTCTTCGACAAAAAGCCTATATAAGACGTCTTTATAAAGGAAACAGGTTTGCTACTGGATATAGTAAAACAGGGTAGTGGAAACACAAATACTGGCAACGCAGCAAGACGCTTTTTTGCAGACCCGGAAAAGACTGCCAAAATCACCGGATTTGGTGATTTTATCAGAAGAATTGCAATTATTTTAAATTGTATTGCTTCCGGAGAAAAAAAAATCGGAAAATTCAAGGAGTTTTGTGATATAACAGCAGAAATGTATGTTCAACTATATCCATGATATTACATGCCGTCAAGTTTACATAAATTACTTGTTCATGGACCGCAGATTGTTCAGCATTTGTCTATAGGCTTTTTGTCAGAAGAAGCTTCCGAAGCAAGGAATTAAGACTTCCGAAAATATAGGGAAAACCACACTCGCAAACACAGCAGTATTGCCACCAATAAAGATATACTGCATAATCTTCTATTATCTTCAGACCCTTTACTGACGAGTGTTCGACCAAGAATGGCAAAACAAAATAAAAAATTGTCATCAGTTTTGTAACTTGATGATTTACTTATTTATAAAAATGAAATCGAATTCGTCGATGTAGCAGATATACCTGAGGAATTTGAATCAGATACTAACAGGGAAGAAGATGAGGATGATGAAGAAGATAATGCAAAGAACTAATGATCTAGGTGATTTTTTTTTCTTAATTCTTGTTTTATTAGTAAAAGCGAAACGTTTTTCTTGTAAATTTGTTTATTAAGATCTTAAATATATTTATTGCTATTGATTAGATGTATATTTTAAATAGTAATCACCTTGTATATCATAATTATAACATTGCTTTTCTATGTAAATTTTAAATTAAGATCATAAATTATTTTAAAGCTATTGTGTACATTGTATATAGTAATTACGTTGTATATCACAATAAATATTGCCGTTCTATTAATAAACTAGATTTTTATTATTTTTCATTCTACCGTGACGTTCATGACTGTTCTTTAGAAAAAAAAACAGATCTCAAAAAGAGCACTTTTGGGGCACTGAATGTCTGAAAATTTAATTTAATTAGTAATTTAATTGAAGTTTAAACTCATTATCTAAGCACAGTAATAGTTCAATATAGCTTTTTTTCATTAAAAAATACCAAATCGCATATAGGACACTTTTGGGGCACCAAATGTCCGAAAATACCTAGTGCTAGGTACAAAGATATTTATTAAGTAATTAAACTGAAGTTAAAACTCATAAACTACCCACAGTAATGGTTGAATATAGCTTTTATTCAGAAAAAATAAAATTTACCATGTCGCAGAAAGGACTCTTTTGGGACACCAAATGTCCGAAAATACCTAGTGCTAGGTACAAAGATATTTATTTAGTAATTTAACTGAAATTAAAACTCATAAACTACTCACAGTAATGGTTGAATATAGCTTTTATTCAGAAAATGTATATCAACCATATCTCAGAAGGGGCACTTTTGGGGCACCTAGTGTCTTCGGATAAAATGTAGCCATGGGTAGTTCAAAACGAATTATTGAAACCCCAACTAGAAATCGGGAGAAATTCAGACGGTATAGAATTTAATATAATCACTTTCATACAAAAAATACACGTTTTATGGACTAGCGCGTGATGTGTGAGTCCGATTGTCCAAATATTTTTATACGAAATGAAGGTCTTATAAAATAATACAATAGTATTTTTTTTATATTTTTTCCGAATAAAAATGTTTTAAGAATCCTATGTCACGACGCCTCCATACAGTCAAACCACTGTGTGCCGGAGGCCTTAGAAGTGGCTTGAAAACTTCTGGCACTGAGGTTGGCCACTAGCCCTACAACCTCCATCAATCCGGACTCGGCCCCCATGTGTGAAGTATGGCTTAACCATCCCGACGCATGGAAAGAGACCCTCGCCCCTGCAGTGGGGACGATATGGGTCGTTATCAAACAGCGGTACCCTCGCGCATGCTACGTTTCGAATATGGAGATTAAGGCGAGGACCGAGACCGTTAGACCGCGTCGGTAGCGAGCGAATAAGGCGTGCGTACCCTCGAAGGCGGCGTTGTGGTGGTTGTGCTGCGCGGGCAGCGGCGGCGGCGGCGCCAGCTCCTGCCCCTCCAGCGCCGCCACCACGCACTGGTGGATGCAGATGTACTGCTGCTCCGTCTGCACCATCCACACGCGCTCGCGCCGCATGGCGTGCACCATGCCGAAGATGTCCAGGTACTCCGCGTGGGCCGCCAGCTGCGCGGGCCACACGGGACTCCGTTAATGCGATACCAAAAACACTAGCAGAAATCCGTTCAGTTTTACTGTTTATCTTCGGATACAAAAAATTTACAAAAGTCAGCAAAACAAAATAAAAATAAAAACTATTTTCAGAGCCTCCATAATTTTTTGTAAATTTTTGCAAGGATGACTTATTGTAGAGAAAAGATACATCTATTCTGGGTCTGTATGTATCGAAGTGTTTGGAGACTGATCAAATTCTCAACACCCATAGAGAAAATTATTTCGATATTGAATAAGACGGCATATAAAATGATATATTTAATATCAATTCACTGAAATATCGGCGAGAAACCTATGTATGTGTCCCTGCAGTGCACGATGCCGGGGCCCCTCTGCGGCCGGCGGAGCGTGTGCGTGTGTGTGTGTGTATGCGTGTGTGCGTGTGTGTGTGTGTGTGCGTGTGTGCGTGCGTGCGTGCGTGCGTGCGTGCGTGTGTGTGTGTGTCACCTGCTGCAGCGCGCGGTCGAGCGTGATGAAGGTGCCGGAGCGGCCGACGCCGGCGCTGCAGTGCACGATGCCGGTGCGTGTGCATGTGTGTGTGTGTGTGTGTGTGTGTCACCTGCTGCAGCGCGCGGTCGAGCGTGATGAAGGTGCCGGAGCGGCCGACGCCGGCGCTGCAGTGCACGATGCCGGTGCGTGTGCATGTGTGTGTGTGTGTGTGTGTGTGTCACCTGCTGCAGCGCGCGGTCGAGCGTGATGAAGGTGCCGGAGCGGCCGACGCCGGCGCTGCAGTGCACGATGCCGGTGCGTGTGCATGTGTGTGTGTGTGTGTGTGTGTGTGTCACCTGCTGCAGCGCGCGGTCGAGCGTGATGAAGGTGCCGGAGCGGCCGACGCCGGCGCTGCAGTGCACGATGCCGGTGCGTGTGCATGTGTGTGTGTGTGTGTGTGTCACCTGCTGCAGCGCGCGGTCGAGCGTGATGAAGGTGCCGGAGCGGCCGACGCCGGCGCTGCAGTGCACGATGCCGGTGCGTGTGCATGTGTGTGTGTGTGTGTGTGTGTGTCACCTGCTGCAGCGCGCGGTCGAGCGTGATGAAGGTGCCGGAGCGGCCGACGCCGGCGCTGCAGTGCACGATGCCGGTGCGTGTGCATGTGTGTGTGTGTGTGTGTCACCTGCTGCAGCGCGCGGTCGAGCGTGATGAAGGTGCCGGAGCGGCCGACGCCGGCGCTGCAGTGCACGATGCCGGTGCGTGTGCATGTGTGTGTGTGTGTGTGTGTGTCACCTGCTGCAGCGCGCGGTCGAGCGTGATGAAGGTGCCGGAGCGGCCGACGCCGGCGCTGCAGTGCACGATGCCGGTGCGTGTGCATGTGTGTGTGTGTGTGTGTGTCACCTGCTGCAGCGCGCGGTCGAGCGTGATGAAGGTGCCGGAGCGGCCGACGCCGGCGCTGCAGTGCACGATGCCGGTGCGTGTGCATGTGTGTGTGTGTGTCACCTGCTGCAGCGCGCGGTCGAGCGTGATGAAGGTGCCGGAGCGGCCGACGCCGGCGCTGCAGTGCACGATGCCGGTGCGTGTGCATGTGTGTGTGTGTGTGTGTCACCTGCTGCAGCGCGCGGTCGAGCGTGATGAAGGTGCCGGAGCGGCCGACGCCGGCGCTGCAGTGCACGATGCCGGTGCGTGTGCATGTGTGTGTGTGTGTGTGTGTGTCACCTGCTGCAGCGCGCGGTCGAGCGTGATGAAGGTGCCGGAGCGGCCGACGCCGGCGCTGCAGTGCACGATGACGGGCCGCGCGTCCGGCGGGCAGCGCTCTCGGAAGGCGCGCACGAACCTGCGCCACAGACACACGTCACTCGCTCCCGTTTTACATGTACAATGACAGCTCGAACGATACGTGCCATTGGCTATCATAGTAGACTCCAATGAGCGTGGCTCTGATCCCAGCAAGCACTTTTTTCCTAGGGTTCCTAGAATAATCCTACCTATCTCAAATTTTAAAGCATAATTAGAGCACATCATGCATTGTGCAATCTAACTTTTCGAGATACGACCGCGAAAAATCAGTTTTTAGCGTCTACCGCTGTAACTGTAACGTTTACGCGGATATAACACAGGCGGAAATCGGACGGGAGCGCGGAGCGACGAAATTCGCATGCGGCAGCGTTCCGCTGCGGTCCGCTGCGAATTTCGTCCGAAGCTGCGGTGCACGATGAAGGTGCGGATTCGGCCCCACTGGACGGTTTCCGTCCGAATTTCGTCCTAGACAAAAATCCGGGCGGTACTGCGGTGCCGTGGTATACCCTGCGAATCGCGCCTCCGGACGGAGAAGCGGCGTCAGTGTGTGGTACCCCGCGGTTTTTGTATTCAAATCAACATTTTACAATAAAAATTTTAAATCCGCTCCACCGCAATTCGTCGCGGTGAGCGGAGCAGTGTGTTTTCCGCCTTAGAATTCTAATTTTTTTTACGCAGTATGCTCTAATTTCGTCTAAATCTGGGCACAAGAACCAGTATTGTATTCATATTAGTTTCATAAGAAAAAAGTGCTGGCTGAAGTCAGGGACACCCAATGAGCATTAGAGTGGGCGGTGGAAATCCGAAAGCGTATTACATATAGGTTTTTTTATAAAATCAATTTTGACATAGGATTTTTTCGTCAAGTGTAAGTTGTCCATAAATAAATTAATAAAGATAACAAAAGAATCGTGCAAAGATCATTTACATGGTAATGGAGACAAAATATCCTGGACGAAACAGTCGGTAAGATAACTTTCAACCCGGGTGGGGGTACTGTGCAACGCGCAGTGCAAGGGTAAACGCAGAAAGGTACCTGGCGAGCGTGGTGGGCGGGTCGGGCACGCCGAAGTCCGGCCACGTGGTGAAGTGGAAGTGCTTGAGCACGCGCTGCTCGCTGCCGCGGCACACCATCAGCTCCGTCACCGTCCAGTCCGGGTACCTGCCGACGCCGCCGCCGAGCGCGTGTTCATCGTGAATTTACCGGCCATATCGTTGAGAAGCACCGAAACGAAAACACAAGGTTACGTCACTGGTTTTGTCGGAGCTCTTTGACGACATGGCCAATGATTTCATGATGTGTTTGATTCAAGTTTTTCGTTAAAGTGGTTAAGTAATAGTTTATAGCGTTATGCAATTAACACTGATTATTATCTCCGTTGTGTGTGAGTGCGTGTGTGCGTGTGCGTGTGTGCGTGTGTGTGTGTGTGTGTGTGTGTGTGAGTATATGTGTGAGTGTTCGTGTGTGTGTGTGTGTGTGTTTGTGCGTGTGTGTGTGTGTGTGTGTGTGTGTGTGTGTGTGTGTGTGTGTACGTGAGTGCGTGAATGCGCGCGCGCGCGTGCGCGTGTGTGTGAGTGTGAGTGTGTGTGTGTGTGTGTGTGTGTGTGCGTGTGTTACCGCGACTCGTTGAGGCTGGTGACGGCGATGTCGCCGTAGTAGACGGGGCGCGTGTCGAAGGGCCAGTAGCGGTCGCACTTCTCGCGGCCCTTCTCCACGCAGCGCGTGAGCATCACGATGGCGCGGCTGCCCGACTCCCACGCCATGCGCCAGAAGTCGTCGCGCGTGCAGTGCAGCGGGCCCTGCCACAGACACGACAACACTCTCACTTCAAATACAGGCAAGCAGGCGACGAAGCTCTTTCGGGGCTCCAATCTAACCGACTAAGGTCACAGTATAATGACATTAGTATGGACCCCCCCCCCCCGTGTGACCGATTGTCTTCCGGTTGTCAAAAGAAAAGAATATTATTTTCTTAAGCAGAGACGTAAAAGCTTCTAAAGGTATACAGCCTTGTCTCGTGTTTGCAGTATTCACTTCATTAAAAATATCTATTGTAAAAATCTGTCGTTGATGTTCATATCTGTCGTGAAAAGCTCCACTATTTTCGGAAATATCAATTTTATAAAAACGGTCATATAACAAGAAGTGTAACAAGAAGTACGACAAGGCGGTATGACGCCTTGCCTTAAACAGCCCTAGATACTCAACTCACACACGTATTAACACGTGTACACACATGTAGAACAGTGTGACCATTTGTGGCAGATTTGCCACAAATGGTCACAGTGATGTAGAAGTCTCAAATTTCTATGTACTTTGTATGTTTCGAAGCGGTTTTTTGAATTTCATCGCTTTTCTGACTATATAATATTATAAATATGACGGTACTGGCTTGCTCGTTTGTTCCACTGCTACGCAACACCACGGCGGTACCTGCGTGACGATGAACTCCCTGGGCGAGTTGTGGCCGGGCACGTAGTTGGCGTTGATGTAGTCGGAGCCCTCCTCGTCGTCCACGGGCTGCAGCTTGTAGCGCGAGTGGTCGTACGGCAGGATGTTGGTGAAGCGGTTCTTGGGCCGGTTGACGGGCAGGTCGGCGGCCGAGCACGGCTGCTCGCGGCCCACGTGCTTCAGCTCCTCGAACTCCTCGCTGAACCTGCGCGGCCACCCCACCCCACCCGCCGGTTACACATGGACACGTCACGCGATAGATTCCAGAGAACAGCATCTCAAGTTTTGGCAAATATGTATTGTGAAAAATTTAAATGTAATCTCCAAATTTGTAAAATCGTGATGGCTCGTTAACTGGAGCTCCTCTGATTAAACTGAACTGACTCTTTCATTTTGGATTTTGTAAAAAGGGGTAAAGAATTTGTAAAAACTTTATACAAAAAAAAAACAGAATTCTAAGTGATTTTTATAAAAATGTTAACAAATTGAATTGGATGTCTCAATCCAAATGTACAGATTGAGGATCTTCCAAATGCGGTGTTAGACTGAACAAATACTAACTTTTCTGTGCATACAAGGTTTAAGTAACAGTTACGTTTGAATTTGCATAAAAGAACTTAACTGTTTTCAATTAAGAATTATTAAAGATCGAAACTTTTAAACCATCTGACATGCGAGCAGCCACCCGGCACCCGGCACACTCCGACGGACCGGCATGCCGCGGCAGGCGACCGGCAGAAACGCAGTACCTGAAGTCGGAGTCGGCGGCCATGATGCGGTAGTGGTCGATGAAGTCGGCGACGCGCACGGGCCGCGAGGCGCGCGCGGCGGGCGGCGCGGGCGGCGGGGCGCGGCGCCGGCGCCGGCGCAGCAGCAGCGCCGCCGCGCCGCCCGCCGCCAGCAGCGCGCCCGCCACGCCGCCGCCGATCACCCACGCCGTGTTGTCCACCTCTGCACGACCACGCACGCACCACGCACGCTCGGTTAGCCACGGATATCACACTGCACCGGAAACCGCTTCGGTTTCCGGTGCTGCATTTTTTTATTTGACACTGTGAAAGGAAAAAAAACCGCAGCACCGCACTCTAAAGCGGTTTCCGGTGCAGTGTAATATCCGCCTTAGCCGCGCCCGCACCGCACGTTCCGAGGCGGCCTCACCGCCCACCTCGGAAACGCTTTCGACATAGATCATAGAACCCGGTAGCGCGGGCGTAGCGAACCGCGGGCGAATCATTTTATTTTTATTATTGTAAGGATATTGTAATGAGTCCCCAAACCCCGAGTTAAGCTAGCGAAGATAATTTCGTTTTCTTACCAAAAAAAAACAGATAAAAATGCTTCTTTTTATCTGTTTTTTTTTGTAAGAAAACGAAGTTATCTTCACTATCTTAAATCTTGTTCACAAAATAAATATTAAAAAACACACACAAAAATAAACGAATCTGTTCGGGCAAAATTCCATAATAAAGCGCTATCTCTCTTCCATGTGTCTTAAAATCAGCGACTCCTTCGCTCACTAGTTACTAGTTTCGCTTTGTAAACAACCGAGACGAGGTATTCAATGTGGCACTAGGGCTCAAACGTCGAATCGGGTTCCCGCCAGTTAAATGCATGCAAGCAAGAAAACAAATAAAATTGTATGTTTTAATCACTTAACTGTGCCGCACATGCTGCTTGCGAGACACTTCATCGTTTATTGGTTTTAACATCGCAGTGAACATAAAAACAATAGTCAATTAACTGCTATGACAATGCAGTCAATATCACAATCCGTTGCGAACCACACAACTGAGTATGTACCTACCTACTCAATTATATCCTAAACCAACTGCGCAAATTAAATAGTCATATTATTGTCATATACCGTCCCTCGCACCACTAAGTCACGTATCTCAGTTTTTTGATGATTTGAGTTAGGACTGCCACTGACTTCCTTGGGTCGTTCTCTATGTTTCCCTTTAACTCACGCTTCTGTATGAATAGTGGTTCTCATGATATTGGTATTTACATAGTTAACGTATCTCATAAAAATCCAGGAAAAAATTCAACTAAGTGACGTAACTCACTTAGGGTTTTTAGTCAAAACCTGTTTTAAGACTTTGATAAAATATTATATCGTATCTCATATAGGATTTTTAGTGAAATGTTATTTACTTAGGCAATGAGATACGATAGGATATTATTATACTGTTCTTTATTTTGGCGAGAGATAGACGGTTGATATGCTGTTAGGCCGCGGGTGCACTCATCTGATCCGGTCAGATCCGTCAGCCTGTCAGTCCTCTTAAAAACTGTTAGATGTACGCGGGTGCACTGGTCCGGTAAACTGTCGGACGGAAACAGTCATTCCACCGTTTTACAGCGCTGCTGCACTCATCCGATCCGGTCAGATTCGACAGCCAAGCCACGCCTACCTATCGGTTCTGTAAAAACCTGTCGGATGTACGCTGCTGCACTGGTCCGATAACTGTCTGATGAAAACAGATATTCCACAGCTCCGCCCGCTCCGCATAGCAAGCGTCGTCGTCGCTTTGAATAGTGTTGTCTATTGTACGATAGAAAATGTGCTCGACTTTTACACCAACTATTATAATATTATGTAATAAATTTTACTCGTATGTTTAGTTATATTTATAGCCCATAGGCATATTGTATGAATCTATACGTAAGTATTTATTTTTCACTATCTTCCGCCCGCGTGGAATTGTGTCCAAAAAGAAAGAAAATATTAAGATAGTGCCATCTAGTGACGAAGTGAAAATTTTGAGTTTTTAAGCATTCCTACGGGAACTCTTAAGTTACCTACCAAATTTCATCCAAATCCGTTTCAGTAGTTTCGGCGTGAAAGCGGAACAAACAAACAAACAAACTGACAAACACACAAACAAATTGACAAACAAACAAACATCCATACTTTCTCATTTATAATATTACAGAGATGAGATTAGTGAGATTAAAAATACATTACGCTTAAATACTTGGGTGGTAACAGAACCTAAACAAGTAAATATTAAAAACTGAAAATCTAAATATTTTACATAAGTAGATGCTTTACACATTTTCTTAAATAGTATTTTTCACTTAGTACAAAATACTATAATATATTCATACATACATATGCATTTGCATATTCAATAACTATACATTAAACCTTAATATAGTAAGTAAAAACATGTCGATAAATTATGCACAACACTTCTTTTCGTCCGGTAAGAATGTTAGCATCGGACTGCGTCGGATGAGTGCATCATCGTTCATAGAAAATGTACAGCGACTAGTAAGAGCCGATAAAATAAGAGCCGCTTTGAAAGTCATCGGTCCTGTAAACTGTCGATGTCGGATAAGTGCAGTAGTACTCATACCAAATGTACAGCGACTGAATCAGACTGTGACATCATCTTCTGTCAGATCTGACCAGATCGGATGAGTGCTGCAGAGCATTTAGCCACAAAGTAAGTGTCGTCGCGTCGTTGTTATTGAATAGTGTTGTGCCCAGTACATGTGTGCTTTGGGCTTTTAGCCAACACCAATTATTGAAGTTGTTGTTTTTAATACAGCGTAAAAGTATAAGTATACCTATGCTTGATTTATGATGTATTAAAACACTTGGTTACCTAGGTAGGTAACCAAGTGTTTTAATACATCTAAAATTGTGGTTTTCTCATAGAACTTTTCATATTAAAAATACCATATCATTACATGAAACTGCATATCGTCGGTGAGCAAACAACACCGCACAAGTTGATTTTTGCGTTTCCGATATGAGAGCCTTTGGATGCAGGTTTTAAACGCACTCCTATGTACCTATAAGATTTAGGTAAACATATCGGCCGATAAGAAGCCGTTATTAAAAAAAATAACACTACCTAAGTATTTTTTCTGTGCCACCACTAATCAAATAGTTTTTTTGGGTGACTTGTAAAGTAGGTAAAAATGACATACACGGTGTTGTTTGCTCACCGACGATATTCTAAAAGTGTATGTTAATAGGTCCAAAGATAAAAACGAACCTTTTATTTTTTATTCAAAACGTATTAAATTAAAATAAGAAGAGGCTTGGGTGGCTACAGTACAGAACCTAAATATGTAAATATTATTGAAAATCAAAGTATTTTTATCTAAGTAGATGCTTTACACATTTTCCTAAATCGTATTTTTTTTCTATTAATACAAAATACCATAATAAACATACAAACATATGCATTTGAATATTCTATAAATTTATATTGATTTCTGTAGGTACCTATAAAACATTATCATATTAATATATATGTAAATCGATAACTAAAATCTAAATGTCGATGAAATATGCATAACACTTCATCTCGTCCTGTAAGGATGTCAGTGTCAGACTGTGTCGGATGAGTGCAGCACATTCATAGAAAATGTACAGCGAATAGTGAGACCGATAAAATAAGATCCGTTTTATAAGTCCGGTAAACTGTCGGAGTCGGATGAGTACACCCGCCCTCATACAAAATGTACAGCGACTGGAACGGACTGTGACATCATCTGTCGGATCTGATCGGATTGGATGAGTGCGCCCGCGCCTTTAGGATGTCTGCGGGGGGTGAACGACGGTGGCGCAGGGAAGTTCTGGCTAATTAAACTATAGGACTTGGTGATAAGTAGTTCTTTAATGATTTGTTATATTTTATTAAACATATATATTATATATATCTTATGTAACAAACCTTTTATGTCGGAAATTTTCCTATTTTCATAATAAAACTAGTGTAACTGTTGGATCGTAAGTGGAAAATTATTCGGATATTGAAAAACAAAGTTTTCACAAAGTCTCGTATCTGTTTTCAAAAATCAAAAAAAATATTACAAATACAATTAAGTGAGTAGGTAATATATCAAATGAAAGCAGAAACTTTACTCTATATATAGGTATATTAGATTTATTTCAGCATGTCCTTGGAATTAAAATATAATAGAAGTTTGAAATTCCCTAACTGAAAAACGGTTGTTTTGAAGAACTTGCAAAAATGAGATACGTGAGTTAGTGGTGCGAGGGACGATACGTGATACGTGCACATTTACGCATTCCCATGTGAGGCGCCGGCGCCGGTGCGTCATACGCTACATAATAATCATTCATCTCAGCAGGCTCCTTCGATTTCCGTACGGCGAAATAAGATGTCAATTTTTGCTCTGTAACCTAATACTACTCTTTGATTATTAGTTCTTCTTTATGCATTCTCTCATAGCATTTATTTATAAAATGATATCATGTAACCCCTGTTAACAAGTTAAGGTGAAAGTTTCAGAAAATATGAAACGTTAAATTCGTACAACGGTCGCAAGGTCTGTTTGGTGTTTGGCAGTCAAGTATAAGCTGCGTTTGTTCTACAGTGCGGCAGAGTGCTGTGAGTGGCGCCTTTGTCCTTTCTTAACGCAAACCGTTCTAGTCTTCTACCGATCATGCAGTTGCTGTAGAGTTAGTGCGCTCTGTCGAACGAAAGTAGCTGAATGTATTGTGGAGTCATAGTGGAGTGTGAAAATATTGTGGTTATTTACCCATGTGTGAGTGGGGAGGCGCAGGCCGCGAGTGGCGCCCGCCGCCGCGCTATCTGCCGCTATCGGCTATCAGCGCCTTAACGCGATAATGCGCGATTAACTACTCTGTGACGATAATTAAATGTACCTAGATCGATATGTTGCTGTTTGTCGACGACACGATGGCCGACGAAGGCTGTTTATTGTAGGGCGGATGCAGAACTCGTCACTATTTTAAATATTCCCTTAGAATACTATAATTTCTTGTGAATAACAAAAGTGAAAGGCTTTATGTCAAGATTTTGGATAGCAAGATTAATGGCAGTGTACGAGAGTGTGAGCACGATGATGCGGTGAAGACGGGTACGAGAATATACCTACAAGCTGTGCTACAAGCATCGTATCAATCTCACGTTACCGTTCTGATGGGAGACTTCAACGCGAAGTTAGGGAAAAGGGCCGGCGCTGAGTGGGGGGCAATTCGAATTCGAGCGTCGGAACTCAATGGAAAACCGACTGGCTTTATGGAGAAGGACGGTCTCTTAATGACGACATAGCACTCAAGCCCCGATGGTTTAACCAAAAACAAGATCTTCACAAGACAAACAAAAAGAATATATTTGATGACGTTTCAGTGGTCGTTCAGGATAAAACTTACCAGTTTTACGTGTGGTGCCCCACACGGTAAGGGGCAAACTTCAAACTTCTTTATTTCGCGGAATGAATACCGACGCGATGGGATTATCTGATGAAGTCCATACTCCGAGAGCTGCCTTGATCCAAAACCATGATAAATGTTGCTCGAACTTCACAAGCCTTAACGAGAGCGAAACAGTGGCCGAGCTAAACAGGTGTGCGGGTTTTAGTGCCGCACTGGCAGGTGCAGGTGTGGGTAACGCTAGTGCCGCACTGGCAGGTGCAGGTGTGGGTAACGCTAGTGCCGCACTGGCAGGTGGTGTACACTCACCAGTGTAGACGACGGTGTAGGCGGTGTCGGTGAACTTGTCGGGCGCGGTGAAGGCGCGCAGCTTGACGAAGTAGCGCGTGCCGGGCTTCAGCGGCCCGTTGCAGTAGGTGCGGCCGTTGTCCTCGCAGCGCTCCGAGCCGATGGTGAACTCCTCCACCGACGACGAGTGGAACGGGTAGTAGGGCTCCGTCACCTGCGCACACAGCATGCGTATAGCGGGGGGACACCCGGCGACACCCGGCGCGTCACCACGCCACCACGGGCCACGGTGCCTACCTGGTAGGGCGGCCACAGCGGCAGGCGGCGCACGTCGCGCCAGGCGGGCAGGCGCGCCGGCGTGTCGTTGCGCGGCTCCTCGCCCAGCACCAGCGTGTACGCCGTCACGTTGCCGTTCGCGAACGAGAAGTAGTCGCTGCGGAACCGCACGGCGATCGTGCTCGACGTGCGCCGCACCTGCCGCAGAGCACGCGTTAGTGTCGCCGCTCAGCCACGCACACTCCCCTCCCCCACACGCTCCCCCTCACCGGGCGCGGCGTGGCCTGCGGCTCGGGGCGCGGCGGGGCGCCGATGCCCATGTGCTGGCGCCAGCGCGCGGGGGCTCCGGCCCCGGCGCCCGTCTCCCCCCGCAGCGTGAACTCGTACGTGGCGCCCGGCGTCAGCCCGCTCACGCGCCCGCCCGTCGCTGCGACACCACCATACTCAATGTTAAAAATGCTACCATATTTAGCGCAATACATTTAGTATAGTAAATTTTCCAAAATGCTGAAAAGTAACATTTTATTTTATTTTATTCGGAAAACAAACGGTTATTATTAACTTATAAGACGGCTAAACATAATATCGATAAACCACTTATATGTTTTCGGTTTTCGCATATAAAAGTCTTGCTAGAAACACTTGCCTGACAATAAAAAGTGACAGAAGCACAGTACACAAAAAAAAAGTTAAACAAAAGAGTATGAACAGAGTTAGGCAACCATATCAAACCAGCCTTTAGACAGTGTTGTTTAAGATTAATAGGTTTCGAACTGAATAGGTCTAGCTCAGGGAATTCCACAAGCTTATTGAACTCAGTTGGTGCACGAATAAAAAATGTTTTTTGCCTATAGTTAGTAAAAGTATGTGGAACTGATAAGTAAACAGGATGCCGAACAGAATTTCTAAAAGAAATTTTTAAGTTTATTAATGATAGAAGTTGTAAAGCATCAATCTGGTTCTGGGCTATCTTACTAAGAAACACGATATCAGCTATTTTGCGTCGAAGTTGCAAGGGTAATAAAGGATGCCTCTTACACCTAGTTTCATAACAACTATCGTACTTTTTACATTTAAATTGCAAGAACCTTACAAATCTTTTCTGAATTGACTCTAGTCGATTGATATATTTATCATACTGAGGATTCCATACTTCAGATGAGTATTCAAATATACTGCGAGCTCATTCTCATTATAAAACCCCATAGCCTTATTTGCTTTTTTCGCAATGTAATCTATGTGCTTATCGTATATTAGCTTCGTATCGTGGTTTACGCCTGGGTCGCGAATACTGTCAACTTTACCCAGAGAAGTCCCTTTCAGTGAATAAATAAACTTAGTAAATTTAGGCTTACGAGTAAATCTTATACAATAACATTTGGATACGTTTATATCTAACAAGTTCCTTTTACAGTATTGCTTAAATCTACCAAGATCCTCCTGTAAAAGTAGCAGTCCTCGATGCTATTAATTTGTTTAAAAACTTTCATATCGTCGGAGAATGATAAAAATTTTGTGTTTAAAAACAGGAGCATATATCGTTTATGAAAATGATAAAAAGTAACGGTCCCAGCAGAGATCCCTGGGGAACGCCAGAGGGAACAGTCATCCATGAAGAAATAAAGCCATTAATCACAACGGCTTGGGATCGGTTTTCTGTGTAAGACGTAAACCATCTAAACAAATTACCATGTATTCCGGCAGCTAACAACTTTTGTAACAGGATTTTGTGATCTATTCGGTCGAAAGCCTTGCTGTAGTCTGTAAAAATGCATCTACTTGACCACCTAGATCTATAGATGATGACGTAAAGTCTATAAATGACAGAAGATTGGATGTGGTTGATCTCTTTTTTAAATCCATGTTGTTCTTGGATAAAGCTAGATGAAAGGGAACAGAATAATTGCGAATAGACTAGCTATTTTTTGCAAATAGGCATAACTTTGAAATTGGCCTATAGTTTATGATATCATTTTTGTTACCATTTTTATGAATTGTTGATATAAATGCGGATTTCCAGATGACTGGAACAGACCCCTCCCTTAAAGAACGTATAAATAATATAGTCAAAGGTGTTGCTAGACTATCCGCGCATTTAACGGCAAATATAGGTGATATGTTATCGGGCCTAGCACCCCTTATTTAAATCTAGCGTCTTACGTAGTCGTTGAACTACATCAGGATTGATTTCGATGTCACCTAAGCAGTTAATGAAATTCGAGTGATCACAAATGCCAGAAATATTATAGCTAGAGGAGTTGGACAAAAACGTTGATTGGAAATAGTTTGCAAACAAATTAGCAAACAGAACTCTTTATACATTCCCTATCGATGTCGACTGTAATTTTAAAGTGACTTCGTTTCGGTCCCACAATTTGTACTAGCGTCGCTATAATGCCTAGCGGCAAAAGGGGCCAAGCGTGTGGCACTGACCGTCGGGCGGGAACTCGAGCGTGGTGAGGCGCGCGGGCTCGTGCGCGGGCGCGTAGCTCAGCAGGAAGCGGCGCAGCACGCCGTGGCGCTCGGCGGCGGGCAGGCGCCACGCGAAGGCGAGCTCGGAGGGGCGCGCGTCGCTGGGCGCGAAGCCGCGCGGCGCGCCCGGCGGCGCCTCGCGCGTGCTGAACGCGCCCGAGTGCGAGCGCGAGCGCGTCAGCAGCGTGGCCGGCGTGCCCGCCCGCACCTGCGCCACCGCGCCGTCACTCATACACACCTCCACCGACTACAGATACTCGCTCCGACCCAAAAATTCGTTTGCACCAAAGTCGAGTTCATTGGCACGCTACGACACACTTGTATACCGTCCACTCGTGTGGTGTTGCGTGCCAATGATCTCGACTAAAACGATGAAACTGCACGCACTTCCAAGTGTAAACTTGTCTTTTCTTTTTTTATTTTAAATATTTACGAAGTGAAGTGCACCACATCTACACAATTTTAAAGTGTTTTCTAATTTGGGTAGGTATTCAAATACACCTTTTGTTATAAGTATTAGTGTATGCTGTGCTCTTCTATAAGTAATGTGGCACTTAGATTATTTAAGTTGATTGTTTTTTGTGAATTAATTACTCATTGTTGAAGAACCAAATAAATAAATTTAAAAAAAAAACAGGTTCAGACTTGTTTAATATAATTGAGGAATCAGTAAGCAGTGACGCACAGACGGGGACGCTACTCGCTCGAAGAAATAAACAAAATGGATTGACTCGACTAAATGTCCTCATAAACTTTTTAAACTGTTCACCGCTGTTCACAACTGTTTACTGTTCAGACACATTTCGCTACTAAATTACTCGCCACTTGACTAAAATACTCACCTAGTGGGAACTATAGTCCAGTCCAATCAAAAAAAAAGCAAAAGGTAAACAAACTTACTATTAGAGATCCGCCGAATGTTCGAATTCGGCTTATTCGGCGATTTTTTTAATGTTCGCATTCGGCCGAATATTCGGTTAATTTGCCGAATAATTCGGTATGTAAAGATAAACTCAAGAAGATGCTAATTTCAAACCATTTCGAGATTTTCCCTTACGTAACATTATTTTGTTATTTAAAAGTTTGAAAACAATGTAATTTTGCTTATTTTAACAAAAAAAATATTCAATTTAACTTGACTTTCATTTGAGCTCTAGATGACGTTACTAACTAGTTTAGTAGTTAGTAGATATTGCGGAGCATCCCGAACGCTGCCCAGCCGACTTAGATTCGACGATTGATCTCTTTCTCGAAGTTGGATCTACCTAACTGGACTGTTTGTCCTAGTCCTAGGTATACATATTCGTCAACCACTTTTGAGTGATGTACTCGCCGTTGATGTTAATGCCGAGTCCTCTCCAGTTCAGAAGCTTGAAAACGTCTTCCAAGGCAATGGTGAACAGTTTCGGAGATATGACGTCTACCTGTCTCACCCCATGCTGCAGACGTATAGGTTTCGAATTCTAATCCAGGAGGCAGACCGACGTGGTGGCGTTGTCATACAAATACTTCAATACTTCGATAGTCGATTTGGCACCGTTTGAGAGACTGTAACACAGCCCAGGTCTCAATCGAATCAAAGGCTTTCTCATAGTCCACAAACGCCAAGCATAGTGACGTTAATACTCTTCGGTCTTCTGTATAATCTGCCACACGTATTTATATGGTCTATGGTACTGAAGCCTTTTCGGAAACCAGCTTGTTCGGGAGGCTTGAAGTCTTCAAAGTTGCATGCGAGATGATTCGTAATCGATGACTCTTGAAAACAGCTTGTAGACATGGCTCAGAAGTGAGATGGGTCTAAAGTTCTTCCACAGGGTCTTATCGCCCTTTTTGAAGAAAAGCACCACCACACTCCTGTGCCATGCTGTAGGCGTTTGTACCTCGAGCGTGACGGAATTAAACAGCTTCTGAAGAGCTTGATGTACAGGATTTCCAACAGCTTTCAGAAGCTCAGCTGTAATTCCATCATCACCCGAAGCCTTACGCTGTTTGAGAGCCATTGTTATCTCGCACAGGCTGATGTCCGGGACATCTTGAGTATAGTGTCGGGTCAATTTGGCTCTCGGGTCTTTAACCAAATTACTGACAGTGTCCTGTATAATTGTCCGCAGAACTTCTCAACCTCTTTCAACAGCTCAGGCTTGGACGACACGACTCTGCCATCCTCAGTCTTCTGCTGGCTTTGACCAACAGACATATCTCTTGCAAATACTTTTTATTGCGCTCGATAGCCTCTTTAATACGATTAGTATTAAATTTTCGTATATCGCGAGTCAAGGACTTGGAAATCTGTCTGTTTAATCACCGATACTGACAAGCATCTTCAGAGGATTTTAAAATCAGGCTCCGTCTTTTCTCTGTGAGGTCCGAGATCCAGGATGTTTTTTTAATTTTTATTTTATTCAGGATAACAACAGCCACTTATTAAAAGTAAACATATTACATTGCGACAAATGACAGAAAGGCCAATAATAGCTATCCACTTGATATCAAAAGTACAAATAAAGTATCAATACATGTGTCGTTAAAGAAGCGAGCGGATAACGTCTAGGTACATACATTATACAACATGAGAACAGGAAATGTAATTAACAAGTGTACATACGTTGCAAATCCTCTGCGATGTTGATATGTTCTTTTTGAACGGCTACTTTTGAATAATAAAATTTACCAGTAGCTAAAATCAAGAAGTTTTGTAATGTATTTATTTTTCTTTTAATTATAAAGAACATTCTGGCTTAAATATAAATCTGGGATACAACAATGTGGCAAGTATTTGTCCTCCTGAATGTTTGCAAATCTGTGCTTTAGTTCTGTTTCTAATTTCCTTTGCATTTCATTGACATTTGGTTGGATGGACGCGCCTGTTTAGTTTCCGGTTTGTGTAAATATTAATGGAATAAGGGGGCTCAAACTCGTAGACTATTTACTGCGTAATAATAAATGAACCGAATAATTCGGCCGAATGTTCGGTTCGGTACACTTCGGACCGAATATTCGTATTCGGTTGAACCTACATTCAGCGCATCTCTACTTACTATGCAACTGACATTGACATGTGTCAAATCCATAGTAGTTTTGTTTACCTTTTGCCTTTTTTTATTCGAATGAACTAAAGACTATAGTGCGCGGCGACGCTATACGGCGCGAGCGGGGGGGGGGGGGCTCACCTCGACAGTGAAGGTGTAGAGCGTGTGCGGCCGCAGCGGCGCCACGGTGGCCCGCGGCTGCGCCGTGGTGAGGTTGGCGAGCTGGTCGGCCGCCGTCAGGTACTGGATCTCGAAGTCCGTGAAGTCGCCCGGCGGCGTGTCCCACGCCAGCGAGATCTCGCGCGCGCCCAGCGCCGTCGCGTTCAGCTGCGTGATGGGCCGCGGGACTGCGGGGAGGCGCCTCGTTGGTGTTAGCGAGCGATTGGTCGAGCGTTAGTGCAACCGATTGTTGTTTCCAGGTAATTTTAGTTCATTTCAGCTTTTGTGTAATAAATAGTCGTTATTTTTTAATCGTTTTTCCACTGTCGACATCGACCCGGCAATCGGAGACGCATAAATATATCATTTTTTCATTGACCGACCAGGCGATGGTAGGCGATGGCCCCCGCCGCGCCGGTGCCGGTGGCGGTGCCGGCCAGTGGAAAAAGCTCATTGGCCCACTCAATTTCTTACAGTAACTTTAAGATTTCTTTAAGAAGTCACAATAAAAAAATAAAAGATTTCAAAATGTACGATGTCGCTATGCACAGACATGCGAGCGACGATATAAAACTTCTTTGTCGCTATGCATCAAAAACTAGTAAAGTTGATTGGATAAATCGTAAAAAAGTGGGAAATCTGCAGCATTGTGCGTGTGTGTGTGTATGTGTGTGTATACGTGTGTGTGTATATACTGACATAGACGCGTCTGTCGCGTGACGGGGTGCGAGGTGACGTTGCGGCTGACGGTCCACATGGTGAGGTTGTACAGGCGGCCCGGCACGAGGCGGCGGAAGGCCACGTGCTGCGGCGCCGCGCCCGCGCCGCGCTCCTCCGTGCGCGCGCCCCCCGCGCCCCCCGCCCCGCCCCCGCCGGCGCCCCCCGCGCCCCCCGCCCCGCCCCCCGCCGCCTCGCCCGGCTCCAGGCGGAAGCGGTACGCGTCGAAGCGCGAGGCCGCGGCCGGCGTGCGCGTGTACACCACCTGCCGCACACACACATAGTTCACTCTATACAGACACATAGTTTCACTTTACATAGAAAATTACATCTCGGCGAGTGCACAAATAGAACGGGAACACCTTGTATAATACAAAGGCGTTTTGGGGAAGTGCTTCGGTGGTTTTATGAAGTGACAACAATTTTTATTTGAGTTATATTTTTTATCTATGTTCCACAAAGAAAATGTTATAAAAAACGCTCAAATTTTTCCTCTTTTGAAATACTGACATACCTACTTCTCAAAAATATAATATTACGCCCCGTCTAAGTTTTATTTTATTTCTAAATAAAACTTACAAATTTTCACCTACAGAAAAGCATTTTATAGGCCGTATGCAAATGTAAAATGTCTATGCTAACAAGGCAGACACAAATTAAAAAAAGTTGTGAATTCGACCAAGTGACACAAATAATTCACACCCAACCCTATACAGTCAAACGAAATAAAGGTAAGTATCTACAAAAAGAGTCGAGTGCGCAGCTCACCAGGATGCTGGGCTCCGTGTCGTTATCGTAGTCGCCCGACTCGTTCACGATCGTCATCTCCGACGTGATCAGCGGCCCTGGGGGGTACACGTGCAGACTTCAGATAACACATGCCATTTATTGTTATAAAAAAAATTTAACCATCGCTTCTACTCAATAATCTTAATAACTTTACCAAAAGAATCGATAGTAAATTCACAAAAAGCTTTTTGGACTACCCATACCAAGTTCAAGGATTGGCAGATAAAAAATGAAGTAGTATAAAAAACCGATAAAGATAGCATTTATTTTGACTTCGCAAGGTACGTTAAGCCGTCAGTGCCGGCTGCTATCACTAGATGGCAGTCCTTAATTAAGTCACGTCGAAGGCCTTATAAGCAGCTTAAAAATTTTTGATACTTGGGTTGGCCACTAGTCCCACAACCTCCGCCAATCCGAAGGCAAAGATGTCAGAGTTAAATATGCTTTATCTAGAGCTGAAAGCAGGTGTAAACAAAGAGCACATAATGTAACGGAGGCACACTGACTTGTCCTGGTCTCCATGGTGAACACGTCGCTGGTGAGGTTGTAGGAGTGCGCGGCGATGGCGACGGAGTAGCCGCGCCCCGGCGCCAGCCCCCCGAGCAGGGCGCGCGCCACGCGGCCCCCCGCGCCCGCCGCCGCCGCCGCCGCCGTCAGGTTGCGCTCGCCGCCCCCCTCGCCCCCCGCGCCCCCCTCACCCCCGCCCTCCCCGTCCTCGGGGTCGGAGGGCCACCAGCGCAGCGCGTACCACTCGACGCGGCCGGCGGGGCGCGGCCACTCCAGCGTCATGTTGCGAGTGTCGACCAAAGCCGCCACGTTCGACACCGGGTTGGGCCCTGCACGCATGCGCACACCACCACATACATTGTATCAGCTCGACCCGCTTGCATCGTTACGGCTTCGGCCTGCGCATCTACGTTTTCACCAACTTGCACAGATCATCGCTCCTAATTTTTCGATGATTGATATACCTAGTTTTGAATCTGATTAATTTTATTGTACAGGCTGATATTGAAATCGCGGACTAATTTGTAATTGTGGTTTCTGCTCATGAAACTGATTATTTTTCTCTGAGGAACCAATTCAATCGGAGCAAAAAAAAAATACTCTTCATACAAATCGATAAGCTGAGTAGCCAACTTTGTATAGAATGTCCAAATATGTTTGCTCGGATTGAACTGACATTGTTCAGTGTCATTTAACTGTTAAAATATGACCCGCGATTTCAAATTCACCCCGATTTTTTTTTATATTCCTTGCTTTTGGATGCACGTGGTTTATAAATAACTCCATTTCTTTAGGTATTTCAATCAATCTTGACATGTTTTTTTATTGATATCTGCATGTTAATATTTTGAAACGAGCAGAATATACCTAAGTACCTACTGCTTCTTTAATAGAAATGCAGGAGAAATTAATACATTCCCAAGAACTATCAGAATTTTAACATACACATTTCAATAAAAGACAAAGCGTGGTTATGTTTTGATAAGTACCTACTGGGGTATACAGGAGCTTAACTGGAAGACGACGAAGGGAACCTATTTTGAAGAGTGAAAATTGACCAGGTAGTGAGACTAGCTTGACAGGTATATGTACAAGTGAGGTGGGTGTGGAGTGTGGAGTGTGGGTGTGGGTGGGGGTGTGGGTGTGGGCGGGGGTGGGGGTGTGGGTGGGGGTACTCACGCACGGTGTGCAGCGCGGAGAGCGGGCGGCCGCTGTCGAGCGCGTCGCCCGCCGCCGCCGCCGCCTCGCTCACCGCGTCCAGCTGGATCACGTAGCGCTCGCCGTGCGTCATGTTGGCGATCTGCAACACGCCGCACCGCGCCACACGTGACACGACAACTTTGCTAGTTGGGCACACTCTCCACCTTGCAATGTGCACGGCATAATTTCGATTTTTTACCCCCGGTTTTTGATGAGACATTATTACACCACAAAGAACGAATACATAGAACGAACAAACGAACAAAATATAAGACGATCTTTAACAGACAGGACGTACAAAAATCCGTAGGCTTTGGAACGACACATTGTACTTTCAAAATAAAAATAAAACTGTCTCGCAAAATAACAAAATATCAGTAAGAATAAGAAAAAATACACTCGTATTTACTTGATAATGAAAAAATACGTGTATTTTATTTTGGCCTCATCTTTTAATAATCACTCATAAACTTGGGGGTAATTTCTATTTTGTAATCAGGTAAGAAATAATATATTGACAGCGGACTGAAGACAGCCATTTAATAGAACCGGTGGCGTGTCCGTCCCCGCAGCTGGCAGCTGGCAGCCGGCAGCCGGCAGTGACTGACCTCGGCCTGCGTGGTGTTGGGCGGGATGGGCGGCAGCGCGGCGAAGGCGGGCTGGTCCAGCGTGCGGTAGCGCAGCAGGTAGTGGCCCAGGCGGCCCGCGCCCGCGCCGCGCCAGCGCACCAGCGCCGCGTCGGACGACACGCGCTCCACGCCCAGCCACGCCGGCGGCAGCGGCCCTGCGGCGGAGGCGGGCGGCGTTATTGCGCAATGCACACGCGCCAACGAGCGACAGAGGCCAGCTAGCGCGGGACAGGAGACTCACGCGCCGGCTTGAGCACGGTGTGCCACTCGCTGCGCAGGCCGTGGCTGAGCGCGCACAGCTGGATCTCGTACACGGCGCCCGGCGTCAGCCCCTCCAGCGCCGCGCTCGTCTCCGCCGTGCGCACCGTGCGCCACCCCTCCGCCGCCTCCGCCCCCTCCGCCCCCTCCGCCGCCTCCGCCTCGCTCGCGGCCGCGTCCCCGTCCTGGGGGCACACGCGAGGGGCTAGTTAGATGGCGCACTCCACGGCAGTCATGTATCAGTGTCAGAGTGAACTGGATGCAATTCTGCTCGTCATGATAAGAATCGTTTAAAAATGGCTGGATGATTGAATTAATAAATGATAAATTATCGTTCAACTAGCTTTCGCCCGCGACTTCGTCTGCGTGGACTTCAGAATTGGGTCCAGAGAGAAATAAAATGTTAAGGCAGCGCCATCTAGTGACAAAGTAAAAATTTCTGTTTTTAGCCAATCCCTCGGGAACCCTCGAATTTTCCGGGATAAAAAGTGTTCGTCGGATGCTGATGGAATGTTATCCTATGTGTTAGTCGGATGCTTTATCTATCTACCTACCAAATTTCATCCAAATCCGTCCAGTAGTTTCGCCGTGAAAGTGGAACAAACAAACGTCCATACTTTCGCATTTATAATATCAGTGAGATGAGATAAGTCGGTGCTGTGTTAGGAAGTCGTGGTGGCTGCTGACGTGGGGGCTCGGCACCGACCTGCGCGGCGCCGGCGCCGGCGCGGTGCAGGCGGTAGCGCAGCTCGTAGCCGTCCTGGCGGCTGTTGACGTCGCTGCGCCACGCCAGCCGCAGCGCCGTGGGCGCGGGCGCCGCGGCCCGCAGCACGGGCGCCAGCGGCCGCGTGCTGGCCCACACCAGCGTCTCGTTGGACTCCACGCCGTGCGACACGGCGCTCACGGCCACCGTGTAGTTGCGGCCCGGCAGCAGCGCGTCCAGCGTGATGTTGGTGCCGCCCGTGGTGAGCGAGTTGCTGTCGTCGCGCGCCGGGCCCGCCTCGTGGTACGACACGCGGTACTCGCTCTGCGCGCTGCCCGGCGCCGGGCTCCAGCGCAGCGCCACGCCCCCGCCCCCGCCCCCGCCGCCGCCCCCGCCGCCGCCCTCCGCGTCCCCCGCCAGCCGCCAGCGCAGCTCCCGCACCGGCAGCGGCTCTGTCGACACGCAAGCGAGCGTTACTGCCGCTGTCGCGCCACACACGCGCGGAACGAACTCGCGAGGCTCGCTAGATACTGACTGAGCGTGAGGTCCTGGTGCGCGGGCCACGAGGTGACCTTGCCGGACATGGTCTTGACGGTGACGGTGTAGCGGTGGCCGGGGTCCAGCCCCTCGAAGGTGGCGGCGGGCGTGTCGTTGCGCGCGCGCAGCAGCGGCGCCGGCCGCCGCGCGCCCCCCGCGCCGCCCGAGCCGCTCGCGCCGCCCGCCGCCGCCGACACCGACACCTGATACTTCTCGAACTCACTGTGGGACGGACACGTTCACAGATTAAAAACAAATTTAACAAACAAAAAACAATAATACGAAAGCTGAAAATGTGTGTGAGTGTGGTATGTGTTTGTGTATGTCACCTCTCCTCGGCGGGCGGCAGCCAGGTGACGGTGAAGGCGGTCTCCTTGAGCAGCGCGGCCGGCACGGTGACGTTGCGCGGCCGCAGCGGCACCGTGCGGTACTGCGCCGTGGTGGGCGCCGAGATCTCGGGCTCCGACACGGTCTGCACGGAGATGTTGTACGCGCGGCCCGGCACCAGCCCCTTGAAGGCGGCCTGCGCCGGCCCCGGCGGCTCGCCCTCCTTCTCCACGTACAGCTCCGACTCGCGCGCGTCCGGCGGCACGATCGACACCTGACAAGCCGAGTTCCAAGTCATCATCTCAGCCGCTAGACGCCAGGAGGAGGGGGCCCCTCCCTTTAGGGGAACCTGTCTTGCTCATCTCTATTACCAAGTCAATGTCAAAGGGGCGAGAAAATAGACTGAAATTGTCTTATTTTAGGTTTAAATCCTAAATAAGCACCAACCGCGTGGCCTCACCTTGTAGTGGGTGTAGGCGCCGGGCGGGTAGGGCGGCTGCCACAGCACCAGCAGGGTGGTCTCGTTCCGGAACCACACGATGAACTTGCCCGGCGTGTTCGGCTCTGTCACACACACAACGACGCGTCACAACACAACATGAGGCTACACGCACACTGCACACATACACATGCATTACCATAAACTTGCAGCAGTTTCGCAACGTAAAAGCTACAAATATAATGCAAATATGTTGTTATCTGCGTCAGTTGTTTGAAGCGGCTACGAACTACGAACGGCGAAAACTATAAAGAGAAGACATAGCTGCCGCTTGTTTTCATTACAATGTTTCATTACCTCAACCCTAAAATGTCCACTTCAGATGGTACAGTTTTGTGGTACAGTACTGCAGTGGACATTTTAGGGTTGAAACCGGAAACATTCTAAAAAGAGTCAATAAAAATATGGTCAGCCTCTTTTTAAAACTTTGTTCAGGCATGGTTCAGATTGGCTCGGCGGCGAAGTGGCATGCGCCGCTAGCCAGATCGTAGGCTGGATTCCCAAAGAGTACCTATAACGAACTATTTATTATTTGCTCTTATGTATTCTTTTAATGTCAAATATATTTGATTATGCAAAAATGTTATCAGTTTCGGGTTTGTACAGAGTACAGGAATGCCTACAGATACTGTGGGTTTAGATAACTTTATAATTTGTCACTGTATATTATCTCTTTTAGTCATGTCACTGTATATTTTTTTACAGTGACCTGTTATAAAAACTCGTTATTTACCTGTTTTTCTTAAGACTGAAGGGTATAGCCAAAATACCGCATTTTTTTAGAAGCGTCATCCATATTCGTAGTATTAGGTGGACTATACGGAGTATTAGTTAGAAAGTTAACGAAAATGTTTCAGAAGTGCATCTGGTGCGCCATGCATGCGAGCGCCGGGCAGGCAGGCGTCATACAGTGACGTCACTGGAAAAGCTCACTAGAAGCGCGGCGCTGCGCCGGCGCGGGCGTGTCGCCACATGCTGAGAATATTGTCGTTCTCACGCCGCAAAGCTTAGAGGAAGTTTTATTTATTTAATTTTCATTTATTAAAGCGGTATAGTTAAGCTTGCTTTTAGCGACATTATGACTATTATTAATTATATAAGTACGAGAAGTTTCAGTAACGCCTCTCATACAAAGGCGGTGAACTCAGCCAGGCATTCATCGCGCGCGGCCCGCGGGGACTGCCTCGTGGTTTGTTTGTTTGCAATTGTAATGAAAACAAGCTGTTCAAACACATGTTTACTGGCACATATGTTGAAAGTCATCATTACAATAATTAAGTGATCTAATGGAGTAGAATTTTCCATTAAGGAAAATTACTTTACCACGCTTTTTGCATTGTGATAACAATTATAAAGTATTCTAGAATCATGGAACTTTATTGTTTGTTATTTGACAGGTAAAAGACAGACAAATACATTGAAAATTTAAAGCAAAACCGTTAAACAACATCGCATGCAAAGCAAACAGCACAAACGGAAAGAACAAGAAAGACAGAAACCTGCTGGTTGCGATATCTTCAGACCGAGTTGCATGCATGGCGGCGGCTTTCTTACCGAGATCCCAGCACTGCGTGAAATTAATTAGTCAATGATATATAGTACAAATGTTAGTAGGTATTCTAGTGGTACTGCGCGGACAGCGCAGCGCAGTAGCGCACCAGGAGCGCCCTGCACAACAGCAACTGATTACTATAAGTTATCTCGAATAATTATATTTTAAATAAGATGTGTTCATTCATTCGTCCGTACCATATGGATTTTTTTAAAGGAACAAATATCGTATGAATCTTACTGGCTAAATTGTAACTCGGTTGGTTTGTAAAAACAACAAATACTACGTTTTAACAAGTACAGGGCGCTCAGTGCGTGCAGCAGTGAGATGTAGTCCAATGCGCTGTGAGAAGGATAGTAGGCTGCCGTATTCTATACTTTAAATAATGCGCTAGTTTACCGAACTAGAAATGCGTGTCGGGCGTTTATCTATAATCTAATAAAATAAATTGTACAGCAGCACTACACGTACTTTCTTGCGAAATCGTACCATCAACAGCACATCAATTACTATTGTTTGTGGAGTGTGGACCTGACTTTGAAGAATTTTGACAGAATAACCGATGCTGCAGCCCAATATTGCAATAATAATAAAAAGTTGCAGATTTTTGAAAGCGCTACGCTAAGGGATCATTTTTGGGTTTCTGCATTTTTTTAGGTATGGCCGCTGACAACCAGCAGAAGCTGCTAAAGCCTACGACAAAATTAAATTATCATAAAACTCCGAATTTCAAAATTTGTCTCACTCGGTCCACTGGTTAAATTAGCCGCTAAGAAAATGCGGCACTCGGCACGTGTTTGGCAAACATTGTTTTAGTTTAGCACTTTTAGTACTACCGAGCTGTAGCCCCATCTACATACATTTTTCTTTCCAATGGCCAACTTGAGTCCGGAGTCGAAGGGATAGTGTCTCTAGGGGGAATTTTTACAGATAGTGGAACATCGGAAGATGTGGGCATCTCTTCCGCCAGTGACTTAGGTAATAGGACAACAACAACAAAACAACAACAACATCACTTTAATGAGCACAAGAAATGATGGTGCAGAATACATTTCGGGTAAAATTATAAATTTTTAATATCGACTAGTAAAGTGTACTAGTCTTAATATCTCCTAGAATATCTCCTTAATATCTCCTAGAATCAATCAGAAGAAAAAGAATTATGTTTCATAATAATCGTACTTTGAAAAATACAAGTTTACAAATTGTACAATACTTTCTTTCTAATGTAAACAAATTTAGCTTGTCTGTTTCAGCATGACGTGAGTTTTTAGAGTGCACAGTGTCGTGGCGAGGTGAGTGTCCATTGTGGAGCGTGTGGCCATCAGCATGACAAAGGTGTGGCGGCGGGCGACCTTGCCTTGTCGCGGCCGTCACACCGCCGCGCGGCCGCTCCCAATACATCGACGCGACTCCGCGCCGGGCCGTCATTATCCACACCAATGGACTATCGCATACTGATGCTGTTGCATCACTTTCCACTAGCTTCTTCGTTTCCGGAAATGGATGATTCGCTCGCTCGTTACTTACGTAAGCATAATACTTGTGTATGTTTTTTTTTACCCCGCGCGGGCTGGGGCACATCTATTCTAGTTAACTGCCAACTAAGACCGGCTTGACGCAACGATTATACTTGAGTTGACCCCTCAAACGCAATAATCATATTTATAGGCTAATCGAAACATTCTGATTATTTTATTTAGAGTTGTCATGCAGGAAGTACGTGGATGTGGAAACCAGCTAACGGGTTGCGGATGTGAGAACCACAAGCCACTAGCCAGCACCTATCGTTGCCATCTGTTTCTAAAGTTGTGTAAAATAAAAATAAAATAACGTTTTTATTTTTATAGTGTAAACATTGTTTCTGAATTCCTTGCATAGCAATGACTACCTATATGCGATAGTTCGATTTTATTAATCAACTTTAATGGCCGTACAAGCACGACTGTTACAAATTAAAAACAAACAGTCACACTCGCGCGCCGCGGTCCGCGCAGCCGCAGTGCAGGCGGCGGCGCGGCGGCGGCGGCGCGTGAAGCGTGAGATATGCGGATCACAACACTCCATTACACCGACAGAAAGTGTGCCAAAACGGCGGACAATTTCTAGTTTATAGCTCCGATTAACAATTATCGAATTAAAATATTAGCTTTGCATCTAATGATAATGATAACCTCTTGGATATATTTGCATAGCTGTAATGAATAATGGTAACTCGCCGTTCGCCCCGCGGAGCCGCCGGTGGCTGGCCCGCCCGACACGCCCGAGTTAGTAACACCGATAGTTAGCAAGTGAAGATATAAGACAATCCCATGCGCACGTTGATCCCACATATTTACAGTACATACCTAATTCATATAGAGGCGCCGCGTGTTAGTTATTTTATTTCATATGAAAAGCTTACAGCAATGTTACAAAGTCTGGCACTGATTTAAAAATTCTGTCCTGCATTTTGGTACTGACAGTCGGTGCAGGATACGCGCCAGTCTTTGCAACGTTGCGAACACCCCCGACTCACGAGTATAGTGCGGCAAGGTCCTGTATATTATCGCGACAGAGTATGAGGTGTGTACATACATATGTGACATAAAGTAGATAAAGTAGAGATGCGTATTGTGCAGGACCTCTAGCGCCTCACAAAATAGATGGTACAGGAAGACCGCTCCTAAAAAAAGTGTGACAAAAACGCACGCACACATAATTGACCACGCTGAATACGTTAAAAACAACCGACTTCAATCGTAGCAACTCCAATTTTGCTATGTTTTTGTTGATTTTCTCAAAAACCGCTGAATCGATTTCGATAAAATTAATATGGGACCACCTGTGAAGTATACCCTTTCAAACAAAAAAAGAATTTTTGAAATCGGTTCAGGCGTCTTCGAGTAATCGGTGAACATACATAGAAAAAAAAAAAAAAAAAGATTCCGACGAATTGAGAACCTCCTCCTTTTTTTGAAGTCGGTTGACAAGATACCCATCCATTTGAAGCACATGGGCACAGAATACCCAATAGTGACATGGGGCAGCTAGTTAGGCCGTTATGAAATCTACATTCTATAGCATAGATAAGTTCATATGCGGTCGTTTTGGGACACAGAGCGGCCTTCCATACGATCTGCTCCGTGCGGAGACGCGGAGGTCCCTAGCCGTGGGATGCGGGAGGGGGGAGTACTGACTGGTGGTGAAGTTGCGCGAGGCGTAGGCGGCGCTCTCCTTGTCGTGCAGCAGCGTGGAGGCGTGCAGCTGGTAGGTGGCGCCGGCCGCCAGCTCCCGCAGCGTGTACGTCCAGTTGCCGCCGCCCTCCACCGTGATGTTGCGCGCGCCCCCCGCGCCCCCCGCGGCCCCCGCGCCCGACCCCCCGGCCCCCGCGCCCTCCGTCAGCGGGATCACCTGCGCGACACGTCGGTAGTCTAGTCACACTGCCGGGACAAACTTCGTAACAAGTTTTCTTTGCGGTTTCTTTGGAAGTTCTGGTTTAACTGTTAGATAGGTACTTCACATGTGTAGATGCCTAATCAACATATTCAGTTCAATAGTTTTATTACAGACACAAATAGTCCGTATGTCATTCATAACCTTCTGAACCTAGCCACCCGTTTTGGGGCGCTCCGATATACTTACCTGAAAAGAAACATCCTAACATCTTTTTTTTTCTAAAAAGTCTTTCAGACTTCTTTTTACAGTAACTAAAGCTAAAGTGAATTTATGTAGCCCAACAGCGAGGCGAGGTGGCTGGCGGCTGGCGGCTGGCGGCTGGTGGCTGGTGGCTGGCGGCTGGTGGCTGGCGGGTTACCTTGAAGCGGAAGCCGGTGTAGTCGCCGTGCGCGGGCGGCGACCACGCGATGGTGGCCTGCTTGTTGCGGCCCAGCGTCACCGTCAGGTTGCTCGGCGGCTCCGGCGCTGCACACACACACGCACACGGCTCACACAGGCTGTACGAGCTCGGCTTAAATCACTGTCGCATTCATTACTTAAATGGAACAATGGGTAGTAAACGACTCCTTTTGGTATTGTGACAATAATAATTATCGATCATTTTCAGATAGAAAAGGAAATATTGTTTTGAGAAATAGTGATCACTGGAAGCGAGATCTTCAGCAGTTGCAAAAAAAAAACAGCTTACAGTGGTGCTAAGAATTGAGCGTAGACAAACTGACCTGTGATGATGGTCTGGTTCCAAGTGAGCAGATCGGCGAAGGTGGCGTTGGAGTAGTACAGCATGAAGTGGTACTTGGTGCCGGGCAGACCCTGGAAGTTGATGGTGGAGGCGCGCGCCGGCACCGTGAAGTTGGGCGCGGGCGAGCCGTGCGGCGGCCGGTAGTCCAGCCGGTAGCGCGCGCCCTCGGCCTCGCCCGCGCCCGTCTCGCCGCCCGCGCCCGGGATCTCGATCACGAGGTCCGCGCCGCGCGCCACCCCCCACTCGCCCTAAGGGATCGTGCGGAAATGGAAATGTATACTAATAATCTCCACTCATTATTAAATTCTAGATGTTAACTTAGTAGAGTTTACAAGACAGGCTAAGCTGTTGCTGCTGGTTGCTGGCACTGCCAGTTGTTAGATTAGACATTATTAGATTTACAAATTATATGTATTTTTTATTTATACCAACTCAAATGTCATTTACAAATAAAATTATCTCATTCTTTGTTATCTCTGGCCAGTTGTTGGGTGAGGCTGTATAAAAGTGTACATTTTACTGTTTCACATTGTCCCAAAGACATTTTTGTAATACTGCATTCAACTAGGTACAAACCATCACTGATTAAAAGAAATAATAAATTTATTTAACGGCGTTTTTATTTTATTTGAAAGCTATATGTACACCTAGCTTTAGTAGAGTCTCAAGCGTTGCTTACTAGTCCCGTAAGTTGCTGTGTGTTACTCGTTCATTAGTCCCGAGAATTACTTTGTACAATTTCATATGGACTTACCTTGTTAACATAAAAAATAACAGAGGTCCAAGTCTACTGCCTTGGGGAACCCCGAAATCGTTGTCTCAATTTTTACAGTATTCAATCACTGTGAGCACTAAGCATTCCATGAGTTTTTACATGTTGTTTAAGTGCTAGGATACACACACACAAGGAAAACAGAAATCACACACCCGCACACACAAACACACACATACAGCTCGCACCCGCATCATTCTCGGTGACTTGCTCCCTCTGAACGCTGAGACAGATATATTTGCAGATTGAATAAGAGTACTCGTTACGAATGCCTATTCATATCTAAGCCTACTTAATCAATAAAAATGTTGTATTTTTATAGAAAAAGAGACGTTTCACGGGACTATGGAGCTTGGACCTGATCTGTATACCAAACATCATAAATAGGTCATTAGAAACATAGTCTTTTCTAATTGTACATTTCCTTCGATTTACCTTCGTTGCGAGGTTCATCTAGATTCTCAGATTTAACAATCGCAACACATAAACCACCCATTTGACGTTCAGAAACTAGATTTTGTACATACCATTGAAATTAATAATTTAATTTTCCGACAAGTAACTCGAAAACCAGCTGTTATGCTTGTAAAAAAAGGCAAGGCATATCTGCAGATTTTAAAAATCGTACACCAATGTCAGAAGTCAGAACAGAAGGGTGTTCAGTCAGTCAAAGTCGGAGAAAGCATCTGAGGAATATGTGGACGAAGCCGTAATTTCTGAACGTGACCTACTATTGCAAGCTTCAGTGTTACCATTTATATTGTAAAAAGTGCTGACAAAACATTACGCTTGAACCACATAACCCTGCTTCTAATATTTTTTTCATTATTTTTCCTAGAAAGCCTATATTTTTCTATATTTTTCGTACTCCGTACATGACCGGGCACAAAATGAAACGTGTCCTTTTATTAGTTTTTTTTTTACCTACATATTTGATTTGGAATTTGTTTGTAATTGGTTGGTGTTGTACACTTGCTAGTTCTAGTGGATATTTCTTAAAAATAATTAGAGCTGGGTCGACTATGGGTTTTGCCGATCAGCCGACTAGCCGACTAGTCGGCTGAAAAATGGCCGACTACTCGGCCAAGCCGATCATTGCTTTCGGTTGAGTTCGGGTGACATTGGCAATGTTCGTGACTACGCGGGCGCCCGGCGGCCAATCGGACTTGTCAGGACATGCATTCAGGGTTGCCAGATTGGGGGTTTTTTCGCGATTTTGGGAATAATTTGATTGTTGGTGAAAGATTGGGGAGACGTTATCGTTGGGGAAAAAAACACACCTGGGGAATTTTGGAGAATCTTTTCACTACCTATATTGCATTTTTCTTACCCTTCGTGGTCAAATACTTGAATGAATGAATGAATGAATGAATGAAAACACTTTATTGCACAACAAAACAGGAAAATAAAAACATAAACATTAAAAAAGAAAATGTTATACAGGTAGGCAGTCTTATCGCTAAAGAGCGATCTCTCCCAGACAACCTTAATATAATTTTCCTAATTTAGTTTAAATTTTTTTCATATTTTGAGTTGGCAATTCTACAGTCAGTGAGTACAGATAGATAATCTATAGTGATGATAGATGATAGTGATAAATAGATTCTAGTTTTAAATAGCTAAGACGATAAACAATGGCACGACGTCTTTTTACATCATAATTTGCCCCTTATAAAAAAATACAAATAAAAATAAATAGCATTTAGATCACACTTTGTTTCACTTTATTACCATTTCTTGATTTACATTATGATAAGTATACCTTGTTTAATTTGTTATCTTAATTCTTAGATTGCTGTCCTAGAATGTCTTTTTTTTCTTGTTATGTTACAAGTTTATTTTATTATTTTGATTTTTGGATCTAAGTCTAATATTATTAGATTTATTAGTCAAAAGTAAGAGTTCCTTTCCTATTCCTAGATTGCACTTACTGCAAACTGTTTGTTGCATAATTCAGTTTTATTTTTGTTAGATAGAAGTATTATTTTTGGTTTGTTTCTGGATCTGGATCTAATTCATTATTTATTAGGTCAAAAGGAAGAGTTCCTGGATCCTATTCAAGTAAACCTACTTTTTGCCAATTGTTTGCTTGCTACAGAGTTTCTTCTTTTTTGTTAGAAGTATTGATTAATTTTGCTTTATATAATTTGTGGATCTAAGTTCAATTCATAAATAGACCAAATGAAGGGATCCTAACCTAATATTCTATATATCCTATTCTAGATTGCATTGAAATTAAACTGTAAAACAAAACTGATTCTATAATAAAAATAATAATATTTTACTCCTATTAATATGCTTTAAGATTTTATGATTGAAATAAAATTGAAATATTTACCATTATAAATCTTAAAACATTTTAATAGGAGTAAAAAATGGGCCGACTAGTCGGTGATTTTAGCCGACTAGTCACCGTCTAGTCGCCGACTACAAATATGGCCGACTAGTCGGCGACTAGTCGGTACACCTCTAAAAATAATATTCGATCACCACGATACAGGCTCTGCCTAGTGTGGTTCTGTTGATAACTGTAACCTTTTTTTGTAAATAAATATTATTATTAATTTAATTGTGTCTATTTTTATTATATTCAGTCTTTACTTAGTTTTATTTAAATTGTTTTTTAATTTAAATTGTAATTTGAATGACATGTTGGTGTTTTGGAGAATTCTGTTAGCCAATGGGGAAGAAAACTGACAAAGCTCGCCGATAGAGGCGCTGATATCACTTGACTCATACTAACTGTCAAAACGTATAGAAAAAAATGTTTACGTGAACTAAACATAAGATTATTAAAAAAATGCCGCATTGTGTGGCGATTGGTTGCAATAATAATGGAAATCATTAATTTCCTAAAGAGTCTCGGATAAAGAAGACGTGGGAAAAGTTACGTTTTCAATTATGAACTTTTCAACTTCGCCTTTAATTGAGGAACAGTCCAAGTCGCATACATTTTCCATTTACCAATTTTACAAAAAAAAAGAACTTGTTTATAACACCTCGATAATAACTAATTGAAAGTTGTTATGAGTCAAGCGTCCGTAGCGCCATCTGCAAATAGCTTTGCGTTTTCTTCCCCATTATGAATGAATAAATATTATTACACATTTTTAGTGATATGACCTGTATAACATATAAAACTTCCTGTAATCTACAAAACATCTGTGGTTTTGCACCACAACAATACGAGGTGTAGTGTATTTTAGTGATATGACCTGTATAACATATAAAACTTCCTGTAATCTACAAAACATCTGTGGTTTTGCACCACAACAATACGGGGTGTAGTGTAAACTACTGCATAGCTCAAGAGGAAATATTATGAATTAATTAATGAATGAAAACACTTTATCGCCTAACAAAAAACAGGAAAATATAAACAATAAACGAGTTATCTATCTATCTATCTATAAATATAAATTAATGATAATTTAATCTTAAAATAAATTATATGCAGCGTACATAAATTAAATTAAAAAGTTATTGTTCACAATATTACTATTAATATTATTATTAGTTTCAAGTGCATTTTCTAGTCAACATGTTCTTTTTTTTTTAAACTATTAAATTACGATTTTGGATGTTTGACCACTATGGATTTTAGGGAGTTAACTCTTCTATTCAAGGATTTCAACTTGGCCGACTTGCCTACCAACGATTATGAAAAAAGAGAAGTCGGCCATGGTCCAGTTTTGTGGTGATCGAGTTGCCCCCAGATTCAAAAATTAATTTTTTTTTATTTTTTTGGCCTTTTATTGTTTTATTTTTGTTTATTAATTTTGATATAGTAAGGATTGCCTAATCTAATAAATGCAATGAGGATACGACGTCCTAGTAAAAAAAAAGCTATGAGTGATGTCACTTTGCCTACAAATAATAGAGTAGGTATCAACAGAAGGTCAGCTGAGTGTATGTAGCTGTCACAGTCTTAATAACAAACAGTGGTACACCGAGCGCAGCAGCCAGGTCTCAGCAGGTACTCACGAGCAGCAGCAGGCAGGCGAGCCAGGCCAGCAGCGCCGCGGCGCCAGGCCCGCGCACCCCCCTCGCTTGCACAATCGACCTCTTCCACATCATTGAAGGCTCTGCGATTTCACACGATACTTTCTCCTCCTTGCAATTTTTATTTCTACAATGTGAGTGCATTTTTAACTCGCACAGCACAATTACTCTTCATCCACTACATTATACGAGATTTTTCTAGACAGAATTACAAGAAAAACAATCGAAAAATAAATAAGCTGCGCTTGCGCCACTTCGATACCTTGTTCGATTCGCGAAAATTTCGTTTCGTTTACCGTATTGTAGTTCGAATCTGCGTTTCGTTTCGTTCTTGGTTCTCGCTGAGGACGTTCCAAGCAGTGAAATGTCTCTTTGGTTCAAAGCGTTTAAACGACGGTTTATTTGACTCAAGCGTCTATAGCCATACAGCCTTGTCAGTGGTCCCATGTCACGAAAAATCGTGGTGCGTTCCATGGGTATGCAACAGTTCGCTCTGACATAGAGTTCCTTGAAAATCTACCGTAGTTTACCAAATCGTGAGGTAGACTCAGGTAGGCTACATAAGCTACGGTAGCAATTGTAGATTAATCAGTAGTAGAAATTTTGGCCAGTTCACAATATTTAAGGCGGCTGCCATTTATTATTTTTGTGATAAATTAGCTAAAAGAGCTTCAGCAATAATTTAAGAGAAGTAAAAATCTACCTAGAACGCGAAAAAAGGACATCGACATACACTATCTATAAAAAGTTGTTTATAATGTGACATTATGCACTAAGCCACGATAGCCTAGTGGATAACACAACGACTTAGTGCTCCTAGGGGTATCGATCGGTTTGATCCCCAGGGCACGTACGTACCACTGAAATATGGTTTTTATAATATATATTTCATGACGGTGCGGGCGGTTTAATATAAGCAGCTCTGCCTCTGTCCAAACATTGATATTGAAATGGTAATTGGAAGAAGTGGTCATTACTAGAAGTGGTCATTTCCAGAAGAGGTCATTTACGTAGTGGTAATTTCCAGAAGTGGTCGTTTCTAGAAGTTCTATTCTATTTTTCTATTTGGCATTGCACATCTCATAACAAGTATGATTTTGCCAATGTCAAGTAAAAAATGGGAGAATCTTCAATAAAAAAATGGCGAAACGCCAATGTCAAGTAAAAGACGCGGCTCTAAGGGTGATGGTTACTTAAAGACGCTCCACGTGGTGGTTTGTTGTTGGAACTCGGAAAACGGAGCTGTCTCCCGAGTAAATCCTCTTCTTATGACCGCTTATCATTGAATCGGAATCACAGCTATTTCTCCATCACAAAATCCTCAATTTTTTGGCTTTTTTGTCGATTTTTTTGGGATAAGTGCTTCTGGGGTACGTTTTTTTGATGTAACTAGTTAGAAAGCATGTCAATGAATAAAACTGATTAACCAAAACTGAACCTACTACTAACAGCTTAAAAATACTGCTTGATAATGGTTAGAACTAAATAATTTTCAATAAGAGTTTTTAAATTTGAAGCTCTCTGTTTAAAAAAACTGTATGGAACTTATTCTTCAAATCATTTTAAAAACTTTTATGTCTTTTTAGCTATTCAAAAAGGTATAAGGCTCCACTCTGCTCTACTCTGATCCGCCCTACTTCGCTCCACTCTGATCTACTCTGCTCCGTCCCGCTTCAGTGGAAACACTTGCTACTATTCTCTGATCTTCTCCGCCCTGCTCAGCCCCGCTTCGCATCAGTGGAAATGCACCCTAAGGCCTTTAGTCTTATTAATCGATGAGAATCTGTAAATTAAAGAATCGATTAACAAGAATTAAGGCCTTAAACAAAGTTTTGAGAAGAAAACTGCTCGTCGTTTGGAGCTGAAAAGGACTAAAGAGTTGTCAAAAAAATGTACCCTCTGCTAACTTAACTGTTATTTGGTCAATATTTTACCTATTTTATAGTGTTATACCTTTTTGAATAGCTAAAGAGACATAAAAGTTTTTAAAATGATTTGCAGAATAAGTTCCATACATTTTTTTACACAGAGAGCTTCAAATTTAAAAACTCTTATTGAAAATTATTTAATTCTAACCGTTGAATAATAACGTCCTTTAATATTCAGTACGACTTTTCCTGTAACCCTGTATATTTTTTATATTTGAGTTGATTGAATGAAAGGTAATTTGCAGTTTACGATTTATGACGTATTAAAAAAAAACTACTTACTAGATCTCGTTCAAACCATTTTTCGGTGGAAGTTTGCATGGTAATCATATATTTTTTCTAGTTTTATCATTCTCTTATTTTAGAAGTTATATGGGGGGGGGACACACATTTTACCACTTTGGAAGTGTCTCTCGCGCAAACTATTCGGTTTAGAAAAAAATGATACTAGAAACCTCAATATCATTTTTGAAGACCTATCCATAGATACCCCACACGTATAGGTTTGATGAAAAAAAAATGTTTGAGTTTCAGTTCTAAGTATGGGGAACCCCCAAAATTTATTGTTTTTTTTTTCTATTTTTGTGTGAAAATCTTAATGCGGTTCACAGAATACATGTACTTACCAAGTTTCAACAGTATAGTTCTTATAGTTTCGGAAAAAAGTGGCTGTGACATACGGATGGACAGACAGACAGACAGACATGACGAATCCATAAGGGTTCCGTTTTTTGCCATTTGGCTACGGAACCCTAAAAAGATACGATGAAAAGTAATCTTCGAATGCTATTCATCATTATTATGATATTAGTCAGTAATATCAATCAGTTTTGATATTTTTTTAGAGACTTTCTTATTTCCAAAGTTGAAAACAGCGGCCTCTAGTTAAGTTTAGAGAAAGCCGTGGTTGGCTTTTTAGTGAAGGAAAACATCGTGAGAGCGGATAGCCGACTACGGTAGGCAGTGGTGGGCTACGTAGCATTTACAACTCTACTCTGAGAGCGGATAGCCGAACACATGATAGAAGATTTTCAAGAGTTCACCAGACAAAGCTGTATAGCCATAGAAGCCATTGCCTTTTCCTTGTAATTTTTTTTTTGTTTGGTTCTTTCCTGCTTTTGCAAGGAAAAGGCAAAGGCTTCTCTGGCCATACAGCCTACTCTTACGTAGTTTGCTCTTCTCTAAATATTTTTCTATTTCATTTGAGTTCTCATTTATCAATTTCTGTCGTTTTTAACTTTTTCTCTATTCTTCAACAAAATGATAGCACTTTTGATGAAGATTTCATGGACTTCTTGAGAGCACTCGAAACACAGTCTACACACTTTTATTTCATTATCCTACATATTAGACACTTAAATGGCACTTTATTGAACAATACACTATCAATATTATGCATTAAAAACCACGATATCTATTTTTTCGGGTAATAAAACAAAAATGACAAACTCTTGCCGCGAGTTCCCGCCAAAAAGTCTCCTTTTCCTTGTAATAACAGAAAAGAATATTTAAAAAAAGAAAAGAAATTACAGGGCCGCGTTCACAACCTGCACTTGTCAGCAACCATTCACTCTGACAACAGGATAGCATAATATAAATCGCTTAAGTGTGAAAGAGAGGGTACAAAACGATTGCTGTCAGAGTGCAGGTTTCTGAACGCGGCTCAACACTACACTACATCAAAATGTCAATGTCATATTAAAAGGAAGCCAAACATTGTTTGCCGCTTATTGCAGAGCGTGCCGATTAAATACATTATAATTATCATATTTTTTTCTGGCAGATATCTAAAATTACGTATATTGTTTACTTGAATGTAAGCAGCTACTTAAAGTCGACCTAAAATCCTACTAAAAGTTCTGAAAAATGGTAGAAGCAACTGCCGATTCATCGTCGGCTCCCGAAGACACCATCCGAGTGCTGATCGCGTCGGATATCCATCTCGGGCACGTGGAGAACGATGCAGTGCGCGGCGAGGACAGCTTCATTGCGTTCGAGGAGGTGCTGTCGCTGGCCGTGCAGTACGACGTGGACCTCATCCTGCTCGGCGGCGACCTGTTCGACCACGCCAAGCCCTCGCCCGGCTGCCTGTTCAAGTGCACGCAGCTTATCCGCAAGTACTGTCTCGGCGACAAGCCCATCAACATCGAGGTGCTCTCCGACCAGCTGGAGAACTTCTCGCGCACCGTCAACTACGAAGATCCCAACCTGAACGTTTCCTACCCGATCCTGTCGATCCACGGCAACCACGACGATCCCGTGGGGCAGGGCAACATCAGCTCGCTGGACATCCTGTCCATCTCGGGGCTGGTCAATTATTTCGGCAAGTGGAGCGACTACACGCACGTGCGCGTGTCGCCCGTGCTGGTGCAGAAAGGCGGCACGCGGCTGGCGCTCTACGGGCTCAGCCACCTCAAGGACCAGCGCCTCTCGCGCCTCTTCAAGGAGGGCAAAGTGGAGATGGAGCGCCCTGCCGAGGATGGCCAGGACTGGTACAACTTGCTGGTGCTGCATCAGAATAGGGCGGACAGAGGACCCGACAACTACATCCGGGAGGAAGTTCTCCCCAAATTTCTGGATCTCGTCGTTTGGGGCCACGAGCATGATAGTCTAGTTTTTCCAATTAAAGGAAAAAAAGATGCAGAAGGATTCTCGGTGGTGCAGCCCGGGAGCACCGTTGCCACATCGCTAGCGGCCGGTGAATCTTTACCTAAGCATGTTGCACTTCTTCAGTTGCACAAAACTGACATCATCTTAACACCTATTCCTTTAAAAACTGTGAGACCCTTTATTTTTAAAACTATAAATCTCTCCGAAGAGAATTTAGGAGAGGAACAAGTCAATGAACATGAGAAAGTTCAAGAATTTTTAAAGAATAAGATAAACGAAGCCATAGAGGAGGCGAACAACAAACGCAGCGGTGACCCCAAGCAACCGACTCTTCCTTTAGTGCGTCTGAACGTAATGTACGAAAGGGAGAGTCAGAATTTCAACCAGATGAGATTCGGGCAGAACTTTAACGGTCTGGTCGCAAACCCGAGCGACATCTTGAACATGAAGAGAGAGAAACGAGTGCGCGAGAAGAAGCCGCTGGATGGCGAGGAGGAGGTGACGTTCGAGAACGCGGCGCAGGCGGCGGACGTGGAGGAGCTGCTGCGGGGCTACTACGCGGCGCAGCCCCCCGCGCGCCGGCTGCAGGTGCTGTCCGTGCGCGCGCTCACCGACGCCGTGCGCGACTTCACGCTCAAGAAGGACGACGAGGTGTTCCGGCGCGTGTTCGAGGCGCACAAGCGGCGCTGCGTGGACATGCTGCTCGCCTCCACCGCCGAGACCGAGGAAGAGGTGGCCGAGCGCCTGCGCCTCGGCAAGACCGAGCTCGACACCGCCGACGAGGAGGGGCTCAAGCGCATGATCGACGCGGCCGCCGCCAAGCCGCCCACGCCGGGCGCGCTCAAGCGGGCCATCGTGGTGCTGTCCAGCGACGACGAGGCCGAGCACGAGGCGGCGACGCGCGGGCGCGGGCGCGGGCGGGGCTCGCGGGGCGCGCGCGGGGCGGGGCGCGGCCGCGGGCGCCCGGCGCGGGCCGCGTCGCCGCCGCCGGCGCAGGCCGCCGCGCCCGAGCGCCGCACGCCGCGCCGCTCCGCCGCGGTCAAGTCAGCCTCCTGGCTGCAGAGCTACGCCGACCGCGGCTCCCGTAACCGCAACGACATCGAAGACTCCGACTAATCCTAAGCAGAGTCACTGGACTGTAGTAACAAAAAATCCTTAGCCTACGACAACTTCACACTAAGTTGTCGTAGGCTAAGGATTTTTTGTCATAGCATAAGTAACATATGCTCCATGTACGGGCTTCAATGAAAACGTAGTTAGTTTCAAATAGTTTAATAAGAAACTTCCACAGAAATATTAACAATTTGTATGGAAAAAAGGCTTAGAAATTGTATTCAAAATATGTATGCGCGCGGCTGTGGCCGTGTCGTCGTGGTAATGGCGAGCTGCGCCGCGGCGCTGCCGATGAGCCTCGTCCCCCTCTCTCCTTTCGCACCCCGCTAACCGCCGGCATGCAGTGGCCCGTACACTCCATATAATTGTTTTTTTTTTAATTTTGTGTTATGATGAATAAGAATCTTTATTACATTCAGTGTTTTCTTTTTCTTTTATCCGCAACTGCTAAACCTTTAGCATTATCTAATTGGGTTTTTTTCAAGTATTATGTATTTTATTTTAATTACGCTGCTATTATTATCTCATCTGAAAGGTACTGATGTTGCTGCCGAATGATTGATTCATATATAATAAGATGATAGCTAGAGAATGCCCCACCTAACAGACTCCTGCAAAGTTAGATTCTGTAGTAGCCAACAAGTTTTCAAGCTGCCTATAAGGCTTCTGACAAGACTCATATTGAGGACAATCAATCACATCGGGCCCCAAACTAGTGTCGTTGTATAGTATATAGTTCATTCCAATCAAAAAAAGCAAAACGTAAACAAACTTACTCTTGGGCTCCTTCCCAGACCGTTGTTCTTACTTTCAGGGGCCAGAAACTTCCCGATCACATATATAGCTATTATACTTCCATTCCAGTTGAACCATATGTTTTACCGGTGATTCAATGCAACAAGTGCTGCAGGTTCGGCCACGTTACATCACAATGCAGATCCCAAGCTCGCTGCTTTCTCTGTGCTGGGAACCACGAAGGAACTGCTTGTTCAGCCCTGTCTGCTTCCTGTTTATTCTGTAGGGGTCCACACTCCGCAAGAGAGTCCTCCTGCCCGGAACAATCAAGACAAAAATCAATTAAACTTGTCATGTCTATGGAGAATATCTCTTTTATCGAAGCGGCTTCAAGATTCCCCCCCATAGTTAAAAAATCTTTTTCAGACTCATTGAGGCAATCTCCTTCTCGCCTCTCACAAACTTCTCCTAAGGTTGCTGGCCTTCAGACTTTTTCCCCTTCTTCTTACACTTCCTCTTCCCCCAAAAAATCTTATAAAAAGACAGTCTTCATTCCCAGTCGGCCCCACTCACCAAGCTCGGGCCCTGGATACGACAAAGTAGCCCATAACCAGCTAGTCCAGTTGCCTGTTTCTCAGCTTTCTAATGGCTGTGCTTTGGACAATCTTTCTGCCCAAAGTAACGCCTCTCCCTTGGAGTCTTTAATTTCGTCTCTGTTAAAATTATTGTCGAGTCTCAATGAATTAGAGCTTTCTCCTAGTATTAAAAAAACACTTACTGAGCTAGTTTTTTCTTCTCTCCATGGTAGCAACGTTTCTACAATGGAATTGCAGGAGCATCAAGCTTAAAAAGAGCGAACTTATCTTCCTCATCAACAAATTTAAGCCCATTATTCTTGCCGTTCAGGAAATGTGGTTGAAACCTGGTTCCCACTTTCGGATCTCAGGTTACTCATGTTTCCGGGATGACAGGGACGATGGGCATGCAGGTTCCTCTCTCCTAATCTCTCGGTCAGTCTCATTTTCACATATTCCCTTTCCGCCTCATAACGATCACATCAATATCGTTGCGGTGAGGGCTCTGAATGTTACTTTTGTTTCTGTTTATATTCCTACTCCAAATCTTTCTATTCTTTCCGAATTCAGATCACTGATCTCAGGACTTCCTCCTCCAGTTATTATCCTAGGTGACTTCAATATTCATCATACCTCTTGGGGCTCGCATTTCTGCGACTCAGTCTCTCCTGCCTTTTTAGAAATCTTAGATGATTTTAATCTCTGTTTTCTTAACAACGGTTCTCCGACTCGGCGAGCAGCTCCTTCTCAACATCAAAGTGCGGTCGATTTATCTCTTTGCTCCTCTGTCCTTCACTCCCTCTTGTCCTGGAATACCGTCCCCAGCTCTCATGGTAGCGATCACTTTCCGATCCTCATTTCCATGCCAACTCCCCCTGGTGATAGCCCTCCTTTATTTAATCCTCGCCTAAAATTCAATGTTCGGAAAGCTGATTGGTCACGATATGCTTCCCTGTCTGATGCAGCTTCCGCGTCACTTCCTCCCATTAACTCTAGTAATGTTAACACTATCTATACTGGTTTTAAAAATTCTATCCTTGACGCAGCGGATGGCGCCATCCCTCGCAAGACCCCGCCTAAAAGTTTCCTGCGCTCTGTGCCCTGGTGGGATCAGGAATGCACAAACGCCTGCAAAAGAAGGAAGGAGGCTGAAGTAATATACTCACTTTCTATGTCTCTACAGAACTTCATGAATTACAAACGGATCGCTGCTGAAACTACTCGAATTTTGGCGGAAAAGAAAAAAGCTGGATGGATTCGCTTCTGTGAATCTTTATCCCCAACTACAAGACCCTCTTTAATCTGGGCAAATATAAGAAAGTTCCGAGGTTCGTTTGCTCAAACTTCCTATATTTCTTCAAACGACTCTTCAATTTGGATCGAGGATTTTGCCAAGAGGCTAGCACCGGCCACTGCCCCTTCTTACGAGGAAACTTTAATTTATAATTCGTCTGATATTGAGAGTTCTGCCAAATTTGATGCCCCGTTTACTTTGGGAGAATTGTCTCTAGTCCTCAACAGCCTTTCTGATTCCTCTCCAGGAATTGATGGTATCCCCTACTCTTTTGTTTCTAAGTGCGGTACCTCTGCTAAAACTGTGTTTCTTAACGTTATTAATTGTATATTTTCTTCAGGTATTCCACCTGATGAATGGAAAACTCAAATTATTTTACCCGTTCTGAAGCCTGGTAAGCTAAGTAGTGACCCCGCAAGCTATCGCCCTATTGCCCTTTCGTGCACTATGGCGAAAATCCTTGAACATCTCCTGAAAAACCGATTGGAGTGGTTTATAGAAAACCGTGGGATTCTTCCAATATGTCAGTTTGGGTTCCGCAAAGGTTTAGGTACTACTGACAGTCTTAGTATATTCTCAACTGACATCCGGCTGGCCTTTTCTAAACAGGAATCACTGGTGGGAGTATTTTTGGATATTTCCTCCGCCTACGACAATGTTCTTCTTCCTATCCTTAGAAGAAAATTATTGAACCTCTCGGTGCCTATCAAAATTGTAAATATTATCTCAAATCTTCTTTCTTCTAGAGCTATCGTAATTAACTCTCAAAATTCATATCTACCCCCTAGAACAATTTGGAAAGGACTTCCTCAAGGTTCTGTCCTTAGTCCTTTACTTTTTAATATCTATACTTACGATTTAGAGCAAACCGTTAGCTCCTTCTGTAATATTCTTCAGTATGCCGATGACATCACCCTATATGTTTCTGTAAAAGACATTTCAACTGCCGCCTCTCGTTTGAATGCTGCGGTCGGCTATCTTCAGGATTGGCTTCTACATCACGGCCTTTCACTTTCTGCCTCCAAAAGTAATGTAATCGTTTTTTCTCGTCGTCGATCAACCCCTCAAGTTTCGATTGAGATAGAGGGCTTCTTGTTACCCAACGTATCTAATGTAAAATTTTTAGGCATTTACTTTGATTCAAAATTGACTGGAATCACCCATATCAATTATATTAAACAAAAATGTGAAAAAAATATCAACATGCTTCGCTCATTAGCCGGTGTATGGTGGGGAGCTCACCCTTACTGCCAAAAACTATTGTACAATGCAATTGTCCGCAGCCATCTTGACTATGGTTCTTTTCTATTAGAACCTTGCAACAAATTAGCTCTTTTCAATTGGGATAAAATCCAGTTTAAGTCTCTCCGTATCGTCTTGGGGGCAATGAAATCGTCTCCAACTAATGTACTCCAAGTTGAATGTGTGGATCCTCCTCTTCACCTTAGAAGACAATACCTCTCTGACAGGTTCCTATATAAAGCTGTTCAGCTATCGAATCATCCGCTTATCGCTAAATTACACTGTCTATCCGAATTCATTTCCGCTGGTGGATACTGGACCCATAAAACCTATCCTCGTCTTTTTAATAGTTTTGTTTCTTTCCTACGTCTCCCATGCCCTGTACTACAGGGCCATAAAAATGTAATTTTCGAAACCCCTTTCGACTGTTTGATTTTTTCTCCTTCCGTTGTTCTGGACTTAGGGATTCAGAAGAACTCGCCCTCAGGTGAGACGGAGCTGAAAGCGGCTATCGACCGGAATTGGCGGGGTTGGCTGACTATGTTCACTGATGCCTCCAAAACGGTCGACCGCTGCGTCGGTGCTGCTGTATGGATCCCAAAGTTTAGAATTATTTTAAGTTTCAAATGTCCGGCGTTGTGTTCGATTTTTACCGGTGAGGCAGTGGCCATCTTAGAGGCCATCCTATATGCAGAGTCTCATTCCTTGAATGAAACTGTTATTTTTTCTGATTCTAAAAGCTGTCTTTTGGCCATTCTTTCCAACCTCTTTCAAAACAAAGTTAAGTTTCCTCTTATCTACCAGATTAAATCTGCCCTCTTCAGGTGCCACGAAAAGGGCATTCAGATGCAGTGGCGTAGCGTGGGGGGGGCCGGGGGGGCCATGGCCCCGGGCGGCACATGGATAGGGGCGGCAAGCGGCATATGGATAGGGGCGGCGAGCGCCACATTTTTTTTACCTAGTGTTATTAGGTGTTATTAGGCGTCGATGAACTGGACTTAGATCACGCTCCTCAAGATATTACTAATAGTGAAGAGTTCAAACTTGAGCGTGTACTTCTTCGTACTTATGTAGCTGCAACAGACCCAGACTTTAAAAAATGCATACATAATTATGTCTGGCTCACTGGGCTTACTAAAATATATTATAAACTTTAAGAGTGTTTACCAAATATTATCATAATGTTAAGAATATTTTTAACAGCTGCCATTAGTAGTGCCAAGTGTGAGAGAAGCATCTGTAAACTGAAGGTAATTAAAATTACCTAAGGTCGAGGCACGTCCAGGGGGGCGGCAAATTGAGCGATCAGAATATATGATAAAAATATTCAAAGTTACATGACCCAGATAAAACGTCATGAAAACAAATGTTATCTTATGAAGAATGAAACCCGTACAGCAGCGGCGCACAGTTACATTTTAAATAGGGCCGGTCTTTGGGTCGTGTCACCCGTGCACAGACACAGGGCGTCGAGCTCATGGGGGCGCCAAGCAGTCCGAGCACCCTGTTAGTTGGGGTACCTACCCTAACTGGAACGGCGCTGAGCGCTCCAAGTAAAAGGGTTTTTGTTGGTCTAACATATACATTCTTAGATATCTTAAAAAATTTCGCGCTCGCTTCGCTCGCGCTTTTTATAAATATAATTTATGTTCGTAGACGCTCGCCCACGGAAGAATATAATGCGCTCGCTTCACATCAGGAGGTTGCAAGTTCGATGTCCAGCGGGGTTCAATTAGTATTATGGATTTCGAATTTAGCTTTATTAGCAATTAGCAATCGAACGTGATATAACATCGATTGTATAAAGATTTTGCTTTAAAAAAAAACACGAAAAGTACATAATTTTTAACTGATTATAAAATTTGGCTGTTTTATTTCGCTCCCAACTCGTGGTCCCACCGCATTGTCCCACTGGTGGGTCGACGAGTAATTGACTGTTTACTCGTAGTCCCACCGATTCACTCTTGGCCAGTAATCGTAGCATGAATTATAGTATATTGACTTTTTTTACTAATGATCAAAATAGAAAGGGGCGGCAAATTTTCGATCGGCCCCGGGCGGCGAAAACCCACGCTACGCTACTGTTCAGATCGCTCTGATCTGGATACCTAGTCATAGTGGCATAGTGAGGAATGACTTGGCAGACTACTATGCAAAAGAAGCAGTTACTACAGGTTCTCTCTCACATTATAAGTGCTACTTCCATGATCTCGTTTCTTTAGCCTCACAAGGATTGCACATTTATTGGAAAGAAGCTTGGAGGATATCTAGTGCCGCGAAAGGCAAGCATTATGCTACAATACAGGAACTCATTCCTTCTAAGCCTTGGTTTTTTATTTTCCGTGATGCCCCTAAACTCTCTACATCTATAATATGCCGGTTGAGAATCGGTCACTGCTGTTCGCCTGTTCATTTGACCAAAATAAGGGTTAGAGACAACTCCCTCTGTGAATGTGGCTTAGACGAAGGATCTCCTGATCATATTTTCTTTAACTGTCGCAATTTACGGTCTTCTCTTTATGATGTTTTGCCACCTTCCATCCCTCGTCCCATTAATCTTTCATCTCTCTTGTCACTTGCGTTCTCTCCCTTCATCTACATTATCAGTGATTTTATCTTGTCAAATAACATTAAGCTTTAATTCCTCTTCTTATTTTTCTTGTAATACTTCCATTTATTTATTCGAAGTCTTTAATTTCTAACTCTTTTATTATCTCATATATAAATATTCGATCTTCTTGATCCCTTGCCTCTATCAGTATTGTCATTGGCGAAATCATAGAAACCAAAGAGAATATAATCACTAATAGAAACCGCCATTTTTTTTTTTTTTTTTTTTTTTAATAGTAGTAACAAACTTACTAGGACTTTTTGGCGGGAACTCGCGGCAAGAGCTTGTCATTTTTGTTTTATTATCCGAAAAAATAGATATCGTGGTTTTTAATGTATAATATTGATAGCGTATTGTTCAATAAAGTGCCATTTAAGTGTCTAATATATAGGATAATGAAATAAAAGTGTGTAGACTGTGTTTCGAGTGCTCTCAAGAAGTCCATGAAATCTTCATCAAAAGTGCTATCATTTTGTTGAAGACTAGAGAAACAGTTAAAGACGACAGAAATTGATAAATGAGAACTCAAATGAAACAGAAAAATATTTAGAGAAGAGCAAACTACGTAAGAATAGGCTGTATGGCCAGAGAAGCCTTTGCCTTTTCCTTGCAAAAGCAGGAAAGAACCAAACAAAAAAAAAAAAAAAAACAAACTTACTATCGAACTGACACATGTGAATGTCATCTGCATACTACGTTTGTTTACCTTTTGCTTTTTTTTATTGGAATGAACTATAGTTATGTGTCAAAGAGGTACTGTAAGTAATGTCGTATATATGTATAAGCTAGCTGACTGTACATGAGAGTGGAGATGTCGAGCTAAGACCTACACACACAACCCTACTACAGCTCGCGTCACGTGAAAAGATCGCTGGCGGGCGTTCCGAGGACAGAACAGTTCATTCTGACAACAGGATAGCTTAATATAAATCGCGTAAGTGCGAAAGAGAGGGTACTAAACAATTGCTGTCAGAGTGCATTCTTGGAACGCCAGCCAGCGCTCTTTTTACGTGACGCGAACTATAGGTCCCTAGGTCCTAACAGCCCTAACCCTAACTATAAAAATATATACACATATATATAAGTACGGAATGCGCCTGCACCGCGAGATCTAAGATGACAGGCGGAGTTGAGAAGGAAATGGGATTGAGGTCGGGGTTTTCTCACTGTCAGTCGGACAGACTCACCAACGACGACTGATCAGCTGCCTAAGCTGACGGCTAAAGGAGTCTTGGCCACAGTGAGAGGATAGTGGAAAGGGTCGATGACGCGTCATCACGTCGATAGTGAAACAGCGTTGAGTCTGGATACCAAGAGACTTTATTTACATCTTACAATCCATTTATACAAATCTTATTTACATGTGTGCTTTAATAAAGATAAATTCATTTTAGTGGGTTTTAGCTGATAGACTACACAGCACTTTATTGTAACAGTTTCGGGTCTTGGTCATTGCACTGCTGAGTTGCATGTTTACGGAGTGAACACCCTGTATTATGGGATATACTTTTAGATACAAACATACCTATACAGGATTACTTATTTAAATAATTTTGTAATTAAACTGAGAAACCCCGATGGCAATTTTTTTCAGTTTCCCAGACTAAATCTGAATAGGGAATCAAGGATTTGCGAGAAACAAAAAAAATTAGATCGGATTTTTTAAATATTTTTTTTTGTAATTCGATATTCTGACTAATCCCTTAAAATTTCAACTGCACTAGTGTAGATATAACTGTACCCAGACACCGAGCAAAAATCTGCTCCTCACAAATGTTTATCCTGGGTGGGAATCAAACCCTCGGACAAACAGTCAGGAGTTCTAACCTGTATATTGTGTATATAGATATAACCTTACCCAGACCTTGTCTCTGCCCAGACACAGAGAAAACAAATGTTTGTCCTGGGTGGGAATCAAACCCAACTCGGATCAGTAGTCAGAGAGTTCTAATCACTGAGCCACCAAGTCACAGTCAGCCAGTCAGTCTCTCTGTCTTATAGTACAAAAGTTTAGGAAATTCGAATTGGATTGGACCCTTCCTTTATTAGTTACGAGTTGAAATGAAATGAAAATTATGATACCTACACTCGGCTTCAAAAAAATCGCACCTTTTAAGAAATCTATTTTAAACATCTTTCAATCGTATTTGTCTTTGATTATTTACTGTCTAATCAAAGGTATTTGTATTATGAAATATTGGTAATGTTCGGTATCATTTGAAAGGTAAGGAAACAGAGAATGCAAAAACAATAATTCATTCAATGTTTTTTATTGGAACTGAGAAAAATTTACAAAACAATAAAAATCCTTAAAAATCCCAAATGAAATCTGATTAATTTTTCAAAACAAAGTTGCTTAAAACTAACCTAAAACCTAGTGTTACCCCCCCTAGCTCTAATGACGTCTTCCATGCGCTCCCTCATGGATCGCACCAACTTTAGGACCTCTTCTTGAGGGATTCTGTCCCATTCCTCAATAACGGCGTCTTGGAGCTCCTGAAGAGTCGCGGGAGCGGGATCACGGGATCTAACCTTGCGTTTCAGCTGGTCCCAGAGGTGCTCTATCGGGTTCAGATCTGGACTTCTCGCTGGCCACTGCATGACAGGGATCCCAACCTCTTGAAGGTAGCCCTGCACAATTCCAGCAGTGTGCGCGCGAGCGTTATCGTGCATTAATGTGAACCCGTCGCCAATAAATCCAGTATAGGGGACCACATGTTCTTCCAGGATCTCTGTGATGTACCGGTGAGCAGTCATTGACCCTTGCCCGCGAGCAGCGCCGGTCCGAGAGACGCAAGAAAGTTCAGTTTTGCCGTCGGCAGATATGCCGCCCCAGAACATGCAGGAACCGCCCCCGTATTCTACCGTCTCTTGGATGCAGGCTTGGGCAAAACGTTCCCATTGTCTTCTGTATACTCTTTTGCGTCTATCGTTGCAGAAAAGGCATACTCTCGTTTCGTCTGAGAAGAGAACAGCTCTCCATTGGTCCAGGGTCCAATTGACGTGGGCGCGAGCAAATTGCAGGCGTGCTCGCCGATGCGCTGCGGTTAATTTTGGACCCGTGGCAGGTCTTCTAGCCACAATATTTCTCTCTTTTAGTCTTCTTCTAACTGTAGAGACACTCACGGCCCTTCTACGAACTGCTTGAAGCTGCTGTTGCAACTCAACAGCATTAGAGAACCGATTTCTCAAAGACTTCGATACGACGAATCGGTCATCTCTCGCAGAAGTGCAGCGATTTCTACCAGACCCACGCCTTCGGACAAAGCCACCGGTCTGCAGGAACCGCTGGTACACTCTTCGAACAGAAAAGCGACTCAAGTGCAATTGCCGAGCAACATCACACTGACAGTGGTTCAGAGGTTGAAAAAAAACGGCGTTCGAGTTAGCGACCCGAAAAAATTCCACAGTATAGATAATAATCCCCCCTACAACTTTTAATAATGTGAAATTGCTGTGAACTAAATAGTTTTTGAAATAAAAAATATTTTCTAAAAAGTTGTATGGAGAACAACACACTTTTTTTTTTTCTACAATTGTAACAATATGTCAGAGTTGTGACAATAATAACATGATAGTACAAAATAATATGTATCAAAAAAAAATTATAGGTCTTGCCCATACCTGCAACTTTGCGAGAAATAGAAAGTCAAAAAATCGATTTTTTTTGTTATTTTTGTACGGAATAAAATGGGTCTAGTAACCATCTAGTATAGAAAAATACATCTTTAGTAAGTAATTTCATCTAACGACAACACTTCCGTTCAAAAAATTCACCGTTCTGATGTTTCTGCAAGGCGATTCCACGAACTGAGTCAGGCAAAATAGCCCAGTAATGAGTCATTTTTGGTAAGCGGTATAATTACGTTTAACCGCTGCTATTTATTTCAGTTCAACATCGTATGGTTAATTACCACAGCAATTATTATATTTATACGCCATGAAAGGGGCAAAGTAACCATCTAGTACATAATAAAAATAGATCATTATGCATTACGACATGTACACCTAACAACAACAACACCCCTGTTAAAAAATATTTCGATGTTTCTGCAAGGGCAATTCCACGAATTGATTCAGGTAAAAAAGGTCAGTAATGAGTCATTTTAGGAAGCGGTAAAGTTACGTTTAACCGCTGCAATTTGTGACAGATCAACATGGTACGGTTAATTAACAGAGGAATTATTATGTTAAGGTATTATACAGGGTGACTTTAAATTAGTTCTTGATACCAAAGGCTATGAATGTGCTCATGATAACAAACAACTTTCCCTAAATAACCCATAGTCAAATCGCAAAAAATTTTTTTGACTCTTCATACTAATTTGGCCGCTCGGCTGATCGATTTGTATGAAGAGACCAAAATTTTTTTTGCGATTTGGCTATGGGTTCCTTAGGGAAAGTTGTTTGTTTTCATGAGCACATGCATAGCCTTTCGTATCAAGAACTAATTTAAACTCACCCTATATAAATGAGTAAGGTTAAAACAGCAGTGATGATCACTCACGTATTTAACGGTATAATCACGATTAATCGCTGTTAAAATTACGTTTGACCGTTGTTGTTACAGTTGCACGCGGTAGTTTTAATTAAGATAGGGACAAGCAAAGCAACGTAGATGAAGTAGATCAATTGAGGAAGGTTGATGTAGGTATAAATAAATATAGGTATATTATGTATAATGGTATGCAGGGTGCAACAAAAAGGTGAAGTAATTGAAGTCATTAAACAAATTCAGAAAACGACAACTGATCGTTAATAATTGAAACTTTTATGAAACTAATGTAGTCCTGAAAAGGACTGTTTTGCTAGCCCTGGAGAGGACTGTTTCAGAGTGTTATAGTAAAGGATCTGAAATATCTTCAGGTTCCATTTCTATAAGTTCCTCTTCAAAGCTCCCCTCTTGCGTCTCTTCGTGTAATAATTGCAATGTTTCAGGAAACAGGTCTTGATTATTTTTTGAAAGTTTTGGCCTAATGTGGGATATATGGGGATCAGAGCTTATCAGCAGACCATGTAAAATATCTTCGTTTGTTCGAACTCTGCTCATTTTCCGAGTATTGCTTTCCCTTATATTCCTAAAATCCTTGTTGCGTGCCTCTGAAGCTTCCTCCGACATTATGTCGGAAAACAAAAATAAAATAAAGATAAATCATAAATCTCTAGGTACCATTAAAATACACTCAGGTAACATGTTTTTACCTATAGGCAAAACAGAAAAATTTCTGCAGATCTCAGCCCCATGCATTAACAGCTTATGCACACTGGCTGGCATATAGTACCATTCGTACAAGGTCACATATAGTTCTGCCGTTTCTCTGCAATATAATTTAAACTTGCTTATATCTATTCTCCTGCCACACGATATGGCCTGCAGAATAACAGAGAAACGGAGTATTAAATTCTTGTCGATTCCAGTTATTTGCGAAGATTTTTCATAGTCCCGGAAAAATCTTCTGGCGGTGTTGCCGTCATTTGTTGTGCCGAAGCCCTGTAAAATAAATTATATCTGTAAACACGACTAGATGAAATAATAAAAGAAAAAAAATCGAATATTATAATATGTACCTGTTTGACGACATCGATAACCAGTCCAGTAACTTCGCGAAATTATTTCTGAGTCGCAGCTTTCTTTGCTTCCTTCAGACGTTTAAATGGACCACGAGCACTCCACCTCTCAAAGTCCATATTATATGATATATGGAGTAGACACTCCATACACCGAATCTTCATGTGCAGGGACGATAGTCCATGCTTATAAACATCCTCACGAACTGGTTTTGTGTCCAAAAGTCCCAAATTGTTCATCTCACTTGGTTTTGCTAAACAAATGGGGCATGTTGCTGAAGATGGTACATCTGCGATGGTATTTGATACTTTCCCATCGATCATTGTCATATGCATTTCGTGACTTATCACAGCACCTGTAAATGAATTGATAATGAAATTACAAAGTAAATTAATGCAGAAAAAATACTTAATGTTAAAACGCTCATGGCTGATATAACTACTAAAAACTATTTTATCAAGATTACCTCCAAGTTGGGATGGCACCAACTCTCCAATTTGTCGCCGCATATCCGATTCTACTTCTTTGATAAACTCTGCAGTTTCTTGCTTGAAATTGAACTTCACTGGTCGACAGTAAGAAGTAGAACCAGGACATGGGTTTTCCCATATGAGAGATCCTGTTTGAATCCCAACCAGTCGAAGAGGGACAGCGCTGGTCATCACAACAGAGGAATCATTAAACTCAGATTCAGAAAACCTCTGTTTGTAATTACTCTGTGATGATGACCCATCGAGGCCCCACTTCCATATCATCTTCAGCTCTTCATCGCCAGCAACAGGTCCCAAGTTTTGCAGAATCCTGTGAGTTGTGTGGTCCACAAGAGCCTGCAGCCTAAAATAAAAGGATTTAAATCAAATAATTATCAACTAAACACTAGTAATAGGTACAAGAAATGGCGAAAAACATATACCTGATACTAGCTCCTGTCTCCGTAACTTCAATGCAGTCGGCTATCGGATAGCACCTTTTTCGAGCACGAAGAATATTATGATAAGAAGGAAGAACACAGCTGCCTTCTTCCATTAAAAGCGTCCTCAGCGTCAAGTACTGCCACTTAGAAAGTGAAATGGCAGTACATAGAGCCAAAGCCTTGTCTTCTGGAATTGTGACCCCAGAAGAAACTCTCCTCTTGTTGTTGACATCTGGTTCTGGTATGTCAGCAACGGAATTCTTCACGAGCTCTTCAACAGTCTTTGCCAAGTTTTTTTTGCCGTTTTCCTTCAACTTGGAACACAATAAGTAAAGAAGTTCATCTTCTGAATGGTCATCTACAAAGGAAACAGAACGTCTTTTTTTCTGCCTGTTGCTTAAATCCTCAAATGGTTTTCTCGTACATGTACTTGATGAGATAGTGATCCCGGAACTTCAGCCTGTACAAAATCGGACTCCTCTATCGGATTCTCCTTTGTACCTCCGAAGACTGTCCTCAGATTGATGGATTGACACTCAGGCCAGCAAATATCTCTCTCCAACCAGCTTTCGTTCTTATTAATAAACTGCTTCAACGTTCTACTCGAATCCTTCCACTTGCCTTGCATATGCAAGACAATTAAGCGGGTAAACTCCTTAATTTTGTGATCATCTTCTTCAGATATTTCATGTGGAAGTTCACTTATTATAAATTCATACAATGATTTCCAATTCTTCATATCACCAAAACTTCTAAGTTTCATGAACAAGTCGATATTAGAACACAATCCAGCCATTTTTCAGCACTTGTAAATTTCTTTGTTTCACCGTCAAACGATTAACACAGAATGAGTAATCACTCCATTGTGTCATATTTATATTTAATTTGCGCTTTCAAACTAGTGATTATCCAAGCGAGCGATAATGGTTCCGCCAATCACGTGAGCTCTACCCCCACCATTCTCATATCCAAAAGCGCTTATGTCTTTTTTACCTTTAATTGCGCGGTTGAAATAGAAAGATACGGTCACAGTAGTTTTTAACTTTAGCGTTTGCGTATTGAATCGGTGCATATCGGATATTACATTTTAATATCTTGTCGATTGTGATATTATGACAAAAAAATAAAGCTCAATAAAAATTAACAATACATTAGTAGGTACTATGGGGCAAAAAATAAAGATACGTTTGTTTAAATAACATATTAATATTTTCAAGCAAAACACATACATTCAACTATGTTTTCAGTAACAGTATCAGTTGTCGCAATTTCCTCTGAAGTTTTACATTTAAACCTCACAATAATAGCCAGCAACAGCGGATTCCCGAAAGAGCGCAACAGTACTATATGTCTATACATAATACAGAAACATCAGAACGGTATTTTTTGAACGGGAGTGTTGTTATTGTTAGGTGAACTTACTTCGTTATGATTAATAATGTATTTTCATATGTACTGGATGGTGACTTGACTTTCATTCCGTATAAACATAATAACTCCTGTTTTAATTAACCGTACCATGTTGATCTGTCACAAATTGCAGCGGTTAAACGTAACTTTACCGCTTCCTAAAATGACTCATTACTGACCTTTTTTACCTGAATCAATTCGTGGAATTGCCCTTGCAGAAACATCGAAATATTTTTTAACAGGGGTGTTGTTGTTGTTAGGTGTACATGTCGTAATGCATAATGATGTATTTTTATTATGTACTAGATGGTTACTTTGCCCCTTTCATGGCGTATAAATATAATAATTGCTGTGGTAATTAACCATACGATGTTGAACTGAAATAAATAGCAGCGGTTAAACGTAATTATACCGCTTACCAAAAATGACTCATTACTGGGCTATTTTGCCTGACTCAGTTCGTGGAATCGCCTTGCAGAAACATCAGAACGGTGAATTTTTTGAACGGAAGTGTTGTCGTTAGATGAAATTACTAACTAAAGATGTATTTTTCTATACTAGATGGTTACTAGACCCATTTTATTCCGTACAAATATAACAAAAAAAATCGATTTTTTGACTTTGTATTTCTCGCAAAGTTGCAGGTATGGGCAAGACCTATAATTTTTTTTTGATACATATTATCTTGTACTATCATGTTATTATTGTCACAACTCTGACATATTGTTACAATTGTAGAAAAAAAATTAAATGTGTTGTTCTCCATACAACTTTTTAGAAAATATTTTTTAATTCAAAAACTATTTAGTTCACAGCAATTTCACATTATTAAAAATTGTAGGGGGGATTATTATCTATACTGTGGATTTTTTTCGGGTCGCTAACTCGAACGCCGTTTTTTTTCAACCTCTGAACCACTGTGTGACGTAGTCCTGATTGCAGTAGTGCGATAACTTGGGCGGCTTCAGCAGCAGTAGTGTCCATCTTCAAGGACGTTTTTCTGATGAAAGATATTCTTCTGTGTCTTCTTCGACTGTTGGTAGCAAATTTATCCCCCGATAAGCTGTATCGACCCTTTTATACCCAAAAAACAAAACAATACAAACAAAATTTGAAGAGGAGAATCAGTTCCATTGTCATTCACAGTGACTTAAAGTGTCAAGCTTTTTCTTTAATCAAATGAAATGGATATTTTTTTAAAGAGTTTTTATAGGGCTCTCAAATGATACCAATATTGCTACGAATAACTGCTTGTCTTAAGGATTAACAGTGCTTGAAGCCTATTTTTACGGACGTGCGATTTTTTTGAAGTCGAGTGTAGATCACTGTACTACAGTCGAGCCTTTAGGGGTTTGACGTCTACTTCTAAGGAACGGCCATTTGTTACTACTACCACTTCCAGTTTCTGTTCTAAGTATGGGGAACCCCCAAAATGTATTGTTTTTTTTACTATTTTTGTGTGAAAATCTTAATGCGGTTCACAGAATACATCTACTTACCAAGTTTCAACAGTAAAGTTCTTATAGCTTCGGAAAAAAAGTGTCTGTGACATACGGACGGACAGACAGACAGACATGACGACTCCATAAGGGTTCCGTTTTTTGCCATTTGGCTAAGGAACCCTATAAAGTGTGTTTAGGTATTCCAAGCAAAATCTATTAACCAAATTGCTCCGAAAGGAGAGTTGATAGGTTAACTTTTTCCGTGATAAATAGTGAGAGTTCACATTTTGGGAAGTGGCAGTAGTGGGAAGGGGTTGTATTAGGAATTAGACGTTGTTGGGAACCAGGCGTCTATGGGAAATGGTCACTGTGACTGTTTACATTTTGGGAAGTGGTAGTAGTAGCAAGTGGCCGTTCCTTACAAGTAGACGTCAAACCCCTAAAGGCTTTTAGGTGCACGGGACTGTAGATACCTAACCGATTTACATTACTAGGGCAATTTCAACGTGAAAATAAAAGAAATATATTCATAGGGCTTTTATTGGTTAAATAAAATGCTTTCACGCTTATAAATAATATATCATTTATTTCAGACAATTTAAAATCCATAATTTGTTAGTACAAGATTTAACTTAAAAGCTATGTTAGTAGACACGACATAATGAGATGAACAATTTATTATTAGAGGAAAAGTACCAATTATGGAATACGTCCCTAATATGGAACACCATAATATTTCTAAAACTAAGCATCACGAATATTCTATACGTATGTCATGTTAACCCTCTCGTTACCCGCGTTTGACGGCCATTGCGCATGAGGCGTTTGGCAGCACAAGACGCGAGTAAGAGTGCGCAACACTGTTGACGAAATATCCATTGGATATTTACATAAGTTTTACGTATATATTCTCTTATTATTCTTGCATGAATATTTCGATATAAGTTGGTAAGTATCTAATCGAAGTATGTAGTTTTTAAATGGTATTTTTATTTTATGAATTCTCACTAATATTATAAATGCGAAAGTATGGATGTTTGTTTGTTTGTCAGTTTGTTTGTTTGTTTGTTCCGCTTTCACGCCGAAACTACTGAACGGATTTGGATGAAATTTGGTAGGTAGATAGATAAAGCACTCGGCTAACACATAGGATACTTTTTATCCCGGAAAATGTAAGGGTTCCCGTAGGAATGCTTCAAAACTCAAAATTTCCACTTCGTCACTAGATGGCGCTTAATATTTTCTTTCTCGACACAATTCTGAAGTCCACGCGGGCGAAGTCGCGGGCGGAAGCTAGTTTACAGATATATTTATGATGGATCCGCCAGTAAGGCTGCATATACACGAGCAGCACGTAGCTGACGGCAGAGTCAACGACAACCGTCGCTACCTGTCGGCGGCAGCAGTCACCGCGTCGGTAGCTGCAGTCACCACGTCGGTGGCTGCAGTCGCCACGTCGGCAGCAGCCGTCATCTCGTCGGCGTTTCGGCGGCAGCCGCCGGCACTGACGCGGTGACAGCTGCCGCCGACAAGTGGCGACGGCAGCTGCTGTCACGGTGACGGCTGCCGCCGACAGGTAGCGACGGCTGTCGTTGACTCTGCCATCGGCTGCGTGCCGCTCGTGTATATGCAGCCTAAGAAAACGAAAAGCCTGGAACAAAACTAATATGAAAAATGCAATTGAAGCCATGAACACCTAAAAATGGGTTACAAGAGAGCTGCACAAGTCTTTAATGTACGTCGGACTACTCTCTTTCGGTTTTGCCATACCTACGAACCAAACATAGACTGCCGCCTTGGTCGTAAAGCAGTTTTGGGACCTGACATTGAACATATGTTAGTATGGAATACCCTATTCCATAATAGGATCACATTTTTGAAAAGCATATTTTTGGTTGATTTATTTTAGTTAATAATATTACGGAAAGTGTTTATTATTTGTTGATTTAATTATTACTTTTCAAGAGTAATTACGACTGCATTTAATTGTAACCCATTGGACTGATTAAAATAAAACTATTATACTGATTTTTATAAGAATTTGTTTATGTATTCCATATTCGGTACTTTTCCTCTATGGTCAACGAAATAATACTTATTGTAGGTAATGTTTTAACATGATAAAAAATAACAGATAAAATATGATTGTAACAACTCACAAAGAAAAAAAAAACAGTGTTCTTTTTTAAAAGGTTTTACACCATATAATTTACATTACTACCTAAGTATAGCGATCAATTTCTTCGATACGCGTATGGCATAACCCTTTGCACGTCGCGTTACGGCCGGCTCGCCGCACAGCGAGCGTACCGACCGATCCTGCCGGCGCGGGCGCTCCGCCGGCCGCGGCTTGCCGGTGTATGAGACACGCGCCGTGCGGGGGCGGTCAGCGGGCGGCGGGGGCGGGGGCGGGGGCGGCGGGGAGGGCGCGGCGCAGGTAGCGCGCGGCGGCGGCGGCGGCGCGGGCGCGCGTGACGCCGGCGAAGGCCAGCGCGGGCGAGGCGGGCGCCAGCTCCAGCAGCGCCAGCTCCCCCGCGCCCCCCGCGCCCCCCGCGCTCGCCGCCAGCGCGCCCCACGCGGCGCTCAGCCCCAGCGCCGCCGCCGCCGCCTCCACGCGCGCCTCCGTCACCTCCGCGTCCTCCCCCGCGCCGCCCGCGCCGCCCGCTAGTGCTTCCATTGCAGCGATACGTTTATCTTCATCTGCAGGGAACGGACGTGGCTTTAGCGACGTTGTTTACGAGCGACTCGTAGCTCAAGCTTCACATTCGACAGACTACTTAGCCGCCAGGGTGAACTTATTAATTATCTTTTTAGTCATAGTAAATGTGGATAATTTATTTTATTTATTTAATTTTATTAGAGACAAACAGTCTTTTACAAATTGCTTAAAAATTCAAGAATTACTTGTAGACCTATAGCCTCCTTACTTTTTACACATAGTGTTTTTTTTTTAAGAACAATAATGGGACACCAATAAACAAACGTATGAACACAAGAAAAAAGCGAATTAAGTATGACTGTTATCAGACAATGCAGTCATGACCATTTTCTTAAGGCTTTAAGTAGTCTGAATAACCTTGCTGAAACGGAGATCGCTGAGAGTTTTGCAGACGTCAGTGCCATCTAGCGGCAACGGTCGGTACAGTTGAAATGCTATAAAAACTGCAGAAGGGACAAGTGTTATTTATTAGTTATCCTACACAACTGCCTATTTTTGTTTGCACATCACTGCAACTGACGTCATCGTTACGTGCAAAGTGTTGAGTTTTATTTTTTATGACCAGTAGGCGTCAGGAACCAATACGAAGTATGTAAGTATGTAGAGCGTGCCTACAGCCAAATCGGATTCAACTTCTTTTGTCGGATTGCAGTATTTGATGTTATTAGATTTTTCTCAGTTGTGGGAGTGACATGGGGTACACTATTTTATTACTAGCTGTTGCCCGCGACAACAGAGAGAAAAATAATAAATCTACTCATCATAGAAATATTTGACCTGCACCGGGTGGGGATTGAACCCACGACTCTCGGATGTTGTCAGGGGCACAAACCACTGAGCCAACGAGTCCGTCAAGTTTATGTTTTTAGATTTTAGGACTAGGTGTGATATAAAAAATATTCTTCTAACTGTGTCTAACTAACTATGTCCCAAAACTAATGCGACGAAGGAGATCATTCAGGCTCCATACATTTTTTGGCCTTTTTTTTAAGTGCCGGTCAACCAAAAAAAAAATGTATTATTAGAACTTGCTATTTGGAGCAATAGTTAAAATGACACAAAAGTTGTAGGGTTTTTCTGAACAATGTTATATAAGATGGATGAATCGTCATTTTCATACATTTATTGATTCCTGAAAGCTCAGATATAACTAGAGTTTATCATCTGGTACAATTTACATTTTTCAACTTTTGTGTCATATTAACATTAATTATTGCTCCAAATAGTTCTAACAATTCGTACTTCTTTTTTGTTGGCCGGCACTTTCATAAAAGGCTCAAAATTAATGATCTCCTTTTGGCTGGTGATAGCTTTGATCAAGACCTATCAAAATAACGAAACATATGTTCTGCAAAAGTTTATAGTTTTCGAGGTATACCAGATTAATAAAAAAAAAAACACTACTATGTTTTTTAATTAATTTGTTTTTTGGACTCAAATATCGTTGATTAGTGTCTCCACTCGGATTCACTACTTTATTCTACAAAAATATTAAAGATGCCATCAGAAATACATCATCAATTAAAAAAAGCTTTAAAATATTCGATAACGAAACTTTATACATCTGCGACGTAAAAAAAAATACTGAATAATTTTTGTCTCACATTATAAGATAGAGCATAGTATGCTATAAAAATCCTTGTTTCATGCCCATTTTAGAAATGTATAATACTTGGATATTTTCCTTACAAACAATGAGTTAATTGCTATTTTTGACCTCAAGGTGCTGACTTATTATATTCGAGGTTTTCAAATAAAATTAATTAGATTGATTAAAAATAGAAAGGCGATCATATTATGTTTGTTCTAGAAGGTCACCGTGACTAACTACCTAAAATAAAAATAAAACTGGCCAAGTACGAGTCGCACTCGCACATGAAGGGTTCCGTACTATCGTACAAGAAACTCTAAAAAACACGTCTCTTGTATGAGGAGCCCCTTTAATTTTTTAATATTATTTTAAACTCTGTGTAGTGTTTAAACTCTGTAGCGATTCAAACTCTGTGAGCATTTCATTTAAATCGCAAGAGTGAAAGAGCAGCGGCGACACTGTGGGACAAAAGTACCTACCCTAATCGGAGACAACTGTACTATTAGATTTTTAATACACCCAAGCTGCTGATTTACAGACTGCCTGGCCGAAGTAGAGATGTTGTTTTGGAAGAAAGAAAGAAAAGTGGCGGCAAAATTTATCTTTTTTAGGGTTCAAAGTTCAAAAGCCAACGGGACCCTATTATTAAGCCTCCACTTTCCGTCCGTCCGTTCGTCTGTATATCTGTCAGCGGGCTGTATCTCATGAACCGTAATAAGTAGAGAAATGAAATTTTACAGAGTGTGTATTTCTTTTGCCGCTATGACAATAAATATTAGGCTGTCCCATTCAAAATGACATCTAGTAATCTTATGATTTCCCAAAAATGTTTAGAGATTATTCTATATGATCGAATCACTAATTCGAGTGCTATCACCTACATCAAGCGTTTAAATTTTCTGCTTCGCAGTGGATCGCCAAAACTAAATATTTTGCTCTATGTTCTTCAGCAATCATGGTGATTGTGAACATTGACTTACCGTTGACAGACCTACCACAAATCCGTACTGATACTGGGAGTCATAACATTCCTTGCCAAGTTGACCTCTTGACTCAATCATCCAACTTCATCAGTTTGATAGGTAATGTATTAGTAGCATTTGGTATATTTCCTTTCCTGAATATCCAGGTACTTCTAAACACATAATCAAACGCAAAACTACTCCCAGGTCTAGAAGGGATTAAGGGTCAATTGCTCTATGTTAATCAGCAATGATGGTTATTGTGAACATTGACCTGCAGTTAATAGATCTACTACAAACTAGAGAGCGAACATTCCCTGCTCAGTCGACTACAAGTATCTATGACTCGATTATCCTACTTCATTGTTTGATACATCACCTTGATACCACTATAGTTTTTATACTCGTATCGGCTGTATTCGCGAAGTTCTCAGTAATATCCTAATTGTTGATCAAGATCCTGAAAGAGTTAAATTGCGTACATAACGTTATATACCTATTGAGATAAAATCGCTAATAACAACCCAAGAGTAGTTAATCTATGTTTTGAATGTCAACACTTCAAAAATATCAGTTCCTGTTGAAAATATAATGTTAAAACCAGGGATGGGACGTATAGTGTTTTGGCCGGATAACCGGATACCGAATATTCGGCTAAATTATCCTGCCGTCTAAAAATGTCTGCAAACGGATGGCAGCCTTAATTGCTATGACGTGACTATGCGCAGCAGCTGCGGGAGGCTGCGTGGCGCCCACGCTTTGCATTGATTCGGGCTTTCTTCGGGCTGACACCTAGCGAACGTGGACAGTTACTTTACTCGCTTGTTTTGTTTATGTATTCAATCAAACAATCACAACGTTTTTGATTGATATACTCTTTATTGTACACACACAAACAATATATAACAACAAAAGGCACAATATTAAAGTTACAGTGGTAAAATGTAGGCGATCTTATAGCTTATAGCGATTCCTTTTTTAAGTTACTGATAAAAATTTAATCGTGATAGTGGTCCTAATTTAATTTGTGTTTGTAAAAATGGCAAGTGTACAGAAAAAGTCGCCTTTATGGACGTATCAGCTTCCGTCCGCGACTCGCCTGCGTGGACTTTAAAATTGGATCCAGAGAGAAAAAAATGTTAAGGTGGCGCCATCTAGTGACGAAGGGTAATTTTTGAGTTTTTAAGCATTCCTCCAGGAACCCTTAAGTTTCCGGCACAAAAAGTATCATATGTGTTAGCTGAGTGCTTTATCTATCTGCCTGCCAAATTTCATCTACATCCATTCAGTAGTTGTGGTGTAAAAGCGGAACAAACAAATAAATAAACTAAAATACAAAATAAACTAAAATAAACAAACAAACAAAAACACAAACAAACATCCATAATTTCGCATTTATAATATTGGTGAGATGAGATGAGATTTCGTCGAAGAGGAACAATTTTCTAAGTGTAATTTATGTGAGGTGATTTCTCGAGGTATCACTGGGAAGAAGGCAGAAACGTCGGCGCTCAAAAAGCATAATTACTACCTCATTATTCTTCTTATCGTGTGGCACATTCAACCGTTCTTCCCACAAGATATAGACGGCGGTTGCCTAGTGTTGCACTTAGCATCACCCGCGGTTACGTGTAGGGCATTTAGATTTACACCTACGGGCGTGTGCAACGTGACTATCATACAAATCTAGAAATCAAATGTGCAGGTTTCCTCACGATGTTTTCCTTCACCGTTAAAGCAGTCTGTATGAAAATGCACGTAAGTTTCGAAAAACTCATTGATGCAGTGGCCAAGATTTGAACCCACAACCTCTGGTTAGGAGGACGGAGTCACTAGCCGCTGCGCCACCGACGCTTTTTTTCCTACTCTACTACTCTTTTTCTCCTACCTCATTAAAGAGTTCCATTGGACTAGACTAAAAATTGGTTTTGTGTTTTTTGATGTTCATTTACGAAATTGTAACTATCCGGCGGGGGCCGGATTATTGAGCTATTATCCGGTATCCGGCCTACTATTAAATACTGGCCGGATAGGCCGGATACCGAATAGTAACCGGATATCCGTCCCATCTCTAGTTAAAACCACTTCCTGAAAAGTTGTCGTTTTGCAATTATGCCCTTATTCGTAAGATACGACGATATGTTACGTTATTTTGTTAGGTCTTGCTCAAAGCTATCACCAGCCAAAATTTGTCGCATTAGTTTTAGGACAACCTGTATATTATTTTATTTATTTAGATTTCGGTCACAGGGTACCCTCAGGGGTTCTGTGCAAATATCCAAAAATTATAAGATAATAAATAAATATCCAGGACAATTAACATACAATCATCCTGCGGTCATCTGGCTTCATACTAGGATTCTCTGTAATATGGGAACCAGAGACGAATAATATACATATGTAAATAGATACGTTTTTGGAATAAAAACATATATAAATATTATACATCCAGACACAGAGCAAACAAATCTATCGTTAAAGAAATGTTTGCTCTGGGCGGGAATCGAACCCGCAACCCGTGGATCAGTAGTCAGGATAGCGCTCCTGATCACTGAACCAAAAGTCATAACATCAGTACTCTTGTAATCGCCGTCCTGCTTTAACAGACTTAATATTTTTTCTTGTATTTAGGCATTTCTATTACATGAAACAAACAATCGTTGGTTCCTTTTACTTTGACGAGATAAAAAAAATATTTTTTCGTGAAAAAATATTTACATTTACTTTTCGCCCACTAATGCGTAGAAAATATCTTAACTAAGTTACTGATATTAAAAAAAGTATGCACAAGTGAGCTTAGTCTTCAAAAGCGAAGTGTTTTTGTCAAGGACGTCGCTCCGAAACAGACGCGCAGTCCACCCTCGATGAGATCGCGACGCGGACTGCCGGCAGAGTCCGCGGGGGATTACAGGATGGTGGAGCAGGCAGGGTCGCGCGGATTTACTTCCATTTTGGAGAAATAAATACTTTTCACGAATAAATTACGCAGTAAAAATAAAATATTCAAGACAAACTGTTAATATTGTTAAGATGTTTATCATGTGTAAAAATTAACACGATATCTTGTGCCGTTTCCGAGAGAAAATAACATTTATGGCAAAATAGGTGTTCTTTAGGGATTTTTTTTCTGAGAGGCGGTTGTCAAAAATATAATTTTGATCAAGACAAAAGATTAATTAAACCCTTGTCTATTATTGTGTATTTTTTATTTATAGATTAGATTAACAGTTATTGAAACAATTTGCCTGAAATATCCAAGAATTTGGACATTTCACATATCTTAAGGCCTTAACATCATTATGGCTACAGTTGAAGATGTCTATGTTACTAAGTTGATTGTTATACAGTTTGCATGCACGTTTCAAGAAACTATTACTGGCGTAAAATGTTCTACAATGAGGGATTGAGAATAAAGCCCTGGCCTTCTCAATTGGTAAGCCCTTGGCATCATTTCACCTGATGTGAGTGATGATGCCAAGATGGACGGCGGGCGTACCGATACCTATCCCTAATGGGGAACTGGCTATCTTCATGCCGGTGTCACTCACCGATGTGTGTGAGCAGGCCCAGGTGGTAGTCGGCCACCTTCTGGCCCAGGTCGGGGCGCCAGTCGGCCTCGTCGCGCAGCTCCACGTAGCGCTCCATGGCGCGCTCGTGCGCCCGCGCCAGCGCCTCCTCCTGCGACCACGCCTACCTGTCACTACTAGTGCCCCGCCACACCACGCCACCCCACGCCACACCACGCCACACCACGCCACGCCCACCTGGCAGTGCCAGCTTCACACCACTTCACACCGAGACTGTCGTGTTGGTAGGCGACGCAGTCACAGAGCCAGCCGTGTTAGTAGGCGATGCGGTTCAAGGTTTACCCGTAAGCATAGGGCGAGTCCGGGAGACAGGGGGCTTTCCCATTTTAATCTAGTCCAGTAAATGAAAGATATTTCCTTTCAAGTTGAAAAAAAATCGCCAGTTGCACATTTTTGTTCACACTTAAACATTTTTAACTACACAATATTAATCAAATATTCCAGAAAAAAATCATCTTTCGATTCTGGGAGTTTTGAGTCATGTATTCCCCTGGACACATCTCCCAGCCTCCTAAGTTAGTGCTGCATGCGACTAGATTGGACGATTAATATGGAATTCGGTCACAATAAATATTTTCCAAGTGTGTAATCTTTAGCCAACCAAAACTTTTAGCAGGTCTAGGATTGGTCATCATAAAAACTCTCGAAGTTGTGGGCGTAGGATCTAATACCTAACTCAGACTTAGAACATACGACAGGGACAAGATAGCAAGTTAATAAAAACTTTTTAGTAAAGCTAATGCAATGTGTTAGTGGGTTAGTATAAAAACTCTTTTTGACACGTACGCGTTGCGACATGGCCAGACTGGGCATCGGCGATGATCGAATACTGCGATGACGCCAGTGCGGTACAGCGCTTACAAGAAGGCCGCTAAGTATACGGAAACTCCGTACCGGGTTATTTTTGGACCCCCCACCAAAACTTCATAGTGGTTTTTTGGCCCTTTTATATTAATTTGATCACGTGATGGCCTATTTTGTATGGAGATGCCCAAAATTTTTTTGCGAATTGACCTTTCGTTATCTGGGGAAAATTGCTCACTTTCATGAGTAGAAGCTACCGTTAAGTTTTGGTGGGGGGTCCAAAAATAGCCCTGTATACTTGGCGGCCTTCTTATGGATACAAGTGGGGACGTACCTCGACGTAGTCCTTGGTGAGGCGCGCCAGGTTCTCGCGCAGGTACAGGTACAGCTGCTCGGAGGCGAGCTGGCGCGCCATCTTCTTGGTGGAGGCGGTGGCGCGGCGCTCGTGGCGGCCCACGGCGGCGCGCAGCGTGAACTGGCGCGCGTGCGGCGGCCCCGTGTCGCCCACCAGCTCCCACGCGGGCGCCGGCAGCTGGTACTGCTCGCACAGGTCCCGCAGCAGCACCACGTGGCTGCGCGCCCCCGCCACCCCCGCCGCCCCCGCCGCCCCCGCCGCCCCCGCCAGCCCCGCGCCCGCCGCCAATTCCTGCCCGCACTCACACCACAGTTACGTCAAGCCGGTGTTACACGGTTCAATTTTCGTTCAATACTACTTTCAGTTTAATCGCTTCAATGGCATTGATACATCTAAACGTATTTCAGTGCGACATATTTCGTACTTCAAAATGTTTAAAGAAACTGATTCAATTTGGTTGTTTTAACGACCCATATCGTTCTCACTGCAGGGGCACGGATCTCTTCCCATACTTCGGGAAGTTAGGCCGTACTCCACACACGGAGGCCGAGTCCGGATTGGCCAATTTGATTGACTCGTGTTACACAAGCCTTCCCTACACCGTCTGTGAAACACTAAGAAGATAATACAGTATACATTTGCAAACGAGCCATAGCCGGAGCGGAGAGGGCGTACCGCGGGGTCCGCGGGGTCCGCGGGCGGCGGCACGTGGCGGAAGGGCGCGGGCACGGGCGCGCCCTGCGCCGCCAGGCAGGCCAGCATGGCGCGCGCCGCCTCCTGCTTGGCCTCCTTCTTGGAGCGCCCCGCGGCGCGCACCGTGTTGCCCAGCGCGAAGCACCGGAACTCAAACGTGGCCGAGTGCTGCGGCCCCGACTGCAATGTAGTGCAGCGATAATGTTACCTTGGTGATTATAATTCATTTCAAATGGATTACAACATCAATCAAGCTATGTAATACGTGAAGTACATTTGTGACGATACCTCATTAAGTGATATTGTAAAATTTCTTTAACCACAATCAAATTTTTTTTGCTATTCTATGAAAAATCCTATTTAGTGAATAATATTTAAGATTTTTTTTTTGATACTGTCAAGACTCTATTAAAGAACATTTAGAAGAACTTTACTAAAAAACTTACCAATTGACCCTTCCAGATTGTAAAACAAAATAAAACTGTTTATTCAAAATATGCAAACTTACAGTTATACAGAATGTTAAAAAGTGTGTTTGAAATTTTAAGGGGTAACTCAGAACCAAGTATATGTAGAATATTAAAAAAATTCAATCTATGTTTTTTCAGTTTCCCATACTAAATCTGAATAGTGAATGAGAAATTATTATTGATATTATAGGTCAGCAGGCAGGCAGTTGGTTGGTAATTTGTATGGAGAACTGAAAAATAATTACAGATCTGATATTTTTCAATATTTTTCCTATAGTATATACTTGATACTCATTTTAATCTCAGAAAATTCATGGTTCAGCAGCTAGTCTGATGATATTTTCCAATTTATACCTATGTAATCAAATCTAATTAGAATTTATACACTATAACAATAACAGCAGCGTTTGTACCTGGGTGATGCACTCGTACTCGGGCATGGTACCCAGCTTCACCATCATCTCCTGCAGCACGGTGGCCGCCGTCTTGTTCATGCCGCCTGCCGAAGCCCGCGCGCACCACACTCTTGTCAATAACAATTTTTATGAATAATCAACTTCACTTAACACTGCACACTGACCAAAGATTCAGGATGATAAAAGCATCAAGGAGTAAAAGTACTTCATCAAGTAAAAAACAAATATGAAATTTTATAATGGACTAATTTAATATACCTATCCAGTGGCAAGAAGACAGTGTCAGACGTCAGAGGTTATCCTTAGGGCCAAGGATTTTATTGGATGAACCTCGGTGTATCCAGGATCATGGAACTTAAGAGTGAGCATAACTTGACTGATAAGCAGTAACCAGGCAGTAACACAGCTATTATATCTGACATACTTACCTGACCGTTTATCGTGGCCGAAGCGGCGGGCAATCGTTAACTGAAACCACTGGGTACGGTACAAATTATAATTAAGTATAAATAAACGGGCGGGGTACTACTACACTCTCTTTAAGATCTTGAAGATCACACGATGGTGAGTCTTCCTCTTCGATCGCACTTTCTATCTATGACAAAAAGCACATACACTAACAGAAAACCGTAGCTCTTTGCTGTAAGAATATCGGCAAAATTCTATTTATACGCGATTGATAACAAACGCTTCTGTTTTGTTTTCAAAGTCGATAAAAATCGCACACCGGCACCGAGAGGGGTATGTTCAACAACGGATGACTTTTATCTTCAGCCTTTAAACAGCTGGTTTTCGAGTTTCTTGTCGGACAACTAAATTATTAATTTCAATGGTATGTACAAAATCTAGTTTCTGAACGTAAAATGCTCAAAATTGCGCTCGCTTCGCCATGTTGGGTGATTTATGTGTTGCGATTGTTAAATCTGAGAAACTAGATGAACCTCGCAACGAAGGTAAATCGAAGGAAATGTACAATTAGAAAAGACTATGTTTCTAATGACTTATTTATGATGTTTAGTACACAGACCAGGTTCAAGCTCCATAGTCCCGTGAAACGTCTCCTTTAATATCTTATTTCAATGGCCAGGCAGGTGCAATCAGTGCAATAATCAATTTCTGAAGAGTTTTGTACTTATGTTCGTCGTCTGATTTTTTAATAGTTCTACAAGAGAGCAAATATTTTAACTTCATTCCTATCCTGCCATTTTTTAAAAACTTTATTGATTCGCTATCTTCGCTATTTCAGGATGTAAGGGGTACTTAATTCCACCTTGAAAGACCCAAGTCAACCTCACCTGCTCGTGGTACACCCTGCTGACCAACTAACGAGGCTCTGGCGTTCAATCTGGGATAGGCTCCGGCCGTGGCTAGTCACCACCCTCAAAGCAAAGTCACAGCGTGAAGTGTCTCTAGATGTGTTTCGTTATGATGCTTTGAGAAGCCCAATGGGAAAACAGGTATGTAAGTACTGCTGCATTAGGCCTGATTACCGTAATTAATGTCATAGTGTCGCTGTATGATCCCCCTAGTTCTGGAGGGCAGCGGGATCCGAAGCACGGTCCTCCGCTGGCTGACCGCAGGATAGTTTGGGGCCCAACTAGTAGGACAGCCGCAAACGAAAGGCTGCCCCGCCATTTACGCGTTAAATCCCGGATTGCTCTCATCGTGCCGGTTGACGACCAGATGAGAGGCGTCGATGAGTATCCCCGGAGGAGGTACGGGCGTCCCCGTGGTCTCCAAACTATGTGTCCCTTCTATACAGCGGCAGTATGTTCATAGCTGGGTTCTGACTCATGCCTCCTACAACTTCTGTTCTTCCTCCCTATTCCCTCCCTCCTTCAACAATAAAAATGAACAAAAAGAAAAATAAATTCAGGTTGCAACAGCGTATCCACAGCCTCTCACTTAAAGTGCACCTAACAAACATTCGAGGTTTGCACTCAAATATCGATTCGGTCCATCACCACCTTGAGATTGCCAAGCCGCACCTGCTCTTGCTCACGGAGACCCAGATTAGATCTCCGGCAGACGCTTCATATCTTAACTACCCAGAATATTTCCTTATAGCACAAGTTATAGCACAAGACCAGCGTATTAAAAAAGGAGTTTAACTTTGCCTCCAGGTCCTTCAAAAGAGACATTGCCAGGGCAAAGTCAGCGCACATAGGCAGAATTGGCGAGAGACTAGAGCGTCTTCCTTCGGGAACTCGTGCGTTCTGGTCTCTGGCCAAAGCTGTCCAGGGGAATTTCTGCACGCCATCATTTCCACCACTGCACATGGGAAATGATTCATTGGCCCACGACGCAAAGGAGAAAGCCGATCTTCTAGGCAAACTCTTTGCGTCCAACTCAACGTTGAATGACGGGGGAAACGAGCCGCCGACCATACCGCGGTGCACGAGCTGTATGCCGGATATCCGGTTCCACCAACGCTCAGTGCGTAAAGCACTTTTTTCCCTCGACATTCATAAGTTGAGTGGGCCCGACGGAGTCCCTCCTATCGTGTTGAAGGTGTGTGCTCCAGAGTTGGCTCCAGTTTTAACGCGCCTTTTTCGGCTCTCATACTCCACTGGCGTAGTCCCGAAGTCATGGAAGACAGCTTTGGTGCACCCGATCCCTAAAAAAGGTGACCGCTCGAATCCGTCCAACTACCGGCCGATAGCCATAACCTCCTTATTCTCAAAGATAATGGAGTCCATTATCAACAGCCAGCTCCTTCGGTACCTAGAGGACCGCCAGCTGCTTAGTGACCGACAGTACGGTTTCCGTAAGGGCCGGCCCGCTGGTGATCTTCTTGTCTACCTGACACATCGTTGGGCACAGGCGATCGAGACTAAGGGGGAAGCTTTGGCCGTTAGTTTGGACATAGCGAAGGCCTTCGATCGGGTCTGGCACAAAGCACTTCTTGCGAAGCTTCCTTCTTATGGGCTTCCCGAGGAATTTTGCAAATGGGTCACTAGTTTTCTTGCAGACAGAAGCATAAAGGTCGTAGTCGACGGTGCATGCTCAGATTCTATGTCTGTGAATGCTGGTGTCCCTCAAGGCTGTGTGCTTTCGCCTACACTGTTCCTTCTGCATATCAATGATATGCTGCAAATCAGCAGCACTCATTGTTATGCGGATGACAGCACAGGTGATGCCTTCTATACCGGCCGTGCCAACATTTCTCGGGAAAACGTCATCGAGAGCCGAAACAAACTTGTGACGGAAATTGAGGCCTCTTTAAAGAAAGTCTCAGAATGGGGTCGACTTAATTTGGTCCAATTTAACCCCACTAAGACACAAGTTTGCGCGTTCACTGCCAAGAAAATGCCATTTGTCGTATCACCTCGTTTTGAGGACACTCCCCTAAATTCCTCAGCTAGTATCGGAATTCTTGGTGTCGACATATCGAGTGAAGTCCAGTTCCGTAGCCATCTAGAGGGTAAGGCTAAATTAGCCTCGAAGAAGCTTGGTGTGCTCAATAGATCGAGACGGTATTTCACTGCGGCGCATCGCCTGCAACTTTATAAGGCGCAGGTTCGGCCTCATATGGAATACTGTTCTCATCTCTGGGCAGGGGCACCCCAGTACCAGCTTCTCCCTCTGGACCGCATTCAACGAAGGGCAACTCGAATCGTCGACTGCCAGGATATTTCAGATCGGCTTGACTCCCTGGCGCTGCGTAGAGATGTAGCCTCGCTCTGCATTCTCTATCGCATGTACAATGGGGAGTGCTCCGAGGAATTGTTCGGATTGATCCCTGCCGCCTCTTTCCGCCATCGTTCTACGCGACAACATATTCATCCCCATCACATAGATGGTTGGCAGTCCACAACTGTGCGTTTCACTAGAAACTTTCTGCCTCGCACAACCAAACTGTGGAATGAATTGTCGCCTGCGGTATTTCCGGACCGATACGACATTCAAACCTTCAAGAAAAGAGCGTACTCCCAAATCAAAGGCCGGCAACGCACTTGTGACTCCTCTGGTGTTGCGGGTGTCTATGGGCGGCGGTAATCGCTTACCATCAGGTGATCCGTCTGCTCGTTTGCCACCTCTGCCATAAAAAAAAATAAAAAAAGTTTACACAGCGTGCCGGGATCTGTCTGTATGTACGCGAAGAAATTTGCTGTCGACGTCTCCGTAACCTGGAAGATCCCTCGTTCTATTGTATCTGGGTTTTGGTTGATATCGGTTTAGAATAAATTATCTACGCTGGTGTCTACCGATCGCATATAGGTGACCAGGAGACCACTAGGCTCTTTGACTACCTAAGTGAGGTGGCCGACGTAGCCCAACAAAGGTAGGTACCCATCTGCGCAGCTGGTATTTCTGGGGGACTGCAATGCTCACCATCAGTAATGGTTGTTCCCATATCAGAAAATCAATCATACTGTTAGAGAGACGTACAAACTTGCTTTGTCCTTAAGCATCTCCGGCCCATGCGCGTACCCGATGTTGATGACCACACAGTCAATTGCTTGGACCTTCTGCTGACAACTGAACCGGACCGATACCATGTGTGAGTGTCTTTCCCCCTGGCAAACTCTCACCATTGTCTGATGAAGTCTGTACTGACCTGCTCTCCTCCCGATGGTAGTCCAAAAAGGACGAGACGAGTGTGGAGGTACAAGTCAGCAAATTGGGTTGAGCTGCGGCTAGGGTTTGCATTAACCGTTCAAATTTACTATCCGGATAAAACGGATATTAAATTTTAAATTATCCGGATATCCGGATAAAACGGATAATTCGGATAATTTTGAAAATGCTCTAGTTTTCTTCGTTAAATGTATTTTTTATAAGGTGTTTATGTAAAAATGTGATTAAAATGAATAAACACACAGCTACTCAGCTTATACTATTTCTAACTCCGCCCAAAAATAAAATAATGAATAATTAATTTATTTATTTATATCGCAATTCATGACTCAGAGCGTTCGTATACATGAGATTCTGTTCTAGAAGTGTTCACCTGAGTGAGTATGAGCACTACATAATTCAATAGATTTTCTCAAGTGACTAGTATTTTAAATCGATAAATTTTGACCTTGAGCTTTGAGCCCTCTGATGATACCCATATCATGTCTTACTTTCGTCCTTATTACTGACAACACATACTGGTCCAAGATCATAAATTTGAGAAACTGCGGTATTTTGAACGTGAAGATATTGGTGGATTTTGATTCTGATTCTGGAGGCTGACAGACATGGTGGCGTTTTGGCGCCATCGGAAACACTGCAAAACGGCACAGGTCTCGATCAAATCAATTTTCGGAATAGTTCAAAATGCCAAGGATAGTGATTGGCACTCTTCAGTCATCTTTTATGTTATCTGCCACAGCATATACAGGCTGTTAAAAAAATGCATTTGAAGGGGTTACTCAGAATCAAGTATTGAACTTTTTTTCCTGTATATAAACGATACTAAAATCTTTTTGGAAACCGGCTTTTTTGGGTGGATGGAAGTCGTTATACGTACTTGCGAAAGGATTCGCAATGACTCTTCAAGACAGCTTATAAAAAACAGATCTTCTATCTTGATCAGTTCACTCTTGATAGAGTGTTCGTCGTCAACATTGCGTAGCTTTAGTGGCCCGTCAGAAAATACGTCGCCATTCCTCTCGCACCGCAGCAGCTGTCCTCGGACATTTATTAAGGAGAATTCCCAGCACAGTCTTCAACTGATCTGTCCGTTGCATGGGAGACCAGCTGTGTGCTCTGGTGGCTTCGACTTTGACCTAACCATAACAAATGCTCGATGGATGCATCTCTTGCATGCATAGCAAGAATTAATAGAGTAACGTTTACTCATGTTGACATGACTGTAGCTCACCTCAGTCAGCACGGCTCAGTCTAACGCTAGACCGAAGACTGAGGACTGGAGGATGGCCTCGGTTGTATTCAGACCCGACCGGGTTAGATGGGCTATAGATAGCTTCAAGCCCTTTAAAACCGGTGGGGAGGACGGAATTTTCCCAGCCCTATTGCAACAGGGCATTGATACCGTCCTTCCGGTGGTGACGAAAATATTCAGAGCCAGTTTTGCCTGGGGCCATATACCCCACAAGTGGACCATGGTTAGAGTAGCGTATATCCCTAAGGCTGGAGATCGTGAGAAGTCACAGCCCAAGTCCTACCGACCTATAAGTCTCACTTCTTTTCTACTAAAAACAATGGAGAAGGTCATTAACGTGCACATTAGGGAATCTTACCTATTGGAGCGACCTCTGCATGCGAAACAACACGCTTATCAGAAACGCAGGTCGACGGAAACGGCCCTGATGGAGCTTACCGATAGAATAGAGAGAGCACTAGATCAAAAGCAAATTGCCCTCTGCGCCTTTCTAGACATTGAGGGAGCTTTTAGGTGGTGTTATCACCTCAACTGACGTTATACTGAAATGTATGAAGATGCGGAACATTGACTTGACTACAATTAACTGGGTTAAGTCAATGTTGACTAATCGGACAGTCAAAACAACACTACTAGGAGATACTCTGGAAGTGAGACTAACACGAGGTTGCCCGCAGGGCGGAGTCTTGTCTCCTCTAGAATGGTCACTTGTGGTTGACTGTCTGATTGAAGAGCTCAACGGAGCAAACCTGGACACACAGGGCTATGCAGATGATCTGGTTGTGTCAATAGTGGGGGGGTGTCCCTCTGCTATTTCAGAACAACTGCAACAGGCCCTTTTCAGGATAGAACGGTGGTGTAACGAATTCCAGCTCTCAGTAAATGCAGGGAAAACAATTATAGTCCCCTTCACCAGGAAAAGGAAAATGGAGGGCTTAACGCCTCCCACGCTTTTTGGCAAGACTATACCGTTTTCACGGGAAGTTAAGTACTTAGGAGTAATTCTTGATGACAAACTTACCTGGAACAAACAAATTGACCATATCGTAAGGAAGGCTAAGATAGCGCTAGGTGCATGCTGTCGACTGGTGGGATCCCGGTGGGGGCTGCAGCCCAAATCGGTGCTGTGGGCCTACACATCCATAGTGCGGCCGATGGTTGCCTATGGATGTGCAGCGTGGCACAGTAAGACCCGACAATCGACATGCATCACTGCACTTAACAGCCTACAAAGAATTCCTTGTCGAATGGCTACAAACTCTATCTCATCAACTCCCACTGCAGCACTAGAGGCTATTTTGAACCTTGAACCGCTGCACATCCATGTAAAGAAGGAGGCCAGGATGGCCATGCTGCGTGCTATGGACGGTGGCAGGACAGTTTGGCAATCAGTGGTAATGAGGGATCTCTTTGATGCACTCATTGTAAACCCAGCACTGGCCATGCCATCCGATGTCCTCTTAAAGGAGTACAGTTTCAATAAACTGTACACGATTCACGTACCGCGTAGGGACGAGTGGAACTGTGCGGTTCCCGAAACTCTCAAATCTGGTGACCTCATCTGGTTCACAGATGGTTCCAAAAAAGAGGGTTTTGCCGGTGCTGGAGTATGCGGAGGAGACTCGGAGACGAAGCGGTCATACAGTCTAGGCTCGCATGCGACGGTATTTCAGGCAGAGATGTACGCAATAATAAGATGCGTGCAAGAAAACCTTCTGAGGTCCTATCAAAATAGAAACATAATCATATGCTCGGATAGTCAGGCAGCCCTTATGGCACTGAAATCACATGAGATTGATTCAAAACTTACCCTTGAGTGCGCCAATGCACTTAATCAGCTAGGAAGGCACAACAAAGTCACCTTGTGTTAGGTGCCCGGGCACAGTGGCATCAAGGGGAACGAAATAGCAGATGAGCTAGCTAGGAACGGAGCGGAGGCACCAGCTACTGGACCTGAACCAATAGTGGGAGTGCCTCGTTGCACCGGAAGAAGAATGCTGCAGGAATGGGCCAAGGAACAGAGTAGAACACTCTGGGCTAGTGCCCCAGGCCAAAAGCATTCGAAAGCGCTCATATCTGGTTTTTCGCGGGAATACACGTCTAGAGCACTACGACTTCTTAGGCCTGGACTTAGGATTCTAGTCAGAACTCTAACTGGCCACTGCAAGCTTAACAAACATCTCTATCAAATGAAGCTTGCAGATACGGGCGAGTGCCGATTCTGCCTCGAGGAAGAGGAAACTCCTCTTCATATACTCTGCGAGTGCGAGGCACTGGTCCAAGCCAGAAGCCGATCTCTAGGTGGACCGATGGTAACTCCAGAGGTCATTAGGGAACTCGATCCCAAGTGCATCCTACAGTTCATTAGAACTATTGGCCTTGAGGATATAATTTAACAGGGGCAGTGATCACAATAGACCTACCCAGGTCGCAGTGATCCAATAGGGCCCTCCTTTGGTCCTATACCCCTTTACCCCCAAATAATAATAATAATAATGACTGTAGAAATATGATGGTGTTATAGTTTGCCAGCAGGTTCTTATTGCATTTTATTAAAGAAGCTCATCACCATTTTGTGCCATAACGTAAGCGTTCGTCCCTCAATCATAACAGAATTCAACAATTTCTGAAGATTTTGTAGTATCGGTTTTCTACCTGCTTTTAAAAGCTCAGTCGTGATTCATCATCAGCTAGCGCATTGTTGTTCTTGAGCTGTTTAAGAGCCACTTCAATCCTTGTACAATTTGACGCCCGGGAAAGACGGCTTCAGTACAGTCTCTTGGGTTTTTACGAGATTAAAACTTTTACAAGCAGCCACATTGCTGATGGAGAGACTTATAGTGGCCTATGACTGTCCTAAGAACTTCTTAAATTATTTCAATCGCTCAGAAGAGATAAATAAAATGATGAAATTGGGAGTTAATCTATGTTGTTTTCTAAATCCTGAAGAAAATCACTGATACGTTTTTTTCATTGGTGTATTTTGTATTTGCTATACACAGAACTGATTAGTGGTTTAGGTAAACAATATTATGTTTATCTATACATATAATTATATATCTTTTTTACTAAAAGTCGTCTTCTTCTTATCGAGTCGATAACAATCCTAACTAAATCGTGCTGGCCTAGAATTTAGATAAGAGTATACCATTTTCACTAAAATTCTAAAGTATATTCTATCAAGACCCGCGAACGAGCGTTAGTAGACGTAATTCGATTAAAAATATGCTTCTGTAATCGCATTCTAAACAGGTTTTATATTATCCGGATATTCGGATAATTTGCTACAAATAATCCGGATAGTAAAATTGACGGATATCCGGATAAAACGGATATCCGGATATCTGGATTGCAAACCCTAGCTGCGGCAATTCCTTGCATCTTATCCTTGGCAGTCATTATGCTTCGCTTCTGATGATCCGTTGAGCTGCGCGACAGAAGTGACAAGGGTGATTTGTCAGGCAATGGAATACTACATCCCATTTACTGACAAATCTCCTGATACTAAAGCTCGCCCCTGGTTTGACGCTGAGTCCCTTAAACACTCAGCTTATCAGGCTTGGGCTGATGCAAGATTACGCAAACTTCCGGACACGCGCACTAAGAAAAAAGCCTTTACCAAGGCTACCAAGTCCTGCAAGAAGGCGCTCCGTAAGGCTCGTTACAACTTCATAAGCCGGATTTGCTTCTGCTTCATGCTGCTGCAACTCGGCTGCACCTCCATACTCTGCAAGATTATGGAGCGTGTAATCAACTGCCGTCTTCTAGCATACCTTGAAGCAAAACACCTCATCAGTGACAGGCAGTACGGATTTCATCAAGGCCGTTCCACTGGGGATCTTCTTGTTTATGCGACTCACTTGTGGGGTGAAGCCATCGAGAGACACGGCAAAGCTCTTGTAGTGTCGCTAGAATCTCTAAGGCTTTTGACAGGTTCTGTTAGCCTCTGCAGCAAGCTTCCATCATACGGTGTTTCGGCAGGCTTATAAATGCAGCAGGATTTCTGATTTCCTGAGAGAACGGTCCATTCGAGTCGTCACTGATGGCTGCTCGTCGGACTTATTAGCTATCGATACTGGGGTAGCTTAGGGATTTGTCCTCTCCGCAACCCTGTTTTGCTACATATCAATGATCTGCTTAGACCTGGAATCTTTGGGTATGCAGACGATAGTACTGTCACAGAGAGGTATTTATCCAGCTCAAGAGCCAATGCCACCGAAATGAACACCCTTAATGGTGGAACGTGTGAACTTGGCGCTTCAAGCAGTATCCCAACGGGGCGACGCTAATCTTGTTAAGTTTAACGCTCTCAAACCGCAAGCGTGTCTTTTCACCACCAAACGGAGTCCTTTTAACTTAACTCTGACTTTCCGAACTGTTGACTTACCTATTTCCGACCATCTGGAACTCCTTGGCATGGACTTGACGAGTAACCTTAATTTTACCTTAATTAATTCGTATCTACCGGAGGATCTTATGAAGATGATAGTGGTGCCAATTATTAAAAATAAAAGTGGGGATTGCTCGGATAAATGTAACTTATATAGGACAATATCGTTGGCGACCATAACAGCGAAGGTGTTGGACAGTATGCTTGATAGACATTTAAGAAAACATTTGGACCTACACGACGCACAGTTCGGTTTCAGGGCCGGACTATCCACTGAGTCGGCTATTCTTAGTCTCAAGCATACTGTCCGATACTACACGGACAGGAACACGCCGATATATGCATGCTTCCTGGACCTCTCTAAGGCCTTCGATTTGGTATCATATGATGTGCTCTGGAGCAAACTGGATTTAGAAACTGATATGCCAAAAGAATTAATAGCAATTTTTAAATATTGGTACAGGGAGCAAAATAATTTTGTAAAATGGGCTGGCTCGATATCGGACGTGTATATGCTGGAGTGCGAAGTGAGACAGGGGGGGTTAACGTCTCCTTCGCTCTTCAACCTATACAAGAACCGGCTGATCGGGGAGCTCAGCAGCACTAAAGTCGGTTGCTCTATAGATGGGAAAATTGTTAATAACATTAGCTACGCAGATGATATGGTGCTGCTGAGCCCGTCGATTAGTGCCCTCAGAAAGCTTATACGGATTTGTGAGAACTATACAGAGGCACAGGGGCTCCGATCAATGGAACCAAAAGCGAGTTGATGGTCTTTAAGTCAGGTACAAAAACCTACAGTAAAGTGCCACCGGTCACATTGGGAGGCACTAACTTAAAGATCGTAAGTGAATTCAAATATCTGGGCCACTGGGTCACTGATAATTTATGTGACGATCTGGATGTAGAAAGGGAGCGCAGGGCGTTGGCGGTTCGTTGTAATATGTTGGCTCGCAGGTTCGCACGGTGTACAAGAAATGTAAAAATAACGCTTTTTAAGGCATTCTGCCAGTCGTTTTACACGTGCAGCCTGTGGGTCAACTATACGCAGAGGACCATCAACGCCCTTCGCGTGCAGTACAACAATGGGTTCAGGGTGCTGATGGGGCTGCCCCGGTATTGCAGTGTTTCGGGGATGTTCGCAGAAGCACGCACCGACGGCTTCCATGCAATTGTGCGCAAAAGAGTCGCGTCCCTGATGCGGCGGACGAGGGCCAGCACCAACGGCATCCTGAGCACCATTGCCAACAAACCGGACTGTCCTATACTCGGCCACTGGACGGCGTTACACAAACGCCAGGCCAGTGTCCGGATTTAGTGACTGTCCTACTTTATTGTGATAAGATAAGATTGTAATTTTACTAATATTAAGTCATTGTTTGATTTTTACTAACATTTATGGGCTACGGCCTGAAATAAATTCTATATTATTATTATTATTAATTTTGGGCGTTACATTAAATCCAAAGCAAAAACCACTGCTAAGAAGCTGGGGATCCCCTTCAAGGTCAGGCGCTACTTCACACCGGGGCAGCTTTTAACACTGTACTAAGCTTAAGTCCGTTCATGTGTGGAGTACTGCTTACACTTGTGGGATGGATCCGCCCGCTACCAGCTGGAGGCATTGGACTCAATCGATCGATCGAATCGATCGTTGTGCCAGGAGACTGATTGGCGACTAGGATTGTACTTCGTCTAAGCTCCAAAGCCTAGAGCATAGGCGTAAAGTCGCCAGTCTCTCAGTTTTTATAGGTTGCATTTCGAAGAGTGTGCACAGGAATTACACGAATTGATTCCACCAGCCACATTCCACCTTCAGGCGATCAGGCGTCGGCGAGGCTTCCACTCCTATGTAGTAGACATTCCAATCTTACGCACGAAGCGCTTTGCCTCATCTTTCATTATTATTCCTTTCATTATCATTTTTCATTATTATATTCATCTTCATCTTTCATTATTATTTCATCTTTTCATTAGGAATTCCTTGCCGGCGTCGGTGTTTCCCGAGTCTTATAACCTGAGGGTCTCCAAGGCGAGAGTGAATAGGTTTTATTTGGGATTGCGTGTTCCACCATCGACTCCATCGTCACTTACCATCAGGTGCGATTGGAGTCAAATGCTCCCAAATGAATTAAAAAAAATCTCTCTCTCTCTCTCTCTCTCTCTCTTATCGTGTGGGACAATATAACCGACCCAACTACAAGGTATAGGCGGCGATTGCCTGGTGTGATTCGTTATGTTATGATTTAAAAAAAAACTCCATATGCAGCGAGATTTGAACCCTGCCCATGCTGCTACCTTAAGAATAGTATTGTTAAATTCACTATATTTTGGATAAAAAAAACAATGATGTAGCGAGGATTGAAACCTGGATCGCTAGATTCCTTGGATCTAATAAGCGCTTTCATTTGCGCTATCGCAGCTGTTAATGTAAGTGGTGAATGCAGTGGCGGCCCTAGCAAAATTGTAAGGTGGTGCGAGATCTAATAATGGCGCCCTCTTCGTATACAAAAGTTATGTATGTTCCTTTGATGAATTTATTTATTTGTTCGTACTCGTAATTCTGCTCTTGTGCAAAGGTTACATGCAAACGAAACAGAGCATATGTATTATTTATTTCAAGAAACGAACTTTTGTCATGGCAAAACATGGGAACTGAGATTTTTCATAAAGATCTTGTAACAGAGAAAGAGAGAGAGATTGCACGAGCGAAGCGAGCGCAAGGTTTTTTCAATTTATCTTACGAAGCTCCTCAGGGTTATAGCATTTTTGACAGTTTTATGATTATTTTGAAAGCCTGCTTAAGTATAAAAAAAATCGATCTATCTTAGAAAGGTTGTCGTTGCTCCTTAAATTTCATACGAGAGACATTTGTTTTCGGTGCCGTTTATGGTGCCCCCAAGACATGATGCCATAAGGAATTACTTAATTTGCTTATAGGCTAATCAGGTACTGTGATCATGATAGAGAAAATATATGAGATATATGTGAAATAATCTGGGTTTTTTAAAATAATATTTGTGTTTAGCCATTAAAATTGTGTTAAGAAAAAAAAATCTTATTAACGCTCCGTTGTATAATCACGAGGCTACAGAATATGAAGCTGTATTCATATGAAATTGCGCGAGCGGAGCGAGCGCGCGTAAAAAAAATACATCAGACCATGTATTTTATCTATAGAAATATCAGTGGAATAGAAATATTATCTATAAAAATTTCGGGTAGGGTGCATTAGTAGGGTGCAGCCACAGCGATTAAGGAATACCTGAGAACATTAGTTAGGAATATTGGTTTCGACATCTTAAAGTATACGTATAGTAAGCAAAAACCACCCGCCTCGTCACCTGCGCCGATCATTTCGTGATTTGCGGTGGTGTTTTTCGCTGATTTTGACGCCCGCCTACAAACGGCGCATACACCCGCCGCCGTCACCTATGCCGCTCATCTCATGATTTGCGGTGGTATTTCGGCAGATTCTGGCGCCCCCTTGTAAACGGTGCCAACACCATCCACCACCGTCACCTACGCTGCTCATCTCATGATTTGCGGTGGTATTTTGGCTGATTTTGGCGCCACCCTGCAAACGGCGCGAGCACCACCCACCGCAGCGCCGTCACCTACGCCGCTCATCTCGTGAGTTTTTAGCTGATTTTGGCACCCCCCTACAAACGGTATCATCACCACCCACCGCTGCGCCGTCACCTACGCCGCTCATCTCATGAGTTGCGCTGGCGTTTTTAGCTGATTTTGGCGCCCCCCAACAAACGGCTCCCGGTGCGGTCGCACCGCTCGCACCGCGCTAGGGCCACCACTGGGTGAATGAATGACTACGGAAAACTTATTCTAAGGTGCCAGCCAAACGCACGTCTATCCTGTTGTCAGAGTGAACGATGCGATGGCTGTCAGGGCGCTTTTGTTGTCATGTGTGTTTCTGCACGCATGTGGCGTTTCCAAAGCGTCTCGCGTGCGTGTTCCACGCATGACAATAATGGGGCCCTAAAAACATGTTATGAAATGAATGAAACGATAGGTTGCGGGCGGCAGAAACACGCAGGCAAAGAGATTTATATACAAGAGCCGCAATCACCTACAACGTTTCCATAAAAAAGGTGCCGTAAAGTAACAAAAACTAGGACGTAGCTTTGAAACATGATTTTATGTGAAAGTGACACTATATTTGTCTCACTCTTACTAAGCGAATCTATACAACTAAACGTCAAATAAGAAAAAGATGGCGATATTTTTTAAATATTTCAATGACACTTGAATAATGTTGCCAGTAATAGTATCATATTCCCCCACGGAATGAATGAACGAATGAAAGAATGATCGATATTTTTGTAACTGTAATGTAACACCGAGTGGATAATATTATCTAATTATTAGCAATAATTTAAAAGCAAAAGTGAATAGGCGTAATGAAGCTTACGAAAGTTTTTAAATTAACAGAAACTTACGAAAATATTTATTCAGCTAATGTAAAAATATCGAAATGGCGTATTCAGTGTTTTATTTTGGAACAGCCGAATTGTAATTGTAATCGGCAATTATTTCAAGCAATAATTGTTATTAATATTGTAATTGTTTCGTCACCATAAAATGTACTAGTTACCGTAATGGTTTTACACAATGGTTATTGTAATTAAGATAAAGCTACGTTGGTGGTGGTTCTTTCCAAAAAAAATTGTTTTATTCATACAGATCGAAATAGTGATGAGCCCATTTTGTATAAAATATTCAAAAAATACAAATAAGTTAGAATATAAAATACAAGAATTTAGTTTTATCAAATATTGTATTTATTGTCACTAGCTTTCGCCCGCGACTTTTATTGTTTATTACAATTTGTTTCTCCTCACGTGATCTTTGGGAATCCTATTTAAATGATAGTTTATCTTTTAAATTAATATAAAATACAAATATAGGATAACATTTTATTTATTGTTTCTTCTCTCTCTCTCTCTCTCTCTCTCTCTCTCTCTCTCTTATCGTTTCTTAATACTAGGTGTTAAAAAAGTGAGTTTGAAATTTTAAGAGGTTACTCAGAATCAAGTATAGAATACAGGAAAAAAATATTGAAAAAATTCACAATTTTTTTTTTCAGTTTCTCATACTGAATCTGAATATTAAATTAAGAATTTGTATCAAAAACTAAAAAAGTTGTATATCGGATTTTTTAATTATTTTTTTCCTGTATTCTAAACTTGATTTTGAATAACACTTCAAAATCAAGCGCGTTTTTTAACACCCTGTATACAGGATGTAACAAAATTGGTGTAGGACCCGTTAACTGGGGATTCTACTCATCGTACTGAACAACTTTTGTTCTACGACTGTGCTCAAATTGCAAAAAAAATTTTGGATTGTGCATAAAATTTATCATCTGTTTTGCCAGTTTTTGCCACTTTTGTATGGCGAGTCCAAATTTTTTTTGGGTTTAAGCAAAGTTGTAGAACAAAAGTTGTTCAGTACGATGAGTAAAATTCCCAGTTAATGGGTCCTACACTAGTTTTGTTACACCCGTTAAATTTTATACAAAAAAATATACAGTTACAGTAATTTTACAATTTAAAGAGTTATCGATAAACACACGTAATACGTCCTCATCATTCATTCATTCATTCAAATTCCCCCAAATTAGGGTATTTCGTATTTTTATTTTTAAGCAACACTGAACGATGGAAAATGGCGACAATTTTTATAAAGTTATTTTTATTCTAATCTTAACAAAATACTTATTGACCTGTGAAACGTGATACCAGCGCTCTTGTTATCTCTGGCGGAATGAGATTTACACGATTTTACTACGCAATTCGGCATGTTTTGAACAAGGAGTAAATACGGAGGACGCCTTGTCGTGACTACTCGTGACCGTAGCACGATACCAACTGAGTAACTCATAAAACTTTTAGCCACAAATGCCGTTGGGGCATGTTTGCCACATAGAATACTGTTCTGGAGATATGACATTTCACTGCACGCAGGACAATATAGGTAAGCGCCCTCAGAGTGATTTTCCTATTGATTCTGAACATACTTCAATGTCAAATGTACAAAAACGTCGCAATGTCAAACAATTTTGAGTGTTACCATACTTACCATCTGGTTACCATAACCTGGCAAAAATATAAAATCTTTTACATAAAGAATCATGTTCATTTAATGGTTAAGAAGATTTCGTGTAAAAACGTACATTTAGTAATAAACTTATCGGATTATAAATAGCGGGCACAGAAACAAAGATTTTTCACATGGCAACATTTCTTGTTATAAAATGTGGGAAGTACCCGTTGCTCAAAGAAACCTATTTTTTGTGGGAGGTCCATACAATAACATAATTTTTTTACGCAATTTATTAGACACATTATTGATCTTTTTCTCAAAATTGGCCTATATGATTTTTTGTTATGTAAGTATTGTATGTTCAATTCCATCGGGATGGTTGCCTAGCTACATCTTGCCGAATGTACCTAGGTACTAGTCCACTAAGTCCACCCAGGTGTACCAATCGGGTGGATCACGGGCAAGAAGATGATCTGGTACATGTATTTTGATGATTGATTTGTTGATGACAATTCTTACTTACTTTAAATCAGTTGGATCGTTATGGTATAACTACGGCCAATTGATATCGAAAAGAACCCGATCTATATTGGATCTATAGAACTAAAAGTGCCAAACCTCTATCACAAAATAAGAACCTCTATGAGGCAACCTAACTTTACCTTTACCTAGATGCACCATGCACCTTAAATAACAATTATCATGAACGGGACGATGCCGGAGCCGCAAAGCATCGAAACCCCACGATACCTACTATCTTCGCTTAGTACTTACCTATACAGGATGTAACAGAAGTGTGTGACAATACTTCAAGGTTGGCTTTTACCCATCAAACTGAGCAACTTTTGTTCTACAACTTTGTTGAAATCGCAAAATATTTTTTGGACTTTTCATTCAAATCGATCAGCTGGCGAACAAAGTTTGTATGAAAAGTCCAAAAAATTTTTTGCGATTTCAACAAAGTTGTAGAACAAAAGTTGTTCAGTTTGATGGGTAAAATTTTCATTCAAATCGATCAGCTGGCGAACCAAGTTTGTATGAAAAGTCCAAAAAATTTTTTGCGATTTCAACAAAGTTGTAGAACAAAAGTTGTTCAGTTTGATGGGTAAAAGCCAACCTTGAAGTATTGTCACACACTTCTGTTACATCCTGTATATTTACCTCCACAAACGTAAACCACAAAATTTTATTAAAAAAACATGCGGATTCAGTAGCTAGCAGATGTAGCTCTGCTATTTAAATCAGAACAACTAGGAAACGATTACTATATTTTTTCGGTATAGTTTGGTGTTACATAAATACTTTATAGGTATATACATACAATATACAGGGTGTAACAAAATTCGCGTAGGACCCGTTAATTGAGGATTCTACTCATCGTACTGTAACAACTTTTGTTCTACGATTTTGCTCAAGTCACAAAAAAAAATTTGACATTTCATACAAATTGATCACCGTTTTGACATTTTTGTAAGGAGAGTCCAAAAAACTTTGCGATTTGAGCAAAGTCGTAGAACAAAAGTTGTTCAGTACGATTAGTAGAATCCCCAGTCAGTGGGTCCTACACCAATTTTGTTACACCTGTATAGGGACCTTATGAAATACCTGTTTTTTTAACCACGGCTTCTACGCATGAAACTGAACAACTTTCCCCAAGGAACCTATACTCAATTCGCAAAAAAGTTTTTAGAGTCCTGATGCTAATTCAAGTTTCAAGTTTATTTCAAGTTTCAAGTTACAAGTTACAATTTTCATGTTAACTTTGAACTGTGTACTAGGTATTAACCTGTATCACACAGTTCTACACGAGTTACATTTATCGTTTTAAAATAAAGAGTGCCGGTCTTATATATTATGAGGTAAACAATTTGTATACATAATATTAAAAATAAAAGTAACTAAATCTAAATCTAGTAACACTTTTATATGCTTGTGTGTGTGTGTGTGTGTGTGTGTGTCAATGTGTATGCATGTGTGTGTGTGTCGATGTGTGTGTATGGGTGTGTATATGGGTATGTGTATTAATGTGTGTGTACCTAAATGCTAAATGTGTGTGTATTTTTGTGTGTTTACTCGAGTAGTTTTTTTTTGAATTGATCAGCTGAACTGCCAATTTTTTATGGAAAGTCCTAAAATTTTTGCGAATTGAGTAGGTATCGGTTTCTTTGGGAAAGTTGTTCAATTTCATGAGTAGAAGCCACAGTAAAATTTTTTTCAGGTATTTTAGAAGGACCCATTATACTTATTATTGCGATATTATATTTGAATAAACTTTAGGCTCCGTAGAAGCCACGACTAGCAGACAGCAGACACCCCTCGGACTACAATGTGTCCTCTGCCCGCCTGTCTCGTCTGTTCGGTTAACAACTTGTGTCTCGTGTGGTAAGACTGTCACGTATCTTTGCCAACCATAGGCGGATCCATTCCATTAGGTCAAAGACCATGAGCATCATCATGTAAAAAACGGCGAGTCCGAGCGCGTTCGCTAACAGCCACCGAGTTAATGCGGGATCGGGTATGATGTGGGGGTGCAAACAGGGTGCGGAGAGCGAGCAAGGCGGCGAGTGGGCGCCGGGACCAGCAGGGACGCCGGGACCGGGAGCGCCAGGGTGTACTGGTGTGCCGGGGTGTGCCCGTGGGGCGGGGGGAGCCCCTTGCCGCGTGGGCAGCGTTGGTATTGGGATACGCGTGGAGATGCCGAGGCGTAAGCGAGGCATGGCGAGGCGTAAGCGAGGCATGGCGAGGCGCGGCTAGAGCTCCGACACGGCCGCACTGCGGCGGGCGGCGCTGGCGCGCAGCACGCGGCGCCCCCAGAACAGCACGGAGTGGAACAGTATGAGCGCCGAGTACGCCACGAACACGCGCAGCACCGTGAACAGGATGTACGTCAGCAAGTTCTTGTCGTCGCTTGGCTCCTTGCCGGCCGGCATTCTATCTCGCTGTATTCCAATCGGTTTGCTCCGTATCTACATATAGTTACATAATATTTGCTTATTTATTGCGATGAAACAAAATGTTGTAAGAGTGGAAGTGGGAGATGGAACTTGGAACATAATTAAAACTGATAATGATGAGATGAGATCAAGTTGACTGACATCAGTTCAATATTGTCTCAACAAAGACTTTTTAGTCTAAGGCAGTCTAAATGATTTTGTCAGTGACAGCTTACACAAAAAGATAAAGTTAGCGAGACCTTACGGATTGAACCCAAAGAACTTGTATATCCTACTATACTACAAATAAATTCCTTGATTGAACCCGATTAATGCGCACAAGTAGGTATGCTGTCTGGCATTCATTCCACGAGATATTATTTTTTATTATACGATATTTCCGCAAGTTCCCCTACTTAATTAACAGAAGTATTTAAAAGTTGGTACTAGTTGCTACGTAGTAATAGAATAATTGATATCTTATACAACCCTAACGCTCCAACTTACCTAAAGAGTAACTTCTCTTACCTTGGGTCAGACCACGACCGAGCACTCAGGTCTAAGGAAGATAACCTACTGAGACCCACTTACTGTCAATCTCGTTACTACAGTCAGTCTTTTACTGTAACCTCTGCCTTACTCTGGAACACCTTACCTTCTCATATTCGTCACGCTGAGTCACCAGCAGCTTTTAAGCTGCGCCTAAGGAAATTACTCCTTTCTCAATAGTTTGTGCGTTATTTATTTATTAGTATATATATACAGGGTTACAGGAAAAGTCGTACTGAATATTAAAACACGTTATTATTCAGGTCATTTCTGATGGATTTGATTCTATGATATGGTGTCCGAAACTTAACCGTTATGGAGATATTGAACTTTAAAGAATTTTTAAAAACTACTCAATTTTTTGGCTTTTTTGTCGATTTTTTCGGGATTAGTGCTTCTGGGGTACGTTTTTTTGATGTAACTAGTTAGAAGGCATGTCAATTAATAAAAATGATTAACCAAAACTGAACCTACTACTAACAGCTTAAAAAGGCTGCTTGACAACGGTTAGAATTAAATAATTTTTATTAAGTGTTTATAAATTTGAAGCTTTCTGTTTTGAAAAAAATGTATGGAACTTATTCTGCAAATAATTTTTAAAACTTCTACGTCTCTTTAGCTATTCAAAAATGTATAACACTTACTATTAAATAGGCAAAATATTGACCAAATAACAGTTAAGTTAGCAAAGGGTACATTTTTTTGACAACTCTTTAGTCCTTTTCAGCTCCAAACGAAGAGCATTTTTCTTCTTAAAACTTTGTTTAAGGCCTTAATTCTTATTTATCGACTCTTTAATTTACAGATTCTCATCGATTAATAAGACTAAAGGCCTTAGGGTGCATTTCCACTGATGCGGAGCGGGGCTGAGCAGGGCGGAGAAGATGAGAGAATAGTAGCAAGTGTTTCCACTGAAGCGGGGCGGAGCAGAGAAGAGCAGAGTGGAGCGAAGTAGGGCGGATCAGAGTAGAGCAGAGTGGAGCGAATTAGGGCGGAATGGAGTGGAGCGGTGCAGAGCAGACCTAGAAAATGGTCACATGCAGCTCCAGACCACTCAGCTTAGCTTCGGTCGCTCCGTCCCGCTCAGCTCTGCCCCGCTCAGCTCTGCCCCGCTCCGCTCCGCCCTACTTCGCTCAACTCTACTCTACTCAGCTCCGTCCCGCTTCAATGGAAACACTTGCTACTATTCTCTGATCTTCTCCGCCCTGCTCAGCCCCGCTCCACATCAGTGGAAATGCACCCTAAGGCCTTTAGTCTTATGAATTGATGAGAATCTGTAAATTAAAGAATCGATTAACAAGAATTGAGGCCTTAAACAAAGTTTTGAGAAGAAAACTGCTCTTTGTTTGGAGCTGAAAAAGACTAAAGAGTTGTCAAAAAATGTACCCTCTGCTAACTTAACTGTTATTTGGTCAATATTTTGCCTATTTAATAGTAAATGTTATACCTTTTTGAATAGCTAAAGAGACATAGAAGTTTTTAAAACTATTTGCAGAATAAGTTCCATACATTTTTTTTAAAACAGAAAGCTTCAAATTTAAAAACACTTAATGAAAATTATTTAATTCTAAAAGTTGTCAAGCAGTCTTTTTAAGCTGTTAGTAGTAGGTTCAGTTTTGGTTAATCATTTTTATTAATTGACATGCCATCTAACTAGTTACTTCAAAAAAACGTACCACAGAAGCACTAATCCCAAAAAAATCGACAAAAAAAGCCAAAAAAATTGAGGATTTTCTAAAAAATCTTTAAAGTTCAATATCTCCATAACGGTTAAGTTTCGGACACCATATCATAGAATCAAATCCATCAGAAATCACCTGAGTAATAACGTGTTTTAATATTCAGTACGACTTTTCCTGTAACCCTGTATATATGTATATATTTGTATTTATCAGGTATATAAATGCATTATTTATTTATTTATTTAACTCATATCTATAAATGTACATATGTTTTGGTTATCTTAGGTATATTTTTAGCTATTACGTTATAATTTTTTGGTTCTATTCCCATGAATGCACTATCGTTGATATTGTCCTGTATTTTCATTTCTTTACCCAGGGTTGTCTGGAAGAGATCGCTCTTAGCGATAAGACCGCCTTTGTACACATAGTCTTAGTCATTTTTATTTTGTAATGTTCTCCTTGTGTGCAATAAAGTGTTCATACATACATACATACATACATACAATTGATATAAGTAGCAGGTACTAGTACAGTCTATTTCTTCAAAAACCAATTTAGCTAACAATGATAGTTACTAACTGAATACTAATGGTAACTATATAGTACAGTCTTTTCGTCAATTTTATAACTTTTTACGAAAAGTTAAGTAGAAGACACCATAGGATTTTCTTTTTATTAATTTGAGAGCGTTTTACAATTTTGCTATGTCTCAGCTGGTGGAAAGTGACGAGAGCATCTCAACTTCAACACCAGCTACTTAATCCTAATCTATAATAATAGGTACCTTTATTCAATTTTGATCTATTAGGTACTAACACTATAATTAGAGTAAAAAGAGCTATAACTTAGGTTTTAACTAAGTATTTTTTTATGGATAGGAATGAATAGGTGGCTCCGTGGGTTCGCGGGGCGACGACGACGACGGCGGCGCGGCGTCGCGGCCTGCGCCGGCCCTGGAGTGGGGCGAACGACCCCGCGGCACGCGACCCGCGGCCCACGGCCCCCGATGTGGGTCACCGGAGCGCACTGGCATTAGCGCACAGGCCCCACTGCTATCCCGAGTCGGCTCGATGGCTCGCGCCACCACCACCACTGCCGCCGCCGCCGCCGACCGGCGACTGTTAGCGACTCGCGTGCGCCGGCAGGCAGCGGCGCGGCGGGCGCCCACTGGTTGGTACTTCACCCAACATGTACAGGTGTAAACATATCATTTCTGGAAACTTAAGCAGGCAGTATCTTCCACTTATGAAACTGAACAACTTTTGTCGAGGAAACTATATTAAATTCTTTAAAAAATGTTGAACTCTCCGTACAAAATTGGTTGAGTGGCCGATCAGTTTGTATGAAAAGTACTTTTTTTCAGTTTACGAGTAGGGTCCACAGAAATGCTTGTACAGTTTTATGAGTAGAACATAAAGAACACCCTAAGTATTAAAGTATCCGGGAATGGTCTTTTTACACCCTGTAATATTAGTGAGATGGTCTGTTTTTGACTGTCCTAACATTAATATGCACCTATGATGCACCTTTCAATAATAAAAAAATGGGTTTTGGTTTTACGATAACGCTTTACCTCAATGGCCCAACGACACCATTATCTAGATACACGCCAGTGTGTTACCAAGTTCACAAAACAAAAGGGCGACATACACACAGAACATATAGGTGGTCTGTGGACTGGACACACAGGCTACGGCCTAAGGTTAAGCCTATGCTAACAAGTTTATACTTAGGGAATGAAATAACCGCAAGACGTAATAAATAAATAATTAGCTAAGTGGGAGTACTTACCCAATTTAAATATAATTTTTAACTACCTGCGGCCTGCCGAGCCACCCCGAGCCACCCCGAGCCACGTATGGACTAAGTATGTGGTGGCGGTGGAAAGACAAAATACCGACTCGAATTTGGACACTTATTTATTGAGCTATGTTCCTCAAAAATTGAGAGCTAATCGTATGTCAATCGAGAACCACTCGACAACGACGGATTCTCTCAATCCGCGCGGGCTGCGTGCGGCAGGAAATTTATTGATCTGTTTCTGCTCTTAGGTCGCGGTGGTGGTGCTGAGCCTATGAATTTGGAGGGGTTTCGACCTGGATTGTATATTTCATTCAGTCTAAAGAATCTATCGGCGTAGAGTTTGTCCGTATCGATTATTCATCGGTTTCTGGGTCAGTTTATGGCACGATCACCTTACGTCACCAGCGAGTTGGCGAGAGTCACGCTCACGCGGCCGCGGGCGGCTCGGGGGGCTTCAACTCAATATTAATTACAACTCGACTGCTAAAATGTATTCGAGCTTGACATTCGAGGATCTAACCGACACTTTGCATAGTTTGCACCAGAGTTATAGGTAGTGTTCTGTGCTTTGTACATTCATCGAGCCATATGGGCAAAATGTTAAGGAATGGGGCGCCGACTTCATAAAAATATTGGTCGAGGCTAGAGCAAAAATATATTTTTTCATGTAATTTTCCTCATTTTTTTTTACCCTCAATTGATAAGCCCTTGGCATCATCTCACCTGATGGTAAGTGATTTTCTATCTAGCTTTCGGTCGTGGCTTTGCCCGCGTGGATATAATTTTTGTGATTATCAGTTCAAGCGGCTCGCGAGCATGGAAATGAGTTTTTTGAGTTAAAAGTAGGTACCGTTATTTTTTGGGTTCCCCGGTGTAATTCCCGAGGGAATTAGATATTTTTAAAGAATAAAATGTAGCCTATCAATATCACTTCCTACTACCCGTCAGCTTCACACTTTTATAGTGAAAAACATAAACCTAACTTTTTTGTATCGAGCGTTTTCGGCTCGTAGGTAACTTGCGACGTATGTACTTTTATATTCAAAATGAAATAAGTAACTCAGCAAATAATGTTGACACGGAAAATGGTTTTCAGAGATGTTTAAGTTTTTAATTCTCATATAATTTCCCCGGATTGGCAATATTACTTGTACTTATCTAAGAGTCTAAGCTCTACAACTGATTTAAGTAGCTTTACCATAAACTGTTATGCAGACGGGTTGTTAGTAGTAGACACCCATCTAATATTTTTACCGTATGGATGGTAATAAAATAACAAAACTGAATACACTTAGGTACGTTACACCCGAAAAAGCTTTCTCCTGTGCCATACCCATATCGCAAATCGCAAACCGCCCGCCACTGTGCCTCGACTCTCGACGTCATCGTCCTCGTAAACTGGAGTTCGCGGAGTTTTAAAACAACAGTCACGTGGCCCTTTCATCTCCCGAAGGATAAGTTCACGTGTCGCTACTGCCACCGGGTGGCGGCGGCGGCGGCGGCGGCGGGCACCGTGCGTCATGCATCATGGCCGTTGAGTAGGTCGTTTGAGACGACTCAGCATTACGGATAATTAGGCTTTATTTAGGAAAATTAAATAAAAACCCGACTGCAATTAAAATGTATCATTTTACAATTTCAGTCAGGATATCAAGAAGCATCTTTGCCGACCATCAAGCCGCTTTGACTACAGGGCAATGAAACGGACGTAAATACGTAGGTAGACTCGGAAAACCTTGTCTTCAAAACTAAGTTCGGCTGATACTTTAGGTATCAGTATGGCTCCGTGGTATGGCTGATACCGACCGGCTGAAAACGTCATGCTCCCTGGCAGGATATGTAACGATTATCTACAGCAGGACACCTTTCAATTTTTTTTTCAAAGAAGTAGGTACTAATTGAGTACAATTATTCCTTGTGACTAAAAATTAAAAAAACGTTACATGTCCGGCCAGGCAGCATGACGTGGCTGAAAGCAATATTTCTATCATTTTATCGTAAAATTAGTACTTATAGGTACCATACTTACTTACCTACTGAGTAAGTTTAGTTGGTAACTTAGTTACGAAAAAAGTTGTATTCAACTTAAGCTTAAGTATAATACTTATTACAAGACTGGGTGGGTATTCGATTCCTCCCTACAATAAAGAGTTACTTTCAGGGAGAGGGGGATAAGGATAACTCGTCAAGTGGGCGCACGGCTGAGGGCCACCAGCCCGCGTGCCGCGTGCCCAATGTCCACGCGGAAGCCTGCTCAGAGACGTTTCTGCTCGACAGTCAATGTTACTTAGCGAGCAAAATATTTTTTACGAGCTAAGCTTGTAAATCTCCCAATTGATTTTTCAACGCAGCTCGCGCCACAGAGCAGCGCGATGTCGGCAGAGGTGCAATGATAAGAAAATGAAATTATTGGAAATTCATTATAAAGAGGTTTTTAACAAAATGTATTCGTAATGTAAAGGTAGAGGATACGTTATACAGGGTGTAACAAAATTGGTGTAGGACCCGTTAACTAGGGATTCTACTCATCGTACTGAACAACTATTATTCTACGACTTTGCCCAAATCGCAAAAAAAAAATGTGGACTCTCCATATAAAAATGGCAAAAAATGGCAAAACAGATGATCAATTTGTATGGAAGAGTCCAAACTTTTTTTCCATTTGAGTAAAGTCGTAGAACAAAAGTTGTTCAGTACGATGAGTAGAATCCCCAGTTAACGGGTCCTACACCAATTTTGTTACACCCTGTATAAAGGTTATAAGTTGTCAAAAATTGTTAAATAGAGGTAAATTATACTTCCTATTTATATTCTGGAATGAATTGAAATTCGTTATAAAGAGGTTTTTAACAAAATGTATTCGTAATGTGAAGGTAGGTATAGATTGGATTAACTTTTATGGGGAATTGTAGAGGATTTCGTTTTTTTTTTAAATCGAGTAAATCATTATATTGAGGTTCGTTATATTAAGGTTACACTGCATTACGGTCTTCTCTTATCAGTTTTTAAATAAACAACAAATTGAACTTTTAATACCAATCGATCGTCCAATTGACCGTTTTTGTATGGAGACTCCGTTTTTTTTAGGGTTCCGTAGCCTAATGGCAAAAAACGGAACCCTTATAGATTCGTCATGTCTGTCTGTCTGTCTGTCTGTCTGTCCGGCTGTATGTCACAGCCACTTTTTTCCGAAACTATAAGAACTATACTGTTGAAACTTGGTAAGTAGATGTAGTCTGTGAACCGCATTAAGATTTTCATACAAAAATAGAAAAAAAACAATAAATTTTGGGGGTTCCCCATACTTAGAACTGAAACTCAAAAAAAAATTTTTCATCAAACCCATACGTGTGGGGTATCTATGGATAGGTCTTCAAAAATGATATTGAGGTTTCTAATATCATTTTTTTCTAAACTGAATAGTTTGCGCGAGAGACACTTTCAAAGTGGTAAAATGTGTGTCATCATCATCATCATCATATTTTATTTCAAAAAACAGTCTTGCTGTGTGCGAAACAATAATAGTAACTTAAATCTAACAATAAATATCAAATTACTAATGGATAATCAAATAAAAAATAAAATAAAAATAGGATTACATTATAAAATAATATACATATTTAAAAGTCATGAAAAGTATAACAATTTTTTTCTAATAATAATGATTTTAATTTATTCTTAAAAACTGTAAGTCTAGTTTCTGCTTTTATTTCAGTCGGAAGTCTATTGAAGAATGCCACGGCTTGATGTAATGGACAATGGTTTACAATATTTAAACATGGCTCCATAATATGATGCAAGTCTTTTCTTCTAGTACTTAAACGCAACGCCATCTCCTCATCTGATTCAAATACTGATTTGTGTTTCATCAAGTCCACCAATAGAACAAGAATGTAAAGACCGGGAACAGTTAAAATTTGGAACTTTTTAAAGTAATCCCTGCATGATTCCCATGGAGGAATTCTGGCTATCGTTCTAATAGCTCTCTTTTGAACTGTGAAAGCTTTTGTCAAATTATATTTATAACCATTTCCCCAATACTTAATACTGTAACGTAACCTTGATTCAATTAAGGCAAAATAAACTGACTTTAACTGCTCTAACGACAAAATATCCCTCAAGCTCCTCAATGCATAACATGCTGAGCTTATTGAACTCTCCAGGGTACTTAGTTCTGGCTTCCAATTTAATAAAGAATCAATTTGAATACCTAAGAATTTTACATTATTTACTACCTCTATGTTCTCATTATTTAAAATTAAACTAAGATAATCTCGATTTCTTGCAGTAGGTTTAAATAGAATTGCATTTGTTTTTTGAGGGTTGAGCATCAAGTCATTTGCCTCAAACCATGAGTGGAAAGCAGCTAAAGTAGCATTTACACTGTCGTTCAATTCTTTAACGCTATTACCTGACAAAACTGCATTTGAGTCGTCGGCAAACAACACTAATTTAGCATTTGGCACTTTAGAAATGACATAATTTACCAAGTCATTGACAAATATTATAAAGAAAATAGGGCCCAAAATAGAACCTTGTGGAACACCTCTAGTAATATTTATAAGTTCGGAAGTTTTAGTTGTTTCCTTGTTGTCATTTCCCATTGATTTTATCTCTACAAACTGTTTTCTGTTTTTAAGATATGATTCCAGTAATTTCAAGATCCTGCCCCTGACACCATAGTGTTCAAGTTTGTTCAATAGTATGCTATGATTAACCATATCAAAAGCTGAGCTTAAATCCCCCCCCCTGTAACTTCTAAAATAAGAGAATGATAAAACTAAAAAAAATATATGATGTAAATTACCATGCAAACTTCCACCGAAAATTGGTTTGAACGAGATCTAGTAAGTAGTTTTTTTGAAAACGGCTTGAAACCTTGTGACGAAAATCTAGAATTAGGGGTTAAAACTCGCCAGAAATCGATCTATGGTGGAATTATCTTCGAAAAACTCATTTAAGGGAGATATGAGCGAAATTACATAATATACCTACACATATGATATTTATTTTTAACACCACTTTTAAGCGCGAACTGGCCTAAAGGTTCGGTGCTGGCTTTTTTTTATGTAGGTTCGGATTCGAATCCCACGAGACTTTATTGTTTTTTGTCTTTTCATTTGTGTTATTATTATTATTATTCCTATACTATTAAACGAGTTAGGTGTCCCGAGGATTTCGAAAACGGCATGAAACTTTTTGAAGAAAATTTAGGATTAGGGGTTAAAAATCACCAAAAATGGATTTGGAACATTTCAAATCGGGTGCTGCAGCGTGAATGACGTAGGTACATTTTTTACCTATTTTATCGAAGATAGTATTTTTAAAAAAAATCGTCGTGCGCTGTATTATCAAGTTTTATAGAAAAGACATCAACGACTGCTACAATGTTTATGTTTCGAATTTACTGTGCATTAAATTTTGTTTTTATTTTTGTCGAAAACGATTCTAACAAAAATAATTCTATCGATCTATGGTTAGTTGTTTCGGATCTACAATGGATCTATGAGGGTCTAAACCTAAACTTATCCTTACAAATAAGGAATTTATTTTGATAATTGGTTTTTTGTTTTGTAAATATATTTCACTAATGGCGCCATCTTTTGTCGAGTAGGTGAATTACCAGTGAATTACATTACTTGGGAGGCCTTGGAGCCCTTTGTTGCTAACATTGACCGCGCTACTCGACAACAGATGGCGTGCAGTTCTGAAGGAATGAACAGAGGAATGACAACATGCACTGATATGTTCGAGTATTTTTCTGCCATTTTTGGCGTGGTTCATCTGGATATGTCGTTTTCAGTTTTTTTTACAAACGCTCCGATTGAACGTGCGAAGCTCGGTCACCCAGCTAGTTTTTATATTATGTTACTTGCTGCTACGGAACCCTTTATGGGCGAGTCCGACTCGCACTTGGCCGCTTTTTGTCATTTATGGAAAAGGGGCAAAGCAAAAATTTTTTTATTTGATCTAAATAAATAGCCTGGATATTTTCATATTCACCATTAAAAAAACACCTCGTATAATTGTATACAGGTATCACAGTGAAAAACTGTTCGATTTCATTTGAAGTTAGCTTTTTACGCTGTGGTGGTGTTCTGTGGGCGCGGGGCTCTGGGGGCCGTGGGCGGGCGGCGCGGCGCCTGGGGGCGGGCGGGCGGCAGTGCGCGGCTCGCGCGGCCCCGACCGGTCGCCTCGCCCAGTGCCTGCCGCCAGCCGCCAGCCGCCAGCCGCCATGCCGCGCCCCACCAGGCCCGCGGGGACTCGCGGGGCCCGCGCCCGCGCCCGCGCCGACACCGCGCTCGCTGCCAGACACACTAATGGAATTGATCACCTCCCCAAGGACCGATTTGTTTCTCTGCGAGAGGCACAGCTCCATAATTCCATACGGCAGGCACTCCTGCACACGCACGACAATTAATTAGGTAATTTATTTTGATAGGTACCTACCTAAGACAAGACGTGTATTGTTGGTAATCTATGATATCTTGATATCTAGCACTTAAACTGTGACTTAAAGTTATTTTGTACTGACGCGCGTTGTAACCTACTGTTATGTAGGACTACTTACTAACTAAGAGGTACGTCTCTGTGCATCGAAATAGGTAGGTATGTCAGTAAAACATCAGGTAAACATTAAATATTTTCCGTTTTCTGTGGAACGAGTCTTGAAATGAAGAAATTAAAGTAAAAATACACAACTATAATTGTACATTTTGTTGGAGGCAGTGGTAGGTAGGTATTGGCCATGTATTCACACACATTGTACTGAATGCACCACTCCACACCACCTTGGGGTAGTTCCTGAATGACAAGGTCATCCCACCATCCCTGACTTTGCTCAAATACCTAGCAAAAAAATTTTTGGACTTTCCATACAAATCGATCATCTGTTTTGCCATTTTTGTATGGGGAGTCCAAAAAATATTTTGCGATTTGAGCATAGTCGTAGAACAACAGTTGTTCAGTACGATGAGTAGAATCCCCAGTTAACGGGCCCTACACCAATTTTGTTACATCCTGTATAAGTGCTCAATACAGGTTGGCTAGTCCATCGCGTACCGTAGAGTTTAAATGAAACAAATGAGCGTTGACTGTGCTGATATACCTAAGTAAAATGAACTTCAATACTGTGATGTACTAGCTATACTAATCCATCTGCTGAAAATAAGCCAACGTGCCAACCACCAATAGTCAAGATTTTGTTAATTGTGTAAAATGGTAAAAGGCTGCAGCTCGCGTGATGGTAAGCTACCGCTGATTACGGTCACTTATAATCCCAAAAGGGTTACATTTTTTAGTGCTTTGCTGGTCTTTAAAAAGGCGAAGATAGAAGCCTCTTATGCCGGCGGTCATATCTCGCCCCCGCCCCGCCGCCGCCGCCGGCCGGACGGAACACACTATTTGGAAGCACGCATAGAGCGATACTGAACAGTGCTATATTCATCAAATTGGATCTTGCATAACATACTCCTAATACAATGGTCCTACCGTTATCGCTATGAAATGGTCGCTTATTACGATTACAGACCTAAAATGATACTTTATCATGTGCTTTGCTCCAACTCTTGTAACGTATACGGTGTGTAACTTTTATATTATCTATGGTATAAGGAGACCATTTCTACAGTTCGCGTCGCAATAGTATTCCGGAAGTTTCAAGTATTCGCATTCGTTTATTCTGATTATGGCTCGCTGAAGTAAGTGATCGCGGAGGGCGGCGGACACTTTAATTCTCTTAACAGACGCAAATAGAGCGGAGACAAGAGGTAAACAAAGAACAGCTGTAAACAGCCTGCGATCGCGCAACGCGTACCTCTCACACCAAGCTCACATGGTCAGGCGCGGATCCAGAATTTCGTTCAGGGGGGGGGGGGGGGGGGGGAATTTTCAGTGTACCCGTATTAATGAAGCGGTCGATGGAAATTTTTTGAATAGTTAAGAAATGCCTCTATTAATTTGCATTTTATAGAAGTTTTAGTACTTCGGTCAGGCTTCAGGGCGGGGGGCAATTGCACCCATTGCCCCCCCACCTGGATCCGCGCCTGCACACGGTCGCAGCTCTCTGTGAGCAGAGACGTGCCGCTGCCGCGCTCGACGCCTGCGCCGGCGCCGCATCCGCCCGTGCAGTGCATGGTCCGTGCCAGTACACAATCTTTATGAGCGGCAACGTGTGATCAGTTCTAAACAAAAATATTTTACGAGGCAATAAAATAAAAAACTCGCTTTGTGCTATCAGTCCCAGAGATCGTGAAGCGCGCAGTGGGGTGCGCGCAATCGCGGCAGTCGCGGCACTCGAGGCGCACGAGGCGAGGCGCGCCAAGCGCGACACCACGCTGGAGGCGCTGCGCCGGCACTCGCGGCAGATCGCCGCGCGCCGCGTCCGCCGCGTGCAGGTGCGTCACTCGCCTCACCTGAATGAACCATCCCGTACCGCTTCACCGCCGCCCACGGGAATCACCACATCTAACGTCACCTTCTGTTGCAGTTCACGGAGCGGGCGAGGGATGGCGCGCGCGGCGACGGCGCCGGTGAGTCCCACCACCGCCAGTCGGGGCGCCCCGCACCCGCGTCCGCGCATCGGTCAATGTTTACCGTATCTACCGCGGCCGCCCTAAATATATATCGGGAATCCGCATTGTATCGCGGTGAATCGGCGGGCGGGCGCGTCGATGCGGCGGCGCGCTCCCAGCTGGTGTTGAGTGAGCGTCGCGCGCTGCTGGCGCGGCCGCCGCTGACCGTGTTCACTGTGCGCAGAGAGCGGCGGCTCCGAGATGTCCTGCGGCAGCGGCGGCGGCAGTTGCGGCGGCAGCGGCGGCGACAGTGGCGGCGGCAGCGGCGGTGGCAGCGGCAGCGGTGGCGCCGGGCCGGACTTGCGGCGCCCCTCCACGTGCCGTGTGGAGCTGGGCGCGCTGCTGGCGCCCGAACCGCGCCCGCTCGACAACAAAGTCAAGGTAACGAGCCTGTTTCTACTGAAACTTGGATCACCATTTAATTTAATGCACGACCTATTTTACTCGCCCCATTTCCTTATTTGGACTTTTATGCGCCTCTCGGGGATTACATATTTATTGCTAATACGGTACAGTTATTCCCTCGTCAAATTACGTTATATTGTAGGCAACTGTGTGAACTGAGTGGAGCGTCAGCGTATAAACAGACAGCTCTACCTATCTGGCCGCCGCCGCCGCGACGACGCGCCTACCTGCCCGCCGGCCACGCGCACCACGCGCACCGCGCGCACCGCGCCGCCGACGTCTCAAGGCCCGCATTTAGATTATACGGGAACGATACAAACCGATTTAATGGCTCCCGCTTGTGCGCTCTGGTTATTACCCGGTATTCATTTACATTTATTTACATCTAGGTATCAACAAAGGAGAAGCGTTTGGAAATTGTTTCAATGGAAAATGCGACACTTCTTTGTCGCATGGCATATTTAATGAACCATGATATCATAAAGGTTGTCGGACGAGACGTTGACGACGACGACGACGGTGTTTTTACAAGGACCGATTGTTAGCGCAGGCCAAGGCTTCCTCAGTATTCTTCACCCCAAAGAATTGGTCCAAACTAAATATGTAAAATGAAAACGAAGATGTTCTTCTGCTCCGGTCATGTTTGCAAGTCACAATCTCAGAAAAACAGACTCGCATTTAATATCATAAATTATAATTAAGGAATCACCAGACATGGCAGGAACGATGACGAAATCTAAGAAAAGTCATTGGTGTATTTTAATTAAAGGGAAGCAGACAACCAGGAGCACTCTTTAAACGACCGAGAGTCGTCACTCGACACGACCGAGAGTCGTCTGTCGACACGACCTAGGAATTCACTAAGTACCAATTCACGGGTAGGTACTGTTTTACGACGCTATGCAACGTGGGTACGTAGGTAGTAATCATAAAATGTGCCAAACTCCCATCCATACATCACAAGTTTATATGACGATCCTACAAATACATTATACGAACGTGGACAGCCCGGAAGTTATGAAACGGCTCGCCTGAAAGCTCTATATTCCCGCATACACAAGCACATAACATATACAAAGTAATTTGATAGGATTTTAGCTATATAGCTAAATAGAATAGATACATCTTAAGTTCCCGCTCTCGTGGAAACGCCATTATCGCTTTGATTGAGCGAGCGATGTTAAAGATAAAGGTCGCTGTAAGTAACTTGTTACCGCGTTTGAGCACCTCTATACCAATAATAGTCCACTCGCTTCACATTAGGAGGTCGTGAGATTGACTCCCGGCGGGTTCCAACTTTGTAGAACTCGGTTTGGTTAGTGGTAAAGCATTTTCTGAGCTCGCCTGGGTAGCTACCATCACATTAGTATTGTACTTCCTTTTAATTGGGTGTTGTGTTTCTGACACTGAATAAATGAGTTTCTATTTCTTATCTTATCAATGATAATGGCACTGATATGTTCCGGCATGGACATAAGGTAGGTAGCCAATTTGCCATAGCGTTCTCTATAGGCCCGCTTATATCTTCGGAATCATCATCACTTACCATCTAGTCAGATAATGCAGAGGACCGAAGTTTACCTACTAAACGTACAATATGACTGTGGAAACAGACAGCTATACACTGAGAGCACTCAGCCACAAAGGCTGTATAACGTTATCGATATAATTATCAGTCTGTCTCGAAAATAAATACCTAACTAAATAGCTAAGACATAACCATAACCAGACCATAACGCAACAAGCACGTAGGCAGGCAAAAGGCTATAGCCGACACGACGACGACGGGTTGACATCCCCGCGCCGGCACTGCCTCAACAAGTGACCCACTTCACTTTTTATTGACATCATTTCGCGATAAAACGAATGATAGAATCGGCCGATTATGGCCGACGACGGGAAATAATGAAGAGGCCACAATAACAATATGTAGGCAGGGCGGTTGTGTAGCGCGCGTGGCGGAAGGCAGGAGGCGGGGAAGGTCCGTGGGGGCGTTATTCAAATTGTCACTGTCTTTAACCAGGGAGTCGTGTCCGTAAACTTATGGATTTTTGGCCAATGTCGCCTAAACCCATTTTTTTATATTTGAATCCAGAGTAGGTATCTAAACTAGTAACGATATAGCAATACTTCCGATTTCCGATGCCTGTAAATAAGTTTAGTAGTGGAACACTCGAAGCTCGCTATTTATGTTGATTGGAGTTCCAGTATTACATTCGTTTCTTGGCGCAGCGGCACAGCATCCACGGGATGACGGAGGAGGAGAACGTGGTGCGACCGCACCAGGAGATGGCGGTGCTCTCGCTGGAGGAGAAGAAGTACCTACTGGGCGTGGAGCGCGGCGACGTGGCGGGCACGCGGCGCGTGCTGCAGCGCGCGCGCGACACCGGCCACATCAACGTGGACTGCGTGGATCCGCTGGGCCGCAGCGCGCTGCTCATGGCCATCGACAACGAGAACCTGGAGATGGTGGAGCTGCTGCTGGAGTTCGGCGTGGAGACGCGCGACGCGCTGCTGCACGCCATCTCCGAGGAGTTCGTGGAGGCCGTGGAGGCGCTGCTGGATCACGAGGAGCGCACGCGCAAGCCCGGCGAGCTGCATGTCAGTACTCCTGCTTGCCCTTACTTATGGCTAACCACTAACGAACGAGTCGTAACGGCTCGCTTGGCGATCTTGCTGCATGAACTAGTTAGAATTGGCAACTAATACCTAAATTACAGAATTTCACACGACACGAAAATTCCCGATTATCAGTAGCGTGCTTGAATTAATCTGACCACATCTGACAATAGACAGAGGACCATGAGTTTGATTGTGTGATCGTGGTTGACGAGGCGGGTGTCGTTCGCAGAGCTGGGAGGCGCTGCCGCCGGAGACGGCCACATTCACGGCGGACATCACGCCGCTCATCCTGGCCGCGCACCGCGACAGCTACGAGATCATCAAGGTAAGCGAAAGGAATTTTCCATCAAAACATAAATGTGAAAAATGCGACGTTAGTAACAAAAAAGCTTGTAAGAATATGATTTGGTAATGGCTTCGTTAACGAACGAAATGAGATCTAACTGGATCCCAAGTAACTCAATACTCAATCATTTATTGCATTCCATGAGGTCTTTCGAAGTTCATTAAATCAAAGCTACTGCCATGTATAACTTTCTTCAGTTGTGTTTTTTACTACTCAATAGTGCGGCTTGGCAAGTTTTTTTCTCACAAATCTTTGATTTTGAAATTTTGTCAAGTATTTTATTGACATTATTTAGTCCATCAAGCATTTGAGAAAATGTGACAAAGTTAAGGTATGTGGTTAATTTCTTAGATACCTAATAATTAATTAGTAATAATTTGAGTATTTTAGTCTGTTAACTATTAGATTTTTAACATAAGGTTATGTTCAAGTTTAATTAGAGAAAACTGACTTACAGAAAACTTTAAAGTATGACAGCAGCTGTAAGAAACTCTAAAGAACTTGGAATCCTGTTAGATCTTTATCCGAGCTTATGTTAAAAGTTTTTGTCACGAACTTGGCATTTTTTACATTAATGTTTTTGATGGGATGTGATGTTTTTTGTCATGTCTAATATTTATTCTTTTTTTATTTATTTTAAGATATGCTTCTATAGAATAGTCCGGTTCACCGTATGCTCAAATTCTAGTTAAGAGTTTACGACAGACATGCACAGTCGACAATTTTCATACCTAAGTACGTAAGTTACATGTTCCTTGTAAATAATGAGAAAAAAATATAAAAAAATATGTCGACGGTTCCTATTTTTTATTTTTTATTTCAGTAGATTTTTTATACATTTTTGTGACATTATTTCTTAGCTTAAATTTTATGTGATTTTATCAAACAGTTTTTTCCGATAGTATAGCTAGAGACGTATGGGCTTTACCTGCACAGACATACTTCATAGCTAAACATACGAGCATGAACTCGTTAGCCGTGGAGGGGTTCAGTATGTAAGCAGTGGGTGTGAAGCGGGTGGAGTGGAGTGAGGCTGGCTAAGAGCTCGTACACAAGAAATCCTACGAACTTGCCCATACTACAACATAAGAGTTGTGTACAAGCACTGCAGGCGTGCGTTGTGTCGTGCGCAGCTGCTGCTGGACCGCGGCGCGGCGCTGCCGGTGCCGCACGACGTGCGCTGCGGCTGCGACGAGTGCGTGCGCTCGCGGCGCGAGGACTCGCTGCGGCACTCGCGCAGCCGCATCAACGCCTACCGCGCGCTCGCCTCGCCCTCGCTCATCGCGCTCTCCTCCAAGGTACGCTGCTGTGCCTCACGTTTTATTTAAATCGCTACTCGGTAAGCTCTTGGCATCATCTCACCTGATCGTAAGTGACGATGATGCCGAAGATGGAAGCGGGCTTACCAAGATTCCTCAACGCTATGGGGAACTGGCTATCTTATCTTCATGCCGGAACACATCAGTGCTGTTAACACTGATGTTTGGCGGTAAGACTTGGGTAAGATTGTAGTAGCTAGACAGGCGGACTCAGAAAATGCACTACCTCGAAACCGCCAAGCAAACCGACTCCTACAAAGTTGGACCTCGCCGAGAATGGATCTCGCGACCTCCTAATGTGAAGCGAGCGGACTACCCCCTAGACCACGGGGGCGATTTAAAAGTTTCCTTCCTCCATTGTTTTCGTCGATTCTTTCGTGAGGGTTTCCGAACTGTTTTTGTTTCTGTTTGCCAAAAACTATCCGAGAGGACACTGGGAGCTAGTTGTGATGCCTGCAACCCACGCAAACGCGCAACGTAAAGCTCGCCCACAAAAACGAACCCTGTCTGTATATGATGTTGCGTTGTTGCATGGTGTCGTGGTTCGGTGGCAGGACCCGATCCTGACGGCGTTCGAGCTGTCGTGGGAGCTGCGGCGGCTGTCGGCGCTGGAGCACGAGTTCAAGACGGAGTACCAGGAGCTGCGCGCGCAGTGCCAGGAGTTCGCCACCGCGCTGCTGGACCACACGCGCACCTCGCACGAGTTGCAGGTACCGCTGCACGCGGGCACCTTCTGCTAATACTGTGGCGTGCGCTTGACTTATAAGTACTTTTTATTTACGATAGATAACAAACTGCAAAAAATAGCTCGTAAATATCTTATTAAAAGTCTCGAGTGAAGGAAGACGCGTCTTAGACGCGTAGATAGATCTCGCATTCGGTGGGCCAAATGACTGAAATCCTTGGAGAAGACCTTTTTTTCAGCAGTAGACGCCTTTTGCCTGATGACGATAACAAAAACAACTAAATACCAGCTGGTGCCCTCGAGCTTGCCCGCGGGGAGGTCGGGAGACCCTCTAAAGTTAGCTAGTGACGTGTGGGGCCGCCGCAGGTGCTGCTGAACCACGAGCGCGGCTCGCCGCAGGTGCCGCTGCCGGAGCCGGGCGCGCCGGAGCTGATGCGCCTCTCGCGCCTCAAGCTGGCCATCAAGCTGCGCCAGAAGAAGGTTACTGCTTGTTTCTTCCTAATCCGAATATCCTGTTCTTACACCGTCCATAGTGGCTACCGTTGCATCCACCTGCTGTAGGCAGCATCATATCACCTGATCGTTCTTGACAAACTGAAGGTGGAAGCTGCCAAAGACACAGCCAGGTGCCAAAATATCTTTCAACTAAGTATTAATCGTATCAGAAAAACTTTTTCTCATCGTGTGGCACATTAACCACATTACATTTAGTATTACTCGCGGTCACGTGTAATTCATTTAGATTTACCGATCTTAATATAACTTCATCTAGTGATCAGATGTGCAGGTTTCCTCACGATGTTTTCGTTCAACGTAAAAGCAATCGGTATGAAAATGTACTTAAGTTTAGAAAACTCACTGGTACATCGGCCAGGATTTGAACCGACACCTCCGGTTAGTAGGTCCAAACTCAAACTCAAACTCAAAATGTTTTTTGCAAGAACATAGTAAAAAGATAGAAACAAGTACAATGTTCTTATGTTCTACCGGCCATGGCATGCAAAAATTTAAATTATATTATTTCACAATATTAATAACAAACAATTCTAAATTAACATTACCAAATCAATCACTGCCGTAGAATCACCGACTCTTTTTGCCAAACGACGTCGACGATGGGAAGAAACACGACAGGGATCGTAACCGCAATACCTAATTTTAAGTTGATCAGTGAGGTGGTTCTCTCGTGGTAATGGTAATGGTAATGGTAATCCTCACCGCGAGAGCCTCAGCGTGCGTTGCGCGGCGCAGTTCGTGGCGCACCCCAACGTGCAGCAGCTGCTGGCGTCCATCTGGTACGAGAGCGTGCCCGGCTTCCGGCGCAAGAACATGCTGCTGCAGGCGGCGGAGATGGCGCGCATCGGCGCCATGTTCCCGCTGTACTCGCTGGCCTACGTGGCGGCGCCGCACTCCGCCGCCGGCCGCACGCTGCGCAAGCCCTTCATCAAGTTCCTCTGCCACTCCGCCAGCTACTTCATGTTCCTGTGTGAGTCACTGCTAGTCTTCACTACTAGTCCGACCGACGCTGAGTAAACCTTATCCTGCTTAGAAGTCACAATATAGGGATAACAGATAGAGGCCGCAGCGAATTTACCCAAATGTCTTATATTTCTGAGTCTGTTGTAACCGTGACTACACTGTGTGTGTGCGTGTGTGTGACTGTCGAAAAAAGCCATTAATAGAGATTTCTCAATCGTCTGCTTCATTCTTAAGAACCACTCTATCAGATCTTGATCGCAGATGTTTCCTAGCCTACTTACCTACTAAATATTAGTCACTGCTGTAGCTGTTGCAACGAGTAATTGCTTCATGATCATTCCAATTTAACAGAGATTGTGCGTGACATTTTTGTCATTCGATCATCATCATCATCATTATCATCATCATCTAACGGTTTTAACGTTATTTATTGTATTAACCATGCGTGGTTTGTGGTGCAGTCCTGCTGATCCTGGCGTCGCAGCGCATCGAGACGGCGGCGGGCGGGCTGCTGTGGGGCGCGGCGGCCGACGAGCCGGTGTCCCGCCGCGGCGCGCCGCCCTCGCTCATCGAGTGGCTCATCCTCGCCTGGGTCAGCGGTGAGTGCATCAGGGTTGTTGCACCACCCCGGGCGGGGGCAACGTAAGCAGTTAGCCCTGGAAGTGAAGATGACGTATGCTAGTTGGGATTTAAGGACCATAAATGGAAGAGCAAGAGAACTAGCATGCTTGCAGGAAGCAAAGTGGAAAGAAATAAAAGAGCTAAAGAGATCGGGGAAGGCTATATAGGTAGAGTGTTGAATATGAATGTGGATGGATTAGTAGGTATAGGCATAGAGGAAGGCCAAAGAAGAGATGGCTGGATTCTGTGAAGAATGATATGAGTATGAAAGGAGTGAGCACTGAGATGATAGCGAGAAGAGATGAATGGAAGAAGAACACATTTTGCGCCGACCCCAAATGATTAGAAACAGGACAGGAGGATAAGGATGGCGTGTAATACCTGCGTACACGAGTACCGAGTACCGAGTACCGAGTAGGGATGTCGGGATGTCGGTCTGCGCAGGGCTCATCTGGAGCGAGGTGAAGCAGCTGTGGGACATGGGCCTGCGCGAGTACGTGCACGACATGTGGAACGTGATCGACTTCGTCACCAACTCGCTCTACGTCGCCACCGTCGCGCTGCGCATCGTCTCGCACTTCCAGGTACCACTACTGTCATTCAGTGCATGTTATATTTTTTAATTCATTATTTGGGAGCGTTTGACTCCAATCTCACCTGATGGTAAGTGACGACGGAGTCGTTGGTGGAACACGCAATACCAAATAGAACCTATTCACTACCTACCCACCTACTTACATAGCGCGCAACAAAGTAGGTATAAGACACGTTAACTGGAGCTTCTACTCCTACTGAACTGATATTTTGTATAGAGCCCAAAATATTTTTTTGCGAATTTGGCAAAACGATAGAACAAAAAAAATTCAGTATGATGAGTCAAAACTCCAGTTAACGAGTCTTACACCTATTTTGTTACACCCTGTATACATAAATTCGATTTTCTTTGATAATACCGACGAATCTAAGAAGAACGTTGAAAATACCCGTTCTTTGTAATCGCTGGACAAAGCTATTTGTTCTGAGAACACCGCGTGTGGACAGCATAACGCTGTTCGACTGCTGTTCTATGCTTCGGTCAGCCGGGTGCGCAGAGTACATCGCGTGTCTTGAAGGTCTCTAATTGTGCGTTTGGTCACCACAATAGCTATGCAAGTGCCCCTGCGCAGGTGCGGCGCGAGATGGCGCTGGGGCTGCAGTGGAACCAGCCGCGCGAGAAGTGGGACGCGTGGGACCCCATGCTGCTGTCCGAGGGGCTCTTCTCCGCCGCCAACATCTTCAGTAGCCTCAAGCTGGTCTACATCTTCAGCGTCAACCCGCACCTGGGCCCGCTGCAGGTCTCGCTCTCCAGGATGGTTCTCGACATACTGAAGTTCTTCGTCCTGGATATTCTCGTCATCTTCGCTTTTTCTTGTGGTGAGCATTGGTCGCGCTGTCGTTACGCACACAATATACACAGACTTGCACACCGCTCCCTCCGGAGCGACGATTGAAACTTCCTTGCTTGGAATATTTCTTTCACTCAAGCTACGGGTAGGTGCAGGTGGAGTGAAAATGTTATGAATTGAATCACCTTACAATTTTATAATCTTCATTCTTTTACATACCTAGGTAGATACTATCGTCGGTACACTCAGACCACAGTACAATGAGTACCACGTTTAGGGTGGCTCAATTAACGGACGCTCTGTTCGCTACACGTGACGTTGTACGGTAATGGCTGTTACCCGCACCCGCCGCGCAGGTCTGAACCAGCTGCTGTGGTACTACGCGGACATGGAGAAGAAGCGCTGCACGACGGGCGCGGCGCCCTCCAACGGCACGTTGCCCGACCCCGACGCCTGCATCGTGTGGCGCCGCTTCGCCAAGTGAGCACACAGTACATACCACTACACCTCTCACATTACGTGGGTGGTTTTACACGCACGCTCGTTCGTGCACGTATACACGAGATTGAGCGTGCCTATGAAGCACTGCAGGGGCACGGTTCTCTTCCCATAACTCGGGAAGTTTAGGCTATATTCCACACACGGGGCAGGCCGGATTGGTGGAGGTCGGGGGCTAGTGACCATCCCCAGTGTTAGAAGTTTTCAAGCCTTCGACATGGCTTTACGACTGCCATCTAGTGACAGCAGCCGGCACCAACGGCTTAACGTGCCTTGCGATCCACGGAATCAGTCTACATAAATGCCCATTAAATGCCACTAACAGTCAAATCCATCCAAGTCTGTCAATTAACGCGCGTAATCGATGCGACCACGCAAGCACTGAGCCACCACCGTTTCTAATCCTTTTATCGTGTGGCAATCTTAGCCGTACTGCCTTTAACTAGAGCGCTATACTAGAGCCCTAGACTAAGTTGGCACCCGTGTCGCCGCAGCCTGTTCGAGACGATGCAGACGCTGTTCTGGGCGGCCTTCGGGCTGGTGGACCTGGACTCGTTCGAGCTGGACGGCATCAAGATCTTCACACGCTTCTGGGGCATGCTCATGTTCGGCACCTACGCCGTCATCAACGTCATCGTGCTGCTCAACCTGCTCATCGCCATGATGAACCACTCCTACCAGCTCATATCCGTATGGCTCTTGTACTATTTTTATACAAGTATTAAAAAAGTGCGTTTGAAATTTTAACGGGTTACTTAGAATCAAGCACTTTTTTAACACCTTGTATGATATAACACTCTATCTAACCATAACCGCCTATGAGTTTAATTGCAGTATCTTACTTATAAAATGCGAAAGTATGGATGTTTCTTGTTGGAATTTGGAATCTGTAAAAAACATAGGTATCCGTCCCGATAAGGACAGTCATTAAAACTATTGTATTTCTACGCCGGCAGAGCTACGGGCAAAAGCTAGTATATAGTATTACATACAGAATGAAGGCGACCTCACTCCCCCTGCGGGTACGATTTGGTGACGTGACGGTTCAATACAATCGTCACTTATCTCGCTCGCTTCCACGTGTTAGAAAGAGAGTTCGTAGTTCTAAATACCAAGATATAACGATAGAACGATATTAAGAGGACCTACGTACACAGTATTTACGCACCCGTTAGCTTAAGTTTTTACTCGTAACGTTTGTGGTATGCGCAGGAGCGCGCCGACGTGGAGTGGAAGTTCGCGCGCAGCAAGCTGTGGATCAGCTACTTCGAGGAGGGGGGCACGGCGCCGCCGCCCTTCAACGTGGTGCCCTCGCCCAAGTCCGCGCTGTACGCCTGGCGCTGGCTGCAGCGGCGCCTGTGCGGCCACGCGCGCGCCAAGCGCGAGCACATGCGCACCATACGGGTGAGCCTCCGCCCCTCCGCCCCTCCGCCCCTCCGCCCCTCCCGCCGCGTGACAGCATCAACATAGCTCACAGACTGGATAGCAATGCAATCATTGAAATTTACAAAAACTATCCTTGCGGGCCTGTATTTAATACCTACTGTTCGCACATAATGTTTGTAAATCGAACTTATAATATTTTCGTTTATATTACAGAGGAAAGCGAAACAAGCAAATGAAAGAGATTTCCGGTATCAGGTGAGTATTCCCCTACCAATCCAGTAATGTACGATGATCATCATCATAAGCTAAAAGACGTCCGCTGCTGAACAAGGACCTCCCCCAAGGATTTCCATATCGACCGAATCTTGCGCCGCTGCTTGCATCCAGCGACTTCCCGCAACCTGAATCAGGTCATCGATCCACCGAGTGGGAGGTCTGCCTACGCTGCATCATGCGGTGCGCGGTTGCCACTCGAGAGCTTTAATGCCCCAACGGTCATCTGTTCTACAATACCAGCTACGGGCCCCGCCCACTGCCACTTCAGTTAAGCGATTCTATGAGCTATCAAATTATAGGTTTTACTGAGACCCAGATCGTGACGTGACGTGTCAGTTAGCTGCCCTCCCCTGCGTCATTCGTGTCTGACGTGTGATGGTGCGGTGTGCGCAGGCGATAATGCGCAACCTGGTGCGGCGCTACGTGACGGTGCAGCAGCGGCGCGCCGAGTGCGGCGGCGTCACGGAGGACGACGTCAACGAGATCAAGCAGGACGTGAGCGCCTTCCGCTGCGAGCTGGTGGAGATCCTGCGCAACAGCGGCATGAACACCAGCACCGCCAACGCCGGCGCGCCGGGTGAGCCTCTCTCTGCCCCGTCCCCCCCTCCCCCCCTCCCTAGTGTAAGGGCATTAAACCGTCGCTTATACCATATGATTACGTATTAGATCGGTGGTGTAGCTACATAGTGTGATTGCAAGTCGACGATAGCTTTTTCTATGTCCTTTTTTGTCCTATAAGACAAGATACCGAGGGGACCTATTTAAAAGAGTGGACTAATTAACCGCTTCGGGTTAAAGTCAAGTTCCGTCAGGATCTGTTCTAACGGCGAGGGGGTGTGTGTACAGGCGGCGGCGGCGGCAAGAAGAACCGTCAGAAGGAGCGGCGGCTGATGAAGGGGTTCAACATCGCGCCGGGCGGCACGCTGGCACCCGTGGACGAGTTCCTGGCCTCGCTGCACCACGAGCACCAGCACGCGCACCACTCCAGCCTGTCCGCGCTGCTGCAGGGCCGGTCAGTGTCCCACACCCCCACACCCCCACTCACGCTCGCACCCGCACACACTCCTTGTTTAATGTAAATGTAAGTCAAAGGTGCCAAAAGGCTGAAGGGGATCACTAGCTCGAAGGTATTACTAGTATAAAATTCTTGCGATTACTTGGCTATAGAAGTATACAAACCAGCGCAGATGATACTAACTACGCGGTAGGTTTGGCCATCGAAGTCGTGAGTAAAAGGAGACATTTCGATAAACTGCTTCCCATCTGTTTTGCTTGCCATCGCTTCACTCTGCACCTGCACACCTGCACTGTTGCACACGACACTCATATTTTGTGTTGCGAGTTTTCTTTAGTTCAATAGTAAATTGCTTATTCTGATTAGGTTGCGCGCCTCGCAATCGAGCCTGTCGGACGGGGCAGGCGGCGGGGGCGGGGGCGCGGGCGGGGCGGGGGGAGGGGGAAGCGCGCGCGAGGGGCGGCGCAAGGGCCCGCACAAGCGGCGCTGGGGCACGATCATCGAAGCGGCGCGCGCGGCGCGGGTCTCCAAGCTCATCGGCCGCTCGCGCTCCGAGGACTCCGTGTGCGACAATGCGCGTCCGTCGCCCAGGTAAGGGGGACGCTGCACCGAGGGCCGATTCCAGTCGTCTCGGTCTCTGCGGCGCCGGCGACGTGATGCCGGATTGGAGACATTTATTTTTAAAACGTCGCCACAAAGCGCGTCGCGTAACGCTATCTGTAACTGACGTGCGGTCGCTTGCAGCGGCAGCGAGCGCTCGGAGTCGGGCAGCGACTCGCAGCGCAGCCCGGAGCGGCCGCGCGCGCCGCTGCACCCGCTGGCGGCGCTGGCGGCGCTCAAGCGCAAGCGCAAGAAGTTCTCCGACTCGCGGCGCGCGGGCCAGGAGCGCCGCGCCGTGGAGGCCCTGCAGCGCGCCAGCTCCGTGCCGGCGCGCGCGCCCCCGCCCGCCCCGCCGCCGCCCGCCCCGCCGCCCGCGCCCCCGCCCCCGCCCCCGCCCGGCGGCAGTCGCGAGCCCCTGCTCGCCAGCCTCGACGACGACGCGCACAAGGTGAGTTCCATGTACCGACTAGTGGTTCCGGTGCTAGTTTTTGTTTTTCCGCATGTGTGAGACGCCACCGCCGGTGTTGCAGGAGGCGTGCGGGCAGTGCGGGAGCGAGGCGGGGGGGGCGGCGGGCGGGGCGGGCGGGGCGGTCGGGGCGTGCGGGCGCTGCGCGCGGCTGGCGGGCGTGACGCCGCTGCACGGGCACGCGCCGCACCACTCGGCCGGCTGGCTCTAGCGCCGCGCCCGCGCCCGTGCCCGCCCCCGCCCCGCACTGGCGGCCTTTGGTGATGTCGACCCCTTTCCAAGCGCGCGAGCGTGACGGGGCACGTGAACGTAGTGAAAAATAGTGCCGTGCATAAACTCGTTATGTTACGTATACTATAATAGTGAAAATATATTAAATGCGCACGCATTACGAATAGCACAAAAACTGAGCGAATCACGCGCTATGGAAGATTTACAGACCGCGCAAAAATTACTTTTGAATTCGTACCGCGTACGAATAGGGATCCGTAAACATTTCATTTGAAAATTGGTACAGTGTAACGACATATTATGTTCAACATATGTATTTAGTTCAGTAGTATTTTATTTTACGCCTTACTTATTCACAGGTGAAATTTGTATACAATTTGATCACAGGTAGGTAGCAAACGTCCACATCATAGAGAAATACAGAGCGACCAGTAGAATGTTTTTCTTGATAACTAGAGAATCCGCGGAGAGTGATCACCGATATGTCCATCCATTGTAACCACGAGCACAGAATATTTAATAATAGTGCTCGCGCACATCTCCACAAGTTATTGAAAAAATAAATATAAATTCTACTCTGGGACACCCTGTTTATTACCTAATGTATTTTTTAAATATCATATAAATGGAATTTTACTACCGACCAGCATAATCACTTGTTGCTATAGTCACTGATTAAATAAATAACTATTTCATATAGACGCCGAAACACATGTTGCCGTAAGGGAAAATGGTGTAACATTTATTTTTTATTTTTTTTATTGCGAACTATCTTCGGTACAGAGAGTCGCTATCAATTTTAACAACTTTACGGGGGGTTGACTATTTTCCCTTACTCTATTTCTAATGCCTATACTTTTTAATAATAAGAATATATAATATACATTATTGTATAAATATAATACTTTAATCTATTATAATATTTTGTAGACAATCCTGACAAGGGCATATTATAGAGAACACCAACTAGTTAAGTAGATATCAACGAAGTTTTAAATGTTCTTGAGGTTACTCAATAATTTGTATTTTACTATCATTGTATAGCCATGTGCGGCATGCTGCCATGGGCGGGAACACGGGCCTTATGCGGTATGGGGGTAGTCACAAAATAAATAGTTTTAAGACCATCGCAAACTGGGACTTAACATGAAGCGAGATGAGTTAACTCACACAATACACGAAAGGATATTTTTGTAAATGAATTATGGAAACTATGTAAGGTCTAATTTTGTTAGCTGAAATTATTTAAACTGGAGTGTCTACTCTTGAAACTGAACAACTTTCTCTAAGGAAACCATAGTCTATTCACGAAAAACATTTTTGGACTTTTCTAACAAGTCGATGAGCTGACCTGCCAACTTAGTATGGAATGTCCATACTATCTACTGTAGGTTATTTGGGGACAGTCGGTCAGATTCTCGGGTAGAAGCTCCAGTTAAAGTTCAGGCGATTTTGGTAGAACTTATAAACTGCTGCGTTTAGTTCCGGCGCCTCCCACTCGGCTGTGCAAGCGCACTGCACGCCGCTGCGCTGTCGGCAGCCAGTCACGCACGCAGCATCGCAGGGCTAATAGTGTAAGCTGCATCAAGACGACCAATGCGGTCGATCGAACTGTTTTATAAACATACATAATTATGTGTTCCATAAAGTTTTCCAATCTTTGTATGTACTTAACCGACGCACATGAGATAGATAGATAGATAGACGTAATCAATAACGAAACAGGGATTTCCTGCTGCCCTTGCTAATCAACGAGTATCCCCCGACTATTTTACAAGTACGTTTACAACTAAGACACTATTACCTAGAGATATTTACTAGTGTAAGGAGTTAGTTCAGTAGGCTAAGTAGTGGAATTATCGCTGGTGTACGTCAGGCGACGGCCACGGCACAGAATAGAGAATTGCGCACCTAAAAAAAATACGGAATACCTACTATGAAAATGACGAAAGATGTTCTCTTTGCAAACTGCTGGAGGGATCTCTAACTGGGGCCTCTGCCCAAGTGCTCATCATACTAGACATTTTATCCAGAAAAGCCTTATCTGCAACTGCTCAATCAGTTGATCGTTTTGTCTCATGAAGTCAGAATATTTTTGTGCGCATGGACCCATGTTTATTGGGGAAGAGAGGTCTGTGTTTGTCGCTTATCTACTTTGTGACGTCGCCGCACCCGCGTCTGATGATATCGGTCTCAATGCGCGATCGCCCCGGCCGCACCTTGGACCTAAAGTCAAACCATTATACATTCGACAATCCAATGTTTGATCAATAAAATAAATTCATGTGTTCAATGCAATGTATGAGAGGTTTAGGTCGAAGGCGGGGCGGGGTGTGGCGCTCATATCGTCCCTCTAGTGAGTAGTACTAACAGAGTCTATGTATAGCGTCTGTGCGCGGCGCGGGGCAGCGGACCAGTAACAAGTCACACGGCGACAGGTGTCGCTACTGTCTCCAATCGATATATTGTATGTAAATCAAATAAAGCAATAATACGGGTCCAACCAAGTGTTTACAAGGAAAATATATAGGTTATAGAGACGTGATATTTTGAGAATACGACATATGAATTTTCTGAAAACGTTATGGGATTTTATGTAATAGATATCAGTCGCCGTTAGGAGACAATGGTCCTATATCAGGTCTCGAAAGTAAATAATAGCTAATATATTTTACAATAACTATTAAGAATAATACTACTTATATAAAATTAATTATTCATATGTACCTGTCAAAAATTTGCAGGAATTGTACTACAATGCGAATACGGGAACTTGATGAGATGATGCAAAGGGCTTACCAATTGAGGGTAAATAAAAACTTTGTTTTGATAAAAAAAACTTAAAAATTTATGTGAGCTTCTTCTAAATGACGTATTCAACGAATAAGGATTAAGAATTTTGTGGTTTCTATAAGAAACTTTTTAGTGCCATCGAAATTGCGTTTCAACTTTTTGGACAGAGTGCAAATATGGATGTATAGTAAGTATAAGACGTGTAATAAGTTGACAGAGATCCGTGCAGTTTGCCCTTAGACAGAGCCACACTGGACGGCACGATTCCAATTACAGTGAGCTGACACTGAACGATACTATTCTAGTCAGATTTTTCACATTCATTTTACCAGTCCCGTATCAGAAAAGCTTTCCCAAATATTTCAGTCACTCTTACGCTTAGTGAAGCTGGAATAATGTCCTATAGGATATGTATCAGAAACTCTTTACTCGAGCAAATATTAATGGAAACATAGGTTGCTGGCGGACGTCGCCGCAGCCGCAGCTCCCCCCCCCCCCGCCCCGTGCGCCCCGCGCCGCCACGCGTCTACTAATAACCAGAGGCCTTCACGTTTAGTTGCGCGCCGGCGCACGATCGATTACCGATTATATTTTGTAAAGAGTTGTTATTTATTTATACATTATATTTGTATATAACGGTGCGAACTTTAATAAATAAGCACTACTCATATTGTTGTTTTCTTTCTGATCCCATCACCTGCACAGCATCACATTCAGTTCTCAGAAACAAAGGGCGTTTATTAGCATTTTGAGGTTAGTTTAATAAAACGCAATAACTGGCGAGAACAACATATTATTAAAGCCTTTTTCAATGTGTAATCCAATTAATAATTAAACCTAGTACATCAGTAACACAGGTAGCCGTTATTGCAACTGAATCACATTGCGCCGTCGTCGGCCCGGCGGCCCGGCGCCCCGGCCGTCACCGCGCAGACCTGGGCTGCACAACGATATCTCATTAGGGCAACAGGTTACTGAGGACAACGGGATACTGTTTATTTAATTTACGAATTTATATATTTTTTGTTTTATTTTATTTTATTTTAAGCCCTTTTATTCAGACAATATTATAATGTTCAATTTACAAAAATATTACAAACTAATAAAATGTAATCAAAATTCTTGTCTGCTTGCCCTTTAACATAGGCCTCCTCCAACTTTTTCCATTCATTTCTGTTCTGTGCTTGTCTTGTCCAAGTTTTCCCTGCAACTTTAACTATGTCGTTGTCCCATCTTTCGTAAGGTCTACCTTTTTTCGTTTTCCGTTTCTCGGATACCATGTTGTGATGATCTTGCTCCATTTTCCTGATCCTCTCACAACATAACCGGCCCATCTTCACTTTAATTCTGTTACAAGTTATTATCTCTTTAGTGCACATGGCTTAACGTGTGCCGTCTATTGCCAGCAACAGGCGCCAACGGCATGGCAGTGAGTCAAGAAAGTCTTGGAAATTAATAGGCGCTTTTCGTTTCGATACGGCACGATTTGAGCACGTTCAGCAAATGAGGATTTAGAATTTTGGGGTTGTCATCAGAAATAATTGTTGTTCCAATAAAATTCGCTTTTTAGACTGCATTGACAGACTGTAAACGCCACTAGCTCCAGACGACGTGCGCGCCAGCCGAGCTGAGCCTGAACCTGTGCGGTGAGTGCGTGGTGCTTACCGGAGCCGTGCTGTCGTGCTGTGGCGCTGTGGTGGCGTGGCGCCGCTCAGGCGCTGGCCAGGTCGAGCGGCGTGTACTCGTCCTTGGCGGAGCGCTTCACCGCCAGCACCACGCGCCCGCCCTGCGCACGTGCGGGACAGTTAGTGGTGACATTTGATTAGGGCAGTCTAGTCTGGGTTAGTCGAGCAAAACACTGATTTCAGATCTACTTAAAAAAAGTAGGCTATTAATATATAAATCCTGTATCGTGAAACCGGTACCGAACTGACTGGCAGACAGCCCAATCCACGGAAGAAGGAACCTTCCTTTGGCTTAGGTCGGGCAACGGAAGGGTCAAGAGATAGGAAGAAAAGTGTACAGTAGCGCTTAGAAAGGATTGTTTAAATATGGATCCTAAATGGGTGAAATAGGGTCTTAAAATGGGTATGGAAAAACTTTTCAGTTTCGAACAGTTGTTTATAGTTTACAAAAAAGTCCACGCGGACAGGTAGTAGATATAGACATAGAGATGTAGTTAGTTGATATGGATATGATCGAGAGCAGAGCTGGCGCCGGTGCGTGCGCGCACTGGCGCTCTGGCGCAGTAACAGCACTATCGGTGTGTCCGTCTATTGGCAACTGCGCCTGCTGCTCCGGGCTCGACTGTGCCGGTCTCGTATTGGGCTGTACAGTCACTAAAAATATTGTATCCGCGACACTAACTGAATCGTCTGTCATAGACGCGCTAGGCCAATGATGATGATGCAGTGTGTGGTGTGGTGTGGTGGGGGTGTGGGGGGGGGGGGGCAGTACCTTCTCTGACAGCAGCACGCTGCAGCCGCGGCCGAGGGCGCCCCTCTCCGCCGCGAGCGCGATCTGGTTGACGACGCGCCGCTCCACCTCGTGCTTGATGGAGCGCGCGCCGTAGTGCACGTCGTACCTGCGCAAACGCACGACAAGCTGCTATAATGAAATATGGACCATGCACGCCAACCGAGTCTATAGTAGATTCGTATATCGCATATCTAGCTGTCGATATTGTGTTGCTTTTTGATAAAATTAAAGAAATGTATAAACAGCCAGTTGTTAACAACCCGTTCCCATCAATCGTTCCCACTGCTGGGAAACTGGTATCTTTTCATACTTTGGTAAAGTTAGCCAATAAGGCGAGTTGAGCGAGATAGCGTAGTTACCGGCATAGATTTCATCCTAACCCTCAAGAATCGGCAAGTCACTGACGAGCCTCTTCTAGGACCTTCTATAAGGTGACGCACACTCGGGGACCATGAGATTGGTGAAGATTGTAGTAGAATAGTCAACAGAGAGATAAAAATTAATTAACTCAGTTGATTTTATATGTATACGCGCACGTGTGTGTATATGTACGCGTGCTTGGCGCGCGTGTGTGTGTGTGTGTGTGTGTGTGTGTGTGTGTGTGTGTGTGTGTGTGTGTGTGTGCGTGTGCGTGTGCGTGCGTGTGCGTGCGTGTGTGTGCGCGTGTGCGTGTGCGTGCGTGTGCGTGTGTGCGCGTGTGCATGCGTGCGGACTGACCCGTCGGCGAGCGCGCCCAGCACGCCGCCCTCCCAGCGCAGCTCCACCGCGTGCCGCGCCGCCGCCTTGTCCGCCCAGCGCTGGCAAGCACACCACACAACACCCCCCTCATTAGTTTCTTTAAACATGTCATGTTAACATAATAAAATCCCTATATGCGCTTATTTTGAACTGGATGCATTAGGGTCGTGATATTCGGCTCAAATAAATGTTAATGAAGACTGAACCAATATTAATGTGGTGCATTAAATAACACACGCTTCTAGCGGTAACCGACCGCGACATATGCAAAGTTGTGACATTACTTTTACTGAATAACGCTGGGTCTATGTATGAAGCTTGAGAGAGAGTGAGAGGGCGATGGAGTGTAAGAGAGAGAGGGGGAGAGCAGTAGTCACCTTGAGCTCGAGGTTGACGAGCGTGAGCAGCTCCTGGCGGCTGAAGGGCAAGAAGTAGACGATCTCGTTGATGCGGCCCAGGAACTCGTCGCGGCCGAAGTGCCGCTTGAGGATGGGCCGCACCACGCTGTCCTTGAAGTGGCGCGACACCTCCACCGTCTGCTCCGCCGACGCCGCCTCGCGCCCCGCCTCCGCCGTGTGTGCCTCGTGCGACGCTGCAGTGCACAGATGCCGCTCGAGTGACTTAATATTACTGAGCTGTCTTTTTAACCGACTTCAAAAAAGGAGGAGGTTCTCAATTGGACTGTATGTTGTTTTTTTTGTATGTATGTTACGCGATTACTCCGCCAATTGTGAATTTATTTTGATGATTCTTTTTTGTTTGGTAGGTAGTACTTCAGAGGTGGTCCCATATAAATTTTATCAAAATTCATTCAGCGCTTTTTGAAAAAAAAAGTTCCGACGAATTGAGAATCTCGTCCTTTTCTTTGAAGTCGGTTAAAAAACAACAAATACTAAAAACAAAATAGCAAAATGGTAGTCGGTTGTTTTTAACGTGTTCGGCGTTGTCAATTATATCCTAACTGGCCTTTTAACTTTAACTTTAAGACTTCTAGCACTTTTCTGAGCCACCTCAAACAACGTAACCTAACACTCCTGAAACCTGCTTAGCCTTAGTACACTCAGATAGTTTATAACCTGGATTAAAACACAATATACTTTTTGTTCCAGTAAACGACAATTCGGCAGTGTACGATGTATATGCTTAGAATTTTTGTGAGCGTATTGAGCGGACCTTCTGTACCTATGTATTTTGTGCTTATACGTAGTACACCTAAGAGTGCACTTGCACTCTTAAAAGGCATTTAAAGTCTCCTAGAAGTCCCTGAAGCGGTCGTGGTTCAGTGCTGCTTAAGTGGTCGCGTCAATTACGCAGGTTAACTGATTACAGACACGATCACAACCTAGATAGTTTCGACTGTTAGTAGACTTTATCTCGATAGTTTCCGTGCTTCGCAAGGCACGTTCGGCCGTTGGTGTCGGCTGCTATTACTAGATGGCATTCGTTATGTCGGAAGATTATAAGCGACTCGAAAACTTCTGTCACTGGGGTTGGCCACTAGCCCCATAACCTACATCGATCCGGACTCGGCCCCCGCGTGTGGAGTATGGCCCGACCCTCCCGAGACATGGGTGGTGACTCACCGGCACCGGCGCCGGCGCGGGCGTCGGGGCGGGCGTCGGGGCGGCGGGCGCGCGCGGCGCGCTGCTCGGCCTCGCGGCGCAGCTGCAGGCCGTGGTGCGCGATCTCGTCGGCCGCCAGGTTGGACGTCATCACGAAGATGGCGTTCTTGCACTCGATCAGCTTGCCCTTGCCGTCCGTCAGCCGCCCCTGCCACATCGCCACAAGACGACACTGTACTTACTGCTGTATACTACTCCGACTGGAGTGCGTTGCTTGGCGAACCATTTATCAAATGACATATTGAACCGTTCCCATCCCTAGACATTCATACATTGCAATGCAAAAGAGGTGCGAGCGGATCGACCTCGTATAACTTTAACTGATCTAAGGATTTTGCCTATAGCACAAATACTTAAAGATACGAGAGCGGAGCGAGTGCGATTTTATTTAAAATTCTTCCTCTCAATCAGTGGACCAATGACCCGATGCAGATTTCACTTTCAGAAGCCACTAGATGCGGGTAGCGCAAAAACGATCGGTGTGGAAATCCTTGGGGAGGGCCTTGTCCAGCAGTTGACGTCTTTTGGCTGACGATGATAACGAGGAACCGCATTTAATCAAGTCTTAGGTCAATTTTATTAGCTAGCCATTCATTAATAACTGGCGAAAGACTAAGAGAGTGGGGGCTTTCTTAAGTCTTAGGTAAAATATGTTAGCTGACCCTTCTTCTGTAAATACTAAGGTACTATGGAATGGGCAGTATGGGGGTGGGAAGGACCCACCTCGTCGAATAGCTGCAGCAGCACGGTGAGCACGTCGGGGTGCGCCTTGTCCACCTCGTCGAACAGCACGACGGCGTCGGCGCGGCGGGCCAGCGCGCGTGTCAGCTGCCCGCCCTCCTCGTGCCCCACGTAGCCCGGCGGCGCGCCGATCAGCTTGGCCACCTGCCCACACACACACACACACACGTCACTGCCCGCCCTCCTCGTGCCCCACGTAGCCCAGCGGCGCGCCGATCAGCTTGGCCACCTGCCCGTGACCGCACAGTGAGGATTATTCCCGCTAGGTATACGAGTTCCGACTTCCGAGTCGTAGGGACCTCGCATTAGGTAGACAAAAGAATGACCTTCGAAAAGTGTACACTGCTACCTACTTCGAATAAGATCTTTTCATTTTTAAGTTCGATGAGACGGTACCATGATGACACTAGTGCAACTTTTTCTTCTCATTAGTCGGATGGAATTGTCTAATGGTATCAATTCGACTCACGCACTACGCACCTTTAGCGACAGTAAAAAAAACATGAGGGAGGAGTCGCGGGCAAAAGCTAGTGGAAAATTGGCGGATTTCTCTAAAGCGTGCGGAATGAGAACCAGTTTGTGAGCGTCACGAAGGTTATAAGGATGACGATCACCATTTTCTTGGTATATCTTAAGATTTTCCCTTGTGTACTGTGCTGTCTGCAGAATAACAAGAGACGGCAGTGTTAAAACACGTAGCGACTGAAACAAGGGTCGCGCTGGAGTATCACGCGGAACACGCGCCATTGCTCGTACGGCTCTTTTCTGCATTCTGAAAGCACGCAGCCAATCTGCGGCGCGTCCCCAGAGCTCGACGCCGTACTGCAATAGCGCGTGCGCCGTCGCGAAGTATTGTAGCACGAGCGGACCGTCTCTGGCCGTAGGGTGGCCGATAGGCGCCACAGCGCAAAGCATGCTCGGCCCAATCTCTCACAGAGCTGATCAATTTGGTATTCCCACGTAAGCGCGCAGTCTAACCTAAAACCTAGAAAAACCGTGGTTTTCACTTGCTCTAGGTTAATGTTATCAATCGCGACGGTTAGCGGCTTATAATGCCTACCTGATAGGTTGAAGTGTATGTAATGGGTCTTCCCTAGGTTCCAGATGAGCCCATTTTTTCAGACCACATCGACATCTGCTGCGCTGTCCTGTTGATTTTTACCTCCAGTAGGTCGATTGTCGGGGCGCATACTTCTCTGGCGACGTCATCGGCATACATTAGAATATGCGCGCCTTCGATATCCGCGGGGAGGTCATTCATCAACAGCGAGAACATGATGTTGGAGAGAGATGAGCCCTGGGCCACTCCCATCGAGACCGGCATTGGGTTGAACACCACATCACCCCTATCATCAACAACAATTTGGGATCTGTTCAGCATGAAGTCGGTAATGATTTCCAGCGCCGTTCCGTCTATCCCATAGTGTCGCATCTTGATGGCTAGAAGGGTGTGGTCGGCCACATCGAAGGCTTTTGACAGATCTCCAGAACAGAATAGCTACTTGCTGCTTCTGCTCTCGCGCTGCCATTATCCGACTAAGCACCTCGCGAGCCAATGACGTAGTCGATCTGCCTGCACGGTAAGCAAATTGCCTCTCCATTAAACTGTTATTGTAATTTAGGTAACAATTTAGGCGTTCGCTTAACCCATACTCAAAAACTTTTACAATACTCGGGATAATAGAGACGGGTCTATAATTGGTAACTTCTTCCCGTTTTCCTTTACCCTTGTATAGTGGGGATACTCTAACGTTCTTGAAAGCTACCGGGTAGGTTCCTTGACGCAGGCATCGATTAAATAATTCAGCAAAAATTGCGGCTAGTGGAATAGCTCCTAAACACAGAAGATCCACCGATATATTGTATATATCCTTCGTAGTCTTTTTTGCGACTTAAAACCTTTAATCGTAATATCTCGTCAGTGACCCACGAGGTATAGAACACAGTCCTGTCACCAAGATAAGAGGGATTGTCTTACTGCGAAAGTATGAGGAACTATTATTATCACAAGGGGGAATGGAATGCCTGCCGCTTGCAGGGTACTGTCTACGCGAATATTACGATAGCAAAGGAGAGATTGTCGGACCTATTTGCGAATGTCGAACATTACCCGACTGCAAACACCAAGGAGGTAATGTACCCTTGCAGAAGACAATATAGTTGTTTGTTGCGTTTCCGCTGTAACAGCACCATCAAGCTGTACCGCCTACCTGTATACTTTTTTATATTTTACATTTTCCTGTGATCAATCAAATAAAAAATTTTTTTATTTATTTTTGTTTTAGATGCTGTACACATTCCTTGAAATTGACATATTTTTTTACTTAAACAAAGTTCCAACCACTCGAAAATTGAACACTCAACGTTTTAGGAAGCGTTAGTGGATCGAGATGAATCATCGAGTCCAAAAGAAACCGATTACGTGCAGTAGACATATTGCGACATCTTCCGTACTCTCCACAAACGAATCTAGACACTGTTCCTATCAGACAGGCAGTTTACTTACCTCGTGCTTCTCCTGGTACTCGGACATGTCGAGGCGGATGAAGGCGGCCGGGTCGTCGCGGTGCATGTACCGCGCCAGCTGCTTGGCCAGCTCCGTCTTGCCGATGCCGGAGCTGCCGAGGAACAGGAAGACCAGAGGGTGCTCCTCGTCCGCCCACCCGTTCTCCTTGCGCCGCACCGCCGCCGCCACAGTCTCGATCGCCACCTGCCCACCACACATCACCTACACTCTATAGATACCTACACCTCCAGTACAGTTGCTTAGTCGCTTTCAAAATTAAACGAGTTTTAATTGAAAGTAAGCGATACCACACAAGTACACGGAAAAAAGGTTATTTTGGTTCAAGAATATTAGTTGTCTCAGCCATATAAAAAACAATATTCGTCTTATTGAGGTACCAGGGGATATTGTGTTGTTCCAAACATACTGTCTTAGAATAAGTCAATGTCCCCTGGTCAGGACAAGTACGCAGAAAGACTTTGCAACCCACTATCCGGTTCCCTGATCCCTTAGTCGCCTTACGACATCCAGGGAAAGAGATGTGGTGGTCCTATTCGAGAACCACACCACAGGCTATACGTAACAAACATAACTAGCAATAACACTAGGTATCTCACGGGAACCACTTAGAAGAATCGGGATAAGGATAGCCTGTTCTTCCCAATGTCACAGGGGGAGCGCGTGCCAAATTTCGTCAAGATGGGTTGTGGCGTTTAATCATCAAACGGAGGTGCAAATAAATTTACACAATTATACGTTTAGATTAATGGGTCCATTTCAGTGGAACCACGAAAGTGAAAATGTGTGCCTCAGTGTGAACTGTCCCTATACTCAGGTCGGTAAACCTTACATCAGTTTGAACAAAACTCAATGGATGGAATGGTCAATGGATTCAAAAAATGCAATGAATGCCATAAAGATGGTCAAATGTATGTATGTGTGAGATGAGTTAGTTCAGCACGAGCGTTACGTCCGCCGCCACGACAAACTGCTGTGCTGCTGCAATTTCTTTCGCGAGCAAGGCTTGCAATGAATCCATTGCTCCACGGCTGCCCGCCGCGCGCCGGCGGTACCTTACGGTACGTTACCTGCTGGCCCACGATGAACTGCTTGAGGCGCTGCTCCAGCGGGAAGCGGCGCCGCTCCTCGGCCGCCGCGGCCGCCGCCTGCTCCTCCCAGCGCCGCGTGTGCTGCAACACGCACACACACACACACACACCGCGCTGTAGCCACGCCTGCACTATACACACTATACCAGCGGTCCAGTGCGCCCGCTCGCTACGTCTCAGTTTGTTGGAGTCCGGGGTGTGGTATAGAGCCACTTGTCCGGTTACCCGTTTTTAAATTTATATGTCGAAAGAATATGGATGACGCTCTTATGTTTTAGAGTTTGATATTAATCATTATAAAATACAGATTAAATGTGGGATATTATGCTAACAAATAGTTTAATAAATTCCCTCGTAGTAAAAGTTAGAAAGGTCATTTGCTAGAGCGAAAGGCTGAAAATCGTCTACAAATTAGCGTTATAAAGTGCACGCGCACCCGACCGCCGGGGCCGTTTAATATTAGGATGCAGGCAGTGTTTTCACAATTTTCATCTGGAAGAAATCGTAGAGGCCGGAAATACATAAAAGTCAGCAGTTACTATTGAAGAATAATACAGTTCGAAGCGATTCAGGATGCCGACGATGCCGGTGTCAATTAGGAATGGAGCTGCCCGGCAAGCCGCTAGTCACGGCTAGCAGGCTTGCGGGAGTGCGGGAGTGCGGGAGTGCGGCGGTCACCTGCAGGATGAGGTCCCGGGTGGGCGAGGGCTCCCGGGCGTAGTGCAGCGCGCGGCGGCCGGCGTGGTCGCGCGCGGTGGGGTCGGCGCCGGCGGCCAGCAGCGCGGCGGCGGCGGCGGCCGAGTCGGCCAGCGCGGCGTAGTGCAGCGCCGTCCAGCCCAGGAACGAGGCGCGCCCGTTCATGGAGCCGCAGAACTCCTCCTCGCGCCGCTGCATCGCCTCCAGCGGGTGCAGCCCCGCCGCCGCCGCCGCCGCCGCCGCGCCCGCGTACCGCTCCTGACGCCACGACACTACGTTATCGAAGGCGGCGCTTCTACCTCCCTCCAAACTCCACGTCTTTATTATTGTGACCCGTTTTTTTATTTTCACCTCGATTTAGCACATCTAAAAATTTAAACTAGATAAACAAAATTTAAACTCGAATGCCAATTGTAACCCAAATTATTTTTCAATACATAATGGGGATGACGGTCAGATGACATAATGCCAGTTAAGCAAAGAAGACAACCGAGGAATTGTGCTGCAAATTTCTTAATCATCATCGGCCTAAAGACGTCCACTGCTGGACAAAGGCCTTAATATCAATATGTAACTTTTATTCGAAAATTTGGGAAGGTTAGGCCATCTACGCACATGTCCGTACAGGAAGGAGGACGCTCAAAGGCACCGAGACGAGGTGCAGGCAGCAGTGGGGAGGGGGGGGGTACCTGCAGGTCGGGGCGCGCGCCCAGGCGCAGCAGCTCGCGCACGGCGGCGGGCTGGTCGTTGGCGGCGGCCGCCATGAGCGCCGTCCAGCCCAGCGCGTGCCGCCGGTCCGCGCCCTCGCCCCCCGCACCCCCCGCGCCCCCCGCACCCCCCGCGCCCCCCGCGGCCGCCTCCACCTGCCTGCAGCACCCATCACCAATGAGAAGCGCTAATAGATACGTTAGGCTCACTTAAAACGTGGTACATGCCAGCGTAAGTTGCAGAAATAGGACAATAGACGCCGAAATCACAGTCACGTTTCGTATAGTTCACGCGCCCAAGAGATGACAAATAAAAAGGACTTTAAAGACTTGTAGGGGGCACAGTGAAGCTTGTATGTGAAAGAACTCACGCAAGTAGAGCTGAAATCCTCCGTGATTCGCTCTGTATACCAAGAGGTAGCGGGGGCATGGGAGGTGGCGGGTGTAGTAACTACCAGTGGCCCAGAGACATTTAGTACGACTACTTGAACCCAACAAGGTTTAAGGTGTTATGTTTTAGAATCAAAACATGCATGCTATAAAGATCAAATGAGCCTAATTATGAGAATGGCTAGGTAGTGTAAGGATGCCTGTTTTATTTATTTAAGCCAATATAATAATTGAACCTATATTGCATAATACAATTTTTTTATTTATACTTCATGACACTGCTGGGCAAAGGCCTCCCCCCTTTCCATGTTTCTTTATCTCTTGCATTTCTGGGCCATATGCTTATGCAACTATTATGCCACTATTTCATGCCTCGTTACAAATTAATAAATACTCAATACATAGTTGTGAATATTTAAAAATAAAACCTGACTATGGAATTTAAAACTCACTTGCGTATTTCTTGAAGGTTGCCAACTTGAACTGCTTTGAAAAATCTCTTTTCTGTAAAAGATTTTTTGTTGTGAAAAAATTTGCTGGGAAAGTACAGGTATTATGTGTAACATTGTACAATGACTCAGTATACTAAAACACAGTTTGCTAGTTCAATTATAAAAATTATTTTACTATGTTTATCACAGGCAGTGAGAGTTAGGTTTAGGCGCACTTAAAATGGGCTCCTTTCCTTTGTATTCCAATTGAGAATAATAAAGAAGAACAGAGGAGTCAGTTAGGATGTACTTAAGAGGGCTATGGGATTAAGCATTTTCAGCAATGGTTTTTAGTGCACTCTAACTGAAAAAACGACTAATACCTATATGCAACAGAAGTGCAAGTGTTACGAGGATCAGGCTGGGGTACTGACCGTTAAAGACTTGATCGGCGGCGAGCAGCGCGAGTCCGATGGACGCGGCTGCCAGGGGCAGCGGCCGGCAGGCGCCGCTGCGGCCGTGGTGGCCGCCGCCGGGGCCGGGCGCGGGCTGCAGCTGCGGCCACGCGCGCCGCACCGCCGCCGCCAGCCGCGCCGGCCGCCGCGCCACCCGCCACCAGTGTACACTCCCGCCGCGGACGCACGTACACATTTTACAAAGAATTCACCACTCTATAACAAAAAAACAACAGCATTCTCGTTTCTTGGTTGTATTTGATTATTTTGTTGCAGTTTCACGAATTTTGGTCATGTTTGTTTTTTACTTTTTTAGTTGTTGCGCCAAATCCATACCGAATCAAAAAGTTTCAATATTTTTTTTATTTTCTTCGCGATTTTCTTAGAATTTTCTTTTTTTTTTTTTTTTTGTTTGGTTCTTTCCTTGCTTTTGCAAGGAAAAGGCAAAGGCTTCTCTGGCCATACAGCCTATTCTTACTACTACTACTATTAAAAAAAAAAAAAATATGGCGGTTTCTATGATTTCGCCAATGACAATACTGATAGAGGCAAGGGATCAAGAAGATCGAATATTTATATATGAGATAATAAAAGAGTTAGAAATTCAAGACTTCGAATAAATAAATGGAAGTATTACAAGAAAAATAAGAAGAGGAATTAAAGCTTAATGTTATTTGACAAGATAAAATCACTGATAATGTAGATGAAGGGAGAGAACGCAAGTGACAAGAGAGATGAAAGATTAATGGGACGAGGGATGGAAGGTGGCAAAACATCATAAAGAGAAGACCGTAAATTGCGACAGTTAAAGAAAATATGATCAGGAGATCCTTCGTCTAAGCCACATTCACAGAGGGAGTTGTCTCTAACCCTTATTTTGGTCAAATGAACAGGCGAACAGCAGTGACCGATTCTCAACCGGCATATTATAGATGTAGAGAGTTTAGGGGCATCACGGAAAATAAAAAACCAAGGCTTAGAAGGAATGAGTTCCTGTATTGTAGCATAATGCTTGCCTTTCGCGGCACTAGATATCCTCCAAGCTTCTTTCCAATAAATGTGCAATCCTTGTGAGGCTAAAGAAACGAGATCATGGAAGTAGCACTTATAATGTGAGAGAGAACCTGTAGTAACTGCTTCTTTTGCATAGTAGTCTGCCAAGTCATTCCCCACTATGCCACTATGACTAGGTATCCAGATCAGAGCGATCTGAATGCCCTTTTCGTGGCACCTGAAGAGGGCAGATTTAATCTGGTAGATAAGAGGAAACTTAACTTTGTTTTGAAAGAGGTTGGAAAGAATGGCCAAAAGACAGCTTTTAGAATCAGAAAAAATAACAGTTTCATTCAAGGAATGAGACTCTGCATATAGGATGGCCTCTAAGATGGCCACTGCCTCACCGGTAAAAATCGAACACAACGCCGGACATTTGAAACTTAAAATAATTCTAAACTTTGGGATCCATACAGCAGCACCGACGCAGCGGTCGACCGTTTTGGAGGCATCAGTGAACATAGTCAGCCAACCCCGCCAATTCCGGTCGATAGCCGCTTTCAGCTCCGTCTCACCTGAGGGCGAGTTCTTCTGAATCCCTAAGTCCAGAACAACGGAAGGAGAAAAAATCAAACAGTCGAAAGGGGTTTCGAAAATTACATTTTTATGGCCCTGTAGTACAGGGCATGGGAGACGTAGGAAAGAAACAAAACTATTAAAAAGACGAGGATAGGTTTTATGGGTCCAGTATCCACCAGCGGAAATGAATTCGGATAGACAGTGTAATTTAGCGATAAGCGGATGATTCGATAGCTGAACAGCTTTATATAGGAACCTGTCAGAGAGGTATTGTCTTCTAAGGTGAAGAGGAGGATCCACACATTCAACTTGGAGTACATTAGTTGGAGACGATTTCATTGCCCCCAAGACGATACGGAGAGACTTAAACTGGATTTTATCCCAATTGAAAAGAGCTAATTTGTTGCAAGGTTCTAATAGAAAAGAACCATAGTCAAGATGGCTGCGGACAATTGCATTGTACAATAGTTTTTGGCAGTAAGGGTGAGCTCCCCACCATACACCGGCTAATGAGCGAAGCATGTTGATATTTTTTTCACATTTTTGTTTAATATAATTGATATGGGTAATTCCAGTCAATTTTGAATCAAAGTAAATGCCTAAAAATTTTACATTAGATACGTTGGGTAACAAGAAGCCCTCTATCTCAATCGAAACTTGAGGGGTTGATCGATGACGAGAAAAAACGATTACATTACTTTTGGAGGCAGAAAGTGAAAGGCCGTGATGTAGAAGCCAATCCTGAAGATAGCCGACCGCAGCATTCAAACGAGAGGCGGCAGTTGAAATGTCTTTTACAGAAACATATAGGGTGATGTCATCGGCATACTGAAGAATATTACAGAAGGAGCTAACGGTTTGCTCTAAATCGTAAGTATAGATATTAAAAAGTAAAGGACTAAGGACAGAACCTTGAGGAAGTCCTTTCTATTCAATTATTAATCTTTATTTCTTTCTAAGTCCAGCCTATTCTTACGTAGTTTCTTAGAATTTTCTTTTCTTTTCGCGCTGTCATTTGTCAGTGTCAGCCGTCTGTCAGCTGATTTTTGAAAGCGATCCAAAATACTTAATGAGAGTAATTATTACCGTAACAGGAGGATAGCCTATTGTAAATCTTTCAAGTGTGAAAGAGACAGACTCTTAGAAGGTAAAACTTACCTTGATTCTGGAACGGAACCTTTCAAATACCATTCATTCATTGCCCCAGAAGCGTTCAGAATCACAGCCTTCGCATTGCAGCCATACGTTTTAAATGAACGAGTCAAACGTGTGGTCGTATGTGGTGGACGGTAGTAGCATAGTATAAATAGTAGGTTATCTTCATACAATGGTACATCGCGCGGCTTGTATGTGTGCGCGCAAGTAGGTACCGCCGTCTACGCACACAAAAGCACAAAATGCCGAGGTGACCGAGGTGAAACTTTTGGGGCTGCACCGCGGCCGAGTGACGTGACGTGTTAATCACTTGCCGTCTCTTGACACGACACGACATCGACGCCATCACGTGTAAAAAAAAATTACTGCATCTACAAAACGAAAATATTGTTGTGTTTCTGGAATTCCAGAATTGTCGTTATTCAAGATACCGACTGATCTCGAAAGGTAAGAATATGATATTGAACAAACAAAATATTAAAGCCACTTATTCCATTCTTTGGTAACTGACGGAGGAACATTTACATTATACCTACAAGTGATTAGTAATACCTGCAGATCTCTTAACTGGTGATTCAACTCTTGAAACTGAAAAACTTGTTCTATTTAACTTTGGACAAATCACATTTTTTTCTATGCTTTTCATACAAATCGATCAGCTTATTGAGCGTAGTTCATAATGAGAAGTCCAAAAGATTATGCAATTTAAGCAAAGTTCTAGAACAAAAGTTGTTCAGTTCATAAGTAAAATCACCAGTTAAGAGGTTAGCATTTGGGTATGTGACAGTCATCCTGTATATTTTTGATCACTATTATCAATTCATCACTGTGTTTGGGCTTTATCGAGGTAGGTATTTTACAATGATTATAGACCAGGAGCCAGAGGGCTTTAATTTTTCATTTAATATAAATACAGTCTGAACTTAAGATTTTTTTATTGCTATCAAATCGTCACTGCGCAATAAAAATAATATAATTTAAATACTAGCTCCTTTTAATTAAACCGCTCTTATTCTGATTATTTTCACAAACTTTTTCTAAGCCTGTCGTTCCTTTCCTTCATGCGGTGGTACCGCTCATATTCTCGGATTCGCTGTTTTTGGGTTACCTACCACGTTTCTTTTTTCTGATTTGACCTGCAAGTCAATTTTTGTGTCATTTATTTAAAAAGTGTTACAACAAAAGTTGTGACGTAAGACCCGACTAATAAATAGCCTGGATATACCTTGTTCCAATCAAGAAAAAGCAAAAGGTAAAAATCAAACTTACTATGGAACTGACACATGTCAACTTCAGTTGCCTACTAAGTTTATTTAGGTACCTTTTGATTGAAATGACCTATATCTTTATGTATTTGTATGTATCTGCTGTTTAACAATCAGTTAATTATTATAATGGTTAGTACCATACAAAATACAAATACGCAATGATGAGACTGATAAAATGCAGTAAGCTCCCGGTCTACATGACGCATCTAGAATCACGCAGACGGCCGCGGGCCGCGCCGCGCATGCGCCGTGCGCCGACCGAGAGCTGCTGCAACGCCGCGCCGCCGCTTAGCTCAGTCACATGAATATCTGCCGGCCGTACCGCACGCTGTCCGTCCGCACCCAGACATAGGGCAAACACATGTGTGCCAAGGTGGGAATCGAACCTACGACCCTAGGATCAACAGAGCGCTAACCATTGAGTCAGTCAGGTTTTTTTAAATGAAATTACGTAATTATTAATAGATATAAGGTACTAACTTTATTAGTGGCCGATATTTTAGTAAGCACTTTTACTTCTGATTTTGAGTCTCGCTAAAATATTGGGCATTAATAAAGTAGCACTTTATGCAGGTATTCTACTCCTAAAACTTTGCCCGATAATAAGCTCATAGTCAAATCCCAAAAAAAATTACCATCTCATAAAAATTGGTAAGCTGATTAACGAATTTTGTGTGGTAAGTGATTTTTTGCTATTTATAGGTGTTTTATAGGGAAATTTCTCTAAATTCATGATTAGAAGCCACAGTTAAAACTTTGTCGGTCATTTTTTATCACCCGGTATAGGTAAGTACATACACTTATACAGTGAGGCACAACCCTGCGTGTTTGGTCATCAACACCATATACATAAGTATTATAGTCTACTACCGGCGAGCAGATCACCTACTCTCTCTACTCTGGTAGTAGTGCGCTTATGCGTGGGTGTCTTTGAAGGGATTTCTCCTAAGCAAGTCGTAAATCACATAATTATAAGTTATGAAAAGGATCATAAACTTGTTAGATAATTTTCCATTAACTAAATTGTTTTAAGTTTTGAAACACACTCTAAAACTTTTGTTCGTTCTTAAACCATTCATTCAATTCGTCTCATTCACCGCCAAAACAATTTTCTTTTCTTCCTGCTGAATTTCCCGTTTATGTTGTTTGTAAAATTGATTTTTTGGGTTCACCTTCTACTGTTTGCACCATTGCTCTTATGATACATATTTACATACACGTTGGGAATGCTTAATTAAAAGCATACAGAGTGACTCATGTGTCAGTGACTTTTTTTGTATAAACTTCGCTCATTGATAGTGAGAAAATATTGTTTTCTTCAGTTTGAGAACGGATTAACTATCCATATGTGATTAGTGGTTGAACTGTGCCCTGTGTAGGAAGCAGCATATGTGTGTGAGCCTGCGTCAGGAGGGAGCCGACACCGGGAGCCAGGGCCGCAGCAGGCATGGCGCTGGGCGGGGCGGCGCTGCGCTCCACCACCATGCTGGAGCAGCTCCTGGAGGAGATAAACTTCCAGCGGACTAAGGAAATGCGACAGCTTCTCAAGGATGGTGAGTCATTTTCATCATTCTTAATTTGAAGAAAGTAACTTGGCGCCCAACCAGGGTCTAATGTTAGATAAAAAATAATATTACTTACTTCATCAGGGCTTTAGTTATGCAAATGAACCTTCGCAATCGAATGAGGATGTTGCTCAAATGTTTTTATAATGATGCTGAGTAGCTCTTCCTATAGACAGTCAATGTCACTACTCTACAGATAACAAGTAAAAAACATGGCTATAGGTGCACTGTTATCTTTGAAGGTTCCTAAGTTTGAAATTAAAAGTAAAAAATCCATCACATAGAGTAGATTTTGAGTTATATCAGAATGAAGGTTTTCCAAAAAAGGTATGAAAAATGCCCTATTGGCTATTATAACTGTATAGTTTGAAAATAACAAAGAATGTTGTTTATTTTTAAGGTAATTAAGGTAATATGTACATGTAACTGTTATAACTTATAGATTTATTTTTTGCTAATGGAGATTTTTTCTTATATTCTGTATTACTTTCCCTTATAATAATATTAATAAGGATGGGCTGGTTTCCGCAACCAGGCGACGGGTGCGCCCATTTTGCGTGATACGGCTGGCCTCACAGGCAGCCCAGCTCCTCCAGTAAGCCCAGTAGCCCCCGCAGGTTGCCGACAACTTCCGGGAGTGTCCTCGGGTCCTTGAGGTGTTTGACCCTTTATGGAGCTACCTCTTTACATTCCAAAACAATGTGAGCAGCTGTCACTTCGGTCCCCATGCATGTTTGGCATAGGGGACCTTATTAGGAACCAACAATAATTCCCCATGATTGCAGGGTCCCCATCAGCCTTGATATCTCTGTTCCATTGTTAAAATATCTTAGTGGAATCTCTCTCCCTGCTCATCACAGACAGAACCTAAATGTTGTGGGAAAAAACTCAAATGTGAATGTAAAAATGAATTTTTTGTGGCATACACAATAGTAGTACCTAAGGTTTTGCTACCTCCTTTCCATATAAAACTCAGATTGATAATAAACTTTGTTAAGCGATGCTTTCAAAGACCTTAAAGAAGTTTTCCTGAAGCTAAGTGACGTCAATAAATAAAACATTCTTTGTTATTTTTAAACTTTATCGTTATAATTGCCTATAGAGCATTTCTCATACCTTTTTTGAAAAACCCTTATTTTCAACTTTCAATTTGAAACTTAGAAACCTTCAAAGATAACGGTGCACCTATAGCCATGTCAGTTGCGTTTTTTTTTTTACTTTTTTTTGTAGTGTGTTGGGACTAGGAGCCTTAGCCTATAGCCCATTTTAGAACTTGTTATATAGGGTAACTTTCATCTAAGTGTATCCTTACAAATAAATATTCTTCTACTATTAGGTCCTGTAACACATAGGGGCATAGGGCCGAGGGTAAATTTTTCCACTCGGATCTGTTAAATAAATTGATTGCTACAGGCCAAATCGATTACATATGGCCAGAAGATCAGTCATGCAGATGTTCGTGTTTTTATTATAGGGTGTTAAAAAGTGCCTTTGACATAAGCGCTACTGAGAATCAAGTACTTATAGAGTAGGGATGTAACGGAGGTGGGTTTACCGGAACTGAAGTCGGAATTGGAGTTTTTAAATTTGATTTATCGGAATCAGAACCGAAATCAGAAATGGAATCGAAGTCAGCGGTGGAGCTCAAGGCAGAAGAGAGATGTGTTTTAAGGACAATGTAATAAAAAAAATACAAAAACAAACATAATGTTCGTACGCCAGGCAGCTTTGACCTCCGATTTAAAACTGTCGGAACCGGAGTCGAAATCGGAGGTGAAATTTCAGTCGGAAGTTCCGACTTATCGGAATCGAATATCCGTAACATTCCTCCTATAGAGTACAAGAAAAATATTGTAAAAATCCGATCCAATATTTTTCCAGTACTCTATAGGTACTTGATGCTCAGTAACCCCTTAATATTTCAAACGCACTTTGTTTACTTCAATTCACTCACTTTGTTTACACCCTGTATACTCCAATTCTTTAGGTACTAATCATAACGTAAACAATCGTGACATGTCTTTTTATTGAAGTGTGCATGTTAAAATTCTGATATCTCTTGCAAACACATGGTTCATATCATTTATTTATTCATGTTTTCTTTGTAATGGTAAGATCACTCACAGCATGTGTATAAAAAGGTGTTTTTATTCTTTGTTTCTTTTGCAATGCCTACTTACATAGTTTATAAGCAAAAATTGTTACTGACCAAATATGGACTAAGTTGTCTGAAATTTTTTCTATTTTTATTTATGGGATAGGTGGCAAATGAGCAGACGGATCACCTGATAGTAAGCGATTACCGCCGCCCATAGACACCCGCAACACCATTTTTCATTTTTTATTTATTATATTATTTTTTATTTAAAAATAATTATAAATAGCCTTTTCAAGGCATTAGTGAAAATATAGTTGCAGTTCTTTTGCATTTCTATAAAACATGCAATAATTTCTGCTTGTTTGAAAATTTTGACATGGATATATCAATAAAAATAAAAAACATATACAAACATTTATTTCATTACTACCTTCCGCCCGCGACTTCGTCTGCATGGACTTCAGAATTGGAGAGAGAAATAGAATGTTAAGGCAGCGCTATCTGGTGACAAAGTAGAAATTTCAGTTTTTAGCGATTCCTTCAGGAATCCTCGAGATTTCTGGGATAAAAAGTATCATATATGTTAGGCGAGTGCTTTATCTATCCACCTACCAAATTTCATCCAAATCCGTTAAGTAGTTTCGGCGTAAAAGGGGAACCAACAAATAAACAAACAGTTATACCTTCGTATTTATAATATTAGTGAGAATTAGTGAGAAGTACCTGAAGAAATTAAGTTTTTTTTACTGAATTGTGGTTTGGTGTGTAGCTATCACTAGTTAAGAGTGACTTATATTACAAATAGTAATTATTAAATCATTCGCATTTTAAGTGCTACTTATTTTGAGCCAAAACTACTAATAAGGAAATATTGTCGTAGAAATAAAGTACCTCTTATACAACCAGATTGTATTGTAAGAACTGGTTTCCGCGACCAGGCGACGAATGCACCCATCAACCCAGCTCCAGAAAGTGCAGATTAAATAATAACTATCCAGGACAAGTCAAACTCGGTCCTAACTCTAGGATCCCAAACTAGGATTCCCTATACTATGGGACCCAGAGAATGATATACATACATAGATAAGGCTCGGAACAAACAAATCTGCTCATTTCAGAAATGTTTGCCCTGGGTTGGAATCGAACCCATGACACTCTGATTAGTAGTCAGAAGTGCTAATAACTGAGCCACAGAGTCAGTAAATTTTTCGAAGTTGAGATTTTTTGAGATTCATTACCACTAATTATGATTGTTTATTACTGATTTGTATTAATCAACATCTTATTACAATCCAGTAATTCCTGTACAAGTATGCCAGGCGTTAAAGGATTCGCCAGAAAATATGCCCAGTGTGGCTGTACAGTTTATTGTAACGTTGTCAAGTACCTCAATAGGTATAATAACGCATTGGTTATGGTAGGTTCAGGAAAACTAGGACTGTTTTTCAAATTTCCAAATCAGGTTTAGCAAGCAGGAAATAAAACTTAAAATTTTTAAGAAAACATTTAATTAATTTTATTGTAAAACAGCATTGGTATCATAAACAGTTTTTTTTTCTTTTGCAGTTTTATTTATCCATTGTACCTCTTGCTGTGGTTTCAGTTCAACAATTAATATAAGGTAGTTTCTTTACAAAATAATGAAATATTTTCGGAATGTGGTATATATTATTTATACATTACAATTGATATTAAATACTAAAATGAAATAAATCGTAGTTATTATATCAATTTTATCTCTGGATATTTTCTCCTTCTGAACTTGTTGATAAATAATATGTAAAATACCTACATATTATTTTATGTATGTAGTTTTTACAGTACATTATAACAAATATACAAAATAATATATTTTTTGTATAAATAACAGGAGTTCCAACCAACATGTGAACATATCTTACAAGTGTAATATTTGGACATACAAAATCTAACAAATATCTAATTATCTACATATGTATAAGTAAGTATTAGGCAACTCTTCGTAAAGTTAAGGCAATAGGCACACCAAGCTTGGAATATGTACAGCTGTTAAGAGTTTCCGAGATTCTGAGCCACACACAGTGGGTCAGTTGCCACTGTCTTTTTTTAAATACATATTTACAAACGATTAACTTACAGTGGAGTGGCTAAACAGCTACAAACACTGTTATGCATGGACTATTACTGACACACACAGTTTATGTTTGGCATGATATACAGTACACTATACAGATTTCAGTTACAAGTACCTAACTAAATGAACTAAGATCAGTTAAGTTTTTATTAAAATATTTTTACAAAGGCACTTACGTTTTCTACGAAACATTAAACAATATTTGATAAAAAGCCAAGGGTACACTTTCGAGTTAAGCATTAATACGGTACATATGTACATAATATAATTAAATACCGTTGTAAATAAAATTAGAGTTTTAATCGACACAAAAGATGGCGGAATCTGATAACGTTTGTAATTCGTAGAATCCGGTTTCGTGGTGCTGCAAGGCACGACGTACTGGACCGACCTGTTCGTGCGCCACTTCCTGTTCCAAGAGGAGGCGGCGCGCGCCATCGACTGCGACGACCTGCTGTTCTTCGTGCGCAAGCGCCACGTGCGCGGTTCCTCGCGCTACCTGCCCAAGTACGAGGTGAGACCGAGACACCCCCCATACAGATGCGGTGACTGGAGTTGACTGAATAGACTACTCTCCCCATAGAATTTCTGATTACATTTCTGGTTATTTCTGGTATACGTGTATTTTATTACTTATTGAAAGCTTAAACTGCTCAATCGATTTAGGATGGGAGCACGGATTGGGTTCTGTAAGATTTCTTCTTATGATGTGGCTAAAATCCATCCCATCACTTTCATGTCATGACTTCATGTAATAAAATATGAGATTAGCCGGTTAGCCGGGTTCTAATTTTGCGATTTCATGTGTTACTGCTCTTTCTTTCATCAAGCCTGTTCTTGTATTTACGATTGTTTACATACTGACATGGCGAAACATAAGTGTTACCTACTGTGTACAAATATGCAATGGGAAGAGAATCACCGGCCGCGCAGCCAGCCTGCGTCGCCGAGTCAGGTCGTCACGTGACAGCTGCCCGCAGATAAACACCCTCCTTATCACCGCATTGCTTGATATGTTATCAAGCTTATTGGCAAAACTATTTATATTTTTCCACTGAAATACTGTGTTATGTGATTTATAATGCTTACAATTAAAATGCAAATAAATTAGTTCGGTGGCATGTACACTCAGTACACCTTTTTTTTATGTATAATTGTATTTGATGCTGTTCAAGTTTGTGTATGTTTTCACATAGGTATGAAATTGGCTGCATATGTCAAGATTATGTATTTTGTACCTTAGAAAATGTTGAAATTATTTTGTATAAGATATGTATGTGGAAGTTTGTTTCCCGCTGGTAGTTTACATTACTCGACAAAACTATACATAACTACATGCCTCTTCGTATTCCCTAATTTTACTTTAAAAATATGACCTACCTATACAAATGTTTTTTTTCTCATATTTATCATTAATTTGCGATAGGTTAGCGAATTAAGATATTCACGATCGCGTAAGTGGTCGTGATGTGTCAGTGAACACATTGGAACGGTTAGTTGGTGACGGCGCGAGGCGCTGTGTCGTGTGCAGCTGAACGGACAGTGTGCCTCATTATATCCTAGGTTAGCACCATTCGGATGAAACTACATACGTGTAAATCTCTAAGTATCAGAAGTTTCTTTGGAAATACAAAAAGTATGTGTTAACAACATTTATGCATTTTATTCAAACAATACAAAAATATCATTTCTTACAGTAGGCTGCTGTTACAATAACTATGTACGAGTATGTACTATGAACTCGCGATAGCCCGACCGCGACCCTGCGCAGTGCCACCCCGTGACGTGGCGTGGCAGTGCGCAGCGGCGCGGGCAGTGCGCATCACGCACACGGACGCACTCGCACGCACGCACGCACGCACGCACGCACGCACACACGCACATTGATCACAGTACATTTAAATAACTAGCATATACTTAGACTTGAGATTGTTCAATAACCACTTATAAAATATATAATTTACAAAAACAAAAATTCTATCAACAGTCGACAGTACCTAATTGATCGATTATTGTTCTCTGGCAAAGAAAACCGTCTCTAGTTTATTATACAACAGTAAAAGCATACGAGGTCAATTGGAACAGTTCACACAGGCGCGCGAGTCGTGCGCTCGCAGCACAGTTTGTTGGCGGTTAGCACTATCACACTTCACTTGCCGCGACTTAGTGGTCCCGAGGATAAGCGCGGCCCTCGCGGCGCACACATCACTAACGCATCATCTTTCCGCAGACTGACGTGGAAGTGTTCCGCAAGGACTCGAAGAAACTCCCCATCGGCGACCCGGAGATCGACTGGGAGGAGACCGTGTACCTGAACCTGATCGTGCACCAGTTCGAGTACACGCTCACGCTGGCCATCTGCACGCGCACCAGCCCCAAGGAGCTGCAGGTGCTGAAGCGGCACTCGCAGAAGGTGAGCGTCAGACGCGCTGGGGCGGCGGCGGCGCGGGCGCGCGTCACTAGCTGAGCCGGCTGAAGAGCTTGGTGCGCGGCCAGGGCAGCGGCCAGTCGTAGCGGCGCGGCACCGGGCCGCGCACGTTGCGCTCCAGGTAGGCGAACACCCAGTACCACCACTCGCGCTGGATCATGTAGCCGTTGTAGCCGTTACCGGCGCGGTGCGGCGTCACCAGCAGCGAGTGGAACGTCCAGAACAGCCGCGTGGTCACGTAGTAGGCGATCACCACGTCCACCGTGTAGTGGCCGTGCGCCAGCAGCACGAACACCACGCCCAGCAGCGCGGACGCCCACATGGCCCAGTGCAGCGGCCACAGCTTGCGCGGCGAGTACTCCGCCACGATCAGGTAGCTCAGCACCAGCACCATCGTGTGCCCCGAGTAGATGTAGTCCCCGCAGTACGTGTGGTGGCCGTTGATCGACAGCCCGAAGCCGGATATCAGGTAGAACATCCGCTTGATGACCAGCAGCGGCGTGGTGGCGTTGCTCTTGGGGCTGCAGTAGTAGGTGGTGCTGGACACGGGCATGACGGTGACGAACATGGTCACCGAGCGGTACAGGTACAGCAGCCCGATGATGAAGAACATGCGGCGCGCCACGATGAAGCGGTGCTTGTGGAACACCACCACCAGCATGGCCGCCGTGGTGGACACCATGATGAGGTACTCGGACACGGAGAGCCCCCAGTCGCGCGCCGCCACGTTGTCCAGCACGATGTCGCCCAGCGGCGCCGTCGTGTTGCGGTCCGGCAGCCGCTCGTGCACCAGCGACAGCGACATCATGTTGATGCACACGCACGTGAACAGGAACAGGAAGGAGACGATCGTCTTCCATATCTCCTTGGGGTAGCGCTGCTCGCGCACGGCGCCCGCCGGGATCTCGACGATGAAGTCGCCGGCGTGCGAGCGCTGCGGCGAGGGCTCCTGGTCGGGGTCGGACTCGTCGGTGGCGAGCTGCGGCGCGTCGGCCTTGGCGGCGCGCGCCAGCAGCGGCTGCCGCTGCATCAGCTCGGCCTGGCTGGGCATGCCCGCGCCCGCGCCCGCGCCCGCGCGCTGTCTCGCGGCGGTGGCGGCGGTGGCGGCGGTGGCGGCGTTGTTGTTCACGTCATTCCGGCGCAGCCGCGGCTCGAAGTTGATGCCCTTGATGTCCTCGCGCGCCGTGTGCGAGCCGATGTCGACGGTGCAGGTGGGCGGCGCGGTGGGCGCGGTGGGCGACGGCGCGCGCTCGGCCGGCGCGGAGGGCTCCTGCGTCAGGTACAGCCGCACGGAGGCCACCAGGGGCTCCGCCGAACTGATCTGCTTGGGCGGCGTCGGCTCCTTGTCGGGGGAGCGGGTCGAGATCGTCATCCAATCACCGTTGGGTTGGATCGAGCCTGGAAGTAAGAGAAAAAGCAAAGTTAACGCATTGTCGTTGACAACGGTCGGACTACAGGAGATAAGGCATGTTTTGGTTAATGTTACCGTAATAATAATAATAATAAGTTATTTATTTAGATAACAAGTTAAGTTTACAACAAAACTGTTGGGAGCTCTAGAACCCCCACTAGGATACCCTGTGTCGGGGGAACTAGTCTCTTCCTATAAGTTAGGTTACAGTTAGACTGGAGGTGTTCTTAAAACAAAAAGTAGAAATAACTTAAAAAAAAAGAGACAGACAGAAAAATACATAAAAATGATAATTAATTTACATGTTAGATAACGATGTGTGAGTATGTGTGTGTGTGTGTGTGTGTGTGTGTGTGTGTGTGTGTGTGTGTGTGTGTGTGTGTGTGTGTGTGTGTGTGTGCGTGTGCGTGTGCGTGACTTATTGATTATAAACGTACTTTATGTATCTCTGAGTATTTATTTGAAAGAAGGTGTATTTATGTAAGACGTCAAGACGTTCAAACTGGTGTTCAGACATAGCAAAGGTGCCTATTTACGTAGCCGCCGTCAGCCAGTGATTGGTTAATGAATACCGTAATGTAATGGATGATCATTAGGTTAAGTTGATTGCTATATAATAGATGACGTGCTGGAATCTAGTTTCGAAGTAAATATTTTTGATTCAGTTAAATTCCACCAGAAGTCCGTCGACTTTACGTAACCTGTTCATTAGAAATCTTAACCGTTTCCGCGTCACTTTGCTATACACAGACACATTTATTCCAACTCCGACTGACTTTCTCCACCTAATATTTCGTTTCATTGGGTGAACTGAAAGTAATGTTGGCTATTCCATTGTATTGTATAATGACGAGATATTATGTTGTGATTTAGCGATTTTAATGCATTCATCTAGAATATTCGGCGTCGTAAACAAAGTACGTAGAAGAGTGCGGCTCAGTTCAAAGACCGAGGACGCGATCGCTCGGCGGCGGCGGCGGCGGCGGCTGCGGCCCCCTCTTTGTCAGACGACAGTAATTAGCGTTCATGTTGTGCACTGCGACTAACCTCGAGCGCGGCCCGCGCGCTCTTCTTAACAAATATAACACTCCGCCCGCTAGATGCATTTAGAAACGACAATTCAAACCGGGCATGCCTTGAGAAAGTCGGCGATTGACAGGCCGTCGGGCCGGCGGCGCACTCACCCGATCAATGTGCGAGCTGTCATCGCGGCGCCATCGATTGTGCGTGGAGCGAGTGGAGCGCTCGGCTCCGGCCTGGGGGCGCCGCGGTGTGGCGGCAGTGTCGGCTGTGGCGGCCGCTACGCGAACGAAACGGGGTCGCGACCAAACTATCTGCGCACCAAACCAACCAACACACGACACTCCACTCCACTACACTACCGAGCCACCGAGCTAACGGCACCGCACTGCCCGCGCCCGCTCTCCAGCCTCACGCAACACAATCGCTCACTCACACTTTGCACTAGAAGAATGGTTTCTTTTTTATTACGACAGAGTTTCGTGAAATTTATTATTTTCGACGGAGCTCAACCACTGCGAGCGTCTAACAAAGTGGTTAACGCGTACTAGAAATGAAAAGACAGATAGCACGGGTTGGCTTCGGTCCTGCGAGCTCGCTCGCCTCGGGTGGCGTCGGTCGCGATCGCGCGCGCTCGGCTCAATGGAGGGACCGCGCGCGGTGACGTCAGACGTCATGCGCGCCTCCCGCCCCCCGACCGCCGCCGTGCCGCCGCCGCCGGCCGGTGCACTCGCACTCGCGGGAGCCCTACTACGAAACCGCGATCGTGTCTCTGAGCCGCCCGCCGCCGCCGCCACCCCGCCGGCCCGGCCGCCTGCTCGGGTGGGTGGAGGAAGCCCATAGTAAACAATGCCATGATTAACGGGATCTAAATTAATTTGAATCTGACATCGTGCTTTGACTGTATAACTAGGAAATAGGCTAAATGCTTTTGTATGACTAACTTAATTTTAATTTATCGTAGATTAGATGGGCACGTAAATACATAGTTAGATTATCGTTGGATCAGGTTTAGTTAGGTAGGTACCAGCCTGCCAGGGAGGCGGCAGACCGGCGCGGCGCGGCGCGGCCTCTAAGATCCGGTTTCACTATTGAAACTAGATGCTTGTCCAGCACCTACCTACCCGTTTAAGTGCGTATACCTAGTTCATTACAATCAAAAAAAGCAAAAGGTAAACAAACTTACTATGCAACTGACATTGACATGTGTCAAATCCATAGTGGTTTTGTTTACCTTTTGCTTTTTTTTATTGGAAAGATCTATACGTGGGAACTAATCGAGCTACTGTGGTTGCGACTACGAGCTGATTGGCATACTACACACAGTCATAATAAACACAAAACAACCAGAACTAGCCCACGTATCGAATCCAATCTAATCAATTTATGAATACTGTGCATTGCTCGATTCGATACAATTAAAAGTTATTTACTTCTACATACTTACACTTAGGTGGGGTATCGGTTGCATTGGCTTACGATGAACAGGCATTCAAGAAAGATGTGAAAGTGGTAGCTAATTTATACAGTATCTTGACGGTTGATGTGATGTGATGATACGACGTCGCGGTCGCTCGATAATTGACCACGCTGAATACGTTAAAAACAACCGACTTCAAAATCAAATCAAAATCAAAATCAAAAATCTTTTTTATTTAAGTAGATGCTTTACACATACTTTTAAATCGTCATATTATTCTACCTAGTACAAAGTTCCAACCACTCGGAACTTGTACACTCAACGTTTCGGGAAGTGTTAGCGGAGCGAGAAGAAACGTCGAGCCCCAAAGAAACTCGCCCCAACACATTTTTTGAAATAAAAACTTAATAGCTATTACAATTGATGTTATTACTAAAGCTATGAGCTGAAGGATCTATACATGTCCACACATCTTTGTCATTTACATAATCTATGGTTTTATAATATCCTCTTGAACACAGGCATTTCTTTACATAAGTTTTAAACTTATTTTCGGATAAACTTGTAACATTTTCAGGTATTTTATTGTAAAATTTTATACACTGCCCCATGAACGACTTATTTACCTTACTCAGTCTCGAATAAGCAACTTCAATATTATTTCTATTTCTAAGGTTAAAATTATGCCTGTCACTGTTTTTTGGAAATAACTCTAAATTCTTACGAACATACATGATGTTTTCGTATATGAACTGACTGGCAACAGTTAAGATATTTATTTCTTTAAACTTGTTCCTCAAGGACTCTCGAGATCGCAACTGATAGATAGCGCGAATGGCTCTTTTTTGCAGTATAAAAATAGTTTCTATGTCAGCCGCATGTCCCCAAATTAAGATGCCGTAAGACATTATACTATGAAAATAGCTAAAATAGACTAGTCTAGCAGTTTCTACATTTGTTAGTTGCCTTATTTTCTTCACGGCGTAGGCAGCTGAACTAAGCTTTCCTGCTAGGGTTTCTATATGTGGTCCCCATTGTAAGGAAGCATCTAAAGTAATACCAAGAAAAACAGTACTATTTACGAATTCTAAAACATTACTATCTAATATTACATTATCGTGAGTTTGTTTGACATTTGGTAATTTGAATTTTACAACTTTCGTTTTTGTAGCATTTAATAGCAAGTTGTTAACAGTAAACCATTTATGTATCTCTGAAAGTGTGTTGTTTACTTCGTCAATTTTGCTGTATTTCCTGTCTACCTTAAAAATAAGAGATGTGTCATCTGCAAACAACACAATATTTGAGCGATGTTGCACCATAAATGGCAAGTCATTAATATAAACAAGGAAGAGAAAGGGTCCTAATATAGATCCCTGGGGAACACCTATTTTTACTGTAGAGCCGAGAGAGTTTGTGCCATTTACTTGGACTGTCTGTAATCTATTGTTTAGGTAAGAATTAAGAAGACTGAGGGCCCTATCCTCTACACCGTAATGTTTTAGTTTGAGAAGCAAAGTTTGATGATCAACACAATCAAATGCTTTAGATAAATCACAAAATACTCCTACTGCATCTTGTGATTCCTCAAAAGCATCATAGATGTTTCGAATAAGTGCTACTCCTGCATCGGTAGTTGATCGACCTTTTGTGAAGCCAAATTGTTGGTTATGCAGAAGTTTGTTTAAATTAAAGTGTTGTAACATTTGGTTTAGCATAATTTTTTCAAAGACTTTACTAAGAACGGGTAATACAGAGACTGGTCTGTAATTTCCCGCTTCAGTTTTAGAACCTGATTTATAAAGAGGTATAATTTTACTACACTTCATGAGATCTGGAAAGACGCCACTTTCAATACTTATATTAAAAAGGTATGCTAAATGTGGCGCTAATTCGTCAATTACATTACTAATTAAATTAACTGATAAACCCCACAGGTCTTCAGTTTGTTTCACTTTAAGCGATTTAAAAGTTTTAACAATAGTTTCAGGTCCAATTTCACTGAAATAGAATATTTCATCACAAGGAATGACATTTTCTTCTAATATTTTTTTAGCATATGAGGGTGATGAGTCCAGGGTCTAGGTCTTCAATCGCAACAACTCCAGTTTTGCTATGTTTTTGTTGATTTTCTCAAAAACCGCTGAATTGATTTCGATAAAATTTATATGGGACCACCTGTGAAAAAAAAACACCCTTTTAAACAAAAAAAGAATTTTCCAAATCGGTTCAGGCGTCTTCGAGTAATCGGTGAACATACATAAAAACAAAAAAGATTCCGACGAATTGAGAACCTCCTCCTTTTTTTGAAGTCGGTTAAAAAGCCGACCGATTGGCAAAGCATTGAAACGTTGAAGTAAGAATGCGACAGAATTAGTCATCCATCTTTTACCATTGTTGATCTATTCCCTTTGTAAGTATGTATGTAATTCATTTGTGAGTGCAGGCTTGCATAGATCAATATCAAAACTCCAAAAGTAAACATTCGTATTTTGCTAACTTATTTTCTAATGAGGTAATGTAATCGTGATACCTTATTGTTTTACTTCGGACGTTAATGACCGATTATAATTCATCTAAAATTGTAGATAATACATTACTACATATTCACTATTGATTACGCGTTGATTAGGATCCTGTGTCATTCATAAGTAAACGGTTAAATAAAATTCACATGAGATTGTTATCGTAAGTGGACGACAGACTTCGCTCGACGCAATACTTTCGTCTGCTTTCGTAAAGAACTCGTTATTTCCAGACTTCGCTCAAAGCTAAGCCCCGATAGAATGTGACGTCAGACGTCTGTCGCCGTATCGTAACATAAAACGGAGGGTTGAAGAGTTTACCTGAGGGTGAGATGAAGGGCTCAAGCTATGTGGGACAATGGGCCGGTCGATCCGCCAGCCAGCGGCGTGTTGGCGGGCGCCGGCCGTCCCTACGTGACCGAGAGACATTCTGCCCTATTATATGTCGATTGATTCTCCTCGTAAATGCGAGGAATTCCGAAATAATGCGAAAGGGAGGAAGGACGTGCACAACTGTGGGAAACAAGATGTAATTATTGCGTTATTTTTTTAATAAGTTTAGTAACTTAAATAGTTAGTAAGCTAATAAAGAGCCAAAGCTCTTTCACAAAGGTACGGTGATAAAGTTCTCATCCGTTATACTGTGCCATGTTATACGAAACGTTTGCGAAACTCTCCTCAAAGAGTACTAACTATTAGAACTGCTCTGATGTTATTGCTCGTGTTAAATCAAGTAATTTTATAAAACCTCCATAACTTTTTTTTACCTTCAATTGGTAAGCCCTTGACGTCATCTCACCTGATGGAAAATCTCTCATCTCTCACAAATGGTGGTAGCTAGCCAGGCGGGCTCAGAAAATGCCATACCACCAACAGAACCGAACCGAACCGAACCGTCGGGAATCGAACCCGCCTCCCTCCTGCCTGATGTGAAGCGAGCGGACTAGCCACTCTAGGCTACGAAGGCGGTTACAGTAAATCTAACTTGTATTTTTAATGGTTTTGCAGAATTCTTATGTTCTGTGACCACTTGCTCGCACATCCTGTGGTTATATTAACTGGGTATGATTTTGGTTTTAATTAAAGCTGGTCGCAGTCGCAGTAATATAATAATAACACGAGACTGGCGACTTCAGCATGATTCATAATTACAGTGCAGCTGCATGGGGCCGTCCCCCATTTATATTAACAATCTTCTTTCAATCTGGGGATCTTCAAGGCAATGCAAGAGTGAACAGGGTTATTGCGTGTACCATCCTCGACCACATCGTCACTTTCCATCAGTTGAGATGTGACCAGCTGGGGCCTCTGTTCGGTAAATCTGGAATGTTCAATGGCATTTGGTCATCTCCAGTGTTTGAGGCCCCTCTACATGAGAAGTTTACTCGTAGCTGACGTTTGTCTGAGTGGAGTAGGTGTATGTTTCGCATCTGGTATAGTCTATTTATACATCGGGTTGTATAAACCCCGCGCCACCGGCAGCGGCGCCGGTGGCGCCCGAGGGTCAGTCACTCGTGCCAGGGGCACCGCACTCGGGCAAACGTCTACTAAACTTAACGGTGACTTTACTTAATTAACACTAAAGTAAATTAAAAAGAACTGTATACATATATTTTTCTAAGGGTTTACTGTTTGATTGTTATCGACTTTTTGAGAGTAGGTACCTGGTTTTTCCAAAAGCAAGTTTGCGATGAAGTTAAAGTTGTAGATAGAGAGGATTGTGGTTGTTGTTGTTTTTGTGATGATGTCCGCACAGTTCGTGTTACTGTACACGTAGGCACAGCCACCACTGTACCAATTAAAAACAAAAGATGACGTTAACGTGAAGGTAAACAGGAAAGACGAGAAGCTCAAAATATTTATAATGAAGTCACTTTGAAAAGTTGAAAATGTTATCATCTTAATTTCGCGGTCGATTTTGAAGGGCGGTGCGCGCCTGTTTATTGCTGCGGTGCCGTGGCCTGAATTGCTTATGGTTTAATATTGAAGAGGAGCCTTTTTTATGTACTCCGGCTGTGAGGCCCGCCCACCGCCGACTTGCCGTCCCTTGACATTTAATGCAAAAATCTTTCATTTACTAAGACTAAGTAGTAAAGTGACTGGACTAAGTAGTAAAGTGAAAATATTAAATTGAAATAAATTTACAATTCGTCTGAATACGAATAACGTTTACATTAGCGTTAATAAAGTGTGTGTCAAAAAAAAGTCTAGGCATTAACGAATAGATTATGTCATTAGGTAATTTTAATACAACTTTCAAATTAGGACAAGTGCCACAATGAGCTGAAACTGAATGAACAGCTCTCCGCTAAAAGCGATGACTGGGCAAAATCGCCCTGGCGCGATATGAAGTGGCGACTGGCGTGGCGAGTTATGAGGTCACCCGCCCGCCTGCCAGCCCGCTCCGCTGCAACCACTCAGCCAAATGCGAGAGAAATTAGATTTTCATAGGATTTATCGGTGAAGCTGCGACTGACGTTACGGCGTGTGTGACAGCAATCCGTTTAGTCGAGGGGAGCTCATTAAATTGAATCCTGTGCAGCACACATTCGCGGAATATCCCTGAGGCTAGCCTATTGGGCTCGCTGCACAAATTCGATGGACCATTCTGAAGTAATGATACATCTTTCGTACATCTGTATCTGTGTTTGTACTTATAGCTTAGCCCTCCTGTAATATACTGTTCGACTTCACATCTCACCTAATGGTAAGCGATATAATGCCGACGACTTGCAAATTTTTAATCGAAAAAAAAACCCTTTAACTTGATGTAAAAAAGAACTGTTATACAAATGTAACTGTGTATGGAACATGGGGTGGCGCTAAAGCGGCGTGTTGCCTGCAGGTGTACGCGTCCCCGAGCCGCCGCAAGATGGACACGAAGGGCGAGGGCGAGGAGATGACCTACCCGCACATATGCTTCATGGTGGACAACTTCGATGAGGTAACTGACTTTAATTTATTTATTGTCAAAAGGCTGATAGACAATTTATCTGAATTCTATCGCTGTGTATAGCATTATCGTCCAGGGCAAGATGGGATGCTTTATACAATACATACATAGGTCTTTATGTCAGTAAAGGCGCTGACTATCTTGCCCTACCCGTCTCGAAACGCAGTGTGCGATTTGCGGCAGGTGCAGAGCGAGCAGCGTTACCTGTCCATTCAGACGTAAGTGAAAATCCTACCACTATTACAGACTGTCTGTTCAGAGGTCTAAAGTGGGCTACGGAGTAGGCTATTTGTTAGACTTGGTTACATACAACGAAGCGTTGTAAACAGGTCGTTATCTCAAAATTATTCCTGTTCATTATTCATTCATCTTATTCATGAAACATTAACAGACATCTACTAAGTAGTTGCGTGACCGAGGGACCTTGAATATTGAAGTATTTTATTTATTTATAGAGTTACACGCATCGATATGAGAATACACATATCGTGATGTTTAGATCTTAGACTAGACAAACGAAAGAGGTAATATAATATAGGCGGCGCGTTGGCACTTGGCAGTCCCGGAGGCGGTCGGTGCCAAGTCTGTGTTGGTAAACAGCGAGCGGTAGACTTGCCACTTATCTCGGGGTTTAGTGGGGTTTACGTTAAATAACGGGAATGTACTCATCCTATATTAAGGATCAATAGCTAAGTTAGAAAAATCTAAATTGGATATAAGGAACGATTTGTCTCATTATCTTATTAGTAGATAAATCGTTAATGTGATCTGTCGCCCGCCCGTACTGTCTGTGGCTTGTCGAGTGACGTAATGGTCGTCGCGCCGCCGTCCTCGATGTTCATCCGCAGGCAAATGGCTAAATTGCCCGGCGACACGGATGAGTGGTCCTCACTGCTGTCTGCCGCTGATGGCTGGTGACAGCAGATGGGAGCCTGGTTCCGAAAGAGTTCAGTTTGTAAGACACTGCACACATCTTAAAACACAATAGGATTGCTGTAACGCCCACTGATTACAGCACTGCAGATAATTGATTTGATGATGATGATGTCGACTTGAATGATAACGTTTAGTACAAAGAAATGCATATTTGTAAATACGTACTTACATAATGATTATCAGTCGTGATTAGACGGTAGATAATGAGTATGTTTCGCTATCGTTTGCTTACGATATATATATATATATATTTTTTTTTTATTAAATATTATTACTCGACCTGCAATCACCTATTTCCTGGCCTCTGTAGTAATGTAACTTTTTTATTACAAAAACAACGATATTCGTACTCAATTCGTGGATATAACGCTTTTGTAATTAATGAGAAATCCACATATCTTGGGGGTCAAATCTTTAATTGAGTATGAAAATTTGGTATCTGGAACATACAACCTTGTCATACGTATATGTATACTCATTGTCTTCAGCATTACCACATGAGTTATCAAACAGATTTATTACACTTTTATAATTAAAATCTAAAATGGACGGTCACAGTAATAATTCTAGCTTATTTGCGCCTTTGAGCTGTTATGTGACTTATTTTTTCTAAAGCATTTCTTCCTCTTGCGTAGTTTATTAATACTCGTTTCTATATTTAATGTCTATCTATTTTGTACTGCTATTTTATGTATCCAATTTCTATTTGTGAAGACCTATAATTGGCTCTATGTTTCTATAAAATCTATGTACTATATTTATAAGCTGTTGGTTTTCCTAATAAAATAAAATAAATAATAAATAAAATGTGAGAGGTCGGCCTGTGACCGTTGTGATCATTATGGCTGGCAGTGAAGCAGAGTGGTCACTGGTCAGCTATTCGATGGTCACGTGGAGGAGCGTGTGGTCGCGGCCACGGCCTACGGGCCTAGCAACACCTACGTATGCTACTGTACCAGTAGGTGCTGGGTCTAGCCGGCTGCGGTCTGCGCGCGCCCATCTGGGACGGCCGCCATTGTTCTTATTGTTGAGCATTATCTAATGGTATGCAAGATGAATGCAGTGCACACAATGAAGTTATGTTGTTAAACAGTGCGGTTGAAACGATAACGCAATCCAAAAATAAAAACCGCTCCTAAATGTCGAATCGAATCGGTTAGGGTGCATTTAAGACGGCTCACTCTCGGTAGTAATACTATGAGCGAGGCTGGAGCGACGGTTCTTTCCGATTTCATCGTCTCGAGACTTTCGAGTTTGTAACTTTTATAACAAAAAACTTGCATACCATCTCTGTGACGGATGGCTGAATTCTTTTACATTATTATTTTAAGTCCTTAACATTTACATAATTATGTATTCTAGCAAATTAACATTTCCTTAGATAATTTTCTCTCATGTAAGAGTCATGTTTGTGGTTGGCCTGTAATCTGGTGATAATTAGTAATATTTTTATTTTTTCTTCAAATGTTAGGGTTGTACATATCTCTCTGCAAAAAAGAAATCAGATCTAGAAAACTCCCAAGTAAAATTCGAACGACTACCGCTTCTATCGATGTCTTATCTATCGCTCCACGAAATTCTGAAATCCTTGTGTATTGTTCTACTGGCGTTTCTTTCATTTATCATAAGCATAATTACATTGCCCTGTTCTGGAGCAGTCTCTCGGTTAATTGGTCGTTACAATCGATACGGTCATTACAATATCGTTTCGGTTGCTTGTGAAAATCAATCAAATGTTTAGTAATTCAAATAATGATACCAATTTTGTCTATTGGCAATCCGATGGAGCTACAAACTTACGATGTTCATGTTTAGTCATGATCTCCAATATATGAGTTATAAATATCTATTAACTATTGGCTATAAGGTAAGTGACTGCAATATGGAACACGGTGCAGTACAAGTCATGAATGTAGGCCACTAAACAGAGATTCTGCACGAGTTAATCCAGTCCACCCAGTTTATAGGCAAAGAGATTTCTCGAACTGAGGCCGAGATATGTATTTTGAAGTAGATACGCTTTACTACACGACCGGGGTAATCTTGTAGTTATAATAAAATAATCTTTGTTAGTATAAAACCTTTATACTGTCAGAAAAAAATGGTTTGTCCACCGTGCACTCTGGATCAGAATAGAATAATAGTCTTTTGGTAACAGAAGTCTTGGCGAAATAATTCGGATAAAATATTAGTATAGCATGCCAAACTTCGCTGTGTACATACGCAAGTACAGAGGTTTATCTTTATGATACATGTGTTACTATTGTAGCAACCGGTACTGAAATGCATTCGAGTACACAATTGCACAAGGTATTCCAATAGTATGGCGAATGTTCAGTAGGGCGGCCTGCCACAGATAAATAATAGTTGCACAGAACAGAACCAAGTTCTAGGGAGTGTTCTAGTCGGCAGCGAGAGATACGCCAGATTTGCGGGCGGAAGGTGTATTCCCGGCACGCAGAGTGCATGCAGTGCACTATTGAAGTGAGTGTATCATTGCTGTTTCACTTATATTAAACCCCTTCTTCTATAAAAGATATGTTATGAGACGTGTTAGGTTCGTATCAAATTATTATACTTAAAAATTGACACAAGAAGTGTTTAAAACTTCAAATTAATATGCGGGATGAATAATAATTGAAATACTCACAAGTAGAGCACACCATTTTGTGGTAATCCGAATTCACAGACACATTTCTGAGCTAACATGGGTGGGTAATTGGGTATATAAACAAGGCGTCTTCGACCCGGCCCCTATCGAGACTAACCGCTGAACCACTCAAATAAGGAGTATCGTGCAACTTGGTTCAGTAAGTGTTATCGTACAACTGGCGATGTTCTCAAATTATTTGACAAAAGCCAAGTTTGTCACACAGTAAGTAAAGTATTGTAAAACAGAGCCGGTGCTGACGGTGCCGGCGGCGTCGGCAGTTGCGTGACTCAGTCGCAGTCTGAGCTGAGCTGCTGGCCGGCTGCGGGATCAGCTCGCGAATGTGTGACGCGTCCGCCCGCGCCGCTGCTGTGACGTTGTTGACAAACATAATTAATTGGATGACCATCAACTGACGCTGCTGCAGTGCTATTTCGTTTATAAAAGCTGACATTGAAAATTCGGATGAGAAACAGATTTAGCATAGAGTGTTTATAAAAAGGCACAGAGGAACCATAACATACCTAAACATAAACAGTGAGTCAGCTTCTGTTTATATGTTTGATGTAATGCCTAGGCTGAGCTGAGTAATACGTTGCGCAGACGCCAGAGTCGTTCTTTATTTCGATAAAGACTCAATCTCGCGCGAATATTTCTGTTCCGCTGACGTTCAAGCCAGCCATGCCAAGGATTCCGCGAATAATTCGTGAAAACATGCAGTTGAACTTTATAAAAGCAACGCTTATTTTTAAAATGCAATTGAACAAACATTGAACTTGTCGATTGGGCCATTATCACAAATTTTCAGATGTCTACAAAATCCCATAGCATTGACTGTACCGCTGCCGGGCACATTTGCACCGAGTATAAATTTCCATATTTCAGTAAAATTTTTATGACATTGTTTGTGGCGCGCCAGTCGCCGCGAACTCTCTGTAAATGCTTTACATGGCTGAAGATTATTAGTTTTTATCGTCCGGGGAAATTGTTGCTGCAGTTTAGCTCACAATACTTGTTATTGTGTCGACTATAAACTTTATTGAAATTCTTATATTATTTTGCTTAATGAGACACTGCATGCCAAATATAAATTGTATTAAACTACAAAAAATATTAAGTAGTCGTTTATTATTAGCGTTTATTATTTTAAAATATGTTGGAAATATATTATAAATATACATATATATTCGATATAAATACATTTAATCAACTACGTTTTAACTTTTCACGCTGGTCGAGGTGAAAAGTTGTATGTTTCACACGAGAGCAATTATTTTTATGCCTCGTGCCTTTAAATCACTCAGTGTGCTCAGTAGTCTAAATAGAATCACTCGACACGCTCGTGATTCAATTCTAGACTACTTCGCTAGTTCGTGATTTAAAGTCAGCACTCGTCGCAAAAAATAACTTTGCTCACTAGTTGAACAAATAATAAACTATCGATATACCTACCTATGTATTTGCGTTTATCTTCTTGCTAACCTTGGATGTGCATGTGATACGTTAACTTTATTTCAATTAAATAAATTTATAATTAACAATGTTTTTTGTAGACTTGTTGCGTAGGGGTAGGTAATTCCCTTGGCCCCAGTCCCCAACTTCCCCAAGTCGAGACGAGGGATACGGGTGGGAGTGGTAGGTGGTAGGTACGGGACAAATTGATGCGTAAGCATTTCCAATTGGAGTTTGGACGATTAACATGGACAGTATCGATTTACATAATCATGAGCGACATGAGTATACGGGTAAGAGGGGTGATCGAGTTCCCACTCTCATTTGTACTAGTAGGTAGATATAAATTTAATCAGCAGATCAGCAATTTAAAAGACGATAGTACGTCCCCCTATTGAAGTCTTACATATAATACAATTGCTATGTTTTTTTTTGTTTCACTTTGTATAATTTATTTATTTACATTTAATTACAGAAGCATTGTTTTACATCAACTGACGATTTCGTATGTATTATCTAAACATATATCTAATAAGACGCCTGAACTCGCGTGTTCAGCATCAACAGATAATTAGGTACGACTACGAGTTATTATCTACGCGGATCGTATGTACACAATAATCTAATCATGGATATTTAATTACGAAATTATCCTGAGCTCATAATCTGCTTGCAAATCTACGTGATACATTTATTGTATACAGAGTGCACAGAACTGTTGTAGGACTCGTTAATAGGGGCTTCTACTCATCATACTGTATAACTTTTTCTATACCTTTTTTGCAATCGCAAAATATATTTTAGACTCGCCATAAACAATAGCCAAACAGATAATCCATTTGTATAAAGAGTCGTGTGCAGATTCGCACACTTATTTTCGTCTTATAACGTCGTTATCCTAACCACCACTACTGGGCACGGTTCCCATATTTTGGGAAAGTTAGGCCATACTCCACACTCGAAAGCCAAGTCCGGTTTGGTGGGGATTGTGGGTCTAGTCAACTCCAGTGTCTTGGGATGTTTAGGATAGTATTACATATTATGTTTAAATGCGATAAAAACTATTTGAACTTGGACGCGCGACAGGGTGGCAATAATGGGACTTCATAGTTTATGGCAGTGATTTCATGTAGCCAGTGAGTCATTCCTAGAAGCCAGGAGTTATGTTGTTAGTGGCTGACGGTCGAACCCGGGACCTCTGGCATCTGACTCATTTGTTTGTCATTCGTTTATCATTTATGTATATTCATTTATTTTTGTCTCCGCGTGCTTTGGCGAATTTTATAGGCGGGCTTTTTGATGACTTTTTGATTAAGTTAATTAATAAAATATTTCATGCGATTCAGTAATAAACGATAACAATAGCGGTGTGGAGATGCTGCGAGCCGAACGGATTGTACCTACCTATATTGCATTGAAAAGTGTTTAAGCGTTCTGAGTTACTTTATCTACATACAATCTTCATGTACACTCTACGCTGCTGATATTGTATCAATTGTATTATGTTTTTGTCAGTTTGACATAACTGACTGAATGCCATAGATGTATGAAGCCATAGACTTATCAATTTTTATTTTTTTATGTTAGAAAAGCCCTGTTAATACGTTTTCTAATAAGAGCTGCATTGCGCAGGTATTCTGCGACATAGTTGTCCGCGACGGGGAGATGGTGTGCGTGGAGCTGGTGGCCGCGGGGCGCGGCGGCGGCGCGCAGGCCGTCATCTTCCTCGGCTCCATCCGCTACGACGCGCTCACAAGGGTCTATGACTCCAGGGTGAGTTGAGCGTGCACACGTGTCTGCTGTGTAGTTGTGTACCACAGCAGCACAGAACTGTAGATGGGAGGATTGATGGTGCTGTACCTCGTCTTCTAACCCACGTATGTACAACAGCAGCACAGAACTGTAGACGCTAGGATGGATGATGCTAGTACCTCATAACGTGGATCACTCCATAGTGAACGCAGGGAAAATGGATAGTGGCTTGTCTTGGTATGTCTAGCCTTACTGTGTCCACTTAAGCTTGACGATGTGGGGACGCGGAGACAAAACAATGTTACTGCTTGTACCACTAATGGGATATTGGCTTGTAGTAAGACTAACCCTAGCTACCTGCCACTTGATTTATCTGTTCGTTGGACTAGACATGTTTTCATGTTTTGTGAATTGTGAGTGAATGCGTACTATGACGTCTCATAATTTGTGCTCAAAGAGTTAAGTACAATAAAAACAACTATAAACTTTCACGGCAATCGCAGTAAAACCATACAAAGGTGGAATTTCTAGATTGCATCGGAAGGAGCAATTACGCAATGCTTGAAGCAAGGATTATGCAAAGTCGAGCGCTCGTGATGAAGCCTTACTACTTGTTTGTTATTAGTTCTAGCGAGCGAGGCAAGTGGGGCGCGACCCGTGAAGCAACAAGTCATGAAGTGAAACGGGAAACTTCGACGGGGATTTAATTAATGTAATAACTTACCCAGCTTTCAGTCAATTTACACTGTGTTTTGGGTTACATAATACATAGGCCCATTTATGAAAGACTAGCATTCGGTCAACGGCTTCGCTTGTAAAAGATTTTTGGTGATCCCACGGAAACCACTTGAAGCATCGCGATAAAAGATAGCTTTTTCTACACGTCTCATGCTATACTTTTCAAACGTCAAGATAGTTTGAGGCATAATGAGACGTCAAGGAGATACAAAAACACATTTTTACATTTATTTTTATTTATTAGGATTATGTAGGCATATAATTGATTTAGATGGATTTGTAATGTCATGAATAACATGAACATCCTGTCATTTAGATTACTTATATCCTTTGATGACGTCACTCTGTAAACGGGCTCAAAGTAACTATCTGTTTTTTATTTAAGTATCATCAATGGCATTTTAGAGGAATTCTGTCAATGCCATGTCAGTGTTTGTGACTCAACTTGTAACTTTGCTTAATTAATTTATGCGAAAACAACTCTAGGAATGTTGAGTTATCCGATCGCGGTGCTCAATGTACAGCAGCGGTTACTTAACATACTGCTGGGGAAAAATATAAGATCTCGTTCGTAGATCTCATATGAAAAAGATAATCTTTTCGTGAAGTGGCTTTATCTTTTTGTGAATTATCCGCTGCTGTTGTCGCGGCGAGATGACGTCATCCACTATCAAATGGCAGCACTCGCTAATCTGTCTCCGTTTCCAAGTTGTTCTCGTTCAGAGATTACTGAAGATTAGTTACTTATGCTAATACTAAGTAGGTAGTTCGTTCGTCGGCGACTGGCCCCGACCTTGCTTGTTACAAACTAGAACTACACTTAACTAGTTGTGTAATGGCTTTTTGCGATACGTTTGCGAGATTTGCATATTTACCTCGTACCTTACGGTTGTAAATATGCAAGAAACATGCGCAAAGATTATAAAGTGCAACGAGCATTTATTTTCAAATCTTATTTTGGATTTTAACTGAAAACTATATTATTATTTATTCATGTACCTATCTTTTGATTTGTATAATATAACCTCGTAAACTGTACAACCGACAACCGTTTAATGCGTAATATGTATAATAATATTGCTATCGTAACATGCATGGTGCAGATTATTCTCGAAAGAGCTATCGGGTCGGTGGGAGCCATCTGGTTGGTGGAGCGAGATTACTGTATAACAGTGTAGTTGTGCACAACAGAGGTTATTGAAGGTTATCCGATAAGGCGGCCATACCTACTTAATGATACGGTCTTCATCACAGGATATCATGAAGCGATCCGCGAGCTGCCCAGCATTCCGGTAACCTCGTCTGCCTCGATAAACTTCACGCTCAGTACCTATTTGGTTTTAATTAGTGCACACTGCACAATTAGTAGGAAGTCTCACTAAGTGAGAAGGCTCCACACTAGCTACTTAGCGGCCTTGAAGTGTGTATTTTAAGGTCTGCTGCGCCCGCACAATCACATTTTCAGTGCTTGTAACGATGTTCGTACTACTAACTGTTTTATATTTTAAGACAGTCTATTTTCCTAACCTAACCGCGTTAGGTTTTCGGGTGTGAAGTTTAAAATAATTCGTTTCGAATGGCAGCAAATATCCGCGCCGACCCTTCCCTCGCCAGACAGACTGATAGACAGACAGACAGAGGGGGTTTAAATTGTTCTTATTCATGGAATATTCAGCTCGTCAGTTTATAGTTCTAGGCATATTTACTTGCTCAGAGTTGTTTTCGTTTCGAATCACGTCGACAATGACAATACGGAATCATTGTCGTGTCCTTGAATGTTGTAGTAGTTTCTGTTTGCGTTTGTTTATAGCATTTTTTTATAGACGCGTTCGTAGGTGGAACGCAGTAAAACTGGAAGACCTGTTTCTGTTTGTTTTTTTAAATTGTCGTATAGCAACTTACATAGGTGGCACTTACTGACAAATTTAACTGCAATAGGCATAAATGAGACTTTATTTGTCTAACTAAATCTCATAAATTCGAAAAACTTGAACAAAGTTAACATCATATTTCCTTGATAAAATCGAATAGCAATATATAAATTATAGGTACCGTAATTTGTATCAGTAGGTATGACTGTCTATATGTATGTGAATAACTTAATAATAATTTAAAATAATAATACTTATATTTTTTTTGCGCCCTGTCTGGGTGTGCTACTTATCGTGTAGCTTTAAACAACTGAAGTTCGCGGGAAGCGTTCTTAGGAATTAAAAAATCATTGACTGTAGAGGTAACATAAACGCCCATTTGCCAGTTTCTCCAATTTAGCAACTTCCATCTCAGTTAAAAAACTTGTAACTAATGAAGTGGTAACAATAGATAGATGTACATGTTGACCACAAACATAGGTAGGTTTGTTTCGCTGGAGTTGTTTGAGAAACACGACAATTCAGGGCACCAACTTAGTTGTGTGAGTTAGGAATTAGGCGCAGAGCACTAGGTGACTAGGCATTGAGCACAGCGCTGGGTGCCAGGACGAGGCTCGATCACGACCCAGTTACAGCGATCGATCCGCTGGAGCGAGCTGGCGCCAGCATTAGCACCGCCAGCACGTCGGGACAACTGACCTGCTCATTGAAGTCATTAATTTACCCCCTCTTAAACATACTAGTTTTTCGCAATTCGCTGCACTCCAAGAACTGACTGATGACATGCCGTGTAAAGCTATGGTACGAGTGTATCGTATGTTTATACGTCACCTACCCTATATTACAATAAAAAAATATTCTCGCCTATTCATATTAATGTTTTAGTACGTAGTGGTCGGTAATTTTAACAATAAACCTATTGTTAGATCGTGCAGTGGTTTAATGGTTATTTACGTAATTTATAGTTTGTTTTCCTTTTCGATACCACCACTATACATTGTTCATAAAAGATACCAGAGTTACACAGGAAGTTGGTGAAAATAGTGACGCTCGTTGCCAGACCATGCCAACGGTCCAGGCTGTCGGGACAATTTAAATAATCACCGTCGAGTCATACTGTCTGTCGCGACTGAGGTCCATTTGGCACACGACAGCTCCAACTCTTTCTATAGTTTTTTTTAATTCACAATTGCTAAGCCTTTGGCATTATCTCAATCGTAAGTGATGATTATTCCGACAGATGGAAGCGGGTTTGCCAAGCTTCCATCCAACTCGACGAGGAACAGGCTGTCTTATCTCAATGTCGGAATACATCAATGCTATCAACATTGATTTTTGGCGGCAAGACTCAGACAAGATGGTTATAGCTAGCCAGGCGGGCTCAGAAAATGCCCTACCACCAATCAAATCGAGTCCTACAAAGTTGGACTCCGCCGGAAATCGAACCCGCGACCCCCTGAAGCGAGCGGACTAGTCACGAGGCCATATCGATGGTTATGTATTACGAATCATCTAAGACTTTATTTACTCAGAATTTGGATAGATACAGGTGATAGAAAAATGTCTGGCAATATTTTAACAGTGGCTTCTACTTATCAAACTGAACAACTTTCCCCTTGAAACTCATACTCAAAAAGAAAAAAAAATGTGATTCTTCATACAAATCCGTAACTTTGCATGGGAAGTCCAAATTTTTTTATCTTTTTGACCATGAGGTTCATGGGGAAAGTTGTTCAGTTTGATAAGTAGAAGCCACTGTTAAAATATTGCCAGACTTTTTTTATCACCCTGTATTTCGAAACTATCTCGTTTTGAAAATTATTTACCTAGTATTATTCAAATAGGTACTACTGAAAAGGCACTGAGCATTCGCGTATAGTCGGGTTTGGTGCTTCGAAGATTTGTCCGTAGCGAGCGCGGCGGGCGTAGCGTAGGCGGATGACGCCACCGCCGCGCCGCCTACGGCCCCGGCCGGCCCGCTCCACCCGCCTAGAACCCGTAAAGAACAGAGCCTTCTGGATATTGCACACAGTTTCATGAAGCCCTGTGCTTATTTCATCATATATCCAGAAAAATAGATTAAACCTTACTGAGCACGATGTCTACTGATTGAAGGTAGTTTATTTCATAATTTAATATACGAAGTTCGATTGCTACATAGAATTGTCAGCAGTTTTGACTTTCCAAAAAATGCAGTTCGGTTTATCGGTTAAGTTTTAAAAATATACTTTATTCTTTTATTAATGGTGCCAGGTATCAGTGACGGCTACATTTCAAATTGTGTAAACAAGAATTGAAGGCGAGTCGAATAAGCACTGTTAGTTGTATATCGCGTATGGAAATGGGAATTGCGCCCTCGTCTCTCTAGCATCTCCGTCTCCTGGCGCGACTACATTAACACTATGTCAGCCATTAAGGTTACAGGCCTACTTAGTAGGGGTTCCGCGTCCCTCGCTGCTTTATTGGGCTTCCTAGTATTTGCCTCTATCCAGCTACTTAATAATAAGCCATCCATCATAGTGGTCCTTCATGGCTGCAGATTGTAGGTTCAACAAATTGGAGGTTAAACTCGCACTTAGTTTTACTATTACGACCACCTGCAGTCATAAACTGTTTCCGGTTAATTTCCAATTCAGCATAGACCACAATGATTTTTACTATACTTAACACAAGACTCGGTAGGTGAATAACCTTATAAATATGTATAGTAGTATTCCACGCATTCGAGTAAATGGAATTTTGCGGTGGCAAACGACTTGATAAATAAGGTCGTAAATTTAACTGCGTCAACTCAAGGACGAGTATTTTTCCCAGTGTTTTCATCCTCTAATGCAGGAGACTGTTGCTATGGGGTATTTTCCCTTTATTTGATGTCTATGGCTTCGTGGCGGCGGCGGCTGGCGGTGGCGGCGCGATGTCGCGACTTGCCCCGCACTCGTCCAGTTAGCAGTGGGGAATGTTAAATCGATGGCTCCAGTCTAATTGCCTTTGATGGAGATGGGGAAGCGTTAAGTGGCAGCGAATGACGGCAGCGGGCAACTAATATCATATATCGATGTGTTCTCACATCTAATTCTTTTGGTTCTTGATCTTTTTAATATATGTGTAGTTTATATGTGTACAAAGTTTTTTTTTATGTTTATTGTGGCGAAATGCTTGTGGCCCGCCTAAAGTATAGCCATCAAAAATAAAACGTAAAGGAAATGATTTATCCTAATATCTCGACCCTTGAGGGCTAAGATGGGATCTTTAATACCGGTAATTGCGGTGGCCATCTCGCCCCCTAGATCGGTTCGAATGTTAACTACCACGACTAGTGCGACTCCGTGTTTTGTGCGACTGTGAGATTGGAGTATCTGCCTCAGCCTAAAAAAGTGTTACTAAAAAAGTGTTACATACACCTGATTTCCACCTGACTTAATTAAAAGGGGCAACATACAAAATGAACGGTGCTGGTATCTATTTCACAACAGAACACGACCGAGGGTGGTCACCCCGGGCTCGGTGCCACCTGTCGCCCTGCAGCCTCGCGCCTCGCAAATACCTGATGCGTGCGCGGTTTGTCCTGAAATAGTATTATAACTTAGCAGCGTTATGTGGTGGTTCCAGCAAACGTCGCTGTCTACGAAAGTGGCGCAGCGCATGTCTTTCGGGCTGCTGGGGGGTGCGGGGGGCGCAGGGGGCTGCGGCGGGGGCCGCTGCGAGTTCGTGCGCATGAAGGGGCCGGACGGCAAGGGGCACGCCGAGGTGGCCGTGTCGCGCGCGCGCGGCTCCGGCCTCGACACGCCCAGCTCGGAGCCCGGCCTGTGCGCGCTCGACGGCTGGGACTCCGACTTCGAAGACGATCCCGACGAGATGTTCCTCTGCAGGAATCAGGTCAGTTGGTGTCTTTTTGCCTTCCAACTGACAGGAATCCCGCCGCGCTGACATGACGCTGCGATATCACACTCTTAGGCGGCATGCACAGACAACGCAGGGCAACTTTAATTAGCAGCTCCTCTGAGCGCAGCGCTTCAGTTTTGTTCTCCGTTTTGGCTCTGAGTCAAGAGGCCTCATCATCAGCCGAAAGATGCCCATCGCTGGACAAAGGTCTCCCCCGAGGATTTCCACACCAACCAGTCCTGCGCTGCCCGCATCCAGCGGCTTCGCGCAACCTTCACCAGGTCATGCTTACTCTGGATAATCAGGAAAACGTCAAATTCCCGAAACACATAGCTTTAGCAGCGAATAGCACTGTCTTCATTGGACAGTGATCGAGATAGACGGGACACAAAAACTGTGGGGATGACGGGGTGCGGGGTGCGGGGTGCGGTTGCAGCGGCGGCTGAGCGACCCGTCGGCCAACATCGCGCACTTCGCGCGCGGCGGCTGGCAGCGCAAGGAGCGCGCGCGCGACCAGGCGCGCTCGGAGAGCGAGGGGCTGGACGCGCTCGGCGGCGCGCAGGCCGAGGTGCAGGCCGGCGACGTGCGCGACGGTCAGTCTAACAATAACAGACCGCCATGCGCCATGCGCCATGCGCCAGGGTCTATAGTCTATACACCAAGCATGCTTAGGCCTAGCTCTTTTTTTATCAACCCGTTGACCGCTTCGCTACTGTTTGAGAAATCGTTCCCCCAGCGCCAACGTCGGCCCCAGCCGACAAAAATTTATAAAAATCGCAAATCCCGGCGCCTCCTGTGGCACGAAAACCGGTTGTCGGCCCTAGCCAACTGTGGCGCTAGGGTTAATAATTTAGCAAGCATAGATACACGATGCAAGCTAGTACAACAAAAACCTTAATAGATTTATCCGTGCACTATTGTCTAAAATAATCACTCGTTGTACCCGCTACGTGTTCATTTCAATTTGCGTTGTTGTTGCTATAGTAACTGTACATTGTTTTGTAAACACTTGTTGAAACTTTGCCAATGAAGATACTGTCGTGCAAACTTCACGCAGTACAGTTTTGTTTCACTAAAGTTCTAGTGTGTATTAGCTGCCATCTGTAGACCTTTAGAGGTAACGCCAGTACGTGGACGCCAGTCAGCGGCGCGGCGACGACGCGCCCCTGCTTCTGTCGCTAGAATTGTGTAATGATCATAGATGGCGTTGCAGTGCTAATTTACATCGTACACAAGCAAAAGTCGGAATTTTGACTACACAATTTACATTTCGCGCCTAATCAACAATAGTGGAGACCCCCGCTCCGGATCGTACCTGGTGCAGCGCATCTCGCTGGCGATACAGCGAGGTAACGCTGCCAGCGTTATGGGCACATTTGCATCAGGGGCGCTTCGGGGCGGGCTTTTTGACTAAGGCGTAGGCTTTTATTGTGCCTAAGCTGTAGATTTACTTGTAATATTTAAGACTTTTCAAATAAATATTATAATTTTACCAAATAAATATAATAAACTCTAAAAAAAAAAATATAAAAAAAAATACATTTTATAAAATTACCAAAATAAATATTTAATATTAACTTTAATATGTAAGTACTTAAGTGTAATTTATTGGATTTTACAACAATAAAACCGTCGTTGTCACCCCCGCGTAAGTGTTCCATTTCCATGTAGGTATTTTAGTTTGCTTCAAGCTTTATTAATTTTATTTCAATTTTATTTCACGTAAGTCTAGACGTAAGACGTTTGATGTGTTCCTACTGTTCACTATTCCAAGTCTTTACATTGCGTTGTCGCTCATTTTAAGAATACATCATGGGAATAGGTAGGTACTCGTCTATCATTTTCTCTGCACTGCTTTCAAGATTCAAATGGAAATCAAATCAACAAAGGTATGTGATTTTGGAACTCCATTTGAATCAAGTTTATTTGTATATTCTAGATGTTGTGCGTGTGTGTTTGATAGTGTGTATGTGTGCGCTCGGAGGAAGCCAGCCACTGAATAGTAGGCGTAATGCACGCCCTCTTTAGAGTCCCTTCTCGTTTGAATAACAAATCGAGGGTTTTTTGTCACTGCCCTGAGATAAAATTCCTAATAAATGTGAGGTCAATGAACCAAAATTTTCATCCATAAGTCGTAGTTATGAATTGAATAAAAAAGTTTAAACGTCTTTGCCATGTTTTGTGCCGTTGAGTGCCGTACGTCGTGGCAGCAAAAAGTGTTGCGCCACGCCATACATTAAGATGGACGATAATAAACATTATTTATTAGGCCAGTCAAATGAGATAAGAGATTTAAGATATTAGTCGGAGTTGGCGTGTATAAAATAATAGCATAGTAACTGAATTATTCTTACTTCGCTTTGGCCCTGCGGTAGATAGATAGCAAAGCGAGACGAGAGCGGTAGCGACAGTAACGCACGTTTCTCTGTCCGTAGAGCGCGCGGCTCAGGCTTCCTCCGGGCGCAGGCGCGCGCGTGACGTCACCCGGCGGCGTGACGTCACGCGCCACGTGACCGCCGCGCCCATGAAGGAGATCTGCGCGCGCGCCGTCGCCGACGTGTCCTCGCCCGCCTGCCTGCACACGGTCACCCCCCGCCGGTCCCCCGCCGCCGCCCCCCTCGCCGCGCCCGGCCCGCCCCCGCTGCGCCCCCTGCCGCGCACCCCCTCCAGGAAAAACCAAACCAAGCCAAAAGACACCGAATGCGAGATCGCGGACGACGCCATCTCCTTGGACGAGTGCGATATCTCCTGCGAGTACAGTCGCGACCACGAAAGCGTCCAGCAGACGAGCTGCGGCCTCACCGTGCGCGGCGAGGAGGAGCTGCCGTGCTGCGGGGAGTACCGGCCGCGGGGCGGGGGCGCGGGCGGGGCGGGGGAGGCGGGGGGCGGGGCGCGGGCCTACGTGACGCTACCGCGGCGGCCGCGCGGGCTGGCGGCCGCGCTGTACCGCCAGCAGGCGCTGCCGCCGCGCCGCACCACGCCCGACGGCACCGACATCTACTACTGGTGCGACGTGCCCCGGAGAAAACTGCACGGTAACCTGTCCCTGTCGCGCGCTCGCTTGGCTGCCTGCCGCGGGGAGTTCGCGAGTTCCTCCCTCGTATACCTAGATGCCGTCGACTAGGCAGCAGTGACTATCAGCTGTCAGCGGGTGCAACGTTAGCATTACCGAATTGCTTCATAGCTTTAATGTTGCTGCGCGATAAACCATTTTCTTCATAAAATTGTATTAAACTTAAACTGTATTTATAGTTATTTGGTGATACTTTTCTATTCTATTTTTCGTTCTGTAACGCTCTCGCACCACTCGTTGTCGTCAAGTGTTGTCTCAATAGCAGCAGTAGTGGAAGCACACCAGAGATTTAGTTATATACAAAGATAATTGTTCCTTTAAGATGTCTTTTAACTTTCGATGCTCTTGCGATTAAATATTAGTTTGATAATTTCTAAGTCCCGTTTCCAACGCTTTTCCATACGTGTAAACTACAAGTGCGCTGTATGTATGTCCGTCCTGTTCGGCAGAGCTGGACGACGGCGCGTACAACCCGCTGTGGGCCATGCGCGGCTTCACGCAGACCTTCCACCTGTGGAAGGAGGGCAAGCGGCAGCAGTCGGCGCCGCTCACCGCGTGCCTCACCTACGTCACGCTGCCCTGGTGGGCCATCGCCAAAGGTAACACGCCACTGCCGCTGCCCTGGGTGCCCTGGTTGCCCTGGGGCAGGGTGGGGTTTATTGTCATATAGGTTCATTGATTCCTTCCCTGGGTAGTACTAAAAATAACTTCTGACACTGGGGGTGGCCAGTAGCTCCACAACCTCCACCAATCCAGACTTGGCATCCCTATGTTATTGTCAACTGGTCTAGTGTTTTTCCTATGTCTGTGAAAAGCATTGGACGGATTATGAAGGGAACTGCGACATCTGTAACTGAATTAGTTGTGACAATTTAACACAGACTACTGCGGACTGCAGTTCTAGTAAGACTTGCAAGACGCACGTGGCTTAGGACCCGCTGAATGTACTATATTAGCAGTGGTGTCTGCCGGCTGAGATGATGATTACAGAGTACAATAGCTGATGTACAATCGTACAATAGCTGATGTACAATCGCGTCCGCGCCATACTAGTGAAAAAGACAACGAAGTATTCCTTCGTGACAAACAGCCTGTGCTCATCGCTTCATGCCTGTGCAGGAGACAGTTTGTGTAAAGAGATCGGTTTGTTGCAGACATCCTCGACCACCGCGAGGAGCCGATCCTGACGTTCTAACCGCCGCCGCCCCGGTATCGTTACCACTATATCGATCCACTGTCACTTCACACAAGACTGCCGGTTCCCGCCCCACGACTACTGGCAACAAACTTTATCTTCAGTTATACGGTGTCTTGGGTTTCACTGCGATATCGTTCACCAATGTTTTGGTATTTCCTATGGTATTCGAATAAAAACTAATGAATTGTTCAGTTGTCGCCCCCATTTATGTGATTTTCAATTTGGCCGATGCCGGTATTATTTCTGAGCTAATTGCTTATTAAGTTTGTATGGGATCGGCGCGTTCGATTCGATGGTTATTTTGCGGTTCTAGTCACTAAACTAGCTTGTCTATTATAATTGTACTTGTAAAGTATGTAATATAATTATTGTATGTATAATATGATATTACGGTATTATATATTAAGGTAACTTGTGTCTTTATTGTCTATTGGCTGCTCACATGGGCGTATGCAAACATATCTCTGACAGGCTGAAAGGGTGACCATTACATATAACTGACGAATAATTATGAAACCCTTAAAAAATAAATGTTTGATTAGTGCTGGCAACATTCCTGTGCGTACGACCATCAAGTGAGCGGCTCAGTCTGCCTTACGAGTATGGTACAACATAGTAGTTATATTTTTTGTCTGTAGTGTTCAGTTATTTTACTATTTAGAATATGTTTTTTTTATTTATAATTAGGTATATAATAGTTTTGTGTAAAACTTAACATTCCGTATGTATATCCAGCACGCTTAGGCGTAATTAAGTGGATCCCGCGACTTCTTTCATGTTTATGTTTTAGTGGCCTCAGATCTGTTTGAACGTTTTACCTTTAGCTGATTTACTGGCCAAGAAGTTTAAACTGTGGCCCAAGCCAATGGTTAGGTAGTATAAATAGACCTGCTGATTTGCCATGAATATTTGAGAATTGACCAAACGGTACCGACATTTCCAATTAATCGAATTCAAAAAAATATCAAAGGGTTGGCTCAGTCCCCTTGGGATCCCCTTGATTGCCCGTAACCAAGATAATGTTATATGACAATGAGGTACCCTTGACCGCCTTATCATTAAATAAAACATTCCATAGTATTGTTTGGTCCCTTTTCTTCGGGATCCCTTTGATTGTCCAGGATCAAGAATATGTTTTGTTGTGATATAAGGCCAATCAACACGTCAAATATTAATAAAATTTGTAACGTATTTTTTCTATTCCTCCGACGGGAACCTCTATAAGGACTTTGATTAAAAAAAGATGTTACAATATGATCGTGCAGTAACTTTCAAATCGTGCACAAACAAGCGTAAGATAGAAGAAAAAATCGAAAAAGGAGTGTTTTGGCCTGATTGACATGTTACGTTAGCGTTACTATTTTCAAAAATATTATATTTACAGAGACACCACTAAGCTAAGGTTTAATATGTATATGTAATTTATTTTTAGCCATAATTAGTTTAAGCTAATACTAAATCAAGTGATATTTTTTTTATTCCGTAACATTTCCTTAAATGATTTCATTTCAGTACTATTTAATACTTTATTATAATCAACTCATGTATTATCGTGTAATGTACTTGCATCAAATTGAGTTAGCCTTAATACTACACGGCGACAGATTCAGACTTGAACCAGTTTTTTTAAGTTTCATGTCATAATAAAACATGAAGTTGCCGCGACGATAACTCACCCAGATATTGTAAGCCTCATGTAGGCTTAAACGAACTGTAATGGGCCGAGATATTGATGACGCAGCACAACTTTGAAAGGCGAAAAAGTTTGCAAAGCGAATGAAAGCACACACCAGAAATACGAGTGGGTGTAGTAAGGGACCTTATATCATTCCTCAGCGTGACGTATATGATGTCTGCCGTCGATGTGGCGAAGATGTGGCCTGTCGGCGTGTGAGCGGCAGAACTATAGTTAGAATAAATAATTGATGGCTTGATGGCTTGATGACATGTGTATTTATATATTTTTAGAGCAAAACTCTTCAGTCCGTACCTAATACATACTTATATACATAGTTTTTATTATTGGATTATATTTAGCACTGCGGCATAATTTCGTGTGTGCTTAAAGTGCATTTTTTTTACTGAATAATGTTCTGTTGGTTTTTCATCAGTTAGCAAACGCTAGGCCTACAAAGTTCGTCATGATTAAACAAGCTAGTTAAATCATGAAGATGTAAAGTTACAATAACCTCATAAAGTTTTCCAAAATTATTGATAGAAGAAATACTCTTTTGAAATGGATATTGTTTTTATATAAAAATATACTTTAAGGATTTTTTGGAATAATAACTTTTCTATCATGATGTTGTTGTAAGTGCGACTTGTGTGGAGCAGATGCAGAATAGATACACGAGTGTGTTTGCCTTGCAGTTATTTTGGTGCATATCTTTACGAGAGTTACAATACTGTGCTAGAATCATCGAACAAATAAGTCAGAGCCTAAAAGTGCACTAAAATATCACGGTAAGTGGTATTTCAAGCGACCGGTTAACGCACTTTGCAGTGATATTGAATCTGCTCCACACGCGAGTCGCAGTCGCAGTCGCAGTCGCAGCGGCCGCGGCCCGCGCGGCGCGAGCGCGTGCGTCACTTCGATGTTTACGGAAAATGATGACTGAATTTAATAAATATTTAATGCGAGCAATATTTCAATATTTCATTCAATATCTTTATTTTTTTCTACCCGTTTTTATAATTTTATTGAAATATCACATTTTATGGCCTATGTCCAGCAAGACGTCCGGTCTTTCGGCTGATGATGATGATGATGATCACATTTTATAGAATAAGCTTATGCTTAACAGTCGTAAATCTAAACTGGTTTACGGGTCATTAGTTCATTACTAAGTTTAATGGGACAATTTGTTGCTTGATTAACTTCCGGATTAGCCGTCGTCGTCGTCCCACGGCGGCTGCGAGATTATCACCATTTGGTTCTTTGTGTCTCATTGTGGTCCAACACACACATGTGTCCTGCTGTAGATCCACGGTGGGTGTAGTGTACAACAAATGTAGACATTCGGCGCGGCGGGTGAAAGGCTATTGCAAATTTTCACAAAATCATTTTAAAATCTAAATCGTATTATTCTAAAAAATAATTACTTTCAAAAAACCTGAATATTCCAAAAATAGCGCATAATACAAATAGGCTTTCACCCGTCGATTTCGTCGTTCGAGTGCCGAGTGCGGTGTTTAGGTAGACATAGATAGTGGTCTAACAAACCCAAAATGATAGCACGAATGAAGTTTTTACCTGAAACAAAAATAAAAAACAATAAATAGCTTGTTCAATAATTTTATACTAAGTAGTTAGAATGCAAATAACTCCTAACTTCATACGTGAATTGGAGCTTTTAGCGCTACGCTCCATTATTTAACAGCCGCTGAAGTCATAACTTTGTAGGGCTGTCATCTGCCTGTTCCCATGTTGTATAATAATTCTTTGTTTCAGTCAAATTGAACCACATAAAAAGTTACGAAACACTCATGAATAATCAAACACAGAAGTACTAATTTTCTAGAACATTCAGGCTGTTATATTTGCCAACCATGGATTCTCCTCGCTCTTCAGTAAATCTGTGGTAAACTATTCTAAAATGTCTATATGCTTCTTATAAGAGACCATTGCAGTATGTTAAGAAGAGGTTTTCACCGCCCACTCCGTACCTTGTACTTTAGGTATTCTGTGCTCTTACTCATGCCAGATGCACAGACACTGCTCTGGTACCAAACTCTCTTGATAGCATTTAAGGTTGGCTTCAACTTGTGAAACTGAACAACCTCTCCAAGGCGCGTGTGGTCCGTTCACAAGCTCTGGGAAATATGTTCAGTCTCGCCTCAACTTATTGTCTGCCTATCACCACGTATCAAATGTTTTTGGTTTCTAGAAACGGAACTCATCACAAGAAGAAACGAATGGGTAAAAAGTTTACTATTCTTTATTGTCTTCTCTAGCGTCATATCGTTGAGCCATATTTCACGAGTTTGGGAGTTCCTTACGAGTGCAACCCTGTGTGTGATGAGTAGATCTCAGACTCAGAGCGTAGGCGTGCGCGGTATTCGGCACGCGCGCGCCGTCAGCGGGCGGAAGCCGGCACTTGCGGCGCGGGGCTACTGTCCCGCTCCTGTCTACGCCGCGTAGGCTCAGTGTGGCGCCCGCGCAACTCCTGGCGGGACTAGTAGTGAGCTGACTGAACCTCAAGAAAGTTAAGCGGCTGAACTTTCGTGGATTTCGGTGGTTTCCGTTAGTGTGCTACACAGTTTTGTAAGTACTTTTTGGAATGTTTTCCCGTTTTTGGTGGTCAAGTCGAAAGGATTCTGTGTAATGATATTGTTCAGTTGATTACGCTTAGGTACCGTTAGTTTAGGTAAAAACTTGCTACTTTTCGATTGCGATGTACTTAGTAACTGACGAACCCTGTATTATTTTGAATTGTCGTTTAGCATTTACTATTGTATTCGTCTACTTAAGTTTTATACACAATAAACTAAACTACTCTCTTCTAAGGACAAGTTAAAGAGCCCCTGATTAACCCGTCAGTGGTTAATTACTATAGCAGACTGACACCATCCGACCACAATCCGGCTTTCTGGCCTCAGACGGCTAACTCACTATCCGATTAGTAGCATTCCACGTTTAGCTGGCGGCGTGTTGTACTATTTCACCCTTCCCGCCAAAATTTGCGCAGCAACCAAAATGTGTGAGGAGGCTCGTCGGCCTTGACCATTACGTCATGCCCCAATTAGGGGGCGGGCGGCTCGCTGACCTAATCCTGTCGGGGTGAGACAGGGCTAGACATTATTATTACGATCTAATGCAGGCTTTTTTCGTTGAAGGCTAATCAGGTAAAGTTGACTTGAATTGTATATTTTTTTAGGTCAGTTTTGGTAAGCCCTCCTGATGGTTAATAATGGACGATGATGTTAAAACTTGGAAACAGATTTTCTAGGCAACACGAGTTGGATAAGATGGTTAGCAAATGCCACCAAATAAATCGGATCCTGCAAAGTTAGATCGGTAAGACTCCGTCGGGATTCGAACCCGCAATGTCCTGACCTAAATCGAGTAGACTGTCCTCTATGCCTAGGAAGTGTTTAAAATGTCGTGACACCAATTTGCCGACCCTGGCTGTCTGTTCAGATTTACCTTAGATTCTATCTGCAGTTCCCGTAATTGAAAATAATCTTTAAGTAAGATTTGTTGCGAGATAACGTCTAGTTTTACTTACGTCGCCCGCGCGGTAGGTGGGAGAATATGGAGCACGAAACATTCGGCATTGACTTATAATTTATAATGGAGCAGTAATTGAGTCAGATGACGCGGCAAGTTGCATTAGCATTCCCGTTGTTACATGCTCTGATTGAATAAAACTTACAGCTTATTGAAAATGTAGGTTTATGTAATTATGTTAACATCCATAATATGTGTGCCTGTTTGTTACGCCCTTCCATGGAAAATCTAGGAAAAGGCCTTTTTTGGAAGTTGTATTGCAATACTATATATTTCTGTATCTGTAGGCTACGAATTACAGTCAATAAAAAAATGATATGTTGATTACGTCCGGTCCGTGCCGAAAGTTTTGTATAAGATGCTCCACATTAAAACTAACCATACTTACAAAGTCGCGGTAAAAACTTGTTAAAAGAAAAAATAAAGATAACAATTAAAAGTGGAACAATGATAAGTGCGCTAAATGGCACCAGTGTGAATGTTTTGTGGAAATCGCCTCCGCAGCAGCGGGCCGGCGGCTTCTGACCCTTTATCTGCGCGCGATACCGCTTACGCCTGCGCCCGCGCCGCGCGAGTCACAGCAGCGCCGGGGCGAGATGCGGCGGTGAGTCGCTAATTAGTTTTTGCTAAATAATTATGAATTTCTTTCAGTAACTGCGTATTTAATTTGATATTCCATTTCAAATCTTCAACTGTGTATTTAAGGTTGATATCCCATTTCAAATATTCTTCCATTTCATTTATAAAGTGCAGTGCAAACAAACTATAGAAAAAAATAACTCTGTGTTCAAATCGGTTAACCAGTCAATAATTAGTGACTACTATTATGCGTCACTGTCTCGTCAGCTCAGCTCTTTGGTCCATTCTAGACACAATATATCGATGATGGGTGCGTGGTGCGCGGTGGTGATGCTGGCTTGCCTAGCGGCGGCGCGCGGCTGCGAGCTGTCGCCGGGCGCGGCCGCGACGGCGCCCAAGTCGCCAGGAGACAACTTCTACCGGCTGATCATCAACGGCGACGTGGAACGCTATCAGCCCGGCAAGCGCTATGTCGGTCAGTAGTTCGGTATTCACCACTTTAACACCCACTCCAGAAACTCGGCCAAAGAACTGTCATTGTTTCATAATCCGCAATTGGTAAGCCTTTGCATTGTCCCTCCTGATGGTAAGCGATGACGATGCCGAAGAAAACATTCTTACCAAGATTTTCAAACTTACTGGAAAAACTGGCTATGTTATCTCCAAGTAGGAATACAGCATTGCTATTAAAGTTTGTTTTGCAGCAAGACTTAAATAAAAGAATGGATCGCTAGCCCAAAAAATCGCAGTTATATTTTAGGAATACAAATGTAACATTTATTCATATAGAAACGATTGAGTAATAGAAATTAGATGAGTTCATCATTTTAATGATAACGTTAGAAGGAGGTTAATTCTTGCGATAGAGGTTACATAGATAATGAGCTTGATGATTTAACGCTGAATTATTTTTTAATTAAGATTTAAGGGAAAATTATGTTATTTAAATAATACATGTTTTTTTCATTTAACAAGATGTTTATAAATTGAGATTAAAATATGAAAGATTGTGTTTTGTTGATTGATAACTCACGGTGGCGCTAATACTGTGTTCCTAATATCTCTTCACCTAAACAGGGTTTTTTTGTAAATTTGTTGACCGATGGTCAGTGTTAGAAACCCTGCGCTCTATAAAAGACAGTTCCGTAACTAGACTGTAGCATGTGCGGGCACGCGAGCTGCCCCATGGCGGCTCCTTGCTGCCGCGACTCATTCTAGGCTCTGTTCACACGCACCACAACCACACAACAACGACCACCAGGTGGCCGGGCGCTAATTTGTATGAAAATGTAGTTTTTTCACACGGACCACATTTGCCGTCCGTGTCAACCGGCCACACGACTAACTACAAGAAGCTGCAGCGAAACTGTTCACACGTAACCACATTTTGTCGCGGTGTGGTTGTGGTACGTGTGATCAGAGCCCTATGGCGGCTGTTTAACTGACGTGCGGGGTGCTTGGGGGGCGGCAGTGACGCTGGTGGGGTCGCGCACGCACGCGGCGGTGCAGCAGTTCGCACGCTTCCGGCTGGTGGCGCAGCCGCAGGGCCCCGCCCCGCGCGCCCCGCGCACGCCGCGCCGTGTGGGCGAGTTCCAGCTGTTCGCTGACACTCTCTCCAAGGTATCTAATCTACTGTCACCTCCCAGCCGCCTCACACTCCATTACCTATTTTTTTATATTTTAGCTCCATCGAGAGATAAGCCGTGGGACATAAGCTTCCCTTCTCTAAGGGGTTGACACAAAAGTCACAAGATATGCTATACGTACCTGCCTGTCTTCTCTTCCCTTTCTCTAAGGGGATGACACAAAAGTCCCCTTGGGTCAAGGTGTCGCTGAAGCAGCCTCCATCAATAAGATATATCTTTCTAACACGTAGAACGAGTAGGATAAACGAATAACGATTGCATGGCTGTGGGTAACGATGCATGTCATGATCTTAAAGTTTTTAATTTTTATAAATTAAATAGTCACAATTCGAGCTGTCATTTTCTACTCCCCGACAACAGCGACAAACTTGCATTCTCACTTAGTGGCTTGTAACTAAACACTGAAATGCGCATCGCGTGGTATAACCGGTCTGTTTACGGCTGTTTTGCCAGTTCGACGAGGAGTGCTCCAACGCGGTGGTGGAGGCGGACGAGCTGCCCAAGACGGAGGTGCAGGTGATGTGGAAGGCGCCCGCCGCCGGCTCCGGCTGCGTGCTGCTCAAGTGAGTGCCGGCCTCCCCCCCAACCCCCCGCCCTCATACCCTCCCCCTCCACCTCGCCTCTTAACAAGACCAGCCTCCCCCTCTCCCACACTCTCACCTCTTAACAAGACTAACTTTGGTGCTATTATTACTCTTCTCTCTTGTCTAATGGCAACACAGGGCGTTGACTGCTATTCATCTGAGTATTTTTTTATCAAATGTCATAAAAAAAGTTTGCTTTTTATTAATAGAAAAATTTGCTCATGTAATGAAATTCCAAGTCAGTGTTTTTTCCACTGTTTCTATAAAAGAGTTATTTACTCAAAAATATTTCATAATTAATTGTTCATACAGTCCACTACCATAATATCTTAGGACCGCGTTCCAAGTGTGCACTCTGACAGCAATCGTTTTGTAGCTTCTCTTTCACACTTACGCGATTTATATTATCCTATACTGTTGTCAGAGTTAACGGTTGCTGTCAGAGCGTACCCTCGGAACGCACTACAGCTAGTTATTCCACGAGACCGACGGAATACGCCTAGTTGATCTTGATCATAGAACACGGGTTTCTGAATGTGCATGCGACCGACCGACAGGGCGATGGTGTTCGAGGACGCGAGCCGCTGGTTCGCGGAGGACGGCCAGCTGACGAGGCGCGTTTGCGAGGACACCTCGCTGCAGGCCTCCGACTGCTGCGCCTGCGACGACGCACAGTATAAGGTACGTTATGAAATGTAACTTGCATTCAGACAAACAGTACTACAACTTATAAACGGTCCAATGTTTTTAGAAAAAAAAAGTAAATTTGTTTGGATATCTTTTGAAAATAACACTTCAGTAAATGGGAACTGGTTTTTGATGTTTATTTGTCATGTCAGATAATATTTTTTCAAAATAATGAATTAAGTAATTACTTTTGTAACTATTACGTATATTACTATAGTTAATTTTGCCTGTTTATCTGAGATGGCTTTCCATTAACTCGACTTAATTGCCAAATTGGCCAACTAACACAGAGCACTGGCTACTGTAATTTATATTTAAATCGTGTCCTATCAATTCCACGGTGGCTCTATGGAAGTGAATGAGTACTTTTTTATGAACGTAACAACTGTACATGTGTGTGTGTGTGTGTGAAGGTGGTGTTCGAGGGTCTGTGGTCGCCGCAGACGCACCCGAAGGACTTCCCCACGCAGGCGCTGTGGCTCACGCACTTCAGCGACGTCATCGGCGCCACGCACCTGCGCTCTTTCTCCTTCTGGGGCGAGGGCCAGATCGCCACCGACGGGTTCAGGTCGGTCACTGCTCTGTCGCGACAGTTATCCCCTCAATCTTAAATCTAACCCTAATCTTATCTTGGGTGTAGTCAGTACGAGAAAGAAAGCCCGTTGTACACGTGCTGATGTGTGAATTGCAAAGCTCGTCATCGACTCTTTCCCGTAGAGGGTGAGGTCCCCTTCAGAGAGAGGCAGGGAGTAAATGAAATGAAATGTATTTTATTTGCGTGATTTTGGGTACAACGTTTAGTGGCAGTATGCTTTCAACGCCTGTTGTTGTTACAGCATGTAAGAACTAAACCATGAAGGAGGCATTATAGGCGGCTTGAAATCTTCTGACACGGGTTGGCCGCTAGCCCCACAACCGCCACCGATCCGGACTTGGCCCCCGTGTGTGAAGTGTGGCCTTACCCTTTCGATGTACTGGAAGAAACCCATGGCCCTGCAGTGGGGATGATATTAGTTCTTAACAGTGACAAAACTAAAGTTATTGAATCTATGGTATGGTTCCGTCAGATCCCTGGCGGAGTGGGGCTCGCCGGGTCTGCTGGAGCGCGAGCTGCGGCAGCGCGGCGCGGCTTTGCGCTCGATAGTGAAGGCGCCGGGGCTGTGGCACCCGCACGTCAACGGGAATACAACCGCCGCCTTCACCGTGGACCGCAAGCGTCATCTGCTCTCGCTCGCCTCCATGTTCGGTCAGTCAGTCTTTCTAACTATTGTGCCGAACCAGCGTAAAAACCCCAGCTGCGCACTATCAGCCTTTGGAAATGAGATAGCCACAACGCACGTCACAGCTATGCAGCGGTTTGCCTTTGGAGAAGACATTGCCATTTCTTCGCTGCGTTGGCAGGCACAAGTGAGCGAGCGCGCTTCCACTTATTTCGGCATAGCAGCGGCGAATAAAAATAATCGATTCAATTTTATTTAGTTTGATTTACGAGACTAACACTTTTGTTAGTCTTCTTTTGTAGATCAAACTAAATAAAATTGAATCAATTATTTTATTGTTAATTTTCTTTACATCTAGCCTTTACTAGAAAAAACCCTTGCACAGAAAAACATATTTCATAAAACTTATTTAATGGATAAACTTGGAGACTTAGAAGCAGAATGTAACGCCACTGTCCCCGCCCGCAGGCCCGTCCCCGGACTGGGTGGTGGGGGTCAGCGGGCTGGACCTGTGCCGCAAGGACTGCAGCTGGGCGGAGTCGCAGGTGGTGGACCTGTTCCCGTACGACGCCGGCACCGATAATGGCATCTCCTACATGGTGAGGCCGTCAGCCTATTATATTAATAAATAATAATAATAAAACTTTATTTAAACTTTCTTAAGCCTTAATTACAGCTTATCTTAGCTAAAAATATTTTACTTATGTTAATGTGATACATGAAGGCTAATGCACATCTTTGTGGGCATGGCCTTGAAAAAGATATATTAATATCTTGTGTTTCAAGACATACCTCTCTGAATAATTAATTTACAATGTTAAGCCTGAGGGGCAATTACAATAAATATTTTATTATACAAATGCTGTAGTTTTGTTAGCTTAGTACACATTGCTTTGATTTTAGGTAACAAAGAAGAGGATTCATTTTAGAATTCTTATATTATAACATGTATGGCGCTCTGAATATACAAGTGTAATGAAATTGATGTAGCACTCGCTAACTAAGGATTATACTTATGTATTTAACGACAGTTATTCAGTATCAAGTAGAAATCCCTGTTAATGGAAACAGTACCTATAATATGTCGTTAGTTATGACTTATAAATGTCGTGTGTTAGTTTTGTCACTAGTTGTAAAATAAAAAATAACAAATTGCCAACGTAACAGCAAAAAATCCCTAGTCACCTACAATGTTGCCAACGTAACAACAACTCTTAATATTGAATCCTAGTCTAAAAAAGTATAACTCTAACAAACAATCCCCAGTCACCAAACGCAGAGACGGTCCCCCGCGAGAAGATGTACCGCATCACGCCCATGTACCCCGAGGACCCGCGGGCCCCGTTCTACAACCCCGGGGCTAAGGAAGTGCCGTCCCTGGCGCGCCTGTACATCACCAGGGAGAAGCTGATCTCCCGCGGGTGTGATGAGGAGGTTCTGCAGTCGCTGGTCACGGAGGAGGTGGAGAACGAGCAGGCAGTTGATAGGCGTGAGTTTTCATGATTTATTTTTGTATTGTATCGAGTTTTTGCATCGAGCTCTGTTTTTGCATGATGCTAATTGAGAAGATATGTTGTGTCTGTGAAGGCGCGGCCGCGTGTAGGTAATATTGTTTCATTCTCGCAGAAGCCTTTTTGAATCGTATTGAAATGAAATGAAATAATATTTATTCGAAGTAGGTATCTCTGTACACTTTTCGAACGTCATATTTTTTCTACCTAATACGAAGTTCCTACCACTCGGAACTCATATACCCAACGTTTCGGGAAGTGTTTGCGGAGAGAGAAGAAACGTCGGGCCCTAAAAAAACTCCCTCCAACACATTTTTTTAAATAAAATTCTTATATGCTATTACATAATTCAGGTAAACAACAAAGATATGGTTAGCTTAGTTGCATACTATTACAAACGAATGTGAAAGGATCAACAAAAACATACAAGTACAATGTGCAAACAGGTAATTATTGTGACCAAACACCAATGACAAGAGCAGGCCAGTTCACACGGACAGCACCCGATCACGAGTATAACGCGGGAGTCAGCCATATTTGAGCCAGCTCCCCTCAACCATATTTGAGGGAAGGGAACGACCCGGCTCCCGATACCACACCATCCGCACGAACATTTAAGCGAGCATGCACCGCTCCGGTCAATGGGAAAATATATTAATTAATGAATGATTGTTTTCAAATGTTTAGAAAATAGGATACCCTAAAAGATCCCTTGGCACAGCTTTGTAATCAAAGGGCTATGAATGTTACAGATTATGTATGAAAGTTTGTTGCTTCGTATAACCTAAACTTTAAATATGATTTCCTTAATACACTTCAACATATCTAATGGCAGAAATTTAGATCGGTTCCCTGCAGACCGGCTCACGTAGTAGCTAAAGACCTCCCAATATAGTGAACCCTCTATTATAAGTGTCGGTGAAATCCTCTTGATTTAGATTGCATCTTAAGCTACAATGACGTCACAGTAAATCCAATATGGCGGACATTACACGTATACTTATTTTTTCTTTATTCTTTATTTTTGAAAATATTGTTATACCTACTCATCCTTAATGATATTTCATAGAGTTGGAAAAAACTTTTCATAGTGTAAAATGCTACAAATACTATAAAATGTCAATGGTAATACTCATACGTTATATTTTTTTCAAAAATAAGTTAGAAAAAAATAAGTGCCTATAACTACAATAGTTGTAATTATCCGGCAGCGGAGTGCGCGGTGACCGAGTGGAGCGCGTGGTCCGCGTGCTCGGTGTCGTGCGGCAAGGGGCTGCGCATGCGCACGCGGCAGTACCGCCTGCCGCAGAAGGCGCAGATGCTGGGCTGCACCCGCCAGCTCGTCTCCAAGGAGATGTGCGTCGCCGCCGTGCCCGAGTGCCCGTGAGTGTGTGCATCATCAGCCGAAAGACGTCCACTGTTGGACAAAGGCCTCCTCCAAGGATTTCCACACCGACCGGTCCTGTGCTGCTCGCATCCAGCGGCTTTCCGCAACCTTCACCAGGTCGTCGGTCCAGGTGTCTGTGCATTTCTTCGATTTGTGGCGGCTTCCATTGTCATAACATTCTGTTTTTCCTAAGCTCGATGTCGAGACCTGGCGTTAGGCGCGACCAGTAAGTCGAGTGCTACTGTGCCAGTGACTGTCACTCTCCGGATGACGCCTGTAGTCCCGCGATGTCTCGTGTAACGCTGTTTAGTCGGCCTACAAAAATACACTTATTTCATGTTTTTTTTTTACAAAAAGTAATGTGTAAATATTTTTTAACTTTTTAGTTATTCAAATACTACTGTGTCTCTTTTAACTTTGTCAGTTCGCTAAATAGAAGTTTTGTCTCTTTCAACTTTGTCAGTTGTATCAAAAAAAAATCACACAAAGAAAATTTTTCACTGTATTCATCTGAATTTCTTTAAGCTTATTGTATCTTCCAACTTTGTCAGTTGGCTCAAAAGAAGATTTTCTCATCTTACTTAACGTTCCATGCATGGTGTGTTCAGAGCCGACAACGCGCAAGTGGAAGACATCGAGTCGAACCTGACCCCACAGAGCGATGGCGTGTGCGAGACGTCGGAGTGGGGGCCGTGGTCGGAGTGCTCCGTGACATGCGGCGTCGGCGTCAGCACTCGCCGGCGGCATTTCCTCAACCACATGGGCATCAAGAAGTGCCCGTTAGTGGACACTGGTGAGTGCGAGTTGCTTGCCTTCTTCCTCCTCTTCCTTCCTCGACGCGTTAGTCCTTTTCCTCCTTCCTTTCTTCCTCGAGGCGTTGCTCCTCTTCCTCCTCCTTACTTCCGCCACTTATTGCGTTTGTTGCTCCTTTTTAGGGGAGTGAGAGTTATTCTAGCGCCTTCCTTAGTAGCACGAAGTATGTTTCAAAGTAATCAAACTTTTTAGGAAATTGAAATTTGAAATCTGCTAGTGTCAAACCTGTTGTATGTTTTTGAAACGAGGTATAGATTTTGCAACGCGTTTGGTTCACAAACTTTTTTTTAGCTGTAAAATTTTACCACCCTATTAATCTAGTTTTAATTTCAAAGGTTTCGCTTGCGACAATCTTTTTTTAGCCATGACTTACGCATTTTTAATGAAACTCGTATGAGTGAAATAAAATCACCTATCGTAGGACGATTGTTACGTTCGTGAAGCAAAGTAACATGTATATGTGTCATGCTGCAGAGGAGAACCGCAAGTGCATGGAGCCGCCGTGCTCGGAGCAGGAGCCGGAGATCTCGGACCCCGCGTGCCCCACCAGCGAGTGGGCCGGCTGGTCGCCCTGCTCCGCCTCCTGCGGCCGCGGCGTGCGCTTCCGCACCAGGTGAGTGCTGCCTGTCAGTGCGCAGTGTGTACTCATCATCAGCGAAAAGACGTCCAACGCTGGACAAAGGCCTCCATTCCACACCGATCGGTCCTGCGCTGCCCGCATCCAGCGGCAGCGGCGCCACTCGAGAACTTTACTGCCCCAACGGCCATCTGTTCTACGAGCTATGTGTGTTCTAATCTAATCTTGTCGATGGGGGCTGCCTAAACAGCGACACTTTGACCCAGAGAGGTCTTTTGTGTCAACCCCTTAAAACCCTTGTACCTATCTCTAGTCAAAGATATGTTGCATTAAGTGCAGTAATTCCGCTGATGGGTAGCTGTCTGAGTAGTATAGTACTGCCAGGGTCTCCCGCTAGAGGGCCATGACACGCCCCGGACGCTTCTTACAAATGCGCTATTGTTTACTATACATATATGTCACCCATAGACAAATCCATCCAGATTATAAGTTATGATATGACCGTACCAAAGTCAGTTAACCTGCGTGATCAATGCGTGCTGCGCATGCGCAGGTTGCTGCTGGTGCCGGCGGACCGGCAGCTGCAGTGCTCGGCGCGCGTGGAGCTGATGCAGCAGCGCGCCTGCCAGGAGCAGCAGGACTGCGCCATCGACATGCTCACCGCCAAGCGTGAGTGCGGGGGGGGGGCACACACACACACACACACACACACCGGGGCAGGTGCAGTGCTCGAAGAAACTGAATAACTATGGTTCTACAACTTGAAAAGGAGTCAATCGCACTCAAATTTTTTATAATAATAATAAAAAAACTTTACGTTTCAAAGAGCGCTTTTATAGTCACGCGGGTTTTCTGCCGCCCGCAACATATCGTTTCAATATTTTTTTTAGGTTTCGTTTATTTTCATGCGTGTCACACGCATGCGGGTCGCTTTGGAATCGCCGCTCGCATGCGGGCCGTGTAGTGTAGAATCCTGCGTAACTATAAAGCGCTATAAGCGCTCAAAGAAAACGTTTTAAACTACATTAAATTATATCTCATGTTTCACTAGGCATAGTGCACAATAACGATGTCTGGATTGCATCACGAAATTGAAATATATTCATTTCACTTCTTTGAATATAAACAAACGTTATTAGATTCGTCTTTCCGAAGTTCATATTGCACTAAAACAATGTGTTACGTTCATTTGCTGGCGCAACAAAGTGTGAATAACGGCTGTCATTTGCGAGGTTTTCAGTGGAGTTAGTAAACATGGCTGTAAGTGAAACATCTACCTGTCATTATAGCTATTAAATACTGAATGCTCATGAGAATTACCAGAAATCACCAGTAATTTGGCGCTCTGGCAGTCTGGAGATAACAAAAAGAGTTATTTGCACGTAATACTATGTAGTAATGTATTCAGTTTGTTACGTCACTGCGCAGACAAGTGATCACTTTCCGAAAACAATTAAAGGCCATTTAAGCTGTAAGGACACTATAATGTGTAATGAACACTCGTTCAGAATACATACAACTAATAATTACTCGTAAGGACCTTCCTACCTAATGGCGGACACCTGCCGGCATTCACGGCGGAACACATCAATATTTGAATCGAACAAGTGGTCTCTTCAGCGATTGTCAATGTAAAGAACTGTCTTTGACCTGTCAAGAGTTGTGTAGGACTGTGGAGGTCGGAGTCGGATCAATAAAAGTTCATTAATTTTTTAATTGCTCCTTAATTACTTTTGCTTGATTTCGTATAAAATATGTAGTATCGTCGTAGTAGAAAATAACATTGTCTCAAAAGTATCGATGTTACTGTCACTCGCGAATGATGAGCAGAAGAATTTTTTGCCTAATTCAGTGATTGATTTAAGAATACATAACCTTAAGAAACTGAACACAAAACTTTTCTACATAATATATATGGTCGATCCACACAAAATGTTATACACAGTTTGTTAAAATCGCTGATCAGTAAATTGGGGAGATATTGGTGTCGATTCGAGATTGCAAAAATCACTAAACTAAATTAAAATTAAGTTTAGATGTGTCAAAATAGCGTTTGCTATTCGGAAAAACAAACTTAATCAAACTGACAGGACTAATATTAATTTTAGTTTAGTCGAATTCAATTTAGTCAAAATCGCCATTTTGCTATTCGGAACAGCCATTTATCTGCCATTTTTAGAGATGTCAAACTAAAATTCCACTTATTTTAATCGCGACCTGTTTGGGTGACGATTAAATTAAAATGTATCAAGGAAATCTACAGAAATGCCAGATTTGTTTCGAAGATACGACAAATAGTGGTCTGTGGTAGTGGGAGAGCCATTGCGGTTATGGCAGATGCAGAAGAAATGTATACAGCAGGAGTAAAATCAATGTTTTCCAAAACTAGTCATGACGAGACTTTTTTTCCTAGAATAATTTATTACAAAAACTACCGAGCTTGGGGAGGACCTTTGAACTTGCGGAGAGCACCTAAGGCTTCTCTCTGACCGAAAATGACACCAGTAATGAATACATGGAAAGTATCTGCATGACATGGAAGACTGCTCATGTTTCTATGTTTCTTGTAGTATCACCATCAAGGCTATTACTTTTATAATACTGAATACCTACTGTTACGTGGATGCAGAGCAACTGGACGCCTGCGTTACACCAGCAGCCAGCAGGCACAGTTGTAGCCTATGAGTAGATTTGTTGAGTAAACGAGAAGCTTGTAGCATTTAAAAGGGGGATTTATAGTGAAAGTTCAGGACAGCCCGCTATCCAGAGGCTGTCTCGGAACAGAAGAAACAGTCATCCACTTAATCCTGAAATGCACTGGTCTGACCGAACAATGGACAAAATACTTCAGCATGTAAGGGTCGCTTCGAGAAGCCTGTGTATGTACCAGGAGACTTCTGTGCTTCTGGAAAGAGCTAGGTTAGCTGGAGTAGTCGACCACGCCTGCACATTTAAAGGACCTAATAGGAGTCTAAATGCGGAAACAGGAGTCCAATAAAATACAAAGGGGGATGGATGGCCCTCTGTTCATCCTAATATTTGTCCTACCTATAAATGGTGAAGTTCATTGTGAAGTTCATCGCCCCAAGACAATAAACATTTTTATTATTATTGAACTATGACTCTAAAACATGTAATTATTTTAAGGATAATAAAATACAGTTCTAAATCAGATTGTTTTATTATTACATGATAATTTTATGAACAGTAGGCAGTCTAGAGGCTGCTTGGTGTATCCGACTGTAGGTCCCTTCTGTTCACCATTCTTGTTCCTCTTCGTTCGCATCGGCAGGGGAATATGTTGCGGCTCAAGTTGCACCACAGGAGGCTTCTCTCATTTACTGGCACTGAACCATTTACTGGCAGAACCTGAAGAAAAATAAAATAGGCAACTTGATAACAGTACCATAAACATGAAATCTACGCTTGAAAGGAAAAGTTGACTAAGCACCATTCGTCCCTCACACCACTATCACAGTGATAGGAGTGTTAGTCGTGTGAAGGACGAATGGCGCTTAGTCACAGTGATAGGAGTGTTAGTCATGTGAGGGACGAATGGCGCTTAGTCACAATGATAGGAGTGTTAGTAGTGTGAGGGACGAATGGCGCTTAGTCAACTTTTCCTTTCAAGCGTCGATATATTTATTAGGCCTATGTGATAAGTCACATATGCATTTAACGACAGGCCCAGCTGCATTAGTTCCATTCCAGTGCATAATGTTAAACTCCTCAGGTGCAAAAATGATATTCTATATGATTTTCAAAAACAATGCAACAGAACAGCACAGGTCGATTAACTGAGTCCAATATTTCTGTTGGTCTGTATATTCCCTCTGCTGTGGTAAGGAACTGTGGAATATATGGGGGCGACCACTGGATTTATGTGAGTTAAAGTAATATTCCTAGACGCGTATGGAGTGATAACAATGACCATGGCTACAATTAGTTAACTCATACAACTTCAACCTGAGTAACCAGTCCTGATTGCTATTCAAGGACTTTATTGTTATAGCAGGAAGCTGCATCCGTCGTGCACCTGCAGCGCTTATGCTGAATACTGAGGTTGCACCACTAGATGCTTTTCATTTACTAAGATTTCCTCACAGACACTAACACAATTTATAAACAAAGAATATGAAGAAATTACTTACCACTTACCAAAAGTATATTAGAAGGAAACTTCTTCCCGAATACCTCCAGCTTTTTATTGTTTTTCTTCAGTCCATTTGTTTGTATTTATTCACAAATTCACATAAACAAAAACAAAGAACAAAACTCGCATTTTCTATTTGATAATTGTTTTTTTTCATGGGTTGATTATTTCCCCTGGAGGCAGAAATTAATGACAGATATAAAAGAGATAGCGCTACATAAAATCGTATGAAAAAGTCTTATTTCTTTGTCTTGCATACGTCGTATCACCGTATCATTCGTTCTTTTTTAGAGCGACTTTTGAGTCTTTCGTGTGACGCGCGATTTCACTTCACTGTTTGTTATAGTCTATGGATCAAAGTCTATTAATTTAATCGTGTCATTTACGTTTTAGTGCTGTCAAACAAGAAGATTAAATTTAGTAATCGCGAAAAACCGAATTGCGCATGCAAATCACTAAACTTATTTTAATCGTATTTTAGTATAGTTTAGTATAGTCGTCTTTTAGTCCGAATCGACACCAGTGACTGTATAAGTATTGTAGTAATATTTTACATTACCTTGGGGCTAACATTCGTGTCTTGTCATATTTTTATGGCGACGGAGGAGATAATGTGAAGACATTTTTTTTTATGTGATAGGTGGCAAACGAGCAGACGGATCACCTGATGGATGGATAGACACCCGCAACACCAGAGGAGTCACAAGTGCGTTGCATCTCATGTTAAGTCGGCATTAATTGCTTAAGGATTTGGTTGAGTTTTGCGACTGTAACACTGTCCAGGCATCTGCATGGAGCCCCCGGAAGCGGGCTGGTGCGCCGGCGTGTAACAGCGCAGTCAGCATATATTCCTCAAAGATTTCCTTTACTCTCGTGACTGTATGAATGTCCAGGCATCTGTATAAGATCCCCGAGATTTCGTTTAGCATCTGCATCATTTAGTTTGGTGACTGTATCGATGTGCACCGTGCTGTGCAGGCATCTGCATGGAGCCCCCGGAGGCCGGCCCCTGCCGCGGCGTGTACCAGCGCTGGGCCTTCGTCCCCGCCAAGGGCATGTGCGCGCCCTTCAGCTACGGCGGCTGCCGCGGCAACCGCAACAACTTCATCTCGCAGGACGACTGCCTCGCCACCTGCAGCGTCGTGCTCGGTGAGTTCATCTCTCTCTCTGCCTCTCTTGTCGTGTGGTGCAAAAGACAATTATGTCGATTTGATTTTAACGATTAAACTTATTTGACAGGGTTAAACGTGATTTAATTGTTCTGTCTTTTTCTTTTTATATCGAAAAGACAAGGACAGGACGCTTAAATTTTGTCCTGTCAAATAAGTTTAATCGTAAACACTGAATCGACACCAATATGTACTAGGTTCTGTTTCCATCCAGGACGAATGTTAGTATAACTCTCTCTCTCTCTCTCTCTCTCTCTCTCTGTTGTCGTGTGGTGCAGTAGACACATATGCACTAGGTTCTGCTCCGGCCCAGGATAACAATTAGTATAACTCTTTCTCTCTCTCTCTCTCTTGTCGTGTTGTATAATAGATATAATATGCACAAGTTCTGTTGCCTTAATAATTGACCGCCCGCTTTCTTCAACTTCCTTAGAGACATTAATTCAGTTACAGAAGTAGCGTCCATCGTTTGTCGCTTGTGAGCCAGTAAAATCATCACGTTTTAGACAGGAAAATCAGCTAATTTGAGGCCCGAATCTGGCCACCATCACCAGATGCCAGGTTGGTTTCTGGACATTTATTTGATAAGTTACAAAAGCTACATGCATTAAGACCACAATATTTTCTATATTTTCCTGCTACTGATATTCCTGCCGTTAATTTTAAATACTGTTGAATATTATTGTACAGCTATTCGTCTACTTTAGGTTAGTTAATTGGATTTAGGTTCTTAGATGGATGGTTCTAATTCTGTTCAATAATTAACGATGCATAATTGTATAGTTTTACCTCATTGCACATGTTTGTCCCTTTTGGATGGGTCAATTTAGGTTGCATGTAGAGGGCTCGGTCCATGGCAGAACTGCTGCTGCTAGGAACGATACATCAAGTAGTAAATCAGACTCACGTTAGCTAGTGAGCCACTACGTAAAGCGAGGCGCTTAAAAACTTGCTCGAGTACAAATTGTGTTGACTGACAGTATGTGCTGTAAATTGTTCTGTATAAACAACTGTGCGGTGCGCTGTCGTAGCTGGCACCTTGTGAGATATACGAGATGAGGCTGTTTGATAAAACCTAGCAGACAGAACACACAATAGTTATTTAATGTTTACAAACATGTCAACGGACTGGCGTTTATTGGTCATAATTTAGTTTAACCGATTGGAAAGAAATATTCGGTTGGACGGCCTCTACTAGCTAGCCGGAAACCGGCGCCGGCGCTGGGTACACGCGGCCTGGTTTAATGGGAATACTATGTGAAATGCGACATTTCTTCAGTTTTCATTCAATGAGTCAGTATTAGATGCCCTCTTTACATATCTCTCCTAGACTTCATTGATTTGATCTGAGAACCTCAGATCATGAGATGCTCCGAAGGTGCTCCGTCGACTGTTTTTGTGCGTATTTGTTTGCATGTATACTTTGAATAGGTAGAAAGGGGTATATATTACCAGAACAACTAAATTTGATGAGTAAAACATGACATCGCAGCTGCATTACTAACGTGAAGGTTAGTAGAAGTTCAAAACAACGACGAATAGTAAAAAAAAAATATTTAAAAAAAAACAACTGATAAACGATGAAAAGTTTTTCAGAAAAGGAATACTTACCTATTCGGAAATGAAAACTTTGTAATCATGGGTATCATGCATATTGCATAATATATTAATATAGTGTGAGTACTTTAACCTGCACTCAGTACGTATTAGAGTGCCACGTCCTTAATTGATTCTGTTATGATGTGTTACCTACATTGTTCCAAAGACCTATTAAGCAGTTAGTTAACTATCACGTTCAAATTGATTCCTAATGATTAAACTAATTTGTTTTTATTAGTTCATCGAACTAGAAAAGATTATACAATTAATATTATCTTCAAGAAATTAGGTACGAAAATTAGTTAGTGAATTACTTACGATAAAATACGAATATAATCTAAGAGTTATTCTCACTACCCGACATGTCCTTTCTCTCTGTAGGCATTTCATGTCCGTAGAATCCCTTGTACGATGACCATCGACTTCAGTCTAGTTAGTAGATAGACCACCACCTTTACCTAGCAGTTGTCTGCGAATTTTTGCTGGATAATCAGCCCCGTGATGGGTGCTGAGTACCGAAAATTCAGCGATCACCAGGCGCAAGTCACTTAAGGAAACCGAGCCACTGCAGACCTGCCACAAGCAGATTTACTAGTTGAATGACTCAATAACAAACGTGGCTTCGTGTCAGCTAAAGCACGGAGCGTTGACCGCGCAAGGCCCGCGCGACAATTAGCATGTTTAGTTGGCGACGTCCACTGGCCACTAGCGCCACCAGCGCCACTAGCTGGTACCTAGCAGCAGGCGTTCCCATCCCGACACGTAACAGTTGCCACCGTGGGACATTCACTGTGTTTGTTTAATTTGGCAATGACACGGCTATCGGCTTCCCACACTTACCGGATATCAACGAGAATTTATTTTATAAATATTTATAAAATCTCTAAGACTTGAGAGGAGCAAAATGTTAGTAAGGAGCAAAATGTTAGTAAATGATATTGAATCGCATGCGGGGACAGACGTTTCATTATCGATTCAGTAACTAAATATATTCGTAGATACAAATGACTTGTGTGGGGCATGACATAACTTTCCGGAGATTAAAACCAGCCCGCAGTGGAGCCGCTGTGGCTTTTGAGCGGACTTACTTTAAACAAAAACTTGCTCGTTCTCTGATTAGCCAATCCCTTTCTCCATTAGCTACCAATAAATCAGATGATGTCACCATTGGCGCGTCAGTTGCTTCGTCATCATCGCGCGTCAATGACAACAAGCCCTCGGTGGCGGCATTGCCTGCGCGTGTGCAGGGCGCCACTTGTCATCTAAGTTGTTGATCTAGCCAGCTGGTCTACATTGGGGGGAGATAATACAAAGGTCAGCCTGCTAACCTAGAGGCATAGTAACCGATTGGTCGTAACAATACGCAAGAGACAGTAGAAGTAAGTAATTACCTAGTTTCGTTTTGCCCACGGATCAGAGAATTTTTGGACCGAGTGAAATTGATGTCTTAGGAGGCGTTATTTTAATTATTTCAAGTGGCGTAGAGACAGAAACAATTTATAGTACTAATATGAATATCCTCAGATACGTATGTATTATTTTGATCAAATCGACTTGATAATCAATAGTTCCTTTTTCCAGCACATTTAAGCCCTGTAACCTGCATTTGATTAAACTGTAGCTTAATTAAATACCTGCGATAGTAGGTAGCAAGGCGATGTTTAAAAAGTTAGCAAGTAAATAAATTATTGGTCGGGCCTTCAAAAAAGCGAATGGTTAAATAATTTTCTATAGTCATAACTACAGTTTCCCCAACCCTCCATTACAACAATCACAGCTACTACCAACGAACGTACAACGAAACTTCTTAGTTTGACGTCATCGTGTGATTACACCCTCCCTCGCGTGACATACACAAAACGATTTCGAATGATTTCTATCTGTTATCGTCCTGTGACAAGTCCGCTTTACATCGCTGCCATTTTAATTTTAATGTTACCAAAATAGACTGATACTGTTCTGAGTACAAATGTACTGTAACACGATTTTCAGCTATTCTGTTACTGTGAGCTAACAAAGCAATAGGCACAGAAACGATAACGTGTGACGAAATAGTAGGCCATGCCGACGAGCACCGCCCAAAACTTGTTTTTTGTTCATATATAGGTAATCAAGATCGCTAGTTTATATCACATTTTATACCACTGAGCTTAGGAATCGTTAGGAAACATTGATTACGAAGCAACTGTAAGAACTGTGTGTTCCCTCTTCGAAGGAAAAGGGAGATAGTTCTGCCAGGCGAGGGGGTGGTATGCCTAAGGACGGGCCGTATTTTGAAAATTAAAATGAAAATGAAAATATTTTATTCGAAATAGGTAGCAGTGTACACTTTTCGAACGTCATTCTTTTATCTACCTACCACTCGGAACTCGTATACCCACCGTTTCGGGAAGTGTTTGCGGAGTGAGAAGAAACGGCGGGCCCTAAATAAACTCCCTCCAACACATTTAAAAAAAAATGTCTTATATTCTATTACATCTTAATGCTAAATCAATAAATGAATTATACAATGTCATGTCTGTAAATAAATATAAAAAAATAAGAATAAAGAAAGAAAGGATTCAAAAGAGATAAAAGTAAAAATTATTTGTAACTAACAATTCCAAAAACCAATGATAAGAGCAGGCCAGTTCACATGGAAAGCACCCGATCACGAGTATAACGCGAGAGTCAGCCATCGCTCCCCTTAACCATATTTGAGGGAAGGGAATGACCCGGCTCCCGATTCGCCACCATCCGTATATCCGCATATTCCAACCGATAACGGTCGGAGGTCGTATATGCATATATCCGAATAAATCTAGATATTGTAGATAGCGCGTATTAAGCCACGGTAAAACAAAAGGTAAGCAGGAACTTGACCGCGACAGGCCCGGCAATCAGCGGTCCAGTAATCCAGTAACGTTCCGTCTCTTGCGATGTAAGGGCGGGCGCCTCATTAGAGCCACTTCTGGCGGCTGTCCAGCGGTCGGCTGCACTGATTCACCGGCTGCCACGAACACCTAGAACTGTTGTAGGGGTCGTGACCCTCGACATCAATTTTATATTTATAAACTCCATTAAGATTCTCCATAAATCACGCTATCGATCGATCGAGATGTTCCATTTGATCGATCGATCGCTGTTTTTGCACGTGCAAATAATATTGAAATGCGCCCGCGTCGTGTTGAGTGAGGCCCTACCCATGGTTTATTTTCTTGCGCAATAAATATACATATATTTATTTCTAACACCTTAACATATCTCGACAACGTGAAGCCCCCTAGCTTACATGGCGTCACGTACCTATGCCCCCCCCACGTCACCCCCGCAGCCTGTCCGTGAGATCACGGGCTGACATCATCTCATCTCGCGCCGCGGCCTTCAGGCGCAGCTTTTTGCGATCTACTTATGACTCGTAAAAACAAAACCGGCCGCCTCACGCACTTTATGTCGATGACTATAAAAAGCACTAGAAGCGAATGGATACTTCCTAGTTATACAGTAATTGAACTTGTTTTTTTTAAGGTTAGTAGTTTTTGTAATTGCGACTTCTGAAGGTCGACTTAGGTACCTACTCAAATTGTTCAGAATGTAATATTGGGTAAATCTGTATCGACTGTGTTTACTATTAATTAGACACCTAATTATTATTAGTCTACACTGATAAATCAAGTAATTTAAGTATAATATTGATGAAGAAACCATTTTAAAACACTGAAAAGTATTTAGTCTACGAGAATGACTTTATTGGCACATTAGCTTCCGCCCGCGACTTTGTCAGAATCAGGATTGGGTCCGGAGAGAAATAAAATGTTAAGGTAGCGTTACCTAGTAACAAAGTAAAAATTTCAGTTTTAGCTATTTCACCGGGAACCTTCGAGTTTTCCGGGATAAAAAGTATTCTATGTATTAGCCGAGTGCTTCATCTATCTACCTACCAAATTTCATCAAAATCTACTCAGTAGTTTCGGCGTGAAAGCGGAACAAACAAACAAACTGACAAACAAACAAACACCCATACTTTCGCATTTATAAGATAAGATGAGATATTAAAGGATGTCAGGTTCCTCTGTGTATCTCTTGTTGAACTTGCTGACCTTGACCTGAAGCTTGATGGCCCCCTATTCATTGTGCTGCGGCAGGTGGTGGCGACGGCGCGGCGCCGGCGCTGCCCGCGGGCCCGCTCGCCCCCACCGTCAGCACCAACTACCCGGGGCTCAGCGTTAACTACATCGTGCCTCTCCCGCCCAGGGTTAATGGTAAGATACGTAATTGTTATTACTGGGGAGACTTCTTTAATAATTATTCTTCTGCCTTCACTAGATGGCGTTGAAGTGAGTTGGTTTAATTTATTAAGAATAGAACTAGTTTGATTTTCAGCCCAGCAAATGCAGAATAATCCTTATGTAGAAAAACTTGCATAATTACCTAACGTAACTCTAACATCCCTGACCCCCTTCAGTTAGTTTATAGTCATAATCATTGTTTGATGTATCACGTTTAGTCAATTCATAAAAGAGAAACGAATAATTACTGATGATTACATAAACAATATTTTGGTCTGAAAAAGATATCTCTAATCTTCTAATTATTTATTGTGGAAGAAGTGAGGGGAGGCCTTGCCTTTGCCCTGCAGTGGGACACTAATTACAATAATAAACGATCTCGGTTTTACAACATAGAGAACAGCAACATAAATCCAAGCACAGAAAGATCCCACAAAGGGCTCAGTGTAACGTTGCTTGGTGTTCGCAGCGGCGGCGTCAGCGGGCCCCGCGGACTGCGTGCTGAGCCCGTGGAGCGAGTGGTCGCGCTGCAGCGTCACCTGCGGCCTCGGCTACCAGGAGCGCGCGCGCGCCGTGCTGGTCAGTGCGCGCTGCGCCTCTCTGCTTACAGCGCCTTACAATGTCACAGTGCTTCGATCCTTACAAGGCCTTACATATCACAGTGCCTCTCTGCTTACAGCGCCTTACAATGTCACAGTGCTTCGATCCTTACAAGGCCTTACATATCACAGTGCCTCTCTGCTTACAGCGCCTTACAATGTCACAGTGCTTCGATCCTTACAAGGCCTTACATATCACAGTGCCTCTCTGCTTACAGCGCCTTACAATGTCACAGTGCTTCGATCCTTACAAGGCCTTACATATCACAGTGCCTCTCTGCTTACAGCGCCTTACAATGTCACAGTGCTTCGATCCTTACAAGGCCTTACATATCACAGTGCCTCTCTGCTTACAGCGCCTTACAATGTCACAGTGCTTCGATCCTTACAAGGCCTTACATATCACAGTGCCTCTCTGCTTACAGCGCCTTACAATGTCACAGTGCTTCGATCCTTACAAGGCCTTACATATCACAGTGCCTCTCTGCTTACAGCGCCTTACAATGTCACAGTGCTTCGATCCTTACAAGGCCTTACATATCACAGTGCCTCTCTGCTTACAGCGCCTTACAATGTCACAGTGCTTCGATCCTTACAAGGCCTTACATATCACAGTGCCTCTCTGCTTACAGCGCCTTACAATGTCACAGTGCTTCGATCCTTACAAGGCCTTACATATCACAGTGCCTCTCTGCTTACAGCGCCTTACAATGTCACAGTGCTTCGATCCTTACAAGGCCTTACATATCACAGTGCCTCTCTGCTTACAGCGCCTTACAATGTCACAGTGCTTCGATCCTTACAAGGCCTTACATATCACAGTGCCTCTCTGCTTACAGCGCCTTACAATGTCACAGTGCTTCGATCCTTACAAGGCCTTACATATCACAGTGCCTCTCTGCTTACAGCGCCTTACAATGTCACAGTGCTTCGATCCTTACAAGGCCTTACATATCACAGTGCCTCTCTGCTTACAGCGCCTTACAATGTCACAGTGCTTCGATCCTTACAAGGCCTTACATATCACAGTGCCTCTCTGCTTACAGCGCCTTACAATGTCACAGTGCTTCGATCCTTACAAGGCCTTACATATCACAGTGCCTCTCTGCTTACAGCGCCTTACAATGTCACAGTGCTTCGATCCTTACAAGGCCTTACATATCACAGTGCCTCTCTGCTTACAGCGCCTTACAATGTCACAGTGCTTCGATCCTTACAAGGCCTTACATATCACAGTGCCTCTCTGCTTACAGCGCCTTACAATGTCACAGTGCTTCGATCCTTACAAGGCCTTACATATCACAGTGCCTCTCTGCTTACAGCGCCTTACAATGTCACAGTGCTTCGATCCTTACAAGGCCTTACATATCACAGTGCCTCTCTGCTTACAGCGCCTTACAATGTCACAGTGCTTCGATCCTTACAAGGCCTTACATATCACAGTGCCTCTCTGCTTACAGCGCCTTACAATGTCACAGTGCTTCGATCCTTACAAGGCCTTACATATCACAGTGCCTCTCTGCTTACAGCGCCTTACAATGTCACAGTGCTTCGATCCTTACAAGGCCTTACATATCACAGTGCCTCTCTGCTTACAGCGCCTTACAATGTCACAGTGCTTCGATCCTTACAAGGCCTTACATATCACAGTGCCTCTCTGCTTACAGCGCCTTACAATGTCACAGTGCTTCGATCCTTACAAGGCCTTACATATCACAGTGCCTCTCTGCTTACAGCGCCTTACAATGTCACAGTGCTTCGATCCTTACAAGGCCTTACATATCACAGTGCCTCTCTGCTTACAGCGCCTTACAATGTCACAGTGCTTCGATCCTTACAAGGCCTTACATATCACAGTGCCTCTCTGCTTACAGCGCCTTACAATGTCACAGTGCTTCGATCCTTACAAGGCCTTACATATCACAGTGCCTCTCTGCTTACAGCGCCTTACAATGTCACAGTGCTTCGATCCTTACAAGGCCTTACATATCACAGTGCCTCTCTGCTTACAGCGCCTTACAATGTCACAGTGCTTCGATCCTTACAAGGCCTTACATATCACAGTGCCTCTCTGCTTACAGCGCCTTACAATGTCACAGTGCTTCGATCCTTACAAGGCCTTACATATCACAGTGCCTCTCTGCTTACAGCGCCTTACAATGTCACAGTGCTTCGATCCTTACAAGGCCTTACATATCACAGTGCCTCTCTGCTTACAGCGCCTTACAATGTCACAGTGCTTCGATCCTTACAAGGCCTTACATATCACAGTGCCTCTCTGCTTACAGCGCCTTACAATGTCACAGTGCTTCGATCCTTACAAGGCCTTACATATCACAGTGCCTCTCTGCTTACAGCGCCTTACAATGTCACAGTGCTTCGATCCTTACAAGGCCTTACATATCACAGTGCCTCTCTGCTTACAGCGCCTTACAATGTCACAGTGCTTCGATCCTTACAAGGCCTTACATATCACAGTGCCTCTCTGCTTACAGCGCCTTACAATGTCACAGTGCTTCGATCCTTACAAGGCCTTACATATCACAGTGCCTCTCTGCTTACAGCGCCTTACAATGTCACAGTGCTTCGATCCTTACAAGGCCTTACATATCACAGTGCCTCTCTGCTTACAGCGCCTTACAATGTCACAGTGCTTCGATCCTTACAAGGCCTTACATATCACAGTGCCTCTCTGCTTACAGCGCCTTACAATGTCACAGTGCTTCGATCCTTACAAGGCCTTACATATCACAGTGCCTCTCTGCTTACAGCGCCTTACAATGTCACAGTGCTTCGATCCTTACAAGGCCTTACATATCACAGTGCCTCTCTGCTTACAGCGCCTTACAATGTCACAGTGCTTCGATCCTTACAACGCCTTACATATCACAGTGCCTCTCTGATTACGGCGCCTTACAATGTCACAGTGCTTCGATCCTTACAACGCCTTACATATCACAGTGCCTCTCTGCTTACAGCGCCTTACAATGTCACAGTGCTTCGATCCTTACAACGCCTTACATATCACAGTGCCTCTCTGCTTACAGCGCCTTACAATGTCACAGTGCTTCGATCCTTACAACGCCTTACATATCACAGTGCCTCTCTGCTTACAGCGCCTTACAATGTCACAGTGCTTCGATCCTTACAACGCCTTACATATCACAGTGCCTCTCTGCTTACGGCGCCTTACAATGTCACAGTGCTTCGATCCTTACAACGCCTTACATATCACAGTGCCTCTCTGCTTACAGCGCCTTACAATGTCACAGTGCTTCGATCCTTACAACGCCTTACATATCACAGTGCCTCTCTGCTTACAGCGCCTTACAATGTCACAGTGCTTCGATCCTTACAACGCCTTACATATCACAGTGCCTCTCTGCTTACAGCGCCTTACAATGTCACAGTGCTTCGATCCTTACAACGCCTTACATATCACAGTGCCTCTCTGCTTACGGCGCCTTACAATGTCACAGTGCTTCGATCCTTACAACGCCTTACATATCACAGTGCCTCTCTGCTTACAGCGCCTTACAATGTCACAGTGCTTCGATCCTTACAACGCCTTACATATCACAGTGCCTCTCTGCTTACAGCGCCTTACAATGTCACAGTGCTTCGATCCTTACAACGCCTTACATATCACAGTGCCTCTCTGCTTACAGCGCCTTACAATGTCACAGTGCTTCGATCCTTACAACGCCTTACATATCACAGTGCCTCTCTGCTTACGGCGCCTTACAATGTCACAGTGCTTCGATCCTTACAACGCCTTAGAATGTCACAGTGCTTCGCTCCTTACAATGCCTTAGAATATCACAGTGCTTCGCTCCTTACGGTGCTTAGCTTTTGGAATATCACAGCTAATAAACGGACTAATGATCATAAAAAGTTCGCAGAAAGCAATGGCAAAGACGTTGCTCGAGGTCTCGCCATGTGGAGGTGGCCTATGTTCATCATCGTCATTATCATCATCATCTCAGGATAAAGATGGTCCCTGTTGAACATAGTCTTTCAATTCAATAGGATTCCGAGCCTATGTTCAACAGTGAACAGAACAGCTCCAGCCGAAATGGTCACTGAAAGTGACTGGAACGAGCTACTAAAATCTTAGCTAAGAACTGAGTAAGATAGTCAAATGGTAGATCCTTTCTCCCGCTAATATTTAAAAAGTCTCCATTAACTTGTCAAGAAACGGCTGAACCTACCTGGTCACATAACGACTGGACTACTCATTGGTTACCGCGACTACCCAATACCAGACAAATAATCTTGTTTTGACTCTGGCAGGAAGAGTCAACACCTAAACCTACACTACTGACGTCATTACTAATACCCAACTCGCATCAATGTTCAAAGCGCCGCGTGGCTTTTTATTTATTTACTATACAATTTACTGCTGGTCGTCGCGTTCGATGCGAATCATTTCAGTTGGAAGTATCATTCGGTCGGGAGCGGGAAGACGCTTCTTTGTTAATACCCGGCGCCGGCGCCCGCGCGGGGAGTTGGCCCGTTGGCCGGCTATCGGCGTTTCAAGGACTAGGGCACCGCTGACAGTGCGCTGATACCATCGGGTCTCATATGTGTAGGGTAGGTGTAGGTTCAGTCACACCCGGACACTCCAACCGAAGAAACGGTGTTTTGTGTAATAACTTGCGCTAAACAAACATTACCGGATCTTACACGTAGAGGCGGGGCCAGGGGGGGATTTCGCCTCTAGAGAGGGGCAGAAAGCACTGTATGTTGAGAGCTAGTGCCTCTACTTTTTTTTTATTTATTTTATGGTTCTTTGTTTGGTATGGATTATTCGCTAAGATTATCTTTTCTGAATATAATGTAGACAAAAATAAATGTAGAAAATAAATGTACGTCTCTAAATATACTGTCAGATGTCACTCGCCAGTGGAGTGCTTCAAAAGCAGTACAAATTCCACGTAAAAAGATTTAGTAAGAGCTATTAAGATTATTTCTTTTATTGACGTTGCCAAGGCCTTGCTTGATGTATTAATTACACAAACAAATATCTCATAATTGTTAGACAAATTATTTAAAATAAGTGCTGTTTTCGTGGTTTTCGCACAAAAATATCATTAAAGTACCTATGCTATGTTCTTTAAATTGAATGGGTAAAAATGTTTGTTTATTTAGGCAAATATGTGACCTCATGTCGATCATATTTTACATGCTGCATCTCTGTTATTCCTTTTAATAACAGGGATTGTATACTAAGTAACTTGCAAAAAAATAGTAGTTATTGTTACTGCTTTATCTACATAATTAATTACACAAAATATTACTCGAAGGCGAGGCTTTCCAACCGAGCTAATAATAAGATCCGAGTGTTTGTAAGGAATACTTTTATTTAAGGTCGATAGCCGGCTCGCTATTTGCACCGATATTGTGCAACAGTTTAATCATCCATTAACGCAACGTGTAAACAATCCACAATGGCAAACGTTTCCGTCGATGCGCAAACACGAGGCAGGCACAGCGCCCCGCTGTGCCTGTTTGCGTGATTCGTGTGAGAAGTAGTGAGAATTCACTGACGATGCACAGTGCACACGTGTTTGGGTCAACTTATGTATGTAAATTAAAGTCGGAAAGAACAAGACGACAAATTGAAGTTTACAATTTCGAGGATTAGTTCGTTTCTAAGAGTAAAGGAGGTGTTCCCAAAGGAGTTTTCATCTCAATTTTGCAAGACTTTTATTATGATGCGTAGATGCATTATAGAACTATCAGGAATTAATCAAAATATTCAAATTGAAAATTAACTGATTCCAAAGAATTGCTTTAAAACTACAATGTGAAAGTTTTTATTTTGCTTCGGGTTGACCCTGACATATAAAACAAAGCAGTCAATTTACTGAGCTATACTTGGATACAGTCAACTGGGCTTGGGGCTTGGGGGCTTGGCAGCGAGGTGGCCGGAAAAACAACGGCAATGCGGGCGCGAATCGACTCGCGAAATAATCGATACAGACACAGGGGCCGCCACACACGGCGAAGACGGCTACGACATTATCGCTGAGGTCTTCCAGTATTTGCTAGAAAACGTGTTCACAAGTTGAGAATAAATAACGAGCTGTTAAAGAAGTGTGATGCATAAAGCACCTACATACATATGCATCAATGCTTTTGTGTACACCTGCAGCCGTACAAGACGTGTATGTTTGTTTATGTATCAGTTATTTATTAAATACCAATATATTGAGTCACTGTTTTACTTTAATTGGCGGATAATGTATGCGATATTTGCGTAGTACCAGACATGTGGTCGGATCGGACCTATAAATGCCAAGGAAGAGAGTTAATTGGCCGGTCAGGGTGAAGCGAGGCGACCCGCCATCGCCAGCCTAATAGTACGACACTATGATCTAGACGGTCCAGGCAATTGGCTGCTCCGTGGGTGTCGTTGTCTACGCTAGGTGGCACAGATTGCGGCGGTCAGGGCCGCGCCCGCGCCGGCCTTTATGCCAGGAAGTAAAAGGCCTCATTAGGCCATCTTGGTACCCTAGTGGTATAAATAGATAGCTTACGTGAGTCGTCGCCATCCCTACCTTTATGACGTGCTAAAATACTCGTATTGCCTAATAGGAAAAAGTATAAATGTACAGGCCGTTTTAGAAGTAGCGCTCTGCTTAGTAGGCAGATAGTTTTTACGACTGGTTATTTAAAACATGCCGAGCTGAGGTCATTGATACACTAAGAATACAATAAATAACCTAACAATATTATTTTGAAAGAAAAATAACCCGACTGCATTAAATGTATCCTGTCACTTTCGGGATCAAGACGAATCTAACGACACCTCTCAAGCATCCTCTTTCATCCGTCAAGCCGATTAGGCTACAGAACGTGTGCGATCCAAGCCTAGAAGATAGGTAAAATATAAAAATTCACTCATTACTTTGGTATCTACCTTCTGTTTTGTTTTGTGAGATCCCATACAGGCGGCCCTATAGGTCGGTCGCCAGTCGCGCAACGAACACTGCGCTTTACACGTCTCTGAGAGCTACATCGTATGTGCTATCTTAATTTCTTCCAAAAACCAACCAAAATACGCCGTGCGTGTTATCTGAGGTGCCTGGACGTTCTGGAGATCACTTCAAGGCTGGTTGTGGATGCTGGAATGGTGAGTGAATTGTTTTTACCTATCTGTAATTTGGCAAGGATCTCATCTACCTCTACACTTCTAAAATTTAGCGTTTTAATAGCTAACATTGGTCCTTCGAGCCGGATCTAGGGATTTTTCCGAATTTTCCATGAAAAATCACCAAATTTTCATATAAATTGACCCTTAAAATTTAGATTCCTTTTAAGTTGTCATCCCTAAAGTTCACTGTAATCTCATACATTAGTCTAATCAGTGTGATTTAAAACGATTGTTTCTAATTTTGATGTTTAGAATTCAATATTTTCAATAAAAATTAATTTGTAAAACACGTGTTCAGTTTCTTGTGTCGCATTCGCACGTCATTCAATATGGCGGGTGACAAGGATCTCAAAGAACCTTTGTCGCGAGAAGAAATAAATGCAATCAAAGAGATAAGTATAAAAAATGCCTTAAAACAAAGATTGTTTTCTCAAATTCAACAACTTTACGATATGTCTCAAACATTAGATTCAAGGCCCGATCAAGTAGATATGTTTATGATTCGTTCGTCTGAGATTGAATCATTACGTAATAAATATGAGGCAGCCACCTTAGAAATTTATCAATTAGAATTGATTTGTGACCCCGATAGGCAATTCCGTGGCGATGAAATTGATAGTTTTGATGATTTATACTTTCGAGTCAAGTTAGCAAAAGCACCTTTTGAGAAAAAAATGGCTGCCTTGCAACCATCTGCCAGTAATATCGGCACGACTACAGGTTCATGTGGACAAGCCTCAGAGTGCCGGCCGCGACTGCCAAAGCTTGAACTATTTTCATTCGATGGAAACATAGAAAATTTTACTACATTTTATGAAACTTTTTGTTCATTAGTTCACAATCAAACGGGAATATCAAAAATCGATAAATTTCACTATTTATTGTCTTGTACAAAAGGATCTGCCCTAAGTATTGTAAAAAGTGTCCCAATATCAGCCAGTAATTATGATGTTGTGTGGCAGGCGCTTCTTGACCGGTACCAAGATGAAAGAATGCTTTTAGGTAAATACCTGGATAAAATGCTTAATTTTGCACCCTTGTCGAAAGAGTCTGCCACCAACTTAATACAATTTATTGAGGTTTTTGAACACTCATATAAAGCTATTAAGGCCTTAGATATAAAAAAAATTGCAAGTTACGTATTATGTCACATTGCGCTGCGAGCCCTTGATCACAATACTAGAAAGCTATTTGAACAAAATCTAGATCAAAAAACTATACCTACTTATGATCAATTAATGTCGCATGTACAAAATCAAATAAAGGTCTTAGAGCACACTGCTTCTTATTCTAATCCGGTCGCATCCGCGTCGTCGTACCGCAGCAAAGCGATTTCAATAAATCCAAACAAGTCTTGTGATAACGTTCGTAAATGTTATTCACAAACCTCTGAAACAAAAATAAAGAGAATGGTTTGTACCAATTGTGGTGATAATCATATGATTTTCCGGTGTCCCCAGTTTCGTAAACTAACACCTGCTCAACGTATTAGCCGTGCTAATTCTTTGAATTTATGCCATAATTGTTTGAAAACGGATCATTTGTCTGTAAACTGCAAAAGTGATTTTAAATGTTTCACTTGTAATAAATCTCATCATGCCCTTCTCCACGTGGACGGCCGCGCCGATCGGCCGGTCTCTCAGAATGCCGCGGCGGTCGCGCCTCCCGCACCGCTGCCTGCCCCGCTGCCGCCGCCACTATCGTCAGCGGCTGCCGATAATCCTCACATCAGCGATAATAACGTAAACAACTGCCATGCCTTTTCTGGATCAAATAAATCTCATGCTGTGGTACTCGGAACCGCGATTGTTCACGTAATTGATGCGTTTGGTTGTGAACAACCGTGTCGTGTTTTGATTGATTCCGGAGCTCAATCAAACTTTATCACAACTAACTGTTTAGAACGGTAAGGGCTGCCGCGACAAAAATGTCCGTTAAATATTTTCGGATTAGGAGGCGAAAGTGTAAAAAATTATGGTATGACCTCTTGTACCATTAAGCCTCGACACTGTACTAACCCAAGTTTAAATATTGACGCGGTAGTGTTGCCAAAAATTACCTCTGACCTACCCACAATTGAGATCCCAGAGAAAATAATTAATCAGTACAAAAATCTGACACTCGCTGATCCGTACTTTTATCGAAAGGGTCCCATTGACATTATATTAGCTGCCGATGTTTTTCCTGAGACTTATGACGGGAATAAAATAATTATTAATGCCTCAATACCTGCTGCTCTTAGTAGCATTTTTGGCTATGTAGTTACAGGAAAATTCGAAGTACCGTGTACCAACAATTTTGCTTCTAACGTAACTACAAATATAGTGTCGTACACCACGGATGATGATTTAATAAATAATTATCTAAAAAAATTCTGGGAAGTTGAAAGCTCACCGTGTGAACCCCTTGTAAATCCTTTGGATAAATTAGCTGAGGATATTTATACGTCACGAATTTATCGTAACGAGAGCGGTCGTTATATTTCACCGCTGCTGCTCAACCCTGAACGCGAGCCGTTAGGTGACTCATACAGTTTAGCGCTGAAGCGCTTAGTACAGGTGGAGCGCCGACTTGCGCGGTCACCTGACTTACAAGCCGCTTATGCTGATTTTATGCGCGAATATGAGGACCTAGGTCACATGGAGCCCTACACCGGAACTACTCCATCACAGTACTTCATACCACATCATTGTGTAATCCGTACATCGAGCGCAACTACGCCACTGCGCGTGGTTTTTGATGGTTCCGCAAAAACTTCAAATGGTGTTTCCCTTAATGATTCACTTCTAACCGGCAGAAAGTTACACCATGACATACTGAAAATACTTTTTCAGTTTCGTATGTACCCGGTATGTTTCACTGCTGACATAGCCAAAGCATACAGACAAGTGCTTATACACCGTGCTAATTTAATGGCTGTTTTCCTGAAAACTGCATGCTATATGCATTATTCCTAAGCCTTAGGGACTGTTACTTTAATAAAAAAACAACTTATAAATAATTTAAAATTAAAAAACAACAACTGCTTCTAGTGTCCCTACTGAATCTTAATACGGGGATACCTTAGCTACAACAATAATAAATAGGTACGCACACATGCAACTGACCCGCAGTTTCCCGCGCAAAATGACAATGTAATCAATCACATAATCTTTGAAATAAATCTGCCGAGCATTGACCTCGAGGTACCGACCGTTGATAATTTTAATGATAAGGTGGCAATCGCAAAAAAATACGTAAAATAAGTATGTTGATATTTTAAGCGTATTGAAAAAAATGGGAATCAACTTTTTGATACTTTTTACTTATGTATTAAAACGATTTTCATTAGTCAGATTATAAAAACTCACCTTATTCTAACGATATTGCAGTAGTTGTTCAAATTGGTGACCCTCACGCTCAATACACAGTCGGCAACGTTTAACAATGCTTCCCTTTAGCTTTTGCAATGTCTCAGTTTGAGTTTTTACCACTTCAATAGCGTCAATAATTCTTGTTTTGAGTTTGTTTAAACTTTGCACTTCCTCACTGTACACTAGTCTTTTAATTTCCGACTATAAGTAAAAGTCCATGGGCGTAAAGTCAGCACTCCTTGGTGGCCAGGCCACAGGGCCTCCACGGCCTATCCAGCGATCATCAAATTCGGAGTTTAGGTACGCTCGGACGGACAGTTGGTAGTGCGCAGGACAGCCATCATGCTGGTAGTACAGTGATGATAAGTATGCAAGGGGCATATGTATGCCCCTGGCACTTCGTCGAGTAAGTCAGGCACTACGCACTGCAGCATGTTTACTAGCACTAGGTGTTACTGTTCAGCGTACAATCGCCTAGCTTCTGCCATGTCATTGCCTGCAATTGCATACCTACATTCTAACCATTTGCAAATACTCGATATTGGAGCAAACATAATGTGGATCACCTATGTCACCGTTTTACGCGCGCGCGTCCGGTGTCGCTCGAACGAAAACTATGCAACAGGTACCCCGTGCATGCACGAAAATTAGACTGATTTTGATTTGTTTTGTGGTGTGTGATGTGATTGTGTAGGGGAGGGGGTGGTCGCGCGAGCGCGCATCTTAATTGGTCGAGAGTCCACGTGGACTTTGTTTTATTGGTGTTTACGTAAACTAGGTACAGATCGCGTTCGTTTGCTTGTTGTTGCCGATGAGTAGCAGTAGCATGAATGGGAACCACAAAAGTACAAGTAAAAGTGAACATAGTAGGGCAACCTATTATTATTATTTTTTTAAAAGCTTTTGTTAATGTTATCTAGGAATTTATTTTTTATGTAGATGCATATAAGGTATTACATACATTAACATATTCGCGGGAAAACAGCCATTAAATTAGCACGGTGTAGATCCTTCTGAAAGATCATTTCAGCACATTCTTTGGCGCGAGTCTCCGTCGGAACCCGTCAAAATATATGAATTAAAAACAAATACTTACGGATTACGTAGTGCTCCATACATAGCAGTACGCACACTGCAGCAGCTCGCGCAGGACGAGCGCGCGCCGGCAGCGCCGGGCGCGCGTTCACAGGCTTGTGATATTTTAATGAATGGATTTTTTGTCGATGATCTGTTGTGGTCAACTCAAACTTTTGATGAGGCCTGTACGTTACAGGATGAGTTGATAAAACTTTTGGATTTAGGTGGTTTCAACGTACGCAAATGGGCAAGTAATTCACCTGAATTATTAAAAAGAGTAGACGCAAGCCAAACGGTTTCAATCGATTTTAAGGATGACTCATTGTCTCCTTTAAAAGTTTTGGGTTTAAAATGGTTGCCAAAAGATGATTTTTTTTCATTCAACTATAACCTCAAGGATGATACATTCACAAAACGTTCAGTTTTAAAGTTATTGGCAAGCATTTTTGATCCAATCGGATTTATATCACCCTGTACATTCTTAGCAAAGTGTATAATGCAGGACTTGTGGAAATTGAGTTTGGGTTGGGACGAGCCTTTACCTCGTGATCTATGCATTAAGTGGAAAAAATTCATTGTAGAACTACCACTACTGTCAAACTTGCGTATCGAACGTCACGTTTTGATACCAAGCTTTGAAAACGTCCAGTTAATTGGGTTTTGTGACGCATCAACAAGAGGCTATGCTGCTTGTATTTATTTACGTAGCGTCGACAAAAACTCTGAAGTTAAAACTCGACTTCTTCTAAGTAAGTCTAAGGTAGCTCCGTTATCCCCACCCCACTCTGTGCCTAGGCTCGAACTGATGGCAGCCGTCCTGTTATCCAAACTGGTTTTGTTTGTAAAACAAAATGATACGTTTTCTTTACCATCTCAAGTAAATAAATGCGATGACCTTGAGGCAATCTTTGAAAGGTTTTCAAGTTTTCAAAAATTGCAGCGCGTAATGGCATGGTGTCAGCGTTTCGTTAACAATGCGCGTAAATCAAAGAATCAGCGTGTGAGTGGACCCCTATCCACAAATGAATTACAAGCTGCTCATAACTTGATTATAAAAACAGTGCAGCAGAAACATTTTTTATCTGAAGTTAATCAGTTAAAAAATAAGAAGACTTTCATACCTTCTCTGAGAAAACTTTCTCCCTTTTTAGATGGAAATAATTTTCTCAGGGTGGGGGGTAGAATTTCCCTTTCCGACTTGCCGTATGAAACCAAACACCCACTTCTATTGCCCCCGCACATTACAAGGAATTTTGTGCAAAAAATACTGGATTGTTTGCGCTCGTAGTATCATACGATCAGTATTATCAAAGTGCATAAAATGTTTTAAGTGCAAACCAAGCACTATGCAACCACGCATGGGCGAGCTACCTGCGCCTCGGGTTCAAAGGTCAGGAAAGGTTTTTGATCATGTTGGATGTGACATTGGTGGGCCGTTTTACGTAAAAGAGCACAATCGGCGAAATGCTAAAATTCAAAAAGCATATTTATGCCTTTTCATATGCTTTTCTACTAAAGCTGTGCACCTAGAGGTACTTAGTGACCTATCAGCTGATTGCTTTCTCGCCTCTTTGGACCGGTTTGTGTCGCGCCGCGGTCTTTGTTCTTGTTTATATTCAGACTGTGGAACAAATTTTATTGCTGCAGGTAAACATTTAAAAGAAGTCTCTAGTTTCTTTTTAAACCAGTCTAACATTAACTGTATAGCTGATGGTTGCACTACACGTTCTATTGAATGGAAACATAACGCTCCTAGTGCTCCCAATATGGGTGGCTTGTGGGAAGCAGGCATAAAATCTGCCAAACATCATTTATACCGAGCAGTAGGTGACAAAGCCCTTACTTTCGAAGAGCTCAGTACATTATTTTGCAAAGTAGAGGCCATTATGAATTCGCGACCTTTGTGTGCTTTGTCCGATAATCCAAATGAGTTTGAAGTACTTACTGCGGGTCATTTCATTATTGGTCAAAGTCTTTTGGCTGTTCCCGAGTACAACCTTGAGGATATTCCTCTGAACAGATTGTCCTGGTGGCAATTTGTACAGAAGGCATCTCAATCCTTTTGGAAGAGATGGAGCAATGACTACCTACTTACTCTCCAACAGAGAGCAAAGTGGCAGTCCTCTCCTCCGAATATCAAAGTTAATGACTTAGTTCTGGTAAAATCTGAACTTACCCGGCCCTTGCAGTGGCCTATGGGTCGCGTTGAGCAGGTCCACCCCGGGCCAGACAATATTGTTAGAGTTGTTACTTTGAGAACACAAAAAGGCATGTTTAAAAGACCGGTAAATAAGCTTTGCCCATTACCGTATGTCGACTAAGCTTGCATTTTTTTTTTTAAGCCATACTTAGCTGTTAAAAGAAAAAATTGAATACGTGTTAATTACATATAGTCTTAATATTTTTTGTATTACATAATAAATAGGTAACGTTCTTAATTTTAACTAAGTATATTTTTCTTGTTATCTGTCAGTTAAATATTTAAAAAAATGTTTTATCATGTAGAGTTAGGATTTTCATCTTGTTAACTCATTTTTGTATCTATAATTTTTTGTTTTTATTTTTTGAAATCATTACCATGATTTCGGTGGGGGGTATGTGCGATCCAAGCCTAGAAGATAGGTAAAATATAAAAATTCACTCATTACTTTGGTATCTACCTCCTGTTTTGTTTTGTGAGATCCCATACAGGCGGCCCTATAGGTCGGTCGCCAGTCGCGCAACGAACACTGCGCTTTACACGTCTCTGAGAGCTACATCGTATGTGCTATCTTAATTTCTTCCAAAAACCAACCAAAATACGCCGTGCGTGTTATCTGAGGTGCCTGGACGTTCTGGAGATCACTTCAAGGCTGGTTGTGGATGCTGGAATGGTGAGTGAATTGTTTTTACCTATCTGTAATTTGGCAAGGATCTCATCTACCTCTACACTTCTAAAATTTAGCGTTTTAATAGCTAACAGAACGTGCCAAAGAAATATGAACATACATACATACATACACTCGAAAAACATAACCCTCCTTCTGGCGCAGTCGGGTAAAAATTACTTTCGAATAGTGTACACTTATTTCATTTTTCAGTTAATTATGTTGCCCTATCTCTCCTATCGTGTCCTGTTTTATATTTGGTAGCATATTTTCCCACAAATAAGTCGAATAACTTTGTTAGCCCATGTAGTAAGAATGTGTTTTGTGGGGCAGGCGCAGCCGGGGCCGGGCGGCGCGCCGTGCCCGCAGCGCCTCAGCCGCCGCCGCCGTTGCTCGCGCCAGTGCTAGCACCGGTGGCGCCCGCTGGGACGTCGCCTCGCCTGGAGCCAGGGTGACGGATAAGGACACACCATACAAAAAACAGCGACGTCTCATTTAAACGACTGGCAGGCCGGCGGCGAGCCAATTCAGACTTGACCAGGGAGCAGTCTACTGCGCAACAGTAACGTGTAAATTAGATGTTAACCGAAGAAACTGTATGTTAAACTCTTAGCTACTTACTACTGAGCACTTGGAGCTAAAAAGTTCGATACGAAATATTGTAGTTATGTTACCCAAGCGTTTCTAATGTTAAGATAAGGTAAGTAGTAGATAGGATAGTAGTATTTTGTAATGCATTTCGATGAATATAATATTTTTTATCTACACATGAAGCAAAAATTAATAATATGTATTGAATTGAAATAAATGCTTTTTAAAACGTAATGTTATTTAATTACGCAAAAAACAATTTTTTACTTACCTATTTATTTTTACAGGATGTAAATGACAGTGTAGCGATACAAAACTATAGTTTGATCAAATATTAAAAATGGAGTGCTCATACAAATCGATCATCTGACTGCCAACTTTGTAATGGAAGTTCTTGAAATATTTTATTTCGCAAAGTTACAGACGGTAGTTCTCTACATAAGTACAGAATTGCTTTAATAGAAATTTCCTGACATCTATTTTTCTTCAAACTTAGGTGGTTTGGGATTCTTTGCAAATTAAAACTCGAGCATAAAGTCGATTTCATTGACAAATGAAATGTAACTTTTTGTTTTTGTGTTTTATGACATCGAATAGTGTATTCCCACGGCTGCGGCTGGCCTTGCTCCGCATCACCGTAACACCGTAGCTGCGGGCTGACGCTACCGGAATACTAAACATAAACAGCAAGGTCGTTGCTGTTTCGCGGCGTTTTGCGGTGATTCCATATACGAGCAAAATCACACACAACATCGCCACTATTGAGTTACGAGATTTGGTAAGGGTACTAAAACAATTGGTTTTAGTACACTTACCAAATCTCGTAAACAACACACATTGATTCGCGAAATTCCCTTATAAATGAATTTGAATTTGCACGAGTTATCATACTGTTAATTATGGTAAACGGAAAACAGACAGGCATCTGAAGATGACGTTATCGACAGATTGAATCATATCGCGGATTTTTCCTAATGGGTTCGATCCCAAGGACCCTGCACAGTGCCCCGCTGTCTCGAGTGAGGACAGCTCGGAAAACTCCTTAGCGCTCTTCCACTTAATTATACCGCTCGACGATCGATATCTGTGTAAGCGTTCCGTGAAAATGGTAATGGAATAAACACAGGTGTGATCTGCGTATAAACTCCGGGAAAATTAAAACTGCATTGAATTGAATTACCCGTTCACTGAAAGCCAGTGTACGAGAACCTTCGCACCAAACACAGCTGATCGACAACGCCCGCAGAAACAATTTCCGTTTGCCGTAATTCTTTCAGTTCGAATGACTATAATAGAAACCGCGACAGTAGGTACTTACAGTACTGGGCGAAAACAATCAAAAACTATAAATATGATGAAAACAGATAAGTAAGTGGATATAAATAGAGCTGACTTGCATTCTCCCAAGACGACATTCAGCGCGGGCGGACGGGAATGTGCGCTCGCTGCAAACACGCTGAAGAGGCCGACAGGCGTCCGTCCAGTGTCGGCCGCCCACCGGCCACCTACATGCGGAAGCTAGGCATGGGCAGGTGTATCGGAGAATAAAATACAACGGATGTGTACGGTTCATCATACAGGAATCCGGTAACCGAAATTCTACAACAGCAATCTGCGAAACTAAAATTTCGGTGGCATCTTTGATTGTCAGAGTTTAATAGAGATGTAATGGACCGTATAGTAGTTTGTGAGAGATTACGTGACGGCGTCCTGTAGGTAGACCTCCAAATTCAAATGATTAGGTAAACTGGTTAACCCTTGGCATCATCTCGTCTGATGATAAGCGATTATGGTGCCGAAGATGGAAGCTGGTTTACTATGATTCCCAACACAACGGGGAACTGGCTATCTTATTTTCACACACACATAATGGAATGGAACACATATTGTTGTATGCAAGACTAAGATAAGATGTTGTTAGCGCGTTAGGTAGGTTCAGAAATCAAAAAGAGTCTTACAAAGTTTGATCCCATCGGGATAAGGAATTGAACCTGCGACTTCTTGAAGTGGAAAGTGGAGTCAATGCCCTGGCGCTTATAAGATATTTATTTTGAAATAACGTATAAGGTACCAAAGCAAACAGATATTACAATAATATCGATTACCTTGACGAGGCACAAGGACAAACTAGAATAACAAATCGCAGAAGGTCAACAGCACGCCGCATGATGTTGTAACTGCCTAATTTACATGCCGTGACACTGGCGCGACGCTCCTCGGCGCGGCTTCTGGCGATCAGTCGTCGCGTGACGAGATGTACGAAATGTGGTTTTCGTGTTTTGTGTAGGTTAGGGTCTTCCTTGATTAGGGGACAGACAGACAGATAGACGGCAATGCAGCTGGAAAATAAGCAAAGTAAAGTTCCTCACTGAATGTCATTTCGGGAAAGGTTGAGTATCGTTTGCGAGCAGGCTGTTTTGTTGCGCAGAAAATAAACATACAGTGCATAGGATTGAAAACATCTCGATATACCTAAGACATGTATTTTAGAGCAGGCATCTAGACGGGCGCAACTTTGCGTTGTTAATTAAATTCATCACCCTGGCTGTCGCTCTCTCTGAGTCTTGTTTTCACTGCCATTGCTTTCATTTTTGGTATGTAGGTATCACAGTAGGTACCTTAGTTAGATTCAAGTTCACAAGGGCCATTTTCCGCGCAGTAAACTCAATGGCGTCGGGTCTGAGGGCGGGTGACGCCAGCGTGCTCCGAGAGAGGCGCTATTGAGTTTAGCTTGGCTGCATTTTATTGCATTACGCATATTCCGTACGCATCAAGAAGGCGTCAAGTGATATTACGGTATTTGTTTGTTTTAGTTAAGTATCGCATATTATACCTAGGTACGAGTCGTGCTTGTAATCTTGGAAAAAAAACAATATCATACCTATATAAAAAGTTTATATGTTATCATTACTTGTAATTTATCCAATTTAGGAACCTGCGTATTATGTCCAAAATTATGATAGTTATTGTATAGGTAAAGGCTTAAAATTAACCATAATGTCAGGTTGGTGGAGGTCAGATGGAAGAGATACGGACTTTAAATCAGTTAACTAACAAACAGATGTACCTATTGAAGTCCGACGATCCGCAAAAAAGGATCAGTCGCGTGGAACGATCGCAGGCGCACATCTGTGGATCAGTCACTGATACAATATGGTTATAATGATGACGACGCTGCTGCAGGAAATGACTTAGAGAAGGAAATGAACAATCACTGCTTCCGTGGATACTTGCAGTGTAATTTTATAAAATTCCCTCCTACATGTACATATAACACTTTAAAAGATTGTGCAGATCGCAAATTGTAATTTGATTTACTTTAAAAATTCTAATCATGAAAGTTCTATATACGAATACCCAACGACGTTTCGGGAAGTGTTTGTGGAGAGAGTAGAAACATCGGGTCCATAAGAAACCCCCTCCCTCACTTCGAAGGAGACCGAAGTAAGTGCTCGTATAACTACAGTGGCTTGTTTAGCAAAATTCGTAGTAAAGATTGAAAGTGAATTAAATTATCCTTGCTGGATCCTCTTCGAGAACAATATCCCAGCGATTAGATACATTGACGAGATAGTTGAAAATTCGCGAAAGATATTCGAGATGGCGCCGTCGCTTACTGGCAGCGGCAGCGTGCAGCGCTTCGGTCTGCTGCGCGTGAGGTCAGCCGCCTTCCTTGTTGGCGAGACCGGCTCTACAGAAGCTGACCTTCACACTGGACTGGGTTTCGTTAGGACTACAATTCGCAAACCTTATCTTGCGAGATTCTGCTGTTTTTGCATGTTTGAATTAGTTTGTAGCTGATCATGCTCAAGTTCTCAGTTAGCAGGTATTTGTAAATGTGAATATTAATAAATAAGCCCAAGCGAAACTGTCGATAAAAATGAAATAATAATTAGTTTATTTATAGTCGATGTTTTGTATGTGAATGTGTACTCGGTCCGTTCGAGAGAAAGTTGCCATAACGCAACCGCAAGTAGGTACTTATCACCCCACCGCGATGCAGTGGATTCAGCGAGGGCATAGTGTGGATATATCCTTTACTTACACTTTGGAATCGCAAATAACATAGGGCACTGAAAGAGAGCATATGGACACTGAATATTCAATATGTTTTGGACTTTTGGACCTCGGCAGGCTCGTTGCGGAGAATGCAATTAAGGTGGGTAGGTCGGGAGTTTTTAAAGGATCCAGCTCTGAATTCAGCTCCGACAATCTCCTTCCAGGTAGTGGTTTCACTGGACCTTTATGGGTCTTAGTCCTTAACAGAACAGATAGAGTGGCCCACTCAACTGCACTGGTTCAGAGTCTTTAGTGGATCGCTCCGCGCCTCGGTATACGTCCGCATGCATATCGTTAGATTTATTTCACCGCGGACCCCACTTGCAGTTGGAGTTACATCAGCTCCACGAAGGATACGGGTCTACGGATGTGATTCCACTTGGTGCTAGTCATCTCTGAATGCAACCTACAGCGTGTGCATGGCGGCGGCGGCAGTGCATATGTACTGGTATCTCGGCGGCGGCTGGCCGTGACCGCGCGGAGAAAGTGCGCCGACGTGACGTCACGCGTCACAGAGCGATGACTGCTAGCGGGAAGTGGGGCGCGCGCGTAGTTGTGCCAGTGGCGGCGAGCGACCTACAATGTGCAGCGCCTCATTGATGAATTCGTCTTTCGGCTTTTCGATGGACGTGAGCAGGACATACAAATGTCTGTGTTATTTATCGCCTGACTGCAGTACTTTTGTATTTTGTTATAATTTGTTAGGGGTGTCTTCTAAAATTCGTGCTTTTTGTCCTTTCAGTAGGGACCGAGTCACGAATAACCTAGACTAGACTACACTCTTACACAATTGAATGTCAGAGAATAGTATGTTTTACGTTCTCTCCCGTCACAACCAGAGGTCGGTGGGTTCGGCAATCAACCTGCAATTACGGTGTTGTTTTCGCCATTATGCAGTATCTGGGTCCATCGGGGCCAAGGCGAGTGCACGCGTGTGCGTGCGCGCATTCACTTTTGTTTCTGCTGCTCTGTGACGGGGTCGGGTTACCTGCATGAGCTGGTATAGTTACAAGCTTGTGATAAGAGCTGTTACCTGAACGCAAACTGCAAAACGTCGTCGTTGAGTTGGCTGACACAGTAATATTGTTCACATCGTGAGCTGATCGCTCGTTTATACCATCGTGTTGTATGATGGTAAGTACCGCGGCCCGCGCTCGGCAGTAGTAATGCTATACCTGTCTATAATAAACAACAGACTATTATGTAATATAGTTAAGTAAGTATGTAATGGATTATCCGAGCGCTGTCGGAGCCGTCACTCGCTTCCTTCCCCGCGCCGGCGCCGCTCGCAAACAGATTACCTAATCCAATATCATGAGCCGCTTAACTTAATCGAAGGGAAAACATAAACACGCCAAGGTGCAAATTACCCAATTCGATAGTCTTCACATTAAGGGTGGCTTCGTGTATTAACAGATGATTCTGTGAGGTGGCGGGCGGTTGACTTTTTTGACCCCCGACCCAAAAAGAGGGGTGTTATAAGTTTAACGTGTGTATCTGTGTGTCTGTGTGCGTGTGGCATCGTAGTTTCAAAACGGATGAATCTGTGTCGTAGTTTTATATGAAAGGTGAATTGATTGAGATTGTTCTAAGCTATGTTTGATGAAAATCGGTTCAGAAGTTTTCGAGTTATTCGACTTTTACTGCCGGCAGGCTATTTTCAAGTTTATTACTAAGTTTTTGGGTGAGTCTTTCTATTTACTCAAAAATATCATGTGATCCCGTCGTTGATTCCATATACATAATATTTTACACCAATACCAACACGTGCCGCTAAGTATCTATCTGTTGTGGCGTCGTCGCCGCGGCAACGACCGGCAGTTCGGGGATGACTGACTTGAGCACACATAGCCTCCTACCCGCCCCGTCGCCTGTCCTCGTACAAAGTTACTGCGATCGAAAGAAAAGTTCAAATTGAAGCGGTCGACAACGTCACACTCAATTTTTGTCCAATAAATCCAAGTTATTACATTTACGTAGAAGTCTTGACCGCATAATTAACAAACTTGCCCCTCACACAGTGACATGAATGTGTCCAGAAATAGGTCGCGGGGGCGCGACATTAGCGCGATTAGCCGCCCGCCCAGCGCTCGCGCGCCGGATAACGCGCCTAATTGGACAGGCGCCGCCACCCGCCCTCATGACCGTATGTCATGACAGTTAGAGGCAATACATTTATTTGGGTACTATCACTGCTATGACTGATGAGGGTCATTTAACTGGTATTTTGAAAAGCCTTTTTTCTCCACAAAGTACATGCAAAAAGCCTGCGTCTACTTCATACAAAAAACAACCTCAACCAAATGATACTTGTTCAAGTGGTGTTGTCTTTTATCTAAGGCGCCAGTTTGTATAGCGAGCGCTGCCTCAAACGATTCAGGCGCAGTTCAACCAGGTTGTTTAAGGTTCACCAAAACCGTGGGAGAAAATTCGCGTGTGAATATTTTTTATACTTTTTGTGGCGTGTATGATAGCGAAATTGTGTAATTATAATAATTATATTATATATTTTGTCTGGCCATGGCCACGCCGCGGGTGGTCACGCCATCTTTAAGGGGTCATCTTCACATCATACACGCCAGTTTCAGTCTATTTAAACCAGTGTCAAATAATATGTATAGGCACTTTATGTACATATTAACATTTAGTTTAATTTAAATACACATTTTAAAAAACATTAAGTATTGGTAGACAACTAAAAACAAAGAAGTATGTAACAGCTATTAGTAGTAGGTTTTTAAATCACCTTGGATGTCGTCCGACAAAACGTAATTAATTGGATCGGAACGGTATCAATATCCCTTTGTATCGTACAAACGCGAAACGAATTATAAATACCACTTAGTTAAAACGTAGGTACAAAATACTATGGCTTGGCGAATTTATGTGGGGGAACAACCCGAAAACAAGTTAATTGTATGTTAGCGTTTTTTAGATCAAGGCACGATGCGGTGCCATTATGATATGCAAATTGGTATGCAAAGCACCAGCAAAGGAGCTCACTGTGAAACCACGAACCTGCAACTTGTCGGTATGCTCTTTCTATTCAGTTCATATATCGTTCATTCTTTGGGCAACATATTTATTGTTTCTAGCCGAATCTAAAAAATACGGTTTCCAGTTAGGTAGGTATAGTTAGTGAAGGTTAGCATGCCACTTCGTTATTATTATTAGGCACGCATCATTAGGCACTCCCAAACTAGCTATTGTTATAAATTATGCAGTATTAATTATAGTCCGTTAGCCAACACCCCTAACAATATAACCGTGGAATACCACCACACCAGAACCGAGAAAATATAACTTTTCTCGGTTCTGGTGTGGTGGTATTCCACGGACTAGCGATGGCGTGGCTGGTGGCAGTAAGGCGCAAATGACGAGGTGTGACCTGCTGACGCACGGCGGCTCCTCAGTGACGGGATCTACTGCCACCGCGCTCACTTATTATTATTAATTATACCACCACCTGATTATTGATGAACGGCTCCACTAATTACGTTTGGTACGGTATTTTAAAATATTTTGAGCGTGAAGGTTTCCTGTTTCCTCTATTCCATATATTTTATCTTGTTTACATTTCCATAACACAAGCTGCCGAAGTTTTCTCTTCGCTTCATTCATAATTATCTAGATTTTCTGAGTGCCTAGGAATGCAGACAGCGGACAGACAGAGACGTAGCACAAGAATGATACATCTAAAAATAGTTGCACCGAAATATACTTAAGTTTTTTTTTATTTTTCATTGGCCTTTAGTCAGGGACTCTTGGTAGTTTGCGTGATAACAATAGCCCGTGGAATAAATACCACCACACCAGAACCGAGAAAATATAACTTTTCTCGGTTCTGGTGTGGTGGTATTCCACGGGCTAGCGATGGCGTGGCTGGTGGCAGTAAGGCGCAAATGACGAGGTGTGACCTGCTGACGCACGGCGGCTCCTCAGTGACGGGATCTACTGCCACCGCGCTCACTTATTATTATTAATTATACCACCACCTGATTATTGATGAACGGCTCCACTAATTACGTTTGGTACGGTATTTTAAAATATTTTGAGCGTGAAGGTTTCCTGTTTCCTCTATTCCATATATTTTATCTTGTTTACATTTCCATAACACAAGCTGCCGAAGTTTTCTCTTCGCTCATTCATAATTATCTAGATTTTCTGAGTGCCTAGGAATGCAGACAGCGGACAGACAGAGACGTAGCACAAGAATGATACATCTAAAAATAGTTGCACCGAAATATACTTAAGTTTTTTTTTATTTTTCATTGGCCTTTAGTCAGGGACTCTTGGTAGTTTGCGTGATAACAATAGTAAAAAAGTCAAAATGTTTTTATTCATGTAGATGTTGTACACATACTTTTAAATCGTCTTTTTTTCTATCTAGTACAAAGTTCCTACCACTCGGTAATACATATTAAGTTGGTAATTTATTACACCGGCACTGCACTAAAAATACCACTTGTAATTTTTTGTAACCCCATGCATAGAATTCCATGTACGCTATAGGTATTTAGGGTAGGTAGGTACGCATATTAGGTGAGTGAGAAGGTTCTTTTGACTCAAGTAATAAAATGTCACATCAGCAGACTACATTCTAAGTACCTAATTGATAATTACCTATTTGAAATTAATTAGACGTGATTTGAAGATAAAATTGCTTACTAATTACTAGGCAAACTAGGTTCCATTCTTAGATCAGCGCCCACGTCTGCAATATCCTAGTTTGCTTGAATGAAACTTAATCACTTTCAAAAGTAGGATCGTGTAATGCAAACGCAATTTAATTAAAAATGTTTTGTTATTGCAATACAACTCTAGATTTTGAGATATCTAACACGTGCCTTTATCATTGATATTAACAGTCTGTTGAGTTTAACCAACAACAGTGCACTTAGGTTTACTAAATATTTACAAGGCGACGCCTCTACCTCAGATAAAGATATTATTTAGAGAAATAGGAACAATAATATGTAGTTGAATTTTTAACCCATTAATCGCCACGCTCCTTTTATGTCGTAATTTTCAAGCCCAATTGTTAAATTGATTAACTTTGTGTAAGATGATTAAGTGATATTTTTATCGGAACAAGTAGAGATAATGTATAATTTTATCGTTTTGATAAAAATTACATAACATTCAATGCTCCAAACCTTAGGTTTCACAAAAAAGTGCAATTAGAAGATAAGATAAAAGTTTATTTGCATCAGACTGGAAAACTACAATTAGATAAATTATGACCCAATTCTTTGTAAAGCTGCATTTTTTCTGAATAAAAAGCCATTTGTATGTTGTTGTAAAAAGTATCTCGCCTAGTAAAATCAGAACCACCCCTCGCGATAAGACATAATACTAAATAATAATAATAATATCTGGGACAAATCACACACGGTCATCTGGCCCCAAAGTAGGATTCCCTGTATCTTGGGAACCAGAGACTGATATACATACATACCTACACACATAGTACTTTTTTAAATACATACAAATACATATAGATATAATACACCCAGACTTAGAGCAAACAATTCTGCTCATCACAGAAAAGTTTGCCCTGGGTGGGGATCGAACCCACGACTCTCGGATCAGAGGTCAGGATCGCTAACCACTTAGCCACCGAGTCAGTCAAAAGTAAATTGAAGATGTTTACCATTAGTGTCTGCGGTGAAGGCTACCACCTGTGCCTACATTATAAGCTCCGCTCTTAGTTGCCTCCAGTCGGCCCTAAGAAGGACCCTTACTGACAGAGTGACAGACAATACGGCTCAGCCCTTCCTTCCTTGGAGCTAGCCTCGTGCCGGGGCCGCCCGGGGCCAAGGACGCGACGTGATTGCGGCGCGCCTGTTACCAGTCAGATGTCTCATTATTAACATTAACATTAGCCCCCTCAGTGTGCTGAGACACGCCTGCTCGCTCGCTACGCTATAATCAACGTCCAATCATGGGTAGAGTCTACGTATGTAGACGTCACTAATATATCTATCTATGAAGGGTAATCTTACCCTCCATTACAACAATTGATAGTTTAGAAAAGACGAGAATTTCTGCAGTGATTACAAGTTATAGGAAACAGTTCAACTCAGCACAGATTTCGACCTAGCTAGCGCAGGTACCAAACCAACTGAACACTGAGTTATAGATACTAGTTAGATTCTAAGAATCAGTTTCCTTTTGGCTCACCGGCAACTCTACAAACAAACAAATACAGCTAGCAGTAACGCGCAATATCTTTCATGTAAACAATTATTTCAGCAACCACAAACTGCATCGCCCGCCGGCGCACCCGCTTGTTAGCTTTACCAACACCTACTTACTTTACGCTCTACTGACACTTCCGATCGTCCCACGTGGCCCGCTGGGCTAGTGGACTATGTACACGTGGTTGCACGGCGGCTGATTGATGCATTCGCGTAGTCTTGCGTCGTCGAACGGACACATTACTGCGAAGCGAAGATGTTAAATTGTGCGGTGTAATAGTATGCAACTAAATTAAGCTTCACATTCTTTTGTAATAAGTAGTATGCAACTAAACTAACTATAACTTTGTTGTTTACCCGAATTATGTAATAAGTAGCATGTAAGAATTTTATTTAAATAATGTGTTGGAGGGAGTTTCTTTAAGGCCCGACGTTTTTTCTCTCTCCGCAAACACTTCCCGAAAAGTTTAGTATACGAGTTTCGAGCGGTAGGAACTTCGTATTAAGTAGATTAAAAAGACCTGCGAAAAGTGTACAATGCTGCCTACTTCGAATAAACATAGTTTGAGTTTGGTGCACCGGAGAGTCAACGCAGAGAACTAGTTAAACCGCGCAGTGCACAGGAAAATAAGTTATCCTGAACCAAAACATGCTCGACGTAGCTTTCATCTATTCATCATGAAGCAAATGATTTTTTTAAATAAGTTACAGCTGATAGAACTACTGCAAGTCAAATGATTACCAGGATCATTTGACTTGCAATTCGAGCTGTATACGTATATATCTTACAACTAACTAGACGGCGCTGTTCAACAGCCAGCAATGTTGCAAGTACAAGTATGCGGCTACAAGCGAGATGCGCTCACACCAAGAAACTGGATTTCACGTCCACTTCGCTATTTGCTATCAGAAAAGAAATACGCCTACAAGTGTATGCGACTGGTTCGACCGGAGCGACGCATGTTAGCAAAGCTAGCCTCTGTTACAGAGTACATACAAGAAAGAACAAGAACCTTTTCACGTACATGCTTGGTTACATTGAAGTAACAATGTTACAGTTCGTATCTACCAATAGACGATAACTACCAATAAGCACAACCGTTTTACAATACTTATTTGCTAGCGTAGTGGCGACGAGGTGTGTTGTTAACGACGCAAAAATAAAATGAGCACAATAAGCGTTAAAAAAAAATAGCTCAAATTATAAATAGTTGAGCATTTCTACAATTTTCTTGATTTACTACTGACTAAAGTGGAGTTTGGAAAATGTAGTACTCGTTGATGTCTTTTGTACCCACATAAGAATATTGTAGTTGATAAATTAAAAAATCAAACACCTATATACATATAAAACTTACTTTCCTTTGGACTTTCCATAGTTACTTACTTACAATAATTTTGTTGAAGAACTGCCAATAGTAATCGATTTTATAGAGCATATAGTATATTTGTGCTGGGATGAAGCTGTTTTATCGTGGAATTCCTGGCGAGTGTGGCTGTCGGTTTACGACCGCTGGAAGCGGCACTTGTACCATAGACAAAACGGTTTGCCTACGCAATCCATCTTGGTCTGGCTATCAGTCTACATAGTCTATGTCTGCTTGCGATTCTTCATACTGTGTATCTACTTACTTGAAATCCTCCCAAATATACAGCATACTTTGACAAGACATCTGTTTATTTTTAAGGAATAATAAAATAATTTGTACATAGTAAAGTACCGATAGGGTGTTCGATCTTAGTCTCGATCTGATACCGCGCAGAAGGCGCCGCACGCCCGTGCCGCCATGCGCGAGCGCATCGCATCCGCGACCTTGGCTTGACAACGCCGACATTGTGCACGTTATGGCATCGTAAAACATACATTAGTTACGCTTCATTAAAAATATTACGCTTTGATCTACTGCAATTGCATAAAAATATACCTACCTACGTAATGTATAGTTGGCTCTGTTAGTTAGTTAAGACATTAAAAATGATTGAACGTTTCAAAACAACGTGCTAACAACAGATGCATTCCGTGACCGCGGCAGACAGATGGCCCCTCTCAGCCGGGACCGTGACCCGGCCCTGCCCTGGATGACACAACTGGCGCTGTCACACTTCCAACTGCACCATAACAATGTATGTTGGGGCTTCAGACGGACTTCAGGCCTTGCAACCCGACCGGCTTTGTCGAGTCTGCAGTCTGCTTGACTAGTTAGTGGAGAGACTTCGACAAAATTTGCTGACACTGTGCGATTAACTCGCAATCACAATTAGTTAATTCGGAAAACAAAACACTTTTCAGCGGTGTGATTTGGAAAATACAGTGCAATTAGATACCTAGCTTAAACAGCCTGTGGCACAACCCGGACACGTCCGAGTCATATACTTACTACGACTGAGTCAAGACTGTATGTATGTATAATAATACATGGACTACTTCCGGATCTTACCCGCAAAGGGTGAGGTTTCCTTCAGAGAGCTGCTGGTGATCATACGTACGAGGTTGTGTGCTTGTTTATATATAGGGTGACTTTAAATTAGTTCTTGATACGAAAGGCTATGCATGTGCTCATGATAACAAACAACTTTCCCTAAGGAACCCATAGTCAAATCGCAAAAAAAATTTTGGCCTCTTCATACTAATTTGGCCGGTCAGTTGCTCGACTTGTATGGAGACTTCAAAATTTTTTTTGCGATTTGACTATGGGTTTCTTAGGGAAAGTTGTTTATTATCATGAGCACATGCATAGCCTTTCGTATCAAGAACTAATTTAAAGTCACCCTATATTTACAACATCCAGCTTAGTATGTGTGTTCGGGTGTCTGCTGTTAGTCGCCTAACGCTGGCGCGGCGCCTCGCCTGCGCACCGCGCACTACTCACTTGACGGGAACAAGCAATAAATCCCGGCGCTCGTTTGCAGGTGAGTCATACACATTATCAGAACATTATTCATAAATATTCAATGTTTGATTTAGCGAGAGATGGAAGGCAGGCGCGGCTTTTATATTGTGAATGAATGGTGGTGTAGGAGAGGCGCTAGCACAACAGAAACGCACATTCACTAATGCTTTGGTTGGAAGACGCCCGGTATGTATACAAAAACAGAAATTTATTATTTATACGAAAACATCAGGTATCCGTGCAGCTTTGTTGGTGTTTGAATTTTAAGAAGAATAACAAAGTCGAAGTATTTATTTATTTATTGCAATGCGTTTAATTTATTCGAAGCTTCCCGTAATTTTCATACCGATTGCTTTAACGTTCAAGGAAAGGTTATCATGAAAATTGATCACTATGGAGGTCGGTAAATCTAAATGTCTCTACAGTTGATGCTAAGGCAACACCAGGTAACCGCCGTCTATACCTTGCGGTAACGCAGTCAAATTGTGCCACACGAAAAGAGAGAACAGCAAATAGGTAGATACTTATACCTTAACATCATGAAACCATGCAATCGCTCGCTGTATCTATCACTTGAGGATAGCTCGGCTTTCCAAGCTTTTGTCTACATTGGTGTCGATTCGGTGTTTACGATTAAACTAAATTTAAGCGTCCTGTCCTTGTCGTTTCGATAAAGAAAGAAAAAAACAGAACACGTAAATTAAGTTTATTCCTGTCAAATAAGTTTTATCGTGAAAACCGAATCGACAGCGACACCATTTTATCATCTAACTAGTGTTAATATTAGTTTTGTGCATTGATTACCCGTTTATTGGTGAAAATTATAGTCAGTTTGATGAGAAGTCCCACTTCAAATAGTGGCAGTTCCACAGATTGAGTAGTTATGTCAGTACCTCTGTAACACCTTATTACTTATTTATAGATAACAGTATTTAAATGAGGAGATGGCATTTTAGAAAGTTCTAATTTATCTCATGACTCTTGATAATGTCTAGAATAAGTACTTACCAAATTTTGTTTATTTGTAGAGTCGTGCATTTAATGTGGTGTAAACCACAGCGGCCCACATATTCCCACATAGGCTGCGATATCATGTGTATTTTCGGTTTGGGTTTGTCCAAAATCTCACACGCGATGTGAATGTCGGTATGTAAGTACAAAGTTGCATCACAAAATACACAGATACAGAAGGTTCGCTCAATACGCTTACTAAAATCCTAAGCATATACATACTTATGGACCTATACGGTCGTTGTAGGCAAGGTTACGATACTGTCGTGATACTTTGCCGTGTGACCTTGCCTCGAACGACCGTATATTTCTATATGCATGTATATGCTTACGATTTTAGTGGTTTGTATTGTGCGGACCTTCTGTGTCTATTTTGTGGTTGCATGCACTGATAGTAGATATATAAGCACGACTATCTCAGAGTATAGAGAAAGTTCAATGATGCAACCGCCATTGCCACCGCCGCCTCTACTCGCCGCGGCCGCCGCCGCTCTGTTTCCCAATTCCAATTCATGCAGAGAAAAGTGAAAAAGTGATATAGTTTTTTTATCGTTGATGTAGTTGGGAGAACGGACTGCAACTTTTCATATTCTCATTAAAACAATAGTTATATTGTGGTTATAAAAATGAACAATATCCGCGGTCGGTAAATGCAAATAGCTTCATTGTGATAAAGAATGTTTGTGTTTATGTGATGCTTTGTGCTTTGCTATTCCATTTCGCTGTTTAATCTGTATCTATTTGTAACACAGAATAACTTCTTATTCATGCATTCAAAATATTTATAGATTTGTCTTGAAAAACTATATTTATCTAACCACTAGCTTCCGCCCGCGACTTCGTCTGCGTAGACTTTAGAATTGGGTCCAGAGAGAAATAAAATGTTAAGGCAGCGCTACCTTGTAGTGGCGAAGTATAATTTTCAGTTTTTAGCCATTCCTTCGGCAACCCTCGAGTTTTCCGGGATAAAAGTACTCTAAGTGTTAGCCGAGTCCTTCCAAATTTCGCGTGAACGTGTAACAAACAAACAAACATAAATACTTTCGCATTTATAATATTATATTAGAGCGATGAGATTTACCTAAAAAATGAAATGCTCTGCTATTTAAAGGAGGCTATTCTATCTAGGTTTGTTACATATTTCAACATTATTTATAAATTAAGAGAATCAAATTATCGAAAATTAATTAACATCATGTCGTTCACAGTGCATCCGGTGGAGACTTCTACAAATGTATACGATAGTTCAGTTCTTTATTAATGTGAGCTCCGATAGAGCTAGCGAAACCGAACTTTATCTCCACAACTCGGTTACAAGGCTCGCAACAGAACAGCCAGCCGAATCGTGTGATATTAGTTTAGGAGAAATAACTCAACTTGAACCATCCAAGTACACATAGAGGTGAACAGGTGACCTGACCGTGAGATAGATGACCTAGAAGCTATAGTAAAAAAAGTACCTTTGCATGTAAAAGTCAATTCAATAAATTATCTCAAAACGAATAAGTAGTATTTTCTATCGTAAAAATAATGTGATAAGATTTTTTAGCAGTAAGTAGCTTATACATGGCTAGTAGGTATGAATTAGAGTGATAAAGAGAGATAGGGCGGGAGTTCCTAGCTATCATGACGTCAGCCGGTAATGGGGTCGCGGCGGTGGGGTTTGTTTTACGAGTCCGCACTACACTACACTACACTACACCCACTACGCCACTAACCAACTAGCCAAGTGCTTGCCAATGGGAACCTATTGCCTGTGCCATCAATTTAGCCCGCGTAACATTAATTTGGTCACTTCCCCTAGGGAATTTGTAAAAAACAGGTAATCATCCTCTTCCACTGGATAAGCTATCTACTTAATTTTACGGACACTTTATCTCTGTTTTTGAAAGTAATGGATGGAGGTTGTTAAATTATTGATAGGAACTTTCGTTAATTTCAGATTTCATTGAAAGTAAATGAATATGAGAGCGTCATAGGGAATACGTCTAAAGCGATAGTTTTCAGAACAATAAAAATACTGATTTTTCTAAGGCTTAAAAAGGTGTTCAAAACCATTAGGTTCCAAAAAAACGCTTAGGTATTGCAAACGTGCCTATAGATACTCGTAGCCATCACTTATTTTTTATTACACCGTTGTGTGATAGTTTGTTTACCCGTGTGTTTGGACTTATTAGTCAATAGTCTTATTAGTCTTATTTGTCTTGTTATTACAAGGCGCCGATACAACAGTTTTATTATTGCAAGAGTCAGCAAACATTTTGGCGTACCATCGCTTCTCGCTCCAAATTAAAGTGTCAAGAATATTGCCTTGTACCTTGAAAGCTACTCTGCTGCGACTGTTCACGAAGTTTCGGCCACGTGCCGCGCGCGGGCGCTGGGAAAGCCACAAGTGGTGACTGCGGGCCTCGTGACGACACTTATAAGTAATCAAACATGTAAAATAGTACTTAAATTAAATATACTTAGTTTGTAGGGCTGCCCACTCAGCCACGGAGGTTACCATGTACAGGCAGATATTTTTTTTGTTGGTATAAGATGATTTTTACGCAAGTTAAAACTTCGCTCTTGATTAGCGTACTGATAGGAACACGTTTGCCACCTCTGCCATAAAGAAAAAAAAAACACCTAATTCAAATAAAATATTTTCATTTTCAACATATTTGGGTATAGATATTTGTATAGATTCATAAGAGGCCACCCATGTTCTGTTGATGTGAAATTAACACGTCAATCAATCTCAGTTTACTGTATATTATAATACCATACCTTCCTACGTACGTTATTATAGTTGCTTTCCCAAAAGGCTTTAATTATTGCGCTCTCTCATTCTCGACATGTATGGTATAAACAAAACATTTAATTTGATGAGCACGTAACCATGTTTCAAAATAAGTTTTTTTATATACAGCGCGATAACAAAACTGGTACCTAGGACTGAGCACTGAGCATTAAAATTGTAAGTATGTACCTTTAATTTGTTCAGTGCACCTCTTTTGTTACACCTTATACCTGTATGTGTCGCAGATGGATTGTATAATCCGCTGCTTGCCACGAGTGGCAAAATTTTGAACTAAAATCTACAATCTGACCTTTTATTTCACGCTGTTTTACAAAACATCTAATCGTTGACCCGCTGCATTAACGAACGCAAAACGTTTATGCAATTCTGCGTATCGTAACCCAGTTATTATGGAAAACCTCTAAAGGTCGTTCAGCTGTTTTACAAAACGGCGCTGTTTTGTAAAATCACTAGCGGTTTTGTAAAACAGCGGATTCTGCAATCCATCTGCGACATATGTATTGTTTATTAGGTTTAGTTAAGGAATAATGTCAATAAATAATGATCGTATGGCTGTTGATTATATTCAGTATTACTTAAACGGTCATTAAGTTCTTAATTTTTATATTATAGTTTAAATTAATAATATAACATTATTTTAATCCAGTATACTATGCTTTACTATTTTCTTGCTATTTAAAAACAAATGTGTTTTCGAAATGTTAACTGTATAACTTAATATACTAAGAAGTTAGTTAATATTCGTACTGTTGTAGGTAAGTATGTTGCACTGAATTTTACTAATTGCGTTCTGTGGTTCAGTCGCCGATAACACCGCACCGTCGACGTCGTTAAATTCAAATACCTATCAACTAGAAAACTTCTACGAGAATTTAGGTTATGTTATACAACTATAAAATAGTTTACAGCAACACTTAGAATATGTTAATTAAGTTATTAGCGCCTTTTTACCACCGATAAGGTAGTAAGGTTTTTATTGTATTTGGCTTTAGCTCAGAGTAAATATTTTTTGCTAAAACTATTATTATAGTATAGGTATTTTATCCTTGTTTTAGTTTTAGTCACTATTTCTTCATATTTACGCATTTTTTGTCCTTGTATGGTGACGTATATAGCTTTTCATAATTATAATTATGTTACCTAAGTTATATTTGACTGTCAGTCAGGGCAGAAGGTTTAAGTTAATGCTAGACAGGTTACAAACAACTTTCTTCTCGCACTAATTTCATCTGAAGGCAAATTTCCGCATTGAAGTCGTCTCATAGTAAACACGTGAGCTATAAAACCGTTAACGAGATTTTTATGATAACGGTTTACGATTGCAGCATTTACTTTTGATTAATTAAAAGAAAAACAAGTCGTAATCACATTTGGTTCAGTTAACATGCTCAAACAATTTGGCGCTTACGGAAGTAACATAAGTAACCAAATTATTGTCAGACTGTGAGGTTTTGGGGTGCACTCAAGAGGACTGTTAAGGTGCCTGTAAAAGTTAATGAAGTTCCGCGTTGTTAATAAGCTCTAGGTGCCATACATTTTATCACGAATTAACGACCTCCATAAGTTTCATCTCATATATAAAGTTCGCAGTTATAAGAAGTCCCACAGTATAAAAGAAGAAGGTTATATGGAAGACTTACCTTTTCCGTTGAGTTGGGTCCGGATCCGGGAGAGTTCGCGGGAACGGCTGCGGCTGCGTCGCTGCGCAGCCAGCCGGCGCGGCGAGCGCGCCATCGGGCCCCCCTTGGCGCCCATCGGCTCCTTGCTACCCAGCCAGGAGCCGGAGCCTACTCCTCACTGACACCATCCATCACACTGAACAATAAACACTGCACCACGCCTATCAGTTCCGGATAGAACCAGCCAGCAGGTATCGCGAACTTACGTGAGTGACACTGTTTGTAAACAAACGCGAAAATTTTTCACAAAACTTTCTATTGTTTCGTTGGTAGATAGAGTCTCTTAACGCTCGTTTTGTTTATGCTTTATTAATTCAAAATTCTTAAAAAGTTGATCTTCGAATTAGAATAGAGTGGAACACCGTTTCGAAGGCACGGCAGACAAGGCACTGGGTGCGGCGACGGGCCGGCGGCGGCGGCGGCGGCGGCGGCACGCGCGAGCGGCGCAGCGGGCGGTGGCGGACTGCGGCGCGTGCCGGCGGCTGCGGCGCGCCAAGGCTGCCTGCCACCTGCCGCTAATTACATCACTGATAGTCTGTGCTGATAGTGATAACGCCCTCGTGTCATTCCCGTCGCTTGTGTGTTGTATTGTCTGCGCTATCAGGCTCATAGGTGCTTCAGGTATCGTCGTCGTGTTACGTCACTGCAACTGTTATTGGCTCTAGAAGAAATTCTTGGCTGGCGCCAGAGTCAAGAGTTCGACTGATGGAAACGGATCCAGTCCAGATGCACGTCAAAGAGCACCTACGGAGCAACCTTCGAATACCTACGAGTATTAGAGGCACGCTCGCTCGTTGGCTTCTACGCGCTTCCAATCATGAAACTGAACAACTTTCCTCTAGGAACCTATACTCAATTTGCACATTTTTTTTGACTTCCCATACAAAATTGGCAGTTCAATTGGTGTGAAGAGTCCAAAAAATTTTATACGGATTGAGTAAAGGTTGCTTGAGGAAAGTTGTTCAGTTTCAAGAGTAGAAGCCAAGGTTACCTGTCTAAATTTTTTACGTATTTCATAAGGCCCTGTAGGCCCCTTTTTTTATTGTAATAGGTAGATTCTTCCTGAGCTTGGAAAACCGAAGAAGCGTTTACTTACCTAACTTTAAAATTGAAGGATTCGCTGAATGAACATAACTAATTCATAGTTTAGCGTAAAATACTGATACTACTGGTAGTGGCTACGATATTAATTGATTTCAGTCAGTTGTTTTACAAATAAGTGGATTCCGATACAGTATGAATATGTTTTTCCTGAAGTTAAGGTAATATCTAACTAGAAAAAAAGATCATTAGATTTTCCATAACGAAGAAAAATTACATCACTTCTTGTGCATTCATTTTCCAATTAGAGCTGTTTTAGTGCTATTACTAAGTGGTTGTAATCAAGTTAGCAGCGCCCGCGCCTGTCCGGGATCCGCGCCCGCGGCGGTCAGGGTCACCTCCACAATTCACGGTCTAATTCCGGAGCTGAACGCAGCCACTTCGTCATTTAGTCAATTGGCGGGTTCGCTAATTGCCGCGGCAATCGAACTCCGATACCATCTTGAAGTGATGTCACTATGAACAACTGTGACATCAGAGCAAAATGTCCAACTTATTACGTCTTTCTTGAGCTTCTTATTGTATCCCTTACTTAAGATGAACGCTGATACTACATACCGGGTATAGGAATCGTTGAGACACTACTTAATTGATATTAATTCGACTAACTATTTACTTCTTTCTATTAACTATTGGCTGGCAGTCACTACTTCTTACTCCTGTGTGTCGCATTCTTTGAAGGTTCGTTGTGTGTGCCAATTCTACTGTCTCTAATAAACGTTCCATTAATTAAAGGGTGTAGTTCAAAAATGAAATAAAACAATCATATATAGAACGAGAACAAATAATATATTCTGTTACATTCACATTTCACTTGAGTACTTGTAAGGGACGGGACGTAGGACGAGAAACGACTCGAGAGTGTGTGAGTGGACGCGAACTGACTGCCACTTTGGTCCCATACATTTTCAGATGATGATCGAGGACGTTATATGGACCAAGAAGAAGCTACTAGTAGACTAAGATAGTCAACAAGAATTGACATGATGTCGAAATGATATCTATTTTACATAACGACACTGATGCTGAACAGTTGGTTTTCATTTCAATTTCAATTTATTTATTGTCATACAACAACTAATAAAGCTTAATATTTTTGTAGGAATATAATGTTGTAACAAAAAACTAGTGTAAAGGGGGCTTTTACTCATTACACTAAAGAAACATCTGTGCTTCATCCAACCTTAAAAGAAACAAGCCGGTAGTCAGCTTACTTACTTATAGTCCGAATAAAAGATGTTCAGCTTCACAAGTAAAGCTCGAATCACTACAAATTTTGTTTACAGGATATAACGTTGTTATGGACAATACGCAAAGTCTTATGTAAAATAATTACGTTTACGAGCAGCGCCTGCGCCGGCCGCCTGTAGCCAACAAATCTAGACGATCAGTTCGCAAGGGGCCTCTCTGCCTTATTGAGTGATTTGGATTGTCAACAATGCTGCACTTTAGTTAAAAAAGTGCATAAAGTTATACGACCTTGTGTTATTGTCTCAACGTCAATCGTCACAGCCATTTCTCCATTGTAGCCATTGTTAATAAGTTGCGGATTAGGTAATCAGTTGTGAATGAACTGTATGCTAAGTTAGTTACAACAATTCTTGGCTCTAAAGAACAGTTTGTCTGGAACTGTACTTTTGTATTCAGGACGACGTTAGTCTCGAAAAACTGAAACGTTAAACTCTCGCTTCACCCTCGTCCGTGCGTCCGCGCCCCGAGTACTCTACTCAAAAACAGTTAACAATAAATAAACTGTTAGAGATATAGCCATAAATACATATAATTATATATTACAAGTCCTCCAAAATTCCACTACCACACAAGTGTAAAGACTCTGAAAAATTATCTTCATCCAGTTAATGTGTATATCACAATAATTTAGTAAATAGTACGTTATGTTATACTATAGAGTAGCAATATCTATCATAGTATACACAGGATTAGTTTATGTGATTTAAATGTTAAACGGGTACATATTCAATATGACAGTACTTCCGTTAGTTTTAGTGAAATATTTGAAAATTTCAAAAGATGTAGTCACATAATAAATCAGGAATCATACATATTTATATATATTCTACCAATTATACGAAATTCGATAAAATTGCTTAAAATAAATGTGAATTGTTAATTGATCAAAACATTTCGCATTAATAAATAAAAGCGTTTAAGTATAGCATTGTAATATTTATTGATGGACAAGTGACGTGCACCTCTATAAATCCACAGCTTTAATTCAATTACAAACTAAAATATCGCATTCAATTTGGAAAATAGTTTAATTTGTGACAATAATTATGATTTTGACTAGAAATTCCAAATGCTAAGTTTTCTGTGCCGTTATTAAAATTCCAATAATGTTTTTAGAGTGCTGTTTCGGAGACTGCTACGATCTAGAAAGCGACTTTGTCATTTTTCTTATATCTAATATGTATTTGTAAATGTGTGAAAACACTTTCACGGAAAACATATACGCATAAAATAATAAAAAATTTACAGATCTTAGCTATTTGCTATTGGTCAGTCAGTTTCACTGATTCACATTACTTATCAAACAAAAAAGTATATTATGATCACGAGTTTACTTCAAATTCTGCTATTCGTTTCTTAACTGTCCTCTTAAAAAGAAAAGCTTTGCATTGTACTTTATGATTAAAATGCTAAATATCTACTTAAAAATGTATCTTAGACAGTTTTGAAATATCTCTGAAACTAAATGCTTAATGCAAAATATATGTTAGTGTATAATAAAAATAAATAGTAATATAAATAAATGAATTATATGTTATGTTATAATTATATGTTATCTATCAGAAAAACATATACGCAAGTAGGCCTTAGTTGTAACAGTGGGCGGTATAGGCACCGCTAGTGTAACTATTCTAGGACGTACCTTCACATTTTTACATTCAACAGTTAAAGCGCCCTTACTCTGGAGTTCGTCAAGTAGTTTAATACTTTAATAACTTGACAATAAATTACAATCATTTGACAATTTGAAGTAAACTAATCTGTATGGGTACGTATGTATAAATGGGGATACTTGTTCTGATTTAGTTCAGTGTTCAATTCAATAAATTGTCAAATAAAACCTAATAAGTAATATCTATGTAGCATTATACTGTAATTCAGCAATATATCAACAGATCTTAAACATAAATAAAATTTTCAAAACCAACAATATTTCTCCTTAATAAATATATGTAATTAATTGATTCATTTAAATTCCAGGTTTCATTTCCATTTTGTGTTGTATAAACTTTGATAAAGTATACATTAATCGAAATATTAACTTTTTATAAACAACAGCCAATATAGAACGGCTTTACTTACTCCCTGTTGCCGCCATACAACTAGGTAAATACCGTATGAGTAAATTGTCTACCTACTGGGGTTCAATTATACTTGTTCGTTTAAACCAATAAGCTTTAACTCGCCTGGTAGATGATAGTGGTGATGATGATGCTGTGAGACCGGGTTTACCGAGACTCCCCTGCGGCGCCGTTGGGGAGCCGACTATCTTCATGCCGGAGCGTAACAATGCTGTTAACGTTGATGTTTCGCGGTAAAACTTAGGTTAGATGATGGTATAGTTGGTATTAGATAGCCGGCACCAACTAAATGGTGTCATGAGGCCCTACTACGGCCTTTCGAAGTTTGACCCTGCTGGGAATCGAACCCGCTCCATCATAATGCACCACGCCCACGAAGGGCAGTTAAAACTTACATTTTTACATTTACTATACCTATACTTATATTAAGTACAGTGAACATCGATTTAATATCATTAAGTATTTTTGTCTTTATATTAACGAGGAATACTGCTCGTCGTGGAGTTAAAGGCAACATAAATGTGTGAGTAGTATTTGTACGAAGGTGGTGTATTCCCGCTTCGGCCGCGGACGCGAGCTCGCTTTCGGCGAGCGACGGGCGCGGCCGCGTGGCGCATTCAGCAGATCGTGAAGAGGCGACAGCGGCGCCCCCTCGCGGCGCCGTCAGCTCAGGAGTGCTCCGGCCTCGGCTGGCTCGTGTCGTACGCGCGAATCATATCCGCCTGCGAAACGCTGCCGCCCTCTTCTTGAGAAAATGCGAACCCATCTGTACCACACCACATAAAGGAATATTACTAATGGGTAATCAATCAGTGGTGTATATTAAAATACACTTCAATTTACAAACTTAAAATGATTGAATTTTAAATCGCCTTGTCGAATCAATGATCAATAGCGACTATTCAAACGTTGCGATATAATCGTGTGCTTGTAAACACCCAGAACAAAACACTTTCAATGAACTTGAACTGCAAATTTGTGATTTATGTGAAGAGCTAATTAAATTAGTCACAATTTGCTTAACTGTGTAGCTTTTGCGAGGTGATAAAATAAAATTGGGTGATCTAAAATTGCTTGTGATGTTTATTAGCGCGTCTGCGGTGCGTCGGCGTCGCTCGGTGAGCGCCGGCGGCGGCGGTGATGGCGCGGTACTCACGCGAGAGCTCGAGCTCCATGCTGACGCGCGTGGCGGAGCGGCGGCTGAACACGCTGCGCACGTTCTGCAGCAGCCGCGCCGTCTCCGTGAGGCTGCCACACAGAGCTCGCGGTGACAACCGAACACACAGGGACAACGCGGGGACGGGACGGGCGAATTGGGAATGAACCTTCAGTATCAGTTTCGTTCAAATCCAATTTTTTCTCGAGTTTATGGAAATCCGTGGTTTGTACACACCGGATTTTTGTAAACTATTGCGAGTAAGAAACAAATAATATAGGTAATAACATAACAAAATAATAGGATAGATCGTTGGGGTTGTGGGTGCTAAGCGTGATGGAGCAGCCAAAGCATTCAAAGCGCACACGTGGTTCTCGACACATTCGCTATTCCTAGATTCTCCCTATCATTTCTGGGAGTCGTATTAGTCTATTTTTATAAAAGAAATAGCGAATATGTGATTAGGTCATGCGTCACTGGCTGGCAGTGTTGTAATACGGTACGGTAAGCAGGCACAGGCACAGGCACAGGCACAGGCAGGCATGCGCATGCGACGGCGGTACTCACAGAGAGCCAGGCTGGCCACCGCGCGGCGCGGGTCGGCGCGCGCGCTGCGACAAACACCGCGTTAGCCACACTCCTCCAACTGCACCCCACCCCCACCCCCACCCCTACCCCTACCCTGCACCTCCCCGTCGCGGGCACATACACCCCACACACACATCATATCCAGCCATACAAGAGCTTTACTAATACGTAAGCTTTTAAACTGGACTTCGGATGTCATATTTGTTATTATTATTGTGAACAACTTTCCCCAAGAAACACATTAACTAGTCAAGTATTTTAAAAATATATTGACCCTACTACATGGCTCCAAATATCTAGAATTCTATGAACACTCCATATTAAGTGGGCTGCTGAAGAATTTGTATGGAAAGAGCTTTTTAAAAATATTTTTATGATGTACTTAAACGCTAACATTATAAAAATATGCTTAAAATCTTTGTAAAAAATAACTGACAATCAGATTATAGGAGTCTCAGTCTCAATATTACAGCAACAAAGTAAGTATTCTGACTGACTGACTCGGTGGCTAAGTACACACAGGGCAAACTTTTCTGTGATGAGCAGAATTGTTTGCTCTGAGTCTGGGTGTATTATATCTATATATGTATGTATTTAAAAGTATTTGTATATGTATATGTATATCAGTCTCTGGTTCCCAAGATACAGGAAATCCTAGTTTGGGGCCAGATGACCGTGTGTGACTTGTCCTAGATATTATTATTATTCCTTACATTCAGTGGAATGCAAAGATTATATACGTTTACTGACTACATTTTTTGACAGTAGGAATTTCGTCGGTCGGATCATGAAGGGTTTCATCAAATCAAAATTTTAAAGTTAAAAATATACTGTAAAGAACTGTTCCAACTTAGTGCCTTAAGCTTTTACGTAGTTAACGAGGCTATCATTTAGAACAGGAACTGACTCCCTTTAATTTTTAAGGTTTATTTTAAGTTAACCTTGAATATGTATAACTCAAGATCAAGAATTTGTTGGATACGCCCCTTCGTGATCCGACCAACGGTTCGGCAGGCGATTACAGTAAATAACAAAAACCGGTCACACTCTGCACTCACATGTACAATCAGAGACTCGCCTCAACTTTCAACACTTTATTCAATAAGTTTTTATCACTACCAACAAAACCGGCATATTTACATTAGAATTTATTCGATAGAAGTTGCTTATTTACCAAATGCGATACTTAAAGTACATACATAATTTAATCGAATGAGTGTTTTTTAGCAAATGAGTATCTGAGTTTGCTTAGAACAGGAATTAGAGAATTCATTTTCCATTTAGTAGAAAACACTCAGACGATTGAATGAATGCGACTTTTGTACATAAATGCTGTTTGTGAGCATTAATGCAGGCACAATGTCTTAGCACCGTTATACTACATACGAGCGATTTTTTTTAAACAGATATATGTACAATGTATGGAAAAAATGGAAGGACTAGGTACACATTATGTACATAATGTAAGAGATTTAAAATAAGTCGAAAAGGTGGAAAAAATATACTAGAGATTATAAATTGTGGACATTTTAAGTAAAACATATAATGTAAATGGAAGATATTATAAAGCGTAAACGAAATATTAATGTGCCATCCAAAAAAAAATACAATTGAAATGCAAAAATAAAAATATTTAGCGTACAATTCGTCACATGTGCACATACTTTACAAGCACCCCGGTTATACTTATCAAAACTACTCGGAAGAACTTTATAATTTTGAAGTTCATCGTATATGCTACTAAACTGAACAAATGAAACATGAAAACAAGTAATTTGGAATGATTTTAAAGGCTTTCATGTATTCCGGTAGTTGACTGCTAGTCATTTGAGTTACTTTTTATCAAATGTCAAAAACGGCATTTTGTTCTAAAAATGTTTGAAATTTTGTACGATGACGTCATTGTTCAAAATAGTAGTTTGCATACTAATTAGGAAATTGTTATAAATTAAAAATTGAAAATTTAATGAAAATTAAAGTGATTAAGTTTTTTAACAATTTCAATTAAAGAGCTATTTAGTCAATAATATTTCGTAATTTATTTTTCATGCAGTCAACTCCCGGTTTAGTAGCATATAATTAATTTATAAAATACGTTTTCATATAAAAATACAATTGAGATTCATGACTAAATTACAGTGTTGCAGTCCGTAAAAATATCATAATAGCGTTTTACAATCATCGTAAAATATCATTTGTGTTATAGCGATCAGAAATATACATATAAACACTTGTCAATAGACCAAATAAGCTTAATATTTTAGCGTCTAGCGGAGTACAGTTACCCATTTCTAAGGTTTTAGACTATAAAATATGTATTGTGTACAATGGAATGTCTACTCATGAAGTAAATACATACAATAATGAAAACAGGGACTAGCATACATTTTGTGGCATTGGGGCGTTATTCCGATTATTATTTTTTAAATTTTGGGGCATTATTTAATAATTATAAATAGTTTGTACGTTTTTTTTGTACAATACTGATTATTTATTTTATATAATATTGTTTGCAGTGGTATATTATTTATTTAGCAACATTATCATATCATTACTAAGTAGCAAACATCAAAGGAAGTTCTACAAAACAGGAAAAATATTCGTATTCATACTTGGTTGGAAAACTCCCATTGGAATGGAAGAATATTTACTTATCTGGTAAAAATACTGAAGAATCCTTAGTTTGCCTTTTCCAATAAGCTAATATCGTAAAGGTATACGTCTATAGCTTGGTTTGAGCCTTGTTTTATCACTACATGGAATGTATGGGGATCGCAGGTTGGGAGCTATGCGTACCGACATCTGGCGAGTAGGCAAACAGTGGGTTTTATTTAACACACTTGTGCTAGCTATACCAACCTCTCACCAAACAATAAAAGTGCAAAAGATTTTAGTTGGAAAAATATGTCACTGGGTCATTAGGTTTAATTAATAAAAACCTATGAATGAAATAATTATTGAAAACAATTCTTGGGATAGCCCGACTCTTCATTATATGGATTATTTCAAAATTTTATTAATTTAGCTTTTCATAATAATTATTTATATCTTTTGCACTTTCCATGACAACTTCAAATTGCACCTACAATACGCAACCAAATAACCGTTACCAGTTTGAAATGGACATCCCCCTTATTGCATAAACCACGTTTGTCCACCTTGCAACATAAAAAAGACAGATTATCGTTAATTTCTTTCAATAAATAATATACTTCCTAAATTATACAATCGCACACAACTGATATACTGTGGACAAACAGTATTAACTAGCTAATGCTAAATTGACGCCTTGCGTCGGAAAACTACATGAAGACCGAATACTTTAGGACGGCGCGGAAGAGTTCCATGAACTTAGCAACACTCTGTGTTCTTACAAATAACTATGATATAACTATATTGAAAGTAATAATGGCTGCTGACAGAATATATCTAGTTATCAATGTCACATGATACTGCTACCACGTGCTCTCTGGTCTATAGTTTTGTTCAAACGAATTATATTCTATCAGCTATCAGTCACACACATATATACAGGAATTAACAAAAAGGAGTAGCAGTACTTCAAGATGAGCTTTTATTTGTGAAACTGAACCACTTTTGTTCAGAGCAAATGCTGAAAAATGGCGAAAATAGAAAAAAGTTAAGACTACCCATACAAAGCAGGCCAGTCAGCTGAGTTCTGCTACACCTTCTCGTGACATCCTGTGTACTTCATATTTAACTCCTATAAACATAGCTTACGTAACACAGTTCCAGTGAAAAACCCTTATACCTACGTTCGTTGTTACATCAAAACTATAAAATTATTAACTTCGCAGTATTTGGCAACAGCGAGAACACTCTATGTACACACTAGCTTAGAGATTACGGTTCGCTAGGGAACGGCCTGCTTGTCACGCTCGAAATGCTAATTTTATCGTACTTGTGATACAACATTTTCCAAAAGCAAATGTAGAACAAGTCCGCAAAAGTCTTCTTGGAGACGATTTCTGGAGATAATTTCGCAAGCCTTTCCTTATGGAATGACACAAGCGATCAAGGCACCATAAATTGCTATTTTACATTCCATTAACTATATTTTTCATTACAATATCAAGACTAATAATTTGTGAAATGTATCACTGGAATATGGCGGTCCGTTGTCGGTCGCATTACCTTTTTTCCGTCAGGAATGTATCTTATAAATTTCAGTCAACAATATACCTAATAAATAAAATTTTTTCTATATCCATTATTTCACGTTATCAGTCCATAGGGCTGTGACCGTCCTAGGAGTCACAGCAGGGCGCGGGTCATACGACATGGGCGCGCTTGGGGCGCGGGCGGCGCGGGCCGGCGCGGCCGTTGGCCTGCGCGGGCGCGAGGTGCGCGGGCGCGGGCGGCGCGTCCCCGGGCCCCACGGCGCGGCGCCGCCACTTGAGCCCCAGCGGCTCGCCGCGCGCCGCCCGCCACAGACTACACACACACAATGTCAACTGCCGGCCTGCCCCGCGGCCCCGCGGCCCCGCGGCCCGCACGCCAAGCCGACACCTATACTAACGTCCTCGAAGGCACTACGGCCATCGCTGGCCACGATATCGTTTGTTCCTTTTCAATCTTATTTGAAAGTAGTGTATTATTTACATGTATACGCGCTGTCAAAGACTTTTTGACTTCATGCACGGTATATTTGTCGACGTACATTAAATTAACAATGGCTACCTATATCTACTTACACTGTGAGTTCATTTTAAAGCATTTTTTAGAAATACAAAAAAAAAAAACGTATGCTTCGGTTACGATGGGACCAAGTGGTTTGCGAGTCTATGTACAACACAGCACCATCTAAGACGTTAGTACGGTGCCGCCGTGCGAGCGAGAGGGAGCGATACGAAGCAACTAAATGGAAGGAAATAAAAACTACGCAGCGTGCCACTACACACTCATGACGGACGGGCGCGGTCTGCTGATATACTTCGAAATCTATCTACATTAATAAATCTGCATTACATATATTGACTTCTTAGTAGAGACTATTCTTAGGTTTCAACTTTTCGTAGATAATCTAGCATCTCAAAAAAATATTAGAACAAAATTATGAAACATGCCTGCAAGTTACTACAGACTGCTGGGAATTAGTGTGTAATAAAATAGGCATTTGAGCACGTAAACAATAGCAATCACTCGTCATATAGAACAACCTGGGCACCTATGCAAACCACCAAACTAGCTGGTCGATCGACCTGTGTGAGAGGTCAAAATCAGTGAATGTAGAAGAACCAGAGCTGTTCAGTATGATAAGTAAATTTCCAAGTTAGCGGGTCCCGCACCTATTTATTCTGTCACACTCAATCTAACATCTAGCAAACATTAATTAAGACAGATGGTTCGAAACATATATCAGCTGGACATAAAAATGGATTTGATAAATGGAAAATAATTGAAAATATTGAACACTGACAGTATCAATGTCACTTCACGGTGTTCAAAATAAAAAAAGTGCGAAAAATACTAAAAAAAAACGTATAAAGTGATAGCATTCACGTAACTTAAACATGCCAATGTGGAGTTTGGTCTTGAAACCTGTTACGAAAAATGTTGTTATGTGCGGTTCCAGCCACCACAGAAAACCATGCGCCGCGCCGTTAGAATTTGGAAAACTAGTGCTTCATAAATGCTATCAATGTAGATATGTGTGAATTGGATCAATCGTAAAGAAACATATTATTGATTAAAATGGGACCAATATTAACTCTTTTACTTTTTAATAGGTACTTAATTTGATCGAAAAGAAAGCATATTTTATATAGAAAATATAGAAAAAATCATATGTTACTTTACGTTTGATAATCTTAAAATGTACGAGAGCCTTTATTCATATACTACATATAAACACGAAATATACACTAATTTGTATACTTTTGTTTTTGCTCGCTTGTTTTGGTCAGATATCACACAGACAGGCACACGGCACGCGCGACACACCACACACACATTCGCAGCACACTCCAGCATACGTAGAGCGGGATCAGGTTGAATACTCGAGACTAAATAATTCATTGGAGACTTTAAATTTCGATTTGGTATCCTTAAGCATAGGTCCCCCTAAGAGTGGGCTTGGCTTCCCATGAAAAAGCAATTACTTTTATTGAGAAAAATAAAACATTTGGTATGTTTTATTTTTCTCAATAAAGGTGACAGCACCTTTTTGTTTAAAATGCCTGTTGTATTTAGAGCTATAAACGCTTTTTATCGAAACATAAAAAACCAGTAAGGGGGACCGACCTTTCATTCTCTTTAATGTTGGAGTGGAAACTTCGAATATCATTAAAGGAAAATATTTGTACTTTTTTCAGCCGATTTTCATAGTCTCTAAAGGATAGTTAAATATGAACTTCAGAAATTCCTGGTTCAAGCAGCGCTAGACAGAATCGGTAGACAGTACTTTCATTAAAACAAAATGGGTCACAACTTACACTGAGCGCGTCATTACGTATGTCAAAGTGAAGTGAAAGATGCCTTTATATTATTACCCCGTTCCGAGAGCGAAGGTAAGATTTAGTTGAAAAGTAAGATTTAGGTGTCATTTTCACACTTAATAAATTTACAACAGACTAGGTGTAGGTAGGCAGAGTAAAAATTATTCTAACAAGTGTTTTTAAATGCATTGCTAACAAGTTGCAGGATTTCACTTCCACATTTCCACGTCAAAGTGACAAGTTGTGGCCCATCATTACGTCACCTAGTGCTATGACATGTGACAGTGACAGTGACAGCGGGGGAGTACTCACGAGTGGCGCGGCTGGGCCAGCAGCGCGGCGGGGTCGCGTTTCTTGATCTCGCTCTCGCGCACGGCTTCGGTCATCGACTTGAACGCCGAGTTGTGGATGCTGCAACACGGAGACCAGTGTCAGGACAGATGTTGGTAGAGTTATGAAGTGAGTGAGGTGAAGATAGAACAGCCTTGAGACAGGGCCGATATAGGCCGATATAGGCCGATATAGGGCCGTTCCGAAATACCCGGAAACTATTTAACTGTGCTTTTTACTAATAAAACTAAACAATTTTCCATAGTAAACTTAACACTTAACACTCGATTGGCAAAAAAATGTTGGACTTCTTATCGAAAGTTGGCGAATCACCTTACTGAAAGGACCACTTTTTTTTTTTTTGCGAAATAAGTATAGGTTTACTGAGAAAATCTGTTTAGTTTAATGAGTAAAAAGCACAGTTAACATAAGATATAGAATTAGGGGCGCAAGTTATTATACTTGTAAATATACAAATGCGACAACGATGCATTATACAACTATCGAAATATTTTTTTCTACAAGAAAAAAGTAAGTGAGGAAATGGGAATTGGATAGGATATTTGAGGTTTTTTCTAAACCTGAAAAATTACATCAAATTCAAAAGCAATAACAACACTAAACACCTCGTCAACATGAAAAATATAACTAATATCAGTTATACACTACATAATGGTGTCGATTCTGTTTTCACGATTAAACTTATTTGACAGGATTAAATTAAATTTAAGTGTTCTGTCTTTTTCTTTCTTTATCGAAAAGACAAGGACAAAACGCTTAAATTTAGTTTAGTCCTGTCAAAAAGGTTTAATCGTAAACACCGAATCGACACCACTGTAACACTACACACTGTTCTTTATATTTTAACACTATGTAAATAAGGTTTTGACTGAAAATCAGTGTTGCAGTGATTATCATTGCAACAATATGCTGAGGCAAAACCTTTTTATTGGCGCAATACAGAGGACAACACTGTAATACACATAACTAACTACACTGGTGGACTAAAAAATCGACTCGAAAATCTGTTGACCGACTTTTGAAAAAAGAACATAGTCTACAAAACTACTAAATAGAAAAAACAAAAAACTAGAAAATCATAAAGAGTAAACACGCAGATTTTGAACTTTTGATTTAGTGTTTTTTTGCTAGATAGAGTTATTTTTTCAAAAGTCGTGCCACAAACCTTAAGTCGATATTTTTGTCCATGAGTATAGTTGTTTAGTAAGTTTATGTACTTAAAATAATGCTGTTTGGTTTTCTGTAAAAGTTTTCTATTCTATTCTTATCATGTTTCCAACAGGATAAGTACGTACTGCCAGAGTACTACGCAACGGCGATACATGTTAACCTCATATAACAACAAAATACGTGTGTATTTAGTTTCCACATCCAAACGTCGAAATGTGAAATTACCAAGCTATAACTAATAAGTGAGATAATAATCAACTGTATACAATTTAAAAACTACGTACAAATGAATACATAATACGTATATCACTCACAATTCTCCATGGATTAACTGCCTAAAATTGTGCATAAGATTATTCATTACCTACGTAGGGTTACCATTTCAAAACTATTCTATAAATGTCCAGACAAAATAAGAAAAAAATAGAAGAAAATCCGGTTAATTTTGTCACATAATCGAATAATAAATCCAGCGAACATCGCACGTTTTACAGTGGGGGGAGGGGGAGGTCTATGTTCATCTCCCAAACACCCAGCCGTCGCCGCACAATTGCGCGTTTTATTTTCAAGTATTTAATGCGGAAAGCAAACATTCATTTATCAAAAATTCTGCAAAAAAGGCTGCTAATATCCGAATGGCATTGCTAACGGGGGGATGGTAACCCTAAAACTAGACTTTATGTCGCTTATAGTTTACCTAATACTCAACAAGGCTCTGGTAAGGCACGCTGCCCTTCGCTCTAGGCACTACACGCGCTCCCGCGACACGGATGACAGCTATACTGTAACAGCATACGTTCGACATCAGGTTCGATTCACGACAAATATGTTAGATGTTGAATATTATTTAAAAACGTTATCAAAAACACAAAAATGAGCGAAATAGTTACATCACACACGACAGCTATAAAATATAATTGGTAAAAATACTTAATTCAAAAACGAAATGTCAAAACTTTCAATGTCGGGTACGCTGGGGTAAGAACGGATACGAACGTTTTGGGAGTAATAATTCGTTTTTGGTCTATTTGAAATGATTTTCTCGTTTAGGGCAATTCAGCACATGATAAAGAGAAAACTTTATGAATTACATAATATTATGTCAGTCTAACCCTATACTTAATAATATCTGTCGTGTGTGACTGATTACATTCAGAATCTTTATGTTACAAGTATAGCTGCCATGTGTGACGGAACAACACTGCCTAAAACAAATCAAATAATTTAAGAAAGGATTTTTATTTATGATTTGTATTTAATTTATACATTGGTTTTGGAATTATGTACAAGAACATATATTTATGCACTTAATATTAACAATAACGTTGTAATGAAAATTATTACTGTGGAAGGGGAAAAATACGTTAAATTATTTGTTAACATTAGAAAAACCTATTATGTATGACGCCAACAATACTGGCAGAATAAAAATTATAAATCGAGATTAACTGTGCATAAAACCAATATTTTTTCATTTGGTCAGAATTTAAGGGTATCCTAATTATCTTCTTTAAACATACGTAAAATCTGTTTATACTTATAATAACTTTACAAATTACGTAAAAAATATTTTACACCAATAATATTTACAAATTATTCACATTCTAACTTTCGATAGGCCTCTTTGGCCCCGTATCCCACCCTGTGTACTGTAACTTTGCACCTTTAAACAAGAGTCATGTTTACAGTTTCAGGGTGGGGCGAGGGGACATGGGGGCGGTGCCGCGGGACACACGCCCCCGCGGCCCCGCCCCCGCCCCCGGCCCCGGCCCCGGCCCCGCCCCGCGGTCCTCGGACCGCGCTATCGAATGGGATGCTCTAGTTAATCGTAGCGGCACACCGACGTTGAACGCCCCCTTTCTCTCCCTCCCGCGCGTCTCGTCATTTATTCTTATGCCGCCTACGAAACTGGTAGGATCCCTGTATCGATTTTCGCGGCGGACACCGTTTGAGGAGCCGGCGACGGGGGCGACGGGGACGACGGGGGCGGTGGGGGCGGTGAGGGGCGGGTGTGGGGGTCGCTTGGGGTGCCTGGTGAGGATGCGGTGGGCGGCCCGGCGCAGCCAGGTGAAGCCGTGGTAGCCGAGCGCGCTCTGGGCCGGCACGCCGCGCCGCCGCAGCTCGCGCACCGCATACGGCTCGAAGTACGCGCCGCGAGACATGCTAGGGATGGGATATCACACAGGTGGAGGCCGGGAGGGTATGCTACCAGGGATATATTGTATGTATCTGCCATGCTGGGGAGGACGTGTCACACAGGGAAGGAATGCCGGGACGGTATAGGTATATCTGCATCGTCGCTGTATGTCTGGAAGTCATATGCTGGATGCAATACATACCTAAGTATTTTCACTAAGACATATTTTCTGACACGTAAAAAAATCAAATATCGTTCTTCGACATGCCAAAATGTCGTCCACTGTGAAGGATTTGCGTGATAACTTGCAGTAGTTGTGTTGTGTTTGTGTGAGAAAGAGAACGTTTGAGTTGTATTCGTATTTGAATATGGCACTCACACAGTGATGAGCAGGTCGGGGATGAGCGTGGCCACCGGGATGAGCAGCAGCCCCAGCCAGAACACCAGCGACGTCAGCACCATGCGGTCCATGCCGCGCATCACCGCCCCGATCAGGATGTGCGGGTACAGGTTGCTGCAACAACGGCACATCACGTAACTACGATAGTACAGTAGTACACAACAATACGGGGCGTCGGCAATCTTCGTTCCCGCAGACAAGAACAAACTATCGACGGAAACACCCGAAACAATCAACGCACGGCTTAGACTAAAAAAGTCTTTATTTCATATCTATGACGCACGGTGACAGCTTTCTGACAGCTGACACGAAATCCATGAACCAATAACGGCAGAGATTTTAGGGACGTTTAATGGCGGGTGACAATGAAGCTACACGATTGCTCCATCAATTTCTCGCCTAATTAAAGTTTTGTCTACTGCTGCTGTAAGTAATGCAATAAAAGATTGTGGCGACATATTCTACCTAACCGTATTCGCCACGAACTACCTAGAACGCGCTATCGAAATTTCTTCGGAGACTCGACTTCCAACCATCGACGCGACGGTTGGAAACGGTTGGTCCCCAGGCATATACACACGTTTTGAGTGGGATCACACGGTTCCTACATGATTGATTGATTGATTGAAGAACAACTTCTGGCCATAAATTAGCAAGAAAACCATAAACTAAAAGATAGCAGACAATTTCGTACTTCTTCTGGCTGCCCGGCAACCCGCTTCGTAAACTAAATAAAAGTGAATGTAGCCAAAATGCCGTCTCACCTGTAGATGCAGATGAAGATGAACCACATGACGACGGAGCCCCAGATGGCCACGTGCGTGACCCACGTCCACGAGTGCGTGGCCAGCCCCGCCTTCAGGCACACCGTCAGTACCACGTACTGCGCACGATCATAAATAATAAGTAACAATAAATATCGGGACAAGTCACACACGGTCAGTAAAGGGAATGTTTAAATACATACATATAAATCTCTCAAAGCGATAAGGCCGCTTTTGCACTGTCTGTAAATATTTATTGATGTCTCTGTACTACTGGTGTGCAATAAAGAATATTTATCTTTATCTTTATCTTAAATCTGCTTATCACAGAAATGGGTAGGGACAGGGTAGGGATCGAACCCGCTACTCTCGGGTCAGTAGTCAGGAACGCTAACCACTGACCCACCGAGTCAGTCAACCTACAACACCGAATTTTAAGATATCTCAGAATCCTGCCAAAGTTAACAAACCTGCTTGGCTTTGAGGAAACTGTAAAATTTTTAGCCACCATAAGCCACCATTGGCCACCATTACCAAACATCAGTATTGGTGTCGATTCGGTGTTTGCGATTAAACTTATTTGACAGGACTAAACTAAATTTAAGCGTCCTGTCCTTGTCTTTTCGATAAAGACAGAAAAAGACGGAATACTTAAATTAAGTTTAATCCTGTCAAATAAGTTTAACCGTGAAAACCGAATCGACACCATTGTTGTCATAAGTCACCACTTTGAGCAGAACAGGCCTCCCACTCGGTGGACTTATGACCTAGTGAAGTCGCTAGAAACCACTGGATGCGGGCAGCGCAGGACCGGCCGGTGTGGAAATCTTTGGGGGAGGCCTTTGTCCAGCAGTGGACTTCTTGCGGCTTATGATGATGATGATCTATAGAGGGCGATCTATTACAGTGGGCGGGACTGTTCTCTGTACCGTCACAAAACACATAGATACAGAAAGTCCGCTCAATACGCTCACAAAAATCCTAAGCATATACATGCTTATAGACGTATACGGTCGTTGTAGGCAAGATCACGTACTGTGCGATCGTGACCTTGCCTCGAACGACCGTATATTTCTATAAGCATGTATATGCTTACGATTTTAGTGGTTTGTATTGAGCGGACGTTCTGTGTCTATTTTGTGGTACCGTGTAGACGAAGTTCCCCATGACGAGGTACCCCCCGTCGCGGCCCTCGAGCCACAGCACGTGGTGCGAAGTGAGGCACATCGGCAGCCAGAAGAGAAGCACCGAGTGAAGCAGCGAGTTAACTGCCCACACCCAGAATACGCGAACGTTGAATAGTAGGCCTTTCTGCGATGGTAGGTATAGGATCGGGTGCTGAAAGCAAGTAACAAATAAATAAGGCTTTCGTTCAATTAAATGTTATGATATATTAATTATCAAACAGGCGAGAGTGAATAGGTTCTATCATATTTGCGATTGCGTGTTTCTGCGTCGCCGACGACTCCATCGTTACTTACCATCAGTGTGGCATAATTCGATCGTGCTTATCACAAGTGATATCGGAGAGGAGAGCACTCTTCGCCCTCCCTAGACCTTGACGGTCACGATCCTCAGCATTGAGGAAGCGTCGGTAGCTCCGCGGGTAGTGACTACATCCTCCTAACCAGAGGTGTCGGGTTCAAATCCAAACAGATAAGTTTTTCGAAGCTTACGTTCCTTTTTATACAGATAGCTTTAACGATACAGAAAAATATCGTGAGGAAACCTGCACATCTGGTTATTAGATTTGTATGATGGTCGCGTTGCACACGTCTGTAGGTGTAAATCTAAACACGTGACCGCAGGTGACGCTAAGTGCAACACTAGGCACGAGACAAACTGAAACGGAGTGTACAAGTCCCGCGTGGTAGGGACTTTGTACTAGGTAAAAAAAAATTTACGATTTAAAAGCATGTGTAAAGAATCTACTAAAATAAAAACACATTTTGAGTTTGAGCTTGACTGATTGGATTGGATCACAAGCGAATAACGTCATTAACAGCTCACCTTGATCATGATCTCGGAGGAGCAGAGCTTGTCGAACAGCCCGATGGCGAAGGGCGGCAGCGCCGTGAAGATCACGTTGTAGAACCCGATCGTCCAGCGCTCGAACAGGATCTGGCCCGACCTGCGTATCGCACACCCCATATTAAGCGATAAGCTTAACTAATGAATTCGAAATACATGCGAATACTGTTTAAAATTGTTGATTACAAAATGACTAACTTACAAAATTGGGGAGTGCGAAATGTTAAATGTGTACTGTAAATTAACAGGCTACCTACCATTATGATAATCAGATCTGATATACAGATAGAGCTTTAGCAGTTTATAAAAATGGCCATCTTGCGTGGGTTGTTGAATTAGCAAATCACAGCGCCGCAGGCAGTTTCAACCTCGCGTTGCGTTTTCAAGCAAATCTGACTACACTTATATGAAACTCTTTGTCCAACGTGCAGTATTCACAAGGGGTTTCTGTTCTGTAGTAGAGTTACACCACATCTGGCCGCACGGAAATGAATTTTCACCCGTTCTCAAGCGGCGCCCGCACCGGTGATGTTAAAGAGTGCGGACACCACTCGTATTCTTTTCTCGCTCTAGCGTACGATGTTTCTGAGCGACAGAAAAGGAAAGCGCTACGAGAAAAGGACAGCGCGACGGCAAAAGGAGATTCCGTGCGACTAGATATGGTTCCACCCTAAGACACACGATATACAGGAGAGGGATAGGGGTGGGGGTGGGGGTGGCGGTGTCACTGACCAGGCGGAGTAGAGCGCGAACCACAGCTCGATGACGTAGAGGCAGATGTTCTTGTAGAAGGAGTAGAGGATGAGCTTGCTGATGCGGGAGTAGTTCCACGCGCCGTGCACCAGCAGCAGCCGCAGCAGGAAGCGAAACTGCAGCCGCGCGCACAAAACATATGCGTATATACACACTCAATCAATAGAACAGTTGCTGCATTAGTTATACATGTACAATTGTACCTACATGTCATCATTATCATCATCAGTCGAAAGACGTCCACTGCTGGACAAAGGCTTCCCCCAAGGATTTCCACATCCGCGGTGCCCACATCCAGCGGCTTCCCGCAACCTTTACCAGGTCATCGGTCCACCTTAATTCAGTTGAGCTCGAAATTCAATTGAGTAGGTAAATTTGAAATTGTCATAAGTCCATATTATGGTTGTAAGTAGACTTATGGCAGTTTGATATTTATCGACTTAATTAATCAAAAACATATGAACCACTAAATCTCACTGGATCATCAGCCCACCAGTACAGACTCAAGACAACACCGGGCTATCCTCCAACACCGGATCATTTGATCCGATATCGCAATCCTAGGACATTTCTTCCGCATCGGTCATCAATAGCTCGCTCCTGGTAATTGTTTACGTTGGCTGGCTGATGGCCCACCAGATAAAAATATATCAATCTCTATCGCCGCCTATATATGCACCTGTAATCCCAGACAGCGTGACCACGCGGTGCATCTTTAAGTGCTCATTAAGGCCCCTTAGACCTTGACTTGACTTTTTATTGAAATTCTCCCGAATACTCACTTGTTTCTTTTCACCTGACATTGGCAAAATCACTCTACAATGATGTGGAATGCCAAATAATAAAGAAGACCTTCGAAAAGAGTACACTGCTACCTACTTGGAATAAAATATGGTCATTTGGGTCACATTTATATCAGTCATCATCAGCTGAAAGACGTCCACTGCTGGACAAAGGCCTCCCCCAAGGATTTCCACACCGAACGGTCCTGTGCTGCTCGCATCCAGCAATATTATATCAGTACCGCGAGCTATACAGCCCACTCTGGCAGTTCAACCAGCCAGCCCCATGAGACGTCATCAGGCATCATCAGGCCACGAGTCCTCACCTGCGCGATGCTATAGTCAGAAGCGCAGACAGCCTGAAGCCCCTCGACGCCGCTGATGCCGACGCCGATGGAGGCGCGCTGGATCATCGCCACGTCGTTCGCGCCGTCGCCTATCGCGAGCGTGACGGCGCCCGTCGCCTTGGATACCATGTCTACCACCTGTGGAAACGTGGGACGGATAGATCAACAACCATGTCTACCAACTGTAGAAAAACGGGAGGGATCGATCAACCACCATGTTCACCAGCTGTGGAAACATGGGAGGGATCGATCAACCACCACGTCTACCAACTGTAGAAACACGGGAGGGATCGATCAACCACCATGTTCACCATCTGTGGAAACATGGGAGGGATCGATCAACCACCACTTCTACCAACTGTAGAAACACGGGAGGGATCGATCAACCACCATTTCTACCAGCTGTAGAAACATGGGAGGGATCGATCAACCACCATGTCTACCACCTGTAGAAACACGGGAGGGATCGATCAACCACCATTTCTACCAGCTGTAGAAACATGGGAGGGATCGATCAACCACCATGTCTACCACCTGTAGAAACACGGGAGGGATCGATCAACCACCATGTCTACCACCTGTAGAAACATGGGAGGGATCGATCAACCACCATGTCTACCACCTGTAGAAACACGGGAGGGATCGATCAACCACCATGTCTACCACCTGTAGAAACATGGGAGGGATCGATCAACCAATCGCTGCTGAACTGCAGGCCGATTATGTAGCCTCACATTCGAGATGTGTGTGAACGTCGCGTCGCCTTGTACACGTCCACCTTACATAGCTGTAAATCTAAATGCCCTGCACGTGGAGTTGGCCATTACCCCCGCAACCCCCACCGATCCGAATTTGGCCCCCGTGGCAACATATATGCATTTTTGACTAGGGATAGGTATAAAGGTTTTAGGGTTGACACAAAAGATAAGGTAGTCGGAAGACTGGCTTACCTCAGCCTTCTGTATGGGCGATACCCTGCAGCATATGACCACCTTGCAGGAGACGCACAGGTCCAGGAAGTCAGTCTTGAGGCTGTTGCCCATCGCGTACTTGAGCGTGGCGCCGTCTATCACCAGAGCCACCTCGTTCTCCGTGCGAAGGTTCTCGCCGAAATCCAGCGAGAGGCGCACTATCGCGTCACGCGTGGCCTGCGAGATAGGGAAGAGTTTATGAGACGATTGAGTTGATAATTTAAATAATGACGCTAACATAGTTTAAGTAATTTACTAACACTTTGAGTCCTGGTTACTTTAAATAAAAACTTTTATTATTATTATTATTATATGTTGGTGCCATGACCAGGATTGCTATCATTTGTTTGAGGGTAATTAAGGAAAGTTAGTTCTGAAATGTAAAGATGAGTTTGATATTTGAAGTTTGTTATATTAAGTAGAGAGGCATACAGGGCAGCCGACGGTCACCAAGCTGTATGCAGATGACCGGCTGCCCCTATGGCTGCCGGCACAGAAAGTACAGATAACTTAAGTATCGACTAATAATCAGATCCACAAGGAAGTTACTGATTGTTCGTATTATATGTATATGTAGCAACACAGAGATGAATTTATAGATTAAAACCTTGGGGGAGGCCTTTATCCAGTAGTGGACATCTTTTGACTAATGAAGAGCTGAGGGGGGCTGTGGAGGGGGGGGGGGCACTCACGTCCAGGCTGGGCTGGTTGAGCAGCAGCAGCGGCATGCCGGGGCTGATGAGGCGCTGTGTGCAGGGGGCTGTGGGGGGGCACTCACGTCCAGGCTGGGCTGGTTGAGCAGCAGCAGCGGCATGCCGGGGCTGATGAGGCGCTGTGTGCAGGGGGCTGTGGGGGGGCACTCACGTCCAGGCTGGGCTGGTTGAGCAGCAGCAGCGGCATGCCGGGGCTGATGAGGCGCTGTGTGCAGGGGGTTGTGGGGGCTGTGGGGGGGGGGGGGCACTCACGTCCAGGCTGGGCTGGTTGAGCAGCAGCAGCGGCATGCCGGGGCTGATGAGGCGCTGTGTGCAGGGGGCTGTGGGGGGGCACTCACGTCCAGGCTGGGCTGGTTGAGCAGCAGCAGCGGCATGCCGGGGCTGATGAGGCGCTGTGTGCAGGGGGCTGTGGGGGCTGTGGGGGGGGGGGGGGGCACTCACGTCCAGGCTGGGCTGGTTGAGCAGCAGCAGCGGCATGCCGGGGCTGATGAGGCGCTGTGTGCAGGGGGCTGTGGGGGCTGTGGGGGCTGTGGGGGGGGGGGCACTCACGTCCAGGCTGGGCTGGTTGAGCAGCAGCAGCGGCATGCCGGGGCTGATGAGGCGCTGTGTGCAGGGGGCTGTGGGGGCTGTGGGGGCTGTGGGGGGGGGGCACTCACGTCCAGGCTGGGCTGGTTGAGCAGCAGCAGCGGCATGCCGGGGCTGATGAGGCGCTGTGTGCAGGGGGCTGTGGGGGCTGTGGGGGCTGTGTGGGGGGGGGGGGCACTCACGTCCAGGCTGGGCTGGTTGAGCAGCAGCAGCGGCATGCCGGGGCTGATGAGGCGCGCCGAGTGCGCGATGTTGATGGCTGTCTCCTGCTTGTCGCCGGTCAGCACCCACACGTGGATGTTGGCTTGCAGGAGGGATGCTATCGTCTCTGGCACTCCGTCCTGCATCGATCCAACAAGTTATTTATCAGTTGGAAGTGACCGTAGCTCAGTGCGGCTTGCGTTGTCGCGTACATCACTCAGGTTAACTGACCACAGATACGGCCACAAACTGGATGGGTTTGACTGTTATATGCATTTATCTCGACCGTTTCCGTGCTTCACAAGGCGAGTTAAGGTGCCGACTGCTATCACTACATGGCAGTCGTTAAGCCACGTTGGAGGCTTTATAAGCGGCTCGAAAACTTCTGACACTGGGGTTGGCCACTATCCCCAAGAACCTTCACCAATCTGGACTTGGCCGCCGTGTGTGGAGTAGTTAACTTTAGCAGTTGGATGATCACTAATAAATCATAGAATAACTATTTGTATCACTCATTTAATTTGGAGCAGGGCTTTGTCCAGCAGTGAACCTTTTGGCTCATGATGCTGCCTTACACATCCAAACTGTGGAATGAATTGTCGCCTGCGGTATTTCCGGACCGATACGACATTCAAACCTTCAAGAAAAGAGCGTACTCCCATATCAAAGGCCGGCAACGCACTTATGACTCCTCTGGTGTTGCGGGTGTCTACGGGCGGCGGTAATCGCTTACCATCATAGTGATCCGTCTGCTCGTTTGCCAGCTCTGCCATATAAAAAAAAGATGATGATGATTTATTATTCTACTGACAACATTACGCATCTCTGTAGTCTAAGTGAGGACTGAGGACGCGCGACTGAACGTAGACTAAGCAAGATCAAGCATGAGGGCTCATTAACTACTGCAGATAATGTGTTGTCACCTTTGATATGTTAGCACAGCATCAACTGTCATACAGTAAAGTAAACCTGTCTGTTTTCGCTAGACATGACAATTGATTACATGTCAAAAACTTGTCTTAAACGTTTTAAAAACTGGGGCTTCTTAACACAGGCAATAAGCTTAAAAGGAAGCCCCAGTAATATAAGTTAATAAGCAACAAATGTTAAAGGAAATAAATATTTTATTATTATTTATATTAAACATGTCAAGAACTTGTCTTAAACATGTCAAAAACTTGTCTTAAACATGTCAAAAACTTGTCTTAAACATGTCAAAAACTTGTCTTGAACTTGCCTGCAGTTTGTCCTCGATGGCGGTCGCACCCAGCAGTCGCAGGTTGTTCTCTATGAGTAACGCAGCCTCCTCCAGTTTGGCTTCTCTGTCTTGTATCGCTATGCTCGCTTTGTGGAACGTGTTCGACCATTCCTGCAATAGTGCAATTGTTTTTCAAGTATATAAGTTTAAAGTTTATTTATGTGTTACTTCAAGACAGACTCCGGTATACACAAGACAGACAGACCCCATTGTTGGGCTAGTGGCGAACCTCCGTTTTAGTAGTTTTAAAACTGCCTATAAGTTCTGCATTATCTTTTACACTTGTGAAAAAGATTATTTCACATTTCTAAAATACAAGGACATCATAAGGGAAAAAAATTATTAATTAATATACACAACGTTAAAATTAAAATATTTTTTATTTAAGTAGATGTCCCTGCTCCCGCCAGCCCCCAATAGCTCCCTCACCTCATACACGTCGGCGGGTATGTCGGCGGCGGCGAAGACGAGCGTGCGCAGCCCCTCAGTGGCGAACAGTTCGAGGTGCGCCAGCGTGGCAGCGGCGTAACGAGCCCCCTGGCCCCCCGCCAGCCGAGGGTAGATTACCGAGTCCGCGCCCTTGCAGAATAGCTTGATGACCCCTAAAAATGTCACCGAACATGATTAGACAGCTGATTGATACTATATAAAGTCTAAAAAGGGGATCGCACACTTAACACGACCAGAAACCATGCTATCTGATATATTTGAAACTAAATTAGACTCATATTCAAAAAAACAAATAAAGTGCCGTGATACACACGCATCAGCACACAGAGCTACTATTGTATCAACTAATAATAAAATATTTGCAAAAATGTGTTGGAGGGAGATCTTTTGGACCCGACGTTTCTTCTCCCTCCACGAACACTTCCCGAGACATTGAGTATACGAGTTTCATGTAATACACAGTACAACACTAAAATTTGTTAAGCACTCACCGGAAGGCGTGCGCACGATGACGCTCATCCGCTTGCGCGCGGAAGTGAAGTCGATGACGTTCAGTACCTGGTACTCCTCCACTGCGCCGCGCACGCGCACGCGCACGGCGGCCGGCGTGCGCGTCTCGAACACGTAGCCGTAGCCCGCCGCGCCCAGCACCAGTGCGCGCTCGTCTGCGGGCCACGCCACACTACTCAAGACCAACTATACCTTTTTTTAATATTATTTTTATTATATAGGAAGGCAAAAGGCTGACGGCCCACCTGATGGAAAGCGGTTACCGCCGCCTATGGGCATTTGCAACACCAGAGGTGCTATCAATGCTTTGCCGTTCCTGCAAAGACCTTTTCAATCCCTTCTTGAAGAGTTCCATACTGTAGCCCTCAGGGAAAACCTCGGGTGGGAGCTCATTCCCCAGCTCGAGGGTTCTCGATAAGAAGCTCCTCTGAAACCTTACGGTTCGAGACCAATTTGGCTTTAACTGGTGGGGATGAATTCCAATCCGATTCCTTCCTTGTTCCAATTAAGAGAAAGCAATCGGTAAACAAACTTACTAAGGAACTGACACATGTCAAAGTCATGTTTGTTTACCTTTTGCTTTCTTTTATTGCAATGAACTATACTAGACAACTGACTCTTCACCAGTCAACAGCGTCTACCAGACAAGACTATCACAGCGCTCGTTACCAGTCAACCTCATCTAAGGGCGCGTTTCAACTGGAGCGGAGCGGAGCAAAGACGTGCCGAATTTACCAATCATATTGCTCGAAAGCGGAGATTTTGAGTAATCTGATTGATCACTTGCACGTCTCCGCTCTAGTGGAAACGAACCCTAAACTATCAGAGCGCGTGATACCGTTTAATATTGATTATTGATCTGATTATTCCTGCACAAACTTGCACAATTCTATAGTATAGGGCAGTTGATTGTGTCCAAAATAAGTTATGAATATGAAATATTGTTCGCTAAAATGCTCTTTTCATTGAAATTGCAGTATATAGTTAAATTCAAGAGAGAGAGGACGGAACGAGGGAGAGATGGGTAGTCTTGCGTCTCACCGGGCGAGGCGGCGTGGTAGTGGATGACGTCACCCTTCTTCTCCGGGATGACGGTGTGGCACACGGCGAGCATGGTGAGGAACTCCCGGATCACCGGCGCCGTGGGGTGGTTGCGCTCCAGGTTCTGGTACATCAGGTTGTCTTCCAGCTTCTCGTTGGGGCCCACGCGGTTGTATATTATCTGTGGGGAGAAGTTTAATGTCTTCTGTCAATCCCATTTTAAACAAATAGGGTATCATCATCATGTACTTTCAAGGCTTACTAACCGCTTATATGTCCCTACAGGGTCCCATCGAGAACTATAGGGTCCTATCGAGCACTTATAACGTCTACCACGGCAACATTGCACTGAGCCCTGTTGTATTGCCATTCGACGTGCTATGAATAGTGTAATTTTTAACTGTTTAACTTTTTGTGTCTTCTTATATTTTTGTAACGTGCACAATACAATAAACTGAGACTATCTATCTACGAGGTACTGTTAGGTGTACTAAGTATCAGGGTAGCTGAACGGAGCCAGAGTACCTACCTCACAAAACTGACTACCTATCTATCATCAATATATCAGTCTATCTCCACCTGTCTATCTACGAGGTACCAGGGTAGCAGCATCAGAGAAGAGGCCAGAGCCAGGGTAACTCACCTCGGCCACGGAGCACTTGTGGAACTCCATGATATTGCAGGTGAGCGTGCCGGTCTTGTCGCTGAACACGTAGCGCACCATGCCCAGCTCCTCGTTCAGGTTGGAGGTCCGCGCCTGCGCAGGCGTGTCCGTCGCCTCGTGGTACATCTCGCGGTCCATCGCTATGAACTTTGCCTGGGGGAGGAAACTTTGTGCTTATGGCTACACGATAGAAGTGAAAACTTATTGTATATTAAACATGTATTCAATCTATCTCCTATATGTATTTCCAATCTTAACTTGGCCTTCGTGTGTCGAGTATGACCTAACCTTACCGATGTATTGGAAGAGACCCGTGCCCCCGCAGTGGGGACGATATGGTTGTTAATACATTCGATCTGTATGCGTCATAACTAATTCTTTCATCACGAATTACAGTTTACTGAGAGTTGTTCTGGTTACCAGGTACTACACACCTTCTTGTTACCCCCTGTGTATTTCTATCTGTTCTTCTGAAATAAAAACAACACAAAAATAAAAATAACGAAGAAAGGTACTCACTTGGAAAAATCTAACAATCTCAGCAGTGACTTGTAAAGATATGGGTATAAGGTTGTTGTATAAGATCAAAAACGTCAAAAAGTTGAAAACGAAGTTTGCGTTCTGCACCTCTGGAACAAAACAAAGCACGTTAACGGGTATGTGACACGAAAGTATCATACAAAAAATAAGTCTGCGAGAAAGTTTACGAGAGTTAAAGCATAGCGTTTAAAAAAAAAACGTTTCTTTTGTATTGCTTCGTCTACGTTTCTTTTGTATTGCTTCGTGTACCTTCGCTAAAACTGCTCGAAATGCTGTATTTACGAGTAGTGATATATTCGTACGAAAAGATGTAAAATATTGTAATACTGAATTTAAAAAAGCGGTCGTGGCTCAGTGCGGCTTGCTTGGTCGCGTCGGTCACGCAGGTTAACCGACAGACAGTCACGGTCATACCTGAATGGGTTTGACTGATGGTGGTATTTTTTTCGACCGTTTTCAAACTTCCTGAGGCGCGGTAAGCCGTTGGTGCCTGTTGTTATCATTAGATGGCAGTCATTAAGCCATGTTGGAGCATTGGAATTAGCTTGAAACTACGGTTGACTACTAGCCACATAATCTCCACCAATCCGGACTCGGCCCCCTGTGTGGAGTATGGCCTAACCCTCTCGAGGTACGGAAAGAGATCCGTGCCCCGCAGAGAAGACTATATGTAACATTAACGAACGAATAAAACAGTACTTGGAGTGTTGTAAGCGAGGTGTGGGTGTGGGGTGTGGGGTGTGGGTGTGGGGTGTGGGGTGTGGGGTGTGGGGTGTTGGGGCGGGGTGTGGGGGCGACTCACCAGTGAGGCCGATGTACCAGTCGGTGGCGGTGCGCTGGCGCAGCCACAGCTCGTTGAAGCCGGCGCTGAGCAGCGAGAGCACCAACAGAATCATGAATAGCAGTAGGATGTGCGTGTTCGTCTGCTTGTCTATCGAGGACCGCTTCAGGGGCGCTGCGGATAAACGACAGACATGACAGAAGTATGAGACCGGCCGTGGTGCAACCGTTGGTGGTTGGAAGCCGTATAGATGCGTACGCGCAAGAAACTTCGATATTGCGTTCTAGATGAGTTAGTGGCGAGTACGGTAGATGTCGCCACAGTACCTTTGGTGGAGTTCTTCATGAGCTTGGTCTCGTGGCCGCTGTAGACCACGGCGCCGCACACCCACGCCGTGTTGCGCAGCATGGCGCCACGCAGCAGCATCTGGTCCAGCCCCAGCGGGATCGTCCTGCGGGATCATCACGCTCCATTGTGAACAGACCGATACAGGCAACTTGTAAAGCACGAGTCACCAATTAGTTTCATCTGAGGTCCGTTTTAGGAAATAATATGACCGTCGCGGTCCGGTCCTACTTTTTACAGCAGCTCAGGCAGCAGACAAAACCCGGGATATTATAAATTACGTACTCGAGTATCGTATAACGCAATTTTTTAAACTGTTACAGGTCGAGCGACAGCTTTATATTGTTTGACAAAACAATATATGGGATTTGACACTCATTTAACATAGTTCTATGTAAATTTTGACAGCTCTATTTACACAGTAAAAAAAATGCGTAAGCTGATTTGTTTACTGAAGGGCCGCACAAAATATTAGGTCGGCGGTCCGGATCCGAACCGCGGTCCGCCATTTGGTGACCCCTATTGTTAAGCATAACATGTTGAAAAATTCGTTTAAGTGCGCGGGAGTATGGATTACTCATTACTCCCTGCCTCTATTCTCTCTTAAAGCTACCTACGATCTGGTGACGGTCTTCAGGGTTGAGGTAAATGCAATGGTTAATGTTGGCATTGCGTTGCTTCAGCAAGTCGTTGTACTTGCCAGCGCCTCCGATTCTATTGCAGTTGCGTCATTAGTGAAGGTATAGCTAAACTACCACAAACTGGTCTCCAGCACGCGGGCAGAACAGGACTGGTCGGTGTGGAAATCCTTGGAGGAGGCCTTTGTCCAGCGGTGTACGTCTTGCGGCTGATGATACGCGATGGTCTCCAGCAGCCATGATCAAGTTTATGTGTTTCCGTGAGCATTTGAGTCATTCGAGAACTATCATGTCTTACAACCGCCTATTCTACGAGCTTTGTCAACTAACCTACATGAACTAAAAAGTCAGCTAAACTACAAAGCAACCAAACTCAACCCACTTGGCGTTATGCTGCTTCAGCATGCCGTTGAACTCGTACAGGTGTCTATTGGGCGGCTCGCACTGGATGGTGGCGTGCCAGGCAGCCAGCGCGGCGGCGTCCAACCGGGCCGTGTCCGGGTTCGCCTGCCGGATCTTCAGGTTCGTCTCCCCGTCCAGGTTTGAGGTCTCAATGAACGATATGCCTTGCGGTTCGCTGTGGAAACAATATGGTTGAGTTTTTTTTTTTTTTATCCACAATTGACCAAGGGCTTACCTTACTTACTTACTTAAGTGATAATGATGCCGAAGATGGAAGCGGGCTTACCAAGATACCCCCAACGCAAATGGGGAACTGGCTATCTTATCTTCATGCCGGAACACATCAATGCTATTAACATTGTTTGGCGGCAAGACTTAGATAAGTACTTTGAGTCTTATCGTGTGGGACAATGAGCGTTTTTTTTTTAATTCTGATTCTCTAACGTCCTAAGAGAGATGGCGATACGGTGCACAGCAGATTAGTTTCTCCGTCCAAGTTGGAGGTTTCAATGAACGATATGCCTTGCCGTTCGCTGTGGATACAATCATCATCATAAGGCCTTCTGATGATCTAAGCAGCGCGAGTGGAGCACCGCCGCTCGTGACTAAAAAGTTCGATTCTGGAACGAGACCTGCTACGGCCACACTTTTGGCACCTGAACTGAGGCTGCGGGTCTGACACGATTGTGTCTTTGGTAACAACAATATGGTTAGTCTTAAATGCTTATTGAGTCTTCTTCTCATAGTGTGGCACATTAACCGTCTATCTCCAAGATATAGACGGCGGTAGCCTGGTGTTGCGCTTAGCATCACCATCGGTTACGTAGATTTGTCCAATGGAAATATGTAGTTGCTTTGAGTTACGTAAATGTACTGAAGGACGCGCTCACAAAATCGATTATGTATTAGACCTAAAACCTTTTTCAGGAAGTAAGTAATTTATAAAGTCAGACGAATGTATAATATTTTAGTACGAGTACTAATAACAATATTTCGTGTAAACAAATAACTATAATAGTATTCCAAAAATGTCCATGAAGTTTACTATTCTAATTCCAGATGTGGTGTATCTAAATCGATACTAATCTATTAATTTTTAGGAGTTGTTCTATTTCCGGGGCAACACATTCATCATCGTCACTGCCACGTATAAGGAGTAATCAAACTGAAATTACAAGTTTCCCCAAATAATTTTAAAAAGCGTACAAGTGTTAAAGCTAAATATATGTAAGTAGGGGCAACCGCAGTAGAATTTTCGAGGCTATAAATAAATCACCTTACAAGGAAACGGGGTACTTGGGATATTTATACAGAAACAGTAAATACGAAATAATTAGAAAAGTTATAGAAGGCAAAATTTAAGGCAGAAGAGGAAGAGGAAGGCCACGTACAATATAAAAGAATGGACTGGAATCAAGGACGCAGCCACTCTTTGCAGAGAGAGGAGTTCCGCATGCTGATCGCCAACATCCGCTAGGATATGGCACCCCGAGAAAACAAGGCGATACTCGTACCAGGCCTATTCCTACTGGTAGATTTGCCACTGATGTGCCAGTTTTAATGTAACTATACCAGCCTTCATTACGAGTGCCCAAAAGTGTAGGCACCATTAATTTCCCATCAATCCAGTCTATTAACACGGCGCGTCGCTTCACTGAACACGTATTTTACATTAAAATCGTACATCGGACACGGAAAGGCGTTAAATTGATAGGTTTTAGAGATTACGACGAGGTTTTTCCTTCCTCCTGAAAAATTACCCTTTCAGCATATACGAGGTTTTCAATCATCTCAGGCGACGATAAGAAACGGAACGCCCCTCCAGAGCAGGACAGATGAATAAGGCGCCATCTGGTATCCGAATCCAAGATCCTCCTAGATTAGCCAAGCCAGTGACGTCAGTAAAAGAGACAGACAGATACGTCAACATTCCTAACAAAGGTCCGTGTCTTATGCACTTTAACTAAAACAGAAAATAAGACCAAGCTTGACACTGACCTGGAGGACAGCAGAACCAAGTCGGCCGGAAAGAACTGGTTGTTGACCACCTTGGCCACATCGCCCACCATCAGATCCTTCCACCGGATGGTCATCCACCGCCCCTCACGTAGCACCTCCACGTTGCGATTGTTCGTCTCGTCGTCTGCCCTGTGCCGCTTCTGCAGAGAGGAGAATAATAAAGCTTTCAATCATTAACATATTTGTATGCCTAGTCTAGGTAGATTATATGAGACCTATTATTACTTACCTAAAAACTATATTCTGCAAATGAAGCTCTTGAATTTTGCCAAAATACGTACCTGCCATTAGTAAAATATCGTATTTGGTAGGAAAAACTTAGAAACAATGAAATATGCGCAGAGTTATTAATTAAGTTTACGCTATGCTTATTACTTTTCGGTGTTGTTTAAATATAATCACGCATTTAATTGGTATAGTTTGACAAATAATTAGTTTATCTTGTATATTTAATTGCTTATAATTAGTTGTAGGCTTTGGTTTTCACTTGTGACTCCTCTGCCGGCAACGCACTTGTGACTCCCCTGGTGTTGCGGGTGTCTATGGGCGGCGGTAATCGCTTACCATCAGGTGATCCGTCTGCTCGTTTGCCACCTCTGCCATAAAAAATACAAATCTTACTATCATTATATTTAGATATTCAGATGAAACCTCATATTGTCCTTAAACATTTTTTTAAAAGAAGACACAGCAAGGGAGACAGCGTAGCGACGAAAAAACTACTAACAGCGTCACAATAAAATACCACCAAGTAACTCGGAGACTAGCAGTAAAATACGGATTCTTACTGAACATAATATTACTCACAAAATCCTCGACGATCTCCTTAATGGCGCTGACGCTGAGGATGAGGATGAGCGGCGTGAGGGTGGTCCAGCGACCCGTGGGGGAGACGTCTGGTATCTGCTGCAGCATCGCGATCAGGAAGAAGAATATGTTGGAGTACCGGCGGAACTGCTCGAACAGGAACAGCGGCAGGAACGACGGTATGCTGCAGACAAGACAAGACAAGACAACAATAACATCAGTTTGCTGGTGCTGAAAAAGCCTCCAGTAGTTGTAAAACTACCGGTATCTGCGGTAGTAGAGTTATAATACTACTGAAGGCTTTATGCTCCTTCGAGAGGCACTTGTTGGGTTGCACTTTTTGGAGAATAGGTCTAGGAGAGACACCCTGTACAGGTACTGTATTTTAGCTTGCAAACCTGCATTAAAAAGTTAACAATGATGCAGATATAACTTTATTTTTCAAAAGAAAAAATATTTAGAAAAATATCTAAGGAAAATTCATTAACGGTTTCGTGTTGAAACGCCGCATTTGGACAGCAGATTTTTCAGTATCCAACCACTTAAATGTCGGATCGGATAAAAGATTAGACAAACTTCGCTCGATACATTTTCCTCCAAACTGCATGAGACAGTTTGAAACAAGAAACATACATAAATACGGCCTAATTTGAACAGACTTGTTTATATCTTTGCATTTAAAGTTGGTAGATGTTTTTGATTTTTTATTATATTTTATTTGGGGAGCTTACAGCACTATTACACAGTACTAAACGCAAATAACAAACATAAATACACCATACTTATCTTTTAGGAGAATTATGACAGTGTTTCTAATAGAATGGTTTTTGTTATCCATTTTTGTCTCTTTCGGGTTAATTAATCGCAAAGTGCGAACATGAGCCGCCACATCAACAGTGATGTCACTGTTTTGCGTTGCTTTTGCTCAGCTCATTTAATTCTTCTATTCATCGTCTTAATCAAGGCGGCACAACTTCCAATTAGTAGAATGTCGAAGTCTTTTGCCAATTATATTTCCGAATGGAAAAAATGCAGCCAAGATTCAGACTGTAAGCCAAGCCAAAGAAAAGTAATACAAGAGAGAGATAGTTTATTTTGCCAAGAGAATGCATTATAACTTAAAGTTACTAATTGCAATCTACCACCGCTTTGCAAAGAGTTATAGCTCCGACGAGAGGCGGCAACTTCACAAGTTGCCAAGTGATCTAGGAAATGTGAATAAAGCGTAAACATTAGAGCTTCTACAACTCATTGTTCCATAGTTTTCAGTAATAACTATATATAATACCTCAGAGGAAGGATCCTTCCTCTGAGATAATACTAAACAAATGCGCCTAATAATTTTTGTAGTCACGTTTAGACCTCGTTTCCCATCGATGACGTTTAGTTTGCTTAAGACTTTTCGCGTTTGCTATCGCGCTATGAAAACATAAGACGCGAGATAATGTAGACTTATACTATTCGGTCTCACTCGTGCAGTTATCGAAGTTTTTTTTACGATCTTAGATAATTTTGCAAAGAGTTTAGATTGAGGGCGGAGAAAAATATAGGGTAATTTTAATTAAATTTCCGTTCTCGCGAGCGACCTGCACCTTCGACAGTCACAAAAAGACATACACGCGGGCGAAGCCGCGGGCAAAAGCTAGTACTTAATCAATAATTCTATTCATTTAGCAGAAATAGTCACCACCGCATCTTAAACTGAAGCTAGATGAAAGGCTACCATATACAAACATTTACTTTGAACATCTTTCAATAGGTCAGATCGCTACATTTGTTTACGAATACCATAATCTTGTCTACTTAATCTGTCGCAACTCGTGTAAGCAGTAGGCCAGAAACGCTTTTTTCTGGTCCATCGCGACGTATCACAGAATCACATCGTCTGGCAGGCCGCCAGGGCCGGAGTATCTGTCACGCACTGGATCGGGATGTACGCCGATGGGATATATGGCTGCTCTGGGCCTGTCAGGGCTGATGTATGAACTACGAACATTTCTGTTTACAAATACAATGATAACAATTATTCGAGCCTACATTTTTTTGGTTGGATCCATAGCTAAATCGTGCAGCTGCACACTTCGAGGTGTAAATCTTGCGTTCTCTACAGTGATTTTTTACAAGTTTCTCCTAGCCAAGCGGAAACCGTCCCTAATCTCAGCACCGTAAGCCATTTCTTGTCCCCCGTTGGACATAGGCCCCCTTCTAGGCACTTCACTTGAACCAATATTTTAAATTGCGAAACCTTTATTGATAAAACATTTTTTTTCCTTCTATGTTCCGTTATTCAAATTCATTCTTCACTGCTGGAGCACGGGTCTCTTTCGTCCCCATGTCTTGGGGAGTTACATACGGTTGCCTAATCCGTATTGGCGGACGTTGTATGGCTTACGATGATCCCTATTAGTTTCAACGTTTTCAAACTGCCTTTAAGGCGTCTGAAATGGCGTGACGTCTATCAACGTTTTCTTGTATTCATTTTCCCACTATTGTATAAAGTGTGTATGCAGTGCATTATGGCCGACTGAAACTGTGATATTGTTATGAGTGAGTGCGTGGCGACAATTAAAGCGGCGGCGCGCAGTTAGCGCCTCGTAAAGTGCTAATGAATGGTGCGCGAACGCACACCGAATTAGAGACTACTATTTCGGCAATAAGGTTTTACAATAGATGGTTGTGTTTTAAGTAACTTTGAATAGAAGTTATCAAAATATCTATTGTCACTGTTTTTTTTCCGAATTGGAGCTATATTCACGAGATTCTTATTCTTATTATAATTCTTATTCCAGTTGGAAATGTTGTAATATTTCTGTATCCTGACCTCTGGATAGACAGAGAAAACATCACGTAGACGACCCAGGTCTACTTCTGCCTCTCTCGCACAGTATCGCTCTCACTCGCTCACCTGTACTTGGCGGTGGAGATGCGGTTTCCGAGGAACTTCTGCGGCTGCGGCCGGTTCACGAAGATGACGCGGTTCTGTTCGTCCGGCGAGCCGTCCGTTAGGCCGGACGTCGTCGCCTCGTCCTCGTCTGCAATGAAAAAAAAAACACCATCATCATCACTAGCCTTATACGTCCACTTCACACGGTTTAAACAGCATCCATTGCGAGAGGGCGCTTTTTATGATGTCTTTATAAGTCATTTAAAAAAAGCATCAACCAAGACTAGAAATTCGCCGCCTTTACAACGTCCGTTTGGGGGAAAATGATCGGGGTTTTATTTATTGTGTAATGTGTCACCTGATGAAAAGCGGCTACCGCAGCCTATATGTAACCCCAGAAAGGATATCAATGGTTATCAGTGCCTAGATACGAGAGGGCTAAGGTATCATGCTAGTTATCTCGCTGTACTCGCCGGAACACAGCACGCTGCTTGGCAGCAGGTATAGAGACCAGAGACCACCTAGGCAGACCTTGCATAATCTCCTTTAATAATGCTTTCCTTTCATTTATTTAACTTACCATGTTTGTTAGAGATATTCGATCCTTATGATTGATTCTATCGATTAATGCCATAAAAGTACAGGTGTTATTTTATCGGATTTTAGCCGGTTGATTCCTGGGTGTGACAAGCATATTTTCAAAAATCTTTGAATGTAGTTTTGCTTCTTTTTTAACCAACTTCAAAAAAAGGAGGAGGTTCTCAGTTCGTCGGAATCTTTTTTAAATTTTTTTTTATGTATGTTCACCGATTACACGAAGACGCCTGAACCGATTTGGAAAATTCTTTTTTTGTTTAAAAGGGTATACTTCACAGGTGGTCCCATATTAATTTTATCGAAATCGATTCAGCGGTTTTTGAAAAAATCAACAAAAACAAAGCAAAATTGGAGTTGTTGCGATTGAAGTCGGTTGTTTTTAACTTATTCAGCCTGGTCAATTATAAAAATAAAGGAATGTTTCCTTTGAGTAAAATTTGCTATTTCCAGTATTTAGAGTACTTTCCCTCAAGGTGAGGTTACAAAATTCCAACCTGTATATTTAGGCTACAGGGATTGTTAATAGGTATTTGATATGAAAGTTAGTTTAAACCATTCAAAAGTCTATATGAATATTCAATAAGGCCAATCAATACTTATGTGTCCTACTAACGTATATTTACAGCGATAGTACAGTGAACTAAACATTGGTTAGTTCAAAGGCACTATCAACGGTATGGGCCCGCACGTCATTGGTAACTTACAGCTTACAACTACTAACAGAATAAGCTGAACTATGCATATGTTAGGATACCTACAAGGAGAATACTTTTATTTACAGATATAAAATAATAAAATTAATCATATTTTGATTAAGATGCAATAGAATATAAGAAGTTTTCAAAAAATGTGTTGGAGGGAGTTTTTAGGACCCATCGTTTCTTCTTTCTCTCACAATCACTTTCCGAAACGGCGAGTATACGAGTTCCGAGTGGTAGGAAAGGAACCTCGTATTAGGTAGACAAAAGAATGAGGTTTGAAAAGTGTACACTGCTACCTACTTCGAATAAATATTTTTCATTTCATTTCATAGCATAATCGACCCACCACTGACTCGCTGTACGACTATATGCCTTGAACAATCGTCAGCCAGACAGAACGTGGCTATTAAATTAAAACTTAATGACGGCTACTCTGTCATTACAGCAGGCAACCCTTACACGATGGAGTATTTATGGGGAAGCGACCTTGAACTCATGTCACGTGCCCAAAAAAATAAACAACAAGGTGCCAACTATTATTGGATCAGATTGTCAACCACTCGTTTAGCACGACAGATTTTTTTACGTGCGCGTGTCTCTCGAGTCTCGAGTTATTATAGCCGTATACGTAGAAACTAACCTTAATCTTAAAATTACAGAAGAATATTGGTTTAAACCAGTTGATTTTATCTTACTTCGCATGCAAACTCTTGTAACAACACAACAGCGACTCGCAGAAAACTCATCGGGAAGAAAAAAATACTCTGAAAGACCAATAAAACAAACTAACACTTTTAAAATACTATCTCTTACTGTTTACGAGAAAATGGCATTTAGAGAGGGAGAACCCTCCTTAACAACTGGGTACTGCACTCACAATAGCACATTTTCAAATTCTCAACATTGTCTTAAGATCTTTTTGACATCGTTCTACAAAACTTGAATAAACTATTTTCCTTCTCTGTTATGTCGTAAATATAACACGAACGAACAATGTGAGTACGTCAATATTTTTCCAATAAATATTGTTGGTGGTCCTTCGAATTCGTCAACGCTTTAAAACATTTACTTGTCATAATTTGAAGTCACTACGAGCTATTAATTATCGTCCGTCCCTTGCTCATAATGACGGCAAATCGATCATACCTAACTCAAAATAAACCTTGCTTCGTGTAACCTTCCCCTTCATGTGAACTGATAACTTCTGGAGTTACAGATGATCATAGGCAGCGGTGGACACATTCTATCAGGTGGACCATCTGCCTTTTAGTACCTCACACAATAAAAAGAGAATAAATCATTTCAGCAATGACCCCAACGACGAAGTGAGCGAAAATAACATCATCCGCGCTTCAGATTTAGAAATCTGCGCTCATTCGGGGATTGTGAAATCGAAATACTCAATACTTTAAAACACCAAATCACTCTTATGCTGATTAAAAATACATCTCGACGAAAGATGTTAAAAAGGATGATTACGAAGTCGAGGGCAGAAACTAGTTTAATGAATAAAGGATCTTCCGGTCATTATATCACTACTTCTATGACTGTGACAGGACAGCAGTCAGAGTTATCAGCATAGTGGGCACTTGGGTACAGGTAAGTTATTTAAAGAACTGCAATTGTATTGTATTTATTCATAATTGGTAAATGCTCGTTTAATATTGTGTTGTCAGGCTACGCGTACTTTATGTGAGTACCCATGGGACCTGATTCAGCTCACTCAATGCGAGAATAAACGTCCAACAATCTAATTATTGATCTGAATCACGCGCGCTGGCTGTTTTGTGGATTGTGTCATTGTGAATACAATAATAACGTTACTTAGTTGTATCAAAATTCAAAATATTGTTTATCTTGTGTGTATTATAATTCGGCATTTCAAAGATTATTCAGCGAGTGTCTTGTAAACATTGTAGCCTTCTACGCCAGTGTGGAATAATTTGAGAATTTCGGGAGAATTTCCACGAAAGCCGAGCTCAACGCAAATGCCTAATTTGAATAATGATATCAACGGTGTGTGCGGGCACGGCGCTTTACTTCGTAGTCCAAAATCTATCAAGTCAAAAAAACAGCCTTCGGAACATTCGAAAAGCATTACCATCGATGGGAGCAGTCGGCTAGAACAACCGCCTCCGTGGTCTAGTAGCTAGTCTCTTTGCTTCACATCTGGAGGTCACGGGTTCGATTCTCCAGCGGGGTCCAACTCTGTAAGACTCGGTTTGGTTGGTGGTAAGGTTTTCTTAGCCCGGATGTCTCCACCATATTATCTAAGTCTTGCCGACAAACATCAATATTATTAGCATTGACGTGTTCTGGCATGGTAATAATATAGCCAGTTCCTCATTGCATAGGGGGGGGGGGGGGGGTTTGATAAGCCCACTTCCATCTTCGGCATCATCATCACTTAGGGACGATCCATAAATTACGTCACACGTTAAGGGGGAGGGAGGGGTCTACGAAGTGTGACATTATGTGACAAGGGTTAGGAGGAAGTCATAAACGTTGTGACGTCACATAATAAATAATAAAAAGATATAATTTTGGAATTTCTGTTTTCATTTATTCAATTCTAGGTGAAACATTACAAAATATGTGACGTCACACTAGGGCCCTCCCTAGGGCCGCTTACCATTAGATGAGAAGGTGCCAAGGGTTTACCAATTATGGATACAAAAATCTTTAACAGATAGTCCCAGCCAAATAAACAAAAGCCTGATCTGGAAGGTATACTGCAGGTAAATTAAACGCAATGTAGAGAAATGCTATCTTTCATGCGAGCAGGTGCGAATGCGAGGGACATCTGGCGGGGCTCCAATAAGAGCCACGGGATCCACGGGCGAGAACCGGCCTTCCCGTAATACAATAACTCGGGTAATTACATCACGGCGCTGTTTATAATATTTTATAAATATACGACATTAATATGGGCCGCGTCAACCGTTCATTGTTGCTTTTTGTCCACTTCAAGGGCATCATTAACAAAATGTTGAATTCAAATCTGCAGACAAGTGATGTAAAACTCTAAATGCGACTGAGTCATCCGCTCTTTACTTCACAGATGAAATGTTTCGTGTAGATAGATATCCTAGTTCCGTAGTTATATTAATAAATACTGTTACTGGGAATTTGTCCACTGTGACATTTGTGCACTGGGGAGGCTTTTGTCCAGCAGTGGACGTCTTTTGGCTGATGATAATGACTGAGCATTTTATGCGGATTCTGACAGGCAAAGATGCGACAAAAAGTGCATTGGTATTTAGGCAAATATGCGACAAAAAGTACCTAGGAGAAGTGTCACTTGGCATGGCTTAATTTTAACCAATATTCAGCCGTTGTGGGATAAAATGATACGAATGTTTGAACTTGTCAATTACACTATGCTATGACCATAACATCATGGCGTCCTATCCATGACCAGTTCGTCGCGCCTCATTTGGTCTGGTCTGCTCAGCAAGGTCGCGCCACCGCCGCGCACCTGAGGGTCCTCGTTAATGCGATGACTCATTCCTCTGTCATCCAATCGATAGACTACATCAGCGTAGAAGACACACAAATATTGCGTATAGATACCTACTAAATAGTTATTCGAATTTCATTTTTAGGGTTTCGGATCTCAAAGGGAAAAAAAGGAACCCTTTAAATCAGTGTTTTTCAACCTTTTTCAATACCAGACTTCTGTATAAGTTAAAACATTCTTGCGACCCCCCTCGAGCCATAATCATGCAAAATGTTAGTGATTTGAAAGACTACGTTTATATTGGCGCATAATTTTCTTCAATTAGAAAATGATTTAGTTATTATATAAATGTCCCCGGGGGGTCGCGACCCCCAGGTTGAAAAACTCTGCTTTAAAATAAACGGCCGTATCTCTTGATTGCGTTGGCATAGAAGTTAGATGTTTTTCACAGCTTCAAGGGATTGCAGGCCTGAAAATTTGATATAGAGTTCAAGACTTGTGATTATGAATACATATATGTATACGAAACCCTCGGTGCGCGAGTCCGACTCGCACTTGGCCAGTTCTTTTTATGACAGTGAGACCTACAATACATACATAGCCTCACAATTGATCAGTATGTGCGAACGTCGTCTTTTACACGTCCATCGTCCACTTGCATAGCAGTAAATATAGGGTGACCTTAAATTAGTTCTTGATACGAAAGGCTATGCATGTGCTCATGATAAAAAACAACTTTCCCTAAGGAACCAGTGCACAGTGCACACCCTTTGGTATCAAGAACTAATTTAAAGTTACCCTATATAAATGTCCTGCACGTGACCACTATATGTATAGGTGAAGCTATGCACTTTGCGCCAATCGATAAAACAAAAAAAAAACCAACCACAACTTTGAATAGATAGGCCATGACTTGAAAAACTGAATCGGACACAGAAGCTTAAGACGTATTATTTTATTACTGAACATTAAACAAAGTTACGAATATGATAAACATGTCACACATACGGCAACAAAAAATTAAAATGCGCATTTCAAGGTATTTCCTACAATTTTTCCGCAACCTAGCGTAAAAACTACGTTGCTGGAAACTAGGAGGGGCTGATAAAGATCTTAGCGCTTCCGAGCCTCGAAGCGATTCAAGTATGACGTAGCTTTCCAACTAGCTAGCGGGTTCCGTACCTAGTGTCCAACCCAAAGAAGTTTTATATCGTCGCTCCGCTTAGGGGGGGAGCGGGGTGCATGTCTGTGGTCCAACCAAAGTGCTTCATATTCAAAGGAATTTATGCAACGAAAGATCGCTGACAAATGAACCTACAAACGTCTGATTAATTACTAGTGGTAAACATGATTAATATAGGAATGATTTAATATGACGACCGGCAGACGAATTCTCGGTCGTTGAATTGTATAATCAGTTTTGCAATGATTTGATGCAGTGGCAGATAAGAAATAGTGAACATGTGAATCATATCGTCAGTGGAAAGGGAAAAATGCTAAAGCGCCATTTAGGCTAAAAGGAGTTTAGCGTTTTTCCCTTTCCACGGACGATATATATAATAGTTCTGTTGGATGTATGTCTATAGTCTCTGAACCTGTACCCTGCACATGATATTTACTTAGCTCTAGACAGTGTGTCTCTTGAAAAAGTGCACAATGAAAAGGGGAAAAATAAGAGCGAAAATCAATAAAAAATATATTTAAAAAACCTTTATTAATTTTTATTTATTGCTTTTTTTTAATCCACGAAAACTTACATTATTTTAGACTACTAGGTGTATTGCATTACTTACTCGTAAAATAAAAACTTAAAAAGTAGTTAATAATAGACAGACTACAAAGCAATGATAACAGTAAGAGCCATGTGCTTATAAACACAACAAATTGGAAATTTTAGGTGTTTTTTTTTTAATATTGGCAATTGGTTTTTGTCAAATAATTGATTGTTAGCGGTGAAACCCTTTTCGTTAGTGCTCTTTATCGAGGGACACACTGTATAGTCCCTACCATGCAAAACAGCTGGCCTTGACTTGACTGAAGTGCTGATAAGAGGCTATGCTACGCTTGCTACAGTTTGCTTGTAGGTAAAAGAATAATGGGTTACATTTTTAAATGTAATTAGTAGTACATCCTATTATTAAATGAAATGTTTTACAAATATTTTCGGTATATAAGGCTAAGAATAGGTATATCATCATGATACACCTGATACATATATTACAGGGTTGAACACAGATGCACTTCAGGAGCTAAATTACAAGTCAAACAAGTTTTGTTCTACTGTAATTAATTGCAAAGTTTTGAACTTTTCTTACAAATCGATCAACTGATTGGCCAACTTGTAAAAAATGAAAATATGTGTTTTGAAAAAAAAAACGAAGAATAAAAGTTTTTGAATCTTTTTTCTAGTTTATTCACATAAATGCGTCCATCCATTATTCAACCTATATACATAACCTATTTCAAATGGTTATAATATTATAGCACTGGAAGCAACAGTTTAGCTCACTTTTATGTTGTTTTTATTGGTGGTTATATCATCAATGACTGCATTGTGGGTGCCCGTGTGATGAAACGTGGAACAAACCTATTGGATAAATTAACACCTTCCTCTGTTGGTAAAAGCATTGGAAGATGTTGATAATATCCTAATCGGGTAGTTGACTGCTAGTCTATTTACTAATCTCTTTTAGTTTTTAGTTATTTGAGTTTAACAATCCAATAAGAGAAGCAACAATATTTTGTTCAAAAAATGTTTGAAATAGCAAACTATGAGTCCCTCAGTTGTGTTCATACTCAATACAAAATATTTATAAATAAAAAGTTGCATATTTAATAAAATTCCAAGCTTCTACTGTTTCATCAAAATAGCTAATTGTAAGTATTTAAGTACTGAAAATTATTTAATAATTAATAAGACAGTTAAAGACTATATAAAACTGCTGATGCAGTCAACCAGTCCATACCCCTTATAAAGAACAAATGTTTTTCATATTTTTAAACTACTCTGCCGTCATAAGAAAGAAGGCCGCAAAATACGTATTTGGAGTATCCATATATTTTGCAGCCTTCATTTTTATGATGGCAGTATTTGTGAAAATCTTTATACCTATTTTCTGAAACACTACTTTTCTTTCAGAAATCTGAAAAAATCTTTCATACTCATTTCACAACTTCTAAAGTGTGATATTTAACAATCTCTTTAAAATTGTGGCTAACAATTTTTAAAAGATGAAGTTAAATAATTCTATGCTATCACTGGCGGTTCATGTGGCAGGCCATAGGCAAGCTGAAGCTGGTGATAATGAACGGCACAAAATGTGTGCAGCTCTTAGGCTAGTACAGATAACCTGTGTAATTTGGAAAAGCACTAAGTGCTGAAATACTGGTCTTCGTATGTAGTTTGGACCCAGTTGTTTCACATAATATGTGAATTAACTGGCCAATGTTATGTGACAAAAAAATAAGTACTAAACTGGTTTTGTGGAATAAATTTATTTTATGGCACCCTGGATTCAGTTAACAATCTCCACTAACAAAAACTGTAAGAAGAGCCTTTGTCTTAACTGGGACAAGTGCTGGGCAAGGACCTTCCCATATTTTTCACCATTGATTCCACTCCCAGACCAGACCTTGCTAGCCCATATCGAACTAGTTACGCACAACCAACAACCAACCAACAACGCACGCGGGTGGTAGGACCTTGTGCGAAGTCCGTCCGGATCGCTACCACCATCTTACTCGCTAATCCTGCCGCTAAGCAGCAGTGCTTGCACTGTTGTGTTCCGGTGTGGAGAGTAAGACAGCCGAGGAAATTACAGGCACAAGAGGCATTTCATCTTAGTCCTCTAGGTTGGCAACGCATCTGCAATCTCCTCCGGGGTTGCAGGTGTCTATGGGCAGTGGTGATCACTTACCATCAGGTGACCCACTTGCTCGTTTGCCTTCCTTATCACATAAAAAAAAAAAAAAAAAAAAAAAAAACAACCAGCCATCTCCTTCTCAGTCCGTCACTGCCTCGACCATCTTCTGGCATCTATTCTATGCCAATACTCACCTATTTCTATCAGGATGCAGGCAGCAAAGATAGGGGGGGGGGGGGTAATTTGTAAGGTAATGTGTTGGAGCAAGCCTGGTCTGTTTACAAATGGTGCATGTTGTTATGTTTGTTGTATTTTTCTAATGTTATGTTATTAAAGTAGGTTTGTTTGTAAACTCTTTATTGTTTAAAGAAAAACAATAAATAAATAGTAGAGTAAAAATAATAGTAGTAAGTAATAGTAATTTTAGCAGACATCAATGTTTTATTTTTACTGATAAGAATTAAGTTAAATTGTTTGTTTGTGATTATTTTCTAACTGTGCTTATTTTATTTACAATACTTGTTTCTATTTTTTTTCTTGATGTAGTATGTTTTGTGTTGTTTGTTAAACAAATGTTTCTCTATCTATCTCTATCTCTAGTAATAGTAATAGTAGTAGTAATAGTAGTTAAATAGATAAATGGATCATCACAGATTAAAATTAAAAAATTAAAGATTGTGACTCTACTAGATAGGTATTTACTGTCTCAACTTATTCTGACCACACATAATTGAACTGTTTGTAAATATATTCGGTTTTCAGAGTTATTTTTATATATATATTTTTAAATTTAATTTTAAGTACTTAAATGTTTGACAGAATATTTTTGTTTTTATACGTAATAAAGCGTAAAATGTTAAGATATCAGTTGATTCACTAGGTGTGTGGTAATATGGTTTCAGCGTGACAGAGTACCTAAGGAATTTTTTTCCTGTTGGGAACATAGAATAGCAGACTTTATCGAGTGGATGCATATAATTTTAAAATAAAATCATGTACCACTCACTGAGGCAATCATAAAATAAAGTTACTGTGACGCAGTGACACTTTCCCTTGCGAAACCACACCTGTTGGCTTCCACCAGGTAGGTACCTAGGTACTTATGTTTACTATTGTTTCAGTGACTTGCATTTGTATTATAAAGTACTCACGTCGGTTCATCTTGAGCACCATGGCCCGGTAGAAGCGGGCACACGGCGCCATAATGTTATTCCGTCGAAAGAACGACGAAAAGCTCTGTCGGAGATCCATCTCAGCGCACCCAGCGATCGCTCACAGAAACTACATAAAAACACCACTTCACCACCTCTCACATTGTTCTCTCACTAATAAAACACTTAATTTGACACACATTATCACACATTACGAGTATAGTGAAACAACTTTTGAGCGAAAACACAGTTTCAAAACAAGTTAGACGTATGCATGAATTTTCATTATTCCAGAGCGTTTTGCGTTGTTATTCAGAAATTATCACACGTGTAAAGAGTTGCACTGAAAGATTATGTTTAGGAATCACTATAAATGCTGTAAAATTGTTGTTGACATCACAGTTTGGGCACTGTAACAATTCGAAGAGCGAGTATTATCGATCGAGTGACCACGGAGAGACCGACCGCCTCGTCTGTCAGCCTGTCACTCGCTCCCACACACTAGCGATGTGCTATTGCTGATTGTCAGTAGATGTATCGATATACCAGACCTAAAATATTTGTTGAGTTTTCCTACAGATCTGTGAATTTTCCACAGCAGCACTAAATAAATGGTACCAAGCAACCGCTTAAGAATTTTTTTACAATAAATTAGGTATAAGATTTCATCTCGATCATTTATCGAATGAAGCCAGTGTATATATGACTACGCATTGGAGTGTTTTTTAAATTATAATAAGGTTTAAAAAAATAAGCTGAAACTATATAAACTGAAGTATCTAGCCATGAAACTGAACAACTTTCCTCAAGGAACCGCAATTCGCAAAAAAATTTTGGACTTCCCATCCATTAGAAAAGTTGAAAAAAAATCGCGAATTAACTGTAGATTCCTTGGGGAAATTTGTTCAGTTTCATGCATGAGTAGAAGCCTCAGTTAAACTAGTTTCGGCTGATTTTGTTATAGTTTATAAGTACTTTAATCTTCTATAAATTGGATTTTAAGCTATAATACCACAGTTTCTTAAGTTTAAAAAAGTAAGGAGTTTCAAGTCTGAAAAATTAAAGTCTAAGTGTAAAACATAATTTGTTTGTTACAAATACGTTGTCGTCGGCATTCGTCAGGTTTTTGGCAGATTATCTTATTGGTTCACTTTATCGATATCGATAAAATCAAGCCGTGGGCAGCAATAATAACCATAGCAACTGTATGCTTTAATCCATTGACGTTTCAACTTGAGTTGCCAGAGGTGAAATAAGTACTTTAAATGTTGCCTGCACAATTTATTACATTCTTCTATTTTTATAAAGCATCTCGAAACTTGTCTTCAAGTTTGTGTCTTTCGCTGGAGCAGCAGGCTAGAGACTTTAGACGCGTGGGGAGCTGAAGCCATGCCCCTCTTAGGGGCGTTAGGCAGGTGAAGAGGCTACGACAGAGGGGCTGCGATAATAGAGTACTATCGATTGAATAAATCCCTGCGATCCTCGGTCCAGCTGCAACAGCTGGGGTCATGGGTTTGTTTGTGTCGAGTACGAGTATGAGTCGAAGCGGGATACCTTGTGTTAAATGGCTAATAAGTATAGATTTATTTATTAAAAATAAATTAAAGTTTAAATGAGTGCGTGAGAAACTAGCGCCTCAGGAATTTTTACTTGTATGTTCTGGGAAATGGGTGTTTTTAGAAAACGGATATTTTAGGAACTGGAATTGGATGTTTTGGGAAACGGGCATTTGGAACATACCTACTGGATTATTTGGGAAACAGATCTTAAGGGCCGAAAGGCTTTTACTATGATATCTTCCATGAAGAGAAATCATTTCATAGGCAATCTTTTATTTTGTAGCTATACACACCATCTATATATTCCACTAAAATACATTACAGACAGAGGAACTAACGTACCTATACATGTGTATAATAATGCAAGTTACCAGTGAATGCAGTTAGTGCATAATGTATCAATGCATGGTGCATGGGAAACTGCACATGCGGACATAATATTATGTAGTATACAGGGTGGAATGTTAGAACGCCACCTGAAGGGGAAGTACTCTTAATACTGGAGATAGCAAATTTAACGCAAAGGAAACATTCCTTTATTTTTAAAAAGAAGCAAAACTACATTCAAAGATTTTTGAAAATACCCTTGTCAGACCCAAGAATCGAACCGGCTAAAATCCGAAAAAAATAACGTCCTGTACTTTTATGACATTTTTTTTATGGCAGAGGTGGCAAACGAACAGACGGATCACCTGATGGTAAGCGATTACCGCCGCCCATAGACACCCGCAACACCAGAGGAGTCACAAGTGCATCTGCATTTGGTAACGCGCTTATTTTTAGTTTTCAAGTTCGCTAATGCATTTTTAAATATTTTTTAAAATTAGAATTTTAAAGGGGGTTGCCCAAACAATTAGAGTACCTAGGTGTGAACCCCTTACTATAGTTAGAAAACATTTTCAGTGTGACGAATAGTTGCCAAAATCTCTCATTGAAGTTACACACCTTTTAGGACAAATAAGTACAACAAGTATCTTAAATATAATATAAATCGCTTTTAGCGATAAGACCGCCTTTGTACACGTAATGGAATACTTTATATTTTGTGTAAATTCCTTGTGTCCTATAAAGTGTTAATACAGTGGTAGTCGTAGCCGCAACCCGAGAGGCCAGCCCCAGCATCGAGTTCTCCGCTGCTTGCAGCTGCGCCGACCACACTAGTATACATCTCCCGCCTGGATAAGAAGACAACAAAGGCGGATGTCTTTCAACATATCCAGACTGCGTGCAGGGGTCGGATTCAGGGAGATATAGAGGTGTTTCTGGAGACCCTGGAGTCAAACAGGCCCAATAATTTTGTGGCCTTCAAACTTCAGATTCCGGCCAAACACCAGAAAGTATTCCTTGAGCCCGACTTTTGGCCAGAGGGAGTTGTATTCCGACGCTTCAGGGAGGCGAAACTGAAGAAAACTATTCCTACTTAACTTAGTTGTAATATTAATTTTATATTATTATGTATTTATAGTATTTGTATATTTTTAAATGTATTGTATTTTATATATTTCTATGGGCCCTGTGCCTGAAATAAACGGATAAAAAAAAAAAAAAATACAATGAATAATTTTGTAGTTAATTAATGTTGGCCTCCACGATACAGGCTCTGCCTAGTGTGGAGATAAATATACGAAATATTTAAGCATGTAGGTATTTCTTTAACAAATTATTTGATTATGTGTGAGTGATTTATAAAAAAACGCTTGAAAGTGTAACTTTCCACTAGAAAGTTACACTTTCAAGCGTTTTTTTCCAGAAAACTAATTTAAAACGCATGTTAAAAATGTCTGTTCCCTAAAGGTATATTATATCGTGAAACACTAATAAATGATTATGTAAATGACAAAGATAGGTATACAGAAATGTATACCAAGCTCCTTATGATAATAATTGCATTAATAACATAAATTGTAATAGAAATTATTATAAAAACGTCTTGAAACGAGTTTATTTTGGGCTCGACGTTTCTCTCGCTTCGCTACTTCGCTATAATTTCCCGAAGCGTTTAGTGTGTCTTTTATCAGTGGTTTTTACTTTTTTACTAGGTAGAGTAAAATATAATTGAAAAACATTTTGAGTTTGAGTTATAAGTTAATAGCCCAGCACCTATTATCGTCGTTTGACGGAGCATGCTCAACTCGCGCCAAACAACAGCGGTCCAATATTGTCAAGTGAACCATTATGTATGAGGTTTAACTAGCGGGGCTCATACGTAGCATGGCAGAGAATCAACGCTCGCCCTCTGTAACTATCGTCATGAACAAAGCCAACCTTGTTGACTTGAAATTTGTGTGACGGGCCCGTGTCGGGCGCCAATTATGAGTTCCAAGTCCCAAAGACCTTACATCTATTGACGCGGCCTAACTAATTGAAAGCATAAAATCTTAATTTTTGTGCCGTCCACTTAGCACCCACTCGTATTTAGACCAACCACATGGATAAGTAGTTTAACGGTGAAGATTAAAATGTACGTAGAAAATATATATTTTAAAGTTACTGATCTGATACCATTAAAGGCAGCTTGTAAATGATTTTGTTGAGTGAAAGCCCTCATTTTTTCAGAAAAGTTCACGTCACAAAATATCCATTACGCGATCATTCGGTTTTTTTGCGAAGATACGCGTACTTTACGGTGGCGTATTAATTAAATTCTGCTGAGTTGCTGACATGTCGAAGGCGACATGCAATATGTCATTGATTTAGCAAAATAAATAATAGATACGCCTATTTGTCTATTTACATAATCGGTACAAGGAAAACCTTAAATTATTTCATTACTTCAAAATGCCCTGTGAATTATATATCGACATCGAAAATACATACCTAGATAGAAGTATATTTAGAACAAAAGGTGTTGAATTGATCTGAATCTTACAGCAAACTTGAGAGTTGTAATTGTGATTCTCGCCAGTGGCACAGCGCTACGCGTTGATCTCTGCAACTTGATAAGTTCATTGTGTGGCGCTAAGCTGGCTGGCGTCCAAAAGTTAAGTACCTAACTGGATTATACATGACGTAAGAAAAGTGTAGAACCCTTTAATTAAGGGTTTCTTTCTGCTCATTATAGTAGACAACTTTGTGTATCTATACCCAGCTCACAGACTTGCAGCCCGCTCCCCGGAGCGACGATATAATATCTATAACTGTATATATTTTTTACAGATAAAAAAAATTTTGGACATTTCATACAAATTGATCATCTGTTTTGCTATTTTTGTGTGGAGAGGAGAGTCCAAGTTTTTTTTGTGATTTGAGCAAAGTCGTAGAACAAAAGTGTGTGCGTTACCCCAGCCAGAAAATGTCGAATATCGTTATTCGAGTGTAATAGATAATTAGTTGTCCAGCTTCTGTAATTATTGCGCATATTTTTGAATTTGTTCTGTTGATAGTTTTTTAGTTATTTGCCAAAAACATATCTGGCTGCGGTAACGTTACCCCAGCCAGACTATTTTTGATTTTTTGGGTATATTAAAACAAAAATTAGCTAAATAATTAGTAGTCTAGACGAAGTAAATGTTGCGACTTAATTTGTACTACTGATACGTTTTACGGTTGCGAAGTTATTCAAATTCCGGCTGGGGTTACGTTTGCTGGATCTCTGAAATGGTTAAGCGCACATTTATAATTTTTCGTATACCACTTCTTATGAATTAGTTCTAATTTGTTCATCAATAAAAAAACAACAATAATGTACCGTTTAAGAGTTACATAAATAGATAGAATTTTCGTTTAAAAGGTCCTAGCACGACGAATAAAACCTCTCAAGAGCTTAAAGCTGCCTTCAAATGTTTGTGAATTTTTATAAGTATACTGTAAGTAATTAATAAGTTATGATGAAATTTAATTCAGTTGGGGCCACGATACGCAGTGGAGTTGTTTGATCGCCGATTGACAGTTTCTTGTCGTTTTTTGAACATTTTTTGAACATTTGAACGTTCGGCCGCTTTTCTGTGACCATCTTAACTTGGTCGGGTTACCGCGATCATGCACTTCACAATGTCTCTTTTTCGATTATCTCGTTAATTATTCAATGTAGAACGCTGAAATTTTAAAGTTACGAAATTGAACTAGGCAACTAATTGTTGACGTAACATTCAGTTTAAAAAACCACAAAAAACTCTGTCAATCGGCGATCAAACAACTCCACTGCGTATCGTGGCTCCAACTGAATTAAATTTCTTCATTACTTATTAATTACTTACAGTATACTTATAAAAATTCACAAACATTTGAAGGCAGCTTTAAGCTACAAAATAACGTTTTGAGTGAGTCTTGAAAGCTCTTATTCGTCATGCTGGGACCTTTTAAAGGAAAATTCTATTTATTTATATAACTTTTAAACGGTACATTATTGTTGTTTTTTATTGATGAACAAATTAGAACTAATTCATAAGAAGTGGTATACGAAAAATTATAAATGTGCGCTTAACCATTTCAGAGATCCAGCAAACCTGCAAACGTTACCCCAGCCGGAATTTGAATAACTTCGCAACCGTAAAACGTATCAGTACAAATTAAGTCGCAACATTTACTTACATACTTCGTTTAGACTACTAATTATTTAACTAATTTTTATTTTAATATACCAAAAAAATCAAAAATAGTCTGGCTGGGGTAACGTTACCGCAGCCAGATATGTTTTTGTCAAATAACTAAAAAACTATCAGCAGAACAAATTCAAAAATATTATGCGCAACAATTACAGAAGCTGGACAACTAATTATCTATTACACTCGAATGACGAAATTCGACATTTTCTGGCTGGGGTAACGCACACAACAAAAGTTGCTCAGTTCGATGAGTAGAGTCCCCAGTTAACGGGTCTTACACCAATTTTGTTACACCCTGTATATTAATAAAACTTCTTTGACCCAGCTTTTGTTCTGTAATATTATTAAGATAAAGTTAAATAAGATAAATACTCTTTATTGCACACAAAATACAATTTCATTATAAAAACAAATGTGGCGGTGCAACCTGGGCGGTCTTATCGCTGAAAGCGATTTCTTCCATACAACCCGGGGACACGGAGACAAAACATAAAATACAGGTAGGTAGCGCACGAGTATCTTAAAAATAAACCAGTTATATAAAACAAAAACTTAAAATATAGTTTCAAATTAAAATACTCAATACAAACTAGCATTATAAATACATACATTATAAAATATATAAGTACATTTCATATAACTAAAAGTAAATGATAAATATATTATAATATATAAATATATAAACATATAATTACCAAAGTTAACTATGGAGAAGTGAAGAGCTTGTCAGAGGTCAAGAAGATATGCTTTTAAAGATTTTTTAAAAGAGTGCAGGGATTGGGCTTGCCGGATTGGTGCAGGAAGGGAATTCCACAGGCGGATAGCTTGAAGGGTAAAGGAGTGGACATAGAAATTGGTAGAGTGAGGAGGCATGAGTTTCTTTTGGGCTCGACGTTTCTTCTCGCTTCGGAAACACTTCCCGAAACGTTGAGTGTACAAGTTCCGCGTGGTAGGAACTTTGTACTAGGTAGAAAAAAAGACGATTTAAAAGTATGTGCAAAACATCTACTTAAATAAAAAACATTTTGATTTTGATTTTGATTTTTGATTTTGTGGAGACGGAGGTTATCGGAGGAACGAAGAGGATTATTATTATTTTTTTGAATTTTCTAATAAATCGAACAGCTGATTTACTAACTCCGATGTTACATCCAGGGAGCGTATTTTATAGCTTTTCTGTAAACTCTACTTCAATAAGTCACGTCATCTTAGGCCTATATTGAACTGAGTTAGCATTTCACAGCAGTTCACAAACAATCCTAATTCAATACGTCGCCTTTCTATATACGCTAAACCTATAGTATATGTTTCTTTGCCTTTCTATATTTGCTTATTTGGGTTCAAAGTATCTCACTCCGCAAACACTTACCAAAACCGCGAACCGGGCATACAAGGTCTAAGCACAAAATAGACACAGAAGGTCCGCTCAATACAAACCACTAAAATCGTAAGCATATACATGCTTATAGAAATATACGATCGTTCGAGGCAAGGTATCACGTAACAGTATCGTGACCTTGGCTACAACGACCATATACGTCTATAAGCATGTATATGCTTAGGATTTTAGTGAGCGTATTGAGCGGACCTTCTGTATCTGTGTATTTTGTGGTCTAAGCAAGTGGTATAAACGTGAAGTGTCTATATCATGAGAGGACACCCGTGCCCATGGGCGAAGTAGGTACCCAGCTTATGACCTAGGGGGGCAAGTCAGAATTTTTTCTGAGGGTAAATAAATCATCATAAATAAAAATGATCATGCATTTAGTAGGTTCAATAAACAAAACGTGCTTACCTATGAAATTGCCTATTCAGTTTTGAAAGTTCTACTGAAAAGTTTTATCCCAAAATAAATTTACCTCCATCAAATTAAATATTATAAATAATATATTCTGAGTAGCGTGATGTCTTTCATGCAAAAACTCACCGAGTAAGGTTTCATTGAATACTGTATTAGTGTTTTCTTAGAAGTCAATTGCGTTTTTTTTTTACCAAACACGTCCGAAAATTTCTGACAATGCATGTGGTGGCGAAGAACGCGCTAGGGCAACTCTAGTCCTTGAAAATTAAGCTGCCGTCTCCCCCCCGCCCCTTTCCACCCTGGGTACGCCCATGCCCGTGTTCCAGTGATAGTGGCGTAAACGCTAATAGTTGCATTATGTATAACATGTAAAAAATTAAAATGAGAAAAAGGCAGGTGTTCGCACAATAGGAAAAACGGCTTTTATAGGTGACTATCTTCCGCCCGCGACTTAGTCCGCGTGGACTTCAGAATTGTGTCCAGAAAGAAAGAATGAATGAATGAATGAATGAAAACACTTGACAAAAGAATGAGACAAAGACAATGTTAAGGTAAGGCCATTTAGTGACGAAGTGGAAATTTTGAGTTTTTAAGCATTTCTACGGGAACTCTTAAGTTTTCCGGGATAAAAAGTATCCTATGTGTTAGCCGAGTGCTTTATCTATCTATCTACCAAATTTCATCCAAATCCGTTCAGTAGTTTCGGCGTGAAAGCGGAACAAACAAACATCCATACTTTCGCATTTATAATATTATAGTGAAGTGATATAGTGATAGTGATAGTGAAATATAGTTAAATATTAGTGAGATTACAGCGCATCTAAACAGCTTTAGCACTGTTAAGAGCTTAAGAGGCGCAGACGACAGATGTTGCGAGCGGATACGTCGTAGCCACGTGCTACCGAGACGCTGCCGATCCATGGCGGGGCTTCGCGAATACGACGCCCTGTGACGTGAGCGAGCCTCCGCTCCGGCTGCCCACGCCCCGGCTGCCCATGCCGTCGACATCGGCGGGATCCTAGCGTATAGGCAGGTATAGGTAACTTATACATATCTATTGTACCTACGTTGGCGTGGAGACAACTTACTGAGACAACGAGATTTTATATTTGGTCGTACCAATGCTATGACTTATGAGCTATGTGTTCAGAAATTGCTCTTACACTGACCGTTTTTTACTATTCTTAATGTGTAAATAAAAACAATAACGAAAATGGTTCATGTTTCGGTTGTGGGCGTTATGTCAGAGCAAAGATTGGCTTATTTGCCGTCTTCGAGCGCAGGGCAAGAAACTTTCTGTAGTTGATCCATAACAGTCAGGAAATATATTTCTATAATAAAACTGCATTCCAATTTCAATTCTGTCATTCTAATCGGTTGATCCGTTCGCAAGCTAAGCACACAGACACAAATAAAATTCTAACTTTTCCATTATCCCTCATTCCGTTGGGTATTAAAAAAAAGGAAATAAGTACGCTATAATCTGTGACTTCGGTACGCGTACATACGTATCTGTCAAAGATTGGCGGAACTATGTTTACTACTTACATTGATAACAGAAAATAACCATCGGGTTATGCAAATAGAACCAAATGAATTCCTGAAATGGAAATTAAACAATCACTGATATGCGTATTACTCGTATAATAAAATCAAATCAAATGGTGCTGTTACCGGGCGGAAGGGATTCGCTGTGTAAGCAATAACCGGAACTATTGATATACATACACGTGCCAGGGTTGTGATAACTTATGGATGCCATTTGTTTTAAGATGGTACAAATGCGGTGTCGGCGCACAGCTGCATGTTCTATTAGCGTGCTGAATGTTGCATTAGTTCCTCTAAGATTTAGGTTTTCAGAATTAGTCCATAAAAATATTAAAAATAAAAAGTTTGGACTCTCCATACAAAATTGGCAAAACAGCTGATCAATTCGTACGAAGAAATCATTTACCTATTGAACTAGCTTACTAATAAACATAAACAGAAAAGAAACAAATAAATAAGTAATAATATATTTTAAAGCGTTTGTATTACTAAAACTAATTTGAGCTTCAGTGACTGTCACAATCCTGGGCCATTATCATCAGCTCGAGTCCACAGACCTCAAAGGCTCTTACCCCTGCGACTTCGCTCGCACAAATAATCGCTCCACATAGGCGAGGGACCTCCAATATTGTATCACATATCTATCGAATTATAAGATACGGGACTCACCAAGCCTCTCAAACCTCCTCAGCACTCTCACAAACCACATGAAACCTCGGTCCACACACTTTCACCTCCCAAAATTCAAAGCACAGTCAAGTAGTAGTCTATGGCGTGCGCTACATAGAACAGAGCGCAGGTGGCGATGTACATGAAGATGAGGATCTGGACCAACATGGTGCCGGCAGCAGGCAGCAGACAGCTGGCAGCTGGTACCAGGCACTCGCGGAGACTGACCGAGTCTAGACGCGGTGACCGGGCTAGGGCGCGGGACAACTGGCGAGCGATGCGATGCGAAACCGGAAGCGATGGAATGGAACTCTACATTGTAACAGACCTAAGGAATAGTTGGAATATAACAAATTTTTGACTTTAAAAAGAAAATAATGTTTGTTTATCTAATTTCATTTAATTAATTTTATCATAGAATACTAAAATAAGTAGGCAGGTAATTAATTACGTTTTTGATTTATTACGAACCTTGGTTACTTCGTTTGTTGGCACTAGGTATTTCAACCCCTTTATTTTTGGTTCCAATACACAAGTATTTTAATTGAGAAAAGTAAGATAATTTCGAGAGACTTGGTACCTAATTTATTAGAATAAACTATGCTGGACTTGTATGGCTCGCAAGACCAAAAATCGGGAAGGCTTCTATTTTAGAAACCGCTATAACGATGATACCTACATATCACATCTAGACAATAAGATAATTCATGATCCATATCTTCTATATCAATTACGATACGACTTCATGTTATGGCTTCCACTGTGTTGGGACCCCAAGGAAGCCCCACACGAAGGTGAATGTCGAACGGCACTTACATACTGATCTGCGTTGCGTAAGCTGACAGAATAATTACTGTTTAGTTTGCAGATCACAAGGTGCCCGGCTAAGCCCAAAACTACCAGGCGATGACCTACCTGGCTAAGCCCAAAACTGCCAGGTTAAAAGATCATCCAGTAGGCAGGATTAGTGGGTTGATAAACTACCTAGTTCCTAGAAATAATATGCCGACCACAATATTACAATCTCGCGCTTCATCAAGACTTCAAGATAGATGCTGTTCGAGAGTGTTTTCGTTGTTAAAAAGAAACTAAACGGAATAACACAACATTCTTTTTTACACGTAGACACAATTATTAAGTAAAAATCGTGCTAGTTTTATGGAAATTCATGACTTAAGGACGATAATAACACACATTTTCTTTCTATCTTAAAATAAAACAAAATTTGACTTACAAGTCTGTTTCACAATACCTAATTTGAGAAATTATTAATCAATCGATGGCCTTCATGTCTATGACAGACTTAGAGGTAACGTTTGCTGCTACTTCTCTTGTTTTTACCACAGAGCCTTGAATCGCCCTGCTCCGCCCCGCGGCGCATGGCGATTCAATGCTCTGTGGTTTTTACCCACCCAGCACTGGTGGCGGTGGAGTCATTCCTAAGTGACTTATCTTTTTAATGAGTAGCATATACTTTTTATCGAGCAAACGTGTCATAATGCCCCAAAAATATAATATTTTAAGCATATTAACACTGCAACCCTGTAGTGTCATAATGCCTGCCCTCGACAGCCCACTGCGAAGATAAACACTTCCCAAATTGGATTAATTTTCAAACTTTCCCGCAGGTAGATACATACATTGTGTAGTTCAATCGATAGTTGGCAGCTAAAAATAAATATTTAAAGCATAAATACGAGTATGACACTATACAGGGTGTAACAGAAAGGTGTGATAATACTTCAAGGTTGGCTTTTACCCATCGGTTTCTTTCACAATACAGGGTGTAACGTAACAGCAAGGTGTGTGCTGTTACACCCTGTATTGTGAAAGAAACCGACTAACAATTTAATAAGTAATTGCCGTAATGAGGAGAGGGGATATTTAAAGGATGGTGCTACTGAAACTAAGCTTGAAGGTATCTTGGACCTATCGAAGTAGCATAATAAGATTTATTTGAGTAGTTCGCAATTTATAACGATTTCGGCAAAATTTTATACTTAAAAAAAGCTGCTCAATCATTAGATGCCCCTGAAAAAAGGTGAACTATTTTACGTAACACATGATTACCTTTTGTATAACCATTTGAAATGTTATATAAATGAAATTCTTTACAAGTTATGACCGTGTATGACAAAGATATTAAAAAAGGCTTTTTTGTATTTTCATTTTTTATTATAGAGGAATGTATTACCACAGCTTAAACAGCTCCGCGACACTGTCTGACAAACAGAAAACGTAGTCACTTTATTTACGCATAAACTGTGTCAGAGAGGGTGCAGATACATAAACTAAATATTGTTATTATTTAGCGGTCCTGACTACAAATCCAAAGGTTGTGGGTTGTGGGTGCGATTTTCTCACAGGTCAAATATTTGTAATGAGCAGTTTTATTTCCTCTATGTCTTGGTGTATTATTATTATGTATGTATTTAAAAGTATATGACGTGTATGTTCGTGTATCAGTCTCTGCTCACCATAAAACAGTGAATCCTAGTTTTGGCGGATGATCGCGTGTGATTTGTCCCTGGCTGTTTATGTATGAATAAGTGAGTGAAACGGTACGTTAGAGTTTTTTTTTTCATTTTCATTTCATTTATTGACCATAACTGCATGTAACAAAAAGTTCTTAAATAGTTATAACAGTATCAATGCAATTTACCACAAGTGGTGTAGTCATAATAATACTAAATCAAAATATTATCATAAAACATAAAATTCATATTAACATAAAATCCAAAATTAAGCATAAAAACCATATTTACAAAAACATACAAAGTCAATATTATTAAAAACATTCATAATTATAATTTAATCTCTACAATTTTTAATATTAATAAAGAATTCATTCAAATCATACGGACACAAATTGACTAGAACCTTGGTGATTTGTTTGAAAAATTTTTTGTCAGACAGGCATTTTAAATGTACGGGCAGGGCATTGTAAACCTCGGGTGCCCTATGTTTAACAGCTCGGCTACAAGAGGCTGTTCTACAAAATGGCACTGGCAGGTCATGCTGGAATCGAGCCTTGAGCCTATCACTGTTCCAATCTCGCAAGGGGAATCTACAAGGGTAGCGTCTAACCAGCCTGCACAGTTCAACAATATAAAGTGCGGTCAGTGTAGGTAATCCTAATTCTATAAAAGAAGCGCGACAGGAGTCCCTACAGGATGTGATACAGTTTAGAATCCTAATACATCGCTTCTGCATAATAAATATCCTATCAGCTTCAACACATACTCCCCATAAGGCTAGGCCGTATATGACCCTAGACTGGAAGAATGTGTAATATGCTTGTATTGCTGCTTTTTTGGATACAAGATGTCGTAAATTTCTTAGCGCAAAGCAAAAACTACTCATCTTGTTTTCTAAGTATTCCACGTGCCTCTTCCAATTCAGATTTTCATCTGCTACAATACCAAGAAACCTTGCCTCGCCAACAATGTTAATTTTGCGATCTTTTAGCTTAATGTTTACATCTGCAGCTGTCGTATTATAATTCCTAAAGTGAATAACGTTGGTTTTCTCGACATTCACCATAAGACCTAGACTATCAAGCCACAAAGCCAATTTGTTTAATGTATCTCCCACAAGTAACTCTAGGTCCGCACTGTTTCTCCTCAGAAATGGAAAAAATAAAGAAATATCGTCAGCGTACATTACAATTTTTTGCTTCACTACGGATGGTAGGTTGTTTACATATATAATGAATAGCAGTGGGCCCAGAATGCTGCCCTGTGGTACACCCTGCTCACTGACAAATACTGACGACTCTATGTTTTCGACGGTTTCCGTGTCACTATGAAATACCGAAATGACTACACTTTGGGCACGACATTTTAAGTAAGACCTGAACCAGTCATTAACTGTGCCGCGAATACCAACACGCTCCAGAATTTCCAGTAAAATTTCATGATCAACGCGGTCAAACGCCTTGGACAAGTCTAAGAATACCGCTATAACGTTCTCGTTCCCATCCAGAGTCTCCGTCACGTACTCTATCATGTCGAACATTGCATCGAGTGTAGAAATCGATTTTTGAAAACCATATTGCTCCACAGCCAGTACCTTATTCAGTGATAGAAATGATCTAAGCTGATCAGCCATTGCTTTTTCGAACAATTTGGAAAAAACGGGTAGAAGAGAGATCGGCCTATAATTCCTTACATCAAGGACATCACCATTTTTGTGGACAGGTTTTATTTGCGCTTTTTTTAAGATATCTGGGAAAACTCCCTTACTAATGGATAAATTTATAACAAATAAAAGGGGCTCAATTATCTCATCTAAAATGACTTTTAATACCTTTGCAGGGATGCCGTCATGGCCGCAAGATTTTTTATTTTTTAGCCCAGTAACAAGCTTTCGAAGATCTGTTTCATTAAGAGCTCTCACAAACATAGAGGTTGGATAAAAGGGTGGCAGTACTAAGTTAGAAGCATTTACTTTTAAAGTGTTTTGAAAATATGTTTTAAACATATTTACAGCGTCCTCATTGGAAGATGCTTTATATTTACCGTCAGTGATACCTTCTTAACTTCTCAGCGTATCCGAACCCCGGCCCTTAATATTTTCATTTATCAAATTCCACGAGGTGCGAATAACATTTCTGGAATTTACTATTTTTGCCTCATTTTTATCTCTTTTTGCATTCATGACTATTTTACTAAGATTTGTGCTGAGCTCCTTATATTTTTTAGCAATAACATCATTTTCTTTATCTTTTTGACTTTGTAAGAAAAAAGATCTTTTAATTTCCGCAAGCTTTTTAATATTATCGTTTATCCAGGTCCTATCTACCTTACCTACATCTCCTCTCACTTTTTTTTTAGGTATACAGTTTTCAAAAGCCTCTACAATAATGTCATGGAAAACACTGAAACAAGAATCGACGTCATTTCCAGGCTCATAGACGGAATCCCAAGAGGTAGCACTAAGCTTCTCTTTGAGAGCTTGCAAATTGGAATCTCTTAAATCTCTAACCCATTTATAGTATTTGGGAGGGTGTTCAGCAATTTTACTAGTTAATTCCGCCATTTGCAATGTATGGTCAGAAATGGCTAGTTCTAGCACCCTGGCATTGCGCAACTTAATATTACTGAAAATATTGTCAATGCAAGTATTACTATGACTCGTGTTCCTATTGTGGGTCTTTTTATAATTCTAGTCAGATTATAAGACGAAACTAGTGCCATAAGATCCCTAGACTTAGCGGAGTTTGTAAGTGTATTTACATTAAAGTCACCGACGACTATGATTTTACGTTTAATAGAGACTGATAGATGATTCAATAGCGTTTCCATATTAGTTATAAAATCATCATTCTTGATTGTATTTGGTCGGTATACGCAAGCTACATGGATTCCACTAAGTTCAATACCACACACTTCAAATTTACGAGGAACTGAAAGGGCTTCCAAATATGGGAGCTCTTTATATACTGTATTTTTGCGGACATATATACAGTTTGTAGGGAAAATTGAATTTCAAACTTTTTTGACCGGCAAAACGCAAGTCAACGCGGAAGAAGTCGCGGGAATCCAACTACTGAAGCATAGCTGGGGTGAGCACGTACTGCAATGTCTGTTGTTATGTTAGATACAGTTATAGAAACGTAGTGAATTTATAAAAAAATAGCAACCCAGGACCATATTAGGGCTAACGGAGTTCGTGCGAGCGTGCGTGTGTATATCCGCGATTATTTTTCCAAAAATACAGGACGGATTTGGAACAAATCTTGTTTGGTATTGAGTATGTGGTCGGGGAAGAATCTTACTCATTTTTGGTCTATGGCATTTGAAGTTTAGAGGTAGAAAAATCGCTAAAAAGCATTGCAGTACTCGTTGATGTCTTTTGTATGGGCGAGACGTTTCACTTTTAAAGGTATATGACCAAAAGTAAAATAAAATTTGGAAAATAACACCCATACAATTCAGGTTTGTTTCGTTTTTAAAATTTTATCCGTTTCTGTTGTAGTGTTCAACAGTAGAGGTACCTATTCCGACTGATAATAATGATAACACACCTACACCTCTCACTCAAACCTCGTATGCACGCCACGCCGGCGTCTCGAAAATTTTCTTTAACTAGATTCGCGACCTAAAAATTAAATTAGTTAAATAAATACTCCCATTTCGGCAGGTCGACAGGCCATTTTCAAACGCTCTAAACAAAGTTTTTTCAGCAAAACTACGCTACGCATACGAGTACAGCACACGCACATCTACATCCGCTTATATATGTATGTGGGTGCACGTCAGTTTACGATCACTCGCTGGAGTTGAAAAGCCGCCAAATTAAAGTTGGAGCGCGCTGGCGCATGGCGCACCGTTGCCCAGTGCAGCGGCACTGCTGTGTCGGTGCTTAAGTGCAGGCAGAGTGCACGCTGCACAGGGTGCAATGCAATTACTCGTAGTAGAGGGCTCAGATTTGTAGGGTAGCGGCCTTCTACTCACCGGTTACCGGTCTAGAATGTGCGTTTACAGCCCAAAGTTGTACCCACGATTACACAGGATGAAGCAAAATTGGTATAGCGCCCGTGAATTGGGGCTTTTACTGAACGACTGAAGATTACCTACCAATTATGATAGAAATGGTTTATCAGATTTTGAACTACCAAACATCCATGTATGAGAACTTTTAAAGGTAGAAAATAGTAGTAAGAATAAGAATAAGAAAAGGATTAATTGCCAAAATAACACAGTACACATATATAGTAATATATACCTACTGACAATTTTATTTAGTATTTTTAAATTAGTAGATACCAAAAAAGTACGCCTATTCATAGGTGATGTCATGAAGTATTTTTCAATCAATCGTCCAAGTCACTTTAAAATTTTTCATTTTTGAAATATGAAATAATTTATCAATGTCTGATATGGTTGATTCTAGATTTCCATAACATAATGTTTATGTAAGTATATAATTGACCACGTAATACGTTAAAAACAACCGACTTCAATCGCAACAACTCCAATTTTGCTATGTTTTTGTTGATTTTCTCAAAAACCGCTGAATCGATTTCGATAAAATTTATATGGGACCACCTGTGAAGTATACCCTTTTGAACAAAAAAAGAATTTTCTAAATCGGTTCAGGCGTCTTCGAGTAATCGGTGAACATCTCACTAATATTATAAATGCGAAAGTATGGATGTTTGTTTGTTTGTCAGTTTGTTTGTTTATTTGTTTGTTTGTTTGTTCCGCTTTCACGCCGAAACTACTGAACGGATCTGGATGAAATTTGGTAGGTAGATAGATAAAGCACTCGACTAACACATAGGATACTTTTTATCCCGGAAAACTTAAGGGTTCCCGAAGGAATGCTTAAAAACTCAAAATTTCTAGATTCTGAAGTCCACGCGGACGAAGTCGCGGGCGGAAGCTAGTACATAATAAATAAAAGATTCCGAAATTGAGAACCTCCACCTTTTTTTGAAGTCGGTTAAAAATAGAACAAATTCAACACCCCGCGTTGCTGCAACTCGTGTGTTGCGCTCAAACACGGATGTTGCAACTTTGCTTCGGTGCACTTTTGTTCGTTATGAAGGTATTTTCAGCTGTCGGCGGCTTTAGATTAGAAACCGAATACTGCACTGTTAACGAGTTTGGAAAGCCCCACAGGGTTTCTCATCTCTACACCGGTACATGAATTAAACTGGGATCTAATTCAGCAAGTTGGCCTGTGTGAGAGGAAACCACTCGTCCTATACCTGCCAGTGTTTCTGTTTATGCTCATCAAAGGATATGTCTCGATCATACATAAGATATCAATGGGCGATTCAGAGTAGTTTTTCTAAGTATAATAGTAGGATAAATATTGAAAATGTTTCTCTTTAAACTTCGAGAACCTTAAATCACACCTAGCTTAGTTAAAACTTAAGACCTTTATTAGAGAATAGAATAGAATATAAAAATTATATTCTATTCTATTCTATTCTATTCTTGTGTAATGCCTACTAACGTAGTTTATAAGCAAAAATTGTTACTAACAAAATATGGACTGAAGTTGTCTGAAATATTCTTTTTTCTTTTTTTTCAGCTGGAAGTTTACTATAAAAGTAGATTTCGAGAAAGACGCAGATATACATATTCCTTGTTCCAATCAAGATAATACAAACGGTAAACAAACTTACAATGGAACGGACACATATCAACGTCAGTTGCCTACTAAGTTTATTTACCTTTTGTTTTTTTTTTTATTGGAATATGAATAACAGCCGAAAACAGAACATTTTATTAAAGCCACTTAATAAAAAAAGGTTTGTAATTAGGGTTACCTAATCAAAGTGCAGATTTAAAGTTGGAAATATAAGTGCTGATTGGTGATGTTATCTAATAAGTGCTGATTGGTGATTGGTGATGTCTGTGTAGACATATCATATCATTACTCCTACATAAGGAGGAAAATTATTCATCTATACTCACTGGCACGCCCACGTCGGCTACTGGTCCTGGCATTCGGAACGCCAAGCTGATCCTGTTCTGATCCGATCTGGTGCAGAGGCAGCTCCACGGTGTCTGGCGAGCCCCCTGGCCACGCCATGGCGCACCCGTGACGTCACCAATTCAGCTGACAGGTATAATGTTGACGGCTAGTGACCCAGCTGACACTAATTATGTCACCATTATCCGGCTGGTACCAATTATGTTAGCATAAATAATTAGCAGTGCCCCAGCTGGCACTAATAATATTAGAACTAAATCAGCTGGCACTAATTATGTCAGCAGTAATTCAGCTGGCACTATATGTTAGAAAATAACCATGTGATACTAAAGCCACTGGCTTTTTTATAACAAAGCCATTTCACTTGTTTTTCTTGTTGTGTGTGATGTTGTTGATAGCACCAATCTTGTTCTATTAAATGCCACTAGTTATTCAAGTAAGGGCGTGTTTGGTCAGTCTTCTGGGGCCTTACTCTACAAGCACCGATGTTACTACCACTACACTAGTTGTAATATTACCAGCCGTACTATCCCCAATCCCACTGCCCTAACCACTTTAACACCAAGCCGATCAGCACCAAATCTGGCCCCAACCCCACAGCATCCTTTACAGATCGCACAGGGAAGCACATCACTCAGCCAACATGTTAGGCCACCAGTTACTTCTACTCGTACGCCATTATCACTCGTGTTCACTACTTTTATCCAATATTATTATCAGTGTTGTTCACTACTTTTATCAATTATCACTTTTATTCACTGCTTTTGTTGTTTATTATTTTGCTAATTTTGATGTTTGAAAGCTACAGCCCTCCAATTAATATGATTTAAATTTTTGTTTTTATATTGTGAGTACTACTGTACACAGTTTACTTTAATAAAAATGGGACACGTTTGACTCCGTATTAAAACATCGTATAAAACCGTAGATAGAAAATAAGGGAACATTGTTATGAGTTTAATCCCTGCTTAGTAAGTGGGTAGGTTTAATATCGTTGTGACGACGCTGTTGATGTTCCTTTTAATAATTACAAAGGCCATGCTTTTATCGTGAGTACAGTTAAACGATTATACGGTTTTCATTTTCGTTTGTAAGTATCAGTAAATAAATATTCAAAAAAAATATAAATTACCATATAAAATTAACTGCGCGCACCGATGTCGTCGCGTCGTAGTTGTCGCTCTACTATCAAAATATTACGATATGTATCAATATAAGTACCTACTAAGGAGTAAGACTTTCCCACATGATAAGATATTAGATAGTATTCGTGATTGTTGACTGTGATAACTTGCAGGGAACCACGGAGCCGGGAGGCGGCTGAGACGGTGACGTGTGCATTAAACGATTTTACTTTTCAAAAAAAATTTGGACTTCCCATACAAAATTGGCGATTCAGTTGATCAATTAGTATAAGGACTCCAAAAAATTTTTTGCGAATTGATAAGATAAGATAAATACTCTTTATTGCACACAAAATACAATTTCATTATAAAAACAAATGAAAAGATATGTGGTGGTGCAACCTTGGCGGTCTTATCGCTGAAAGCGATTTCTTCCAGACAACCCGGGGACACGGAGACAGAACATAAAATACAGGTAATTAAGTATAGGTTCCTTGAGGAAAGTTGTTCAGTTTCATGAGTAGAAGCCGTGGTTAATTTTTTTTTCAGGTATTTCATAAGGACTCTATACAAACACAAAACTGGCAAAGTCTAACGATTTTTGAGATTAGGGTTTTGTATAACAATAACGCATGGACAGACAGTTAGGATAAAATATATTAAATGTGCATTTAATGCTTCGTCTCTCTGCTCTGTTTTTCTGATCCATCTCAACTGCACTCTACGTTGTATTGCCATTCCCCATTTCGCTCTATTGTGGAATTTTTTTTCTGTTAATGAGATCTATCCGCCTCTTATTGCGTCTTTCTCTTCTTCTAGAAGGTTGGTCTGTTTTTAGGGTAACATAAACATTATCGACACTTTTAAACAGAGCGTTTAGGTAAATTAGTGTCAAATTCATAATGAGTTTATCTATGATTGCTAGTTAATACAAATGATGTTAAAATTAAATAACGCCCTTATTCCATGAGTGTGACATAAAAACAATCAAATCGCTAACACAGTGATAAGTGGAAACTGGAAATAACATAATTGACCACGCTGAATACGTTAAAAACAACCGACTTCAACCGCAACAACTCCAATTTTGCTATGTTTTTGTTGATTTTCTCAAAAACCGCTGAATCGATTTCGATAAAATTTATATGGGACCACCTGTGAATATATACCCTTTTAAACAAAAAAAGAATTTTCGAAATCGGTTCAGGCGTCTTCGAGTAATCGGTGAACATACATAAAAAAAATTTAAAAAAAGATTCCGACGAATTGAGAACCTCCTCCTTTTTTTGAAGTAGGTTGAAAAGATACTCAAAAGAATGATTCCAATATCGATTTAAAACGATTGTATCAAGTACTTATATTAGTGAGATTTTCTGATTTCTGCATGTGCCCGAACTCTCAGTAAATTAAATGTATGAAGCTGAATGGCTTTTGTTTTCAAGCCGAAATCATCTCCAAACATCAGAAGGAAAAGAAAAAATAAAATTCTAGCGTGAATCATTACATAGTAAACTAATAAAGGATAAAATATGTTTACTTCGTTAAAAAACAATTTACGGAAAGCAGAAGTAACATCGGTCATCACTGACACCATAACCCATAAAATAAAATAAAAAATATAATTTATATTCCCGGAACGTCATTATTTGATAATTTTGTAACATTCAGAGGCGCGGTAAGGGCGTGTCCATACGGCCGGAAATCAGACTAGCAATCTGAAACGGAACCGTGACCTGACGTCATACGAGCAGCATTAAAACAAATTACAGTTTACTGTGTCAAGCAGTATACTGGCTGTTATATGGCGATTAGGGTGAATATGTGCCATGATGCGTTAAAGACGTGAATAACAAATCTCAACCAAATTAACAACCGCCACCGGCACCGTGCCATGATCTAAAGCTATTTCACAGTATCTACTACTGAACACTTTTGTTAAACATTGCATCAGGTAATTTTAGCGTAGAAGAGAAAAAATTCTTACTTCATTTGATCACGACGACAACGGTTAAATATGCCACACGATATATTTTTGTTAGCCTTCTAATCCTTAACTCATGGTCACCCCAACGCTAAAGGTAGGTAACCCATAGCCATAGGTGGAAGTGCACACTCCCAGTTTTACGAGCGCGGACGGAATCACCGTGTGTCCATTGTGTGCGCGCCCTAATGACGGCGTGGCAGGCGATGGGGCGACCGATATCAGACCCTATCAGTTCAGGCGGCCTAGGGCCTTCCCCGGGGCACTGTCGGCTGGAAGGTAGGCCAACTACCAGATAACTTCATGATTATAGTGACAACAATGAACCATTCGCATTGCACATGAAATGAACATTTTAATGACTGCGTGCGAGTCAGAGTGATGCTTAGGCCAACACTACGCAACCTTCTTATTTTGTACTGAACAGAACACGTACCTATTCCATGTAAATATATTTAATTTGATTTGAATTTATTATGTGAAATCAACTGGCTAATTAAATGATTAAATCTACAGCCCTACGACGGACAAAAATATTGCTAGAAGGATAAAGGATTGATAGGATCAAGGATCACATTGGCTTCACTGGGTACTGAAAAACAGGGCTGGTTAAACTCTAGCGAATGGATAAATCCCATCAATTTCATTCAGGTAATTAGGGCTAGGCCTGCGTTATTTCACTGAACGCAGCCAGGTAATAATTCAGTTTATTACAGTGCGAATTGACGTCGATAGGACGAGAAACAAAGGTATATACTACCGTAGTGTCTATACCTTTTACCTTCATTACCGTACTCCACACCTAGGGGCTGAATTCGGGTTTGTGGAGGCTGTAAGGCCAGTGGGAACCGGGGTGTCAAAAGTTTTCAAGCCGCCTATAAGGCCTCTGACATTTATCTAGTGATATAAACTGGCAGCCATGGCCTTGCGAAACAAGGAAACTCTCGAGATAAAAGCTATTACTATAGACGTATTATAATGAATGTCTGTATTCAGTCTACCTGTGTGATCTACGTTGCATTGACCCACGGCAGTTTTATACAGTGTCCATGTCACATTAGAGATGGGTATCTGTATTTAGTGACGAACTGGGTGGTTACAGTGGCGCATCTGTGAAAGTGACGAGTAAAGTGTTTTTTTCCTTTGCTTCTTACGCCTAGATGTATACCTAAACGTAGGTACTCATAGCAAATGAAGGGATTACTGTTGTAGGTTTATTTAAAAAGACATAAAAGAGCAGGTTACATCATCGACTCGTATGCAAGCTGAATGCAATTCTAAAAAAATGATGAAAACAGAAGCTCTAAAGAAGCTTAAAAATAATTGGATAAATCCGAACGAAAATTATTTTGCTGTCAGTAAATTCAGTGGAAAATGAGGTACAAGTTTCATAAACAGATTTATAACTGTTATTACTATTATCAGTATCGTTATAGGATTGATCTTTGATTCTATAGTAAGTTAAAATGGATGAGTCCTATAATATCAAAGGCGGCAATATCCAAACAGTATGTTTTCTAAGGAAAGGCAAATTAAGTTAATAAATTATGTTATAATGTCGGGTTTGAAATTAACTACTAGTTTTGTTGGGTAATTTGATTAGGTTACTACCAAATTTGTTACGAATTTATTTTTGTTAGGGATTCTACGTTCATAGACAAACAATATGGTATTCATAGATAATTTTTGAGTATGAGTGGATATTGCCGCCTTTGATATTATAGGACTCGGATATTTATTTTTTGTTTATATTATAAAATAAACTTATCGTTAACAAACAACCCATATCATCCCCACTGCAAGAGCAAGGAATGGTCTAACTTAACCTTCCCGTGGAATTGGACAAAAACTGTATCTTAAAAATAATTCCAACAATGCAAAGTTAAGGAAATCTGAAAAGTTTTGAAACTTCATTGAACTTATGCGGTGGCGTAGGCGGTTGCAGGTGGCTGTCCTAGCTCCCAACAAGTACACTTGGGGAACTTGGCGTACCTCCTCTCTATTCGATATGTAATCTAGTCAACCTCCTAATGTTACAAGTTTCATGCTAAGCTCGGAGCAAAGCTGATAAGAGGCAAGCTGTTGAGCTTCCTGCGATCTAATCTTATTGTGTGGGTTTATTTATTCTGGCTGCCCTATTATGTTACAAGTGCGAGCGTATTAAACTAGCCCCAATAACAAAACTGCTGATTATAACTTTATCTCCTACTAGTGTTCTTACAGATAAACAAGGAGAAATCTCACTACTCGTTATTTTTGTAAAGAGACAGTAAATTGGCGTCATTATTAATCACCATAACTTCTACTGTTTTTCCAAAATTGAATAACCAACATCCGAAACTTTCATAGTTACGTACAATTGATAAAAAGAAGAGTACTTTATATGATAATTAGGTTATAGAACTTCGTGGTAGAAAAAATATGTATCGTGAGCCTCAATAGGATAATGTGTTAGAATATTAAAGTCTAGTTTAAAAGGAAAGATGTATTTTGGAAAAAAACGCCATACTGCTAAACCTCAACGGGAGTAGATCAAGGCCATAATTTTCTAAAATACCCGGAAATTATTGAAAACCAATAGAGGGTTAGCTGGGCCAGAGATCGAAGGCAGCAGCGGCCTGTGCTCCCGAGCCCTGGATGGCGGCCAACTGGAACGGCACCGGCAGGTGAACAAAGGGACCTACGGACGCCAAGATCAAACAAATGACCTTTGACATGAATTAGATATAAGATGCATTGTAGTGCATTATTAAGGAGACCTTTTTTTAAAGTTCCGTATTGCCTTAAAGGAATGCTAATAGCATCGTTTTGTCTGTCTGTCCGCCAGTCCTTCCGTAACAGTGTAATATATAACTTTTTCATAAAAGAAAGAGTAATACGAACGGAACAGTGTAGCAATGATCTATTCAGCAAGTTGTGGTGTCGATGTCACTGTGAAATGTTATCGGATAATTTAATATTTATCAAGCTGCTGACCTGTGGTGAACCCTGATTTCTAAGTTGATAGTATCGTTGTAGAGTGCTTTTGTATACAGGGTGACTACATGCTTTCAAACAGTTAACTGGTGATTCCACATATTGAAAGTAGAAAGGTAAAAACGCTTAAGCGCCATTTTCAAAACTATCACTTTTTCATTTATTGTTTGAATAAAATGAGAACCATCCAACGGCCAACCGTTGTTGTTGTTTTTGTTGTTTTTCTATCTCCAAAGATAGAAAAACACATCACATGTGTAACTGAAAACGAGAGCCGATATCACGTTTCTCATTATAACTAACAATATATCGAAATGCCGTGTCCATTCGTTTCGACACACGACACTGCGTCCGCGCCCCGGGCTTCTTCACATTTACACGCGCCGCTGATGTTAATGGATATTAAAAACAATAACTGTATTATTATAATAGGAATACAAAAAAAATAACAACTAAGAAGATATTTTTGTCCTCCCAGATATCGCTGACGATGATTAATTCCGATCAATGTATTTATTATAAAATAAAGGTTTGTTCGAATCATTTCTTAAAACCTGTCTCAGCGGTTAATCCGCAGGCATAATTATTATTAGATTCGTTAAATACTCTGTGGTCTTTAAAAAATTATTTGTTGTGGTCGCTAACATCTTTTTTTATAGATCCGTTTATAGACGCGGTTATCCGTCAAATGAAAACTTTTGCCTGCCACAGCATCTTGTCAGACGATTGTTGCAGCTGCGGTGAGTTTCATTTTTATTAACCGACTTCAAAAAAGGAGGAGGTTCTCAATTCGACTGTATGTTTTTTTCTTCTTTTTTTTTGTATGTTTGTTACCCGATTACTCCGCCAATTATGTATTGATTTTGATGATTCTTATTTTGTTTGGTAGGTAATACTTCAGAGGTAGTCCCATATAAATTTGGTCTAAATTGATTCAGTACTTTTTGAAAAATCAACAAAAACAAAAAAACAACATAGCAAAATTGTAGCTGCTACGATTGAAGTCGGTTTTGTAACGTGTTCAGCGTTGTTGATTATGTTTTTGGAACACCATATAGTTAAAATATGTTCGCTTATGGACTATGTATTAATAGACTAGGCGAATGGCGGCGAGACATTTTTTGCCTCATTTGTCACAAATGAAACGTGGATCCAAGGGTAGGTCGTCATGACGACGACATCCGAGTATCTATCTAGAGGTGACCTTATATTATATTGTTCCTCATAACGACAGCGTGGGCGACGCGGTGCCGCTGCCGGCGTCAAACAACACACGTTCACGTGTGCTCATGGAATACGTGACAGGAATGCAACTGCATGCACCATGCACCGCTGCAACCGTGTCGGCCCGGTAGTTGTGCAAAGTGCTGGGAGCCGCACAACTGTTTTGTTGTACAACAGAACTGAGACTGTAAAACTTTGAAGAATAAAGTTTGTTTTAATCAACAAATACGGGGTGTATTTTAAACTCTACTTATGAAACTGATCTTCATCCAAGAAAACTGTTACTGTGCCTAGGATTGGATCATTTCAAGGCAGATCATGTTCTATATCGGTTTGTATTGCTCATATTGTTAAACTAATCTGTAAATCTTTACTTAATACCTAGGTTATTAAAACGAAAGTTTGTTTGTTTTTCTTTCACATCTTAACAGCAATGGATCGACAGATTTTTTGCACAAAAATAACTTGTTTACGCGTGAGAAGCGACATAGGTTACATGTTTTTCTGTATCGGCTTCATATCAAATTCCCTCAGGAATTAAACCAAACACCGGAAAGTAATGTAACTTGACAAGGCGACGATATTTATTGCTATAACTAATCAAGTGATTTCATTGGAAGTTCGCATAGAGTTAGGTAGAGGGTCAAGAACAACATATAAGGAAAAACTCATTTCCGTGAAAATGAGCGCCATAAAAACTGTATTCACGCGGCGAGTCGCGGGCAAAAGTTAATATACAGGGTGTAAGGGACAGGTTTCCGAAAACTTTAAGGGCTTGCTCAGTAGACGAAACTGAACAACTTTCCACAAGAATTTTTTTCAGGAAACGAAAAAATAATTCGGCTTCTCCATACAAACTGTCCAATCAAGATTATAATTTTGTATGGAGAAGCCGATTTTTGTTTTCGTTTCCTGAAAAAAATTCTTGTGGAAAGTTGTTCAGTTTCGTCTACTGAGCAAGCCCTTAAAGTTTTCGGAAACCTGTCCCTTACACCCTGTATAGTTACTGTAAGTTTATATTGTATTATATATATTATATACTAGCTTCCGCTCGCGACTTGATCCGCGTGGACTTCAGAATCGTGTCCAGAAAGAAAGAAAATGTTAAAATAGCGCCATCTAGTGACGAAGTGGAAATTTTGAGTTTTTATGCATTCCTACGGGAACCCTTAAGTTTTCCGAGATAAAAAGTATCCTATGTGTTAGCCGAGTGCTTTACCTATCTACCTACCAAATTTCATCCAAATCCGTTCAGTAGTTTCGGCGTGAAAGCGGAACAAACAAACAAACAAACAAACTGACAAACAAACAAACATCCATACTTTTGCATTTATAATATTAGTGAGAGTGAGATTAGTGAGATGAAATGAAAAATATAGATAATACTGTAAGTTTATGTATCCACACGTATATTTGTACACCCTGTACTCGTATCAGTTAATTTTAACTACCTCAGTTTTAAATAGCAATAATATGGAGGTGCGATAAACATGGCGAGTTTCAGTTCACTGTTTGTACGTTTCCATTCATAGTAAAATAGTGACATATCGGTGTCAAAGGTCAACAGTCAAGGTGCGAGCCTATCCTTGGACTTAAATCGATGGCGATTAAAAATTTAACAACAATTTACACGTTACGTTCCTCATTCCCGAACTGACATACATAATACAAAGGAAGAATTCGTGCAATAAGCTTAATTCAGTTCAGTAACTTGGAAAATCGTGGGTAAGTGTAATACTATAGTTTTATTTATTCTCATAAAACAGGTGCAGAAGCTGTTAATTGCGACTTATCCACAATACATCGTATAGAAGCACTTTTCCCAAGCGACTAGTTGTCTATTCCCAAAGCTCACTTATTTTCGACTTGGAATGTATGATCAGTTTTTTTTACTTCAGCAAAAATTTGGAAAAAAAGTTGTTTAGATTTAAAAGTACAATCCGCCAGTTAATGAGCCGTATGCCAGTTTTAAAGCCTTTATATAACTATTACTTTGTACAATATACTGTTTATAGTACAAAGAGACATAATTAGTTTGTTTTTAACCGACTTCAAAAAAAGGTTCTCAATTCGTCGGAATCTTTTTTTTATGTTTTTTTTATGTATGTTCACCGATTACTCGAAGACGCCTGAGCCGATTTGGAAAATTATTTTTTGGTTTAAAAGGGTATACTTCACAGGTGGTCCCATATAAATTTTATCGAAATCGATTTAGCGGTTTTTGAGAAAATCAACAAAAACATAGCAAAATTGGAGTTGTTGCGATTGAAGTCGGTTGTTTTTAACGTATTCAGCGTGCTCAATTATTATAAGTAAAAAAACTTCGGAAAAATTATCAATTTTGATCGTAATAAAATATTTCACATAAACGATGACGCGGACATTTATAGACCCATTAATTTTAATAACAGTTATTGGAATTGCGTGATCACTGGTTTTAAGTAATTAATATGCAGGGTGGTATCTTTAAATTTCAGTCAGGGTCAAAAATAGATTACAGTAAAATATTGTTTGGATTTTAACATTTTGCGCCGACCCCAAATGATTGAGGATAAGGGCAGGAGAATGATGATGATGATGATTGTTTGGATTTTTTTTAGAAAATGTTTTGGAAGGAGTTTCTTTTTGGACCCCATGTTTCTTTTTTCTCCTCAAACACTTCCCGAAACATTGGGTATACGAGTTCCGAGTGGTAAGTAGGAACTTCGAAATAGGTAGAGTAAAAATAATAATTTTGAAAAGTGCACAGTGCTACTTCGAATATATTTTTTATTCGATATGAATGATTCAGTCTTAAAAAATGGATTTCAATTTTCCATACAAACCGAGTATTTACCATTTCAGTCAGTGTGTAAGGGAAACCCTTTAGAACTTCAAACGTACTTTTTTACCATCGTGTTTAAGCAAATTAACTTTATTTAAAAAATGGAGTCAAACGTGCTTTTTCCGTAGAAGGGCATTTATACTACGACAACGATGCCACTTCAAAACCAATCAAAAGCTGCATTGTTTAATAAGTTTTCCCAACAACGCCAACTTGATCGCGGCAAATTGATAGGAGCCTTAAAATATTTTCTCTAAAAACTGCTTGAAATCTCAATTACTTACGACAACATCTCAATTAACTACTACTCCAACTACCCCACAATATTTCACATATACTTAAGTAATTATAAGTTTCGTAAAAAGAGTCACAAATGTTTAAAAGCTTGTCGATATGTCGGTGATCGAGGGCGGGCGGTCGCGCGGCCCTCGCGGCGTGGACTGAGCTTTCAACTTCGAGACAGCGGCACATGGCCTGCAGACTCCGTGAAAGCCTTACTTGTCACGTGGCCTTTGAGTCGACTTTTCTATGTGTAAAGTTTAGGACTGTTTAGCTTTAAATTTTATTATAAAAGTTTAATTTAAAATTAGGTTGGACTTTTACCATTAAGAATTACGGTAAATCCCTAAGATAAGGCCATGAGGCAAGTACCTGAAACTGTCGAGATATTATGTTCTATTTTGCTGAAATTTCCAAAAACTGACTTAATTTTTATACTAATAGACTTGTGAAACAATTTTGTATGAGAAGTCCAAAATTTTAAGCAAATTTGTAAGGCAAAAGCTGTTCAAAACGAGTAAAAATAGCACCAATCACCCCGGTAGTATGTATATGTGGCGGGTTTGAATAAGTTTTTACTAATCCCTCGGGACTAAGCACTTTCCAGGATTTGCTGTAGTTGTGTTGAGTATAGTTTCGTCGTGTTGGATTAACAAACAAAATGACAGACGGATATACTTTTGGATTTATTAGAGATGCGAGGATACTTGTATTTTGAAGTATCTATTATGCCCTGTAGTTTTTAAGGGGTTGTTTTGTTTTCTGTAGACTGTGATTTTCACACGTTAAACTGAATAATTTTTGTGTAAAATTGTTCAGTTTCATTTAAAGAAGGTAGGAGGTACCCATGGATGCAGAAAATACGTATTGATTCTCATACAATTTGATCACGTTAATTTTAACCAACTAAGGAGAATGGAGAGTCCAATTATTTATTGAATTCACTATGGACTTAGATTAAATTGACCTTCGAAACTGTACACTGCTATCTACTTTTGTTACCAACTCATATCATATAAGCCCCTATAGCTACCTATTTTCAATAAAATGTCAATAAATTGTTTTATTTAAACTTATTAAAAGCAGACAATAGAGAAGTAGCAACACTCAAAGGCATTCAGTCCCCTGAACGCTCCAACAATTTTCACTGTGAAATTATGAAGCGTGAAGAGCTTTTGTATCGGGAATAGTCTGTTTATTTACGCAGCTCCCTGCAAATTGTGTACCGTTGCAATAATATAGATCTGTCACAGCGCAGTCCAGCAGATAGTGTCTTGTTATGTTAACTATGTTACATTCGCTGTTGGTTTGCGGCCAGCCGGGATAAACACTAAGGTTTATATTGACATTATCAACTACCTACCTAATTTTTTTTTAATGTCAGCAGATGCGAGTATTCATCTATGAATTTTGTATAAATTTATTTCAGTTTATATGTCAGGAATTGTGAAGAATCATTGGGGCACCTACTGTGTCACTGTGATTTTCTGGCTAACAAGCGTATGGTGTGAGCCTCCCAGGTAATGGGGACACAAAGCCGGAGGAATACAGGCACCTACCTTGACAGGCACTGCACTAATGCGACATACTCGTTTATTTGACTAGGGACAGGTACAAAGTTTTTAAGGGGTTTATACAAAAGACCCCACTGGGTCGAAATATCGCAGTCAAGGCAGCCCCCACGAACAAGATAAATAATTGTTTTTTTTTTATATCTCCGATTGTATAGGTTCCTCGGGGGAAATTGGTTAGTTTCATGAGTAAACAGTAAAAGGCAGCAAAATTAATAAAATGTTACTGGCGCCGATCATTGTAGGCAAAAAAATAAGCTTAAAAGCTCTAATATCGTAATGTTATCTTTAATAATAGATAAAGACTCGTACGTTAGTTTCTGTACGTAGATACTTATCTAGTCTTTTCGTCAGAACACATCGAATATTTATATGAAGACTAAAGGCTGCTTTGATAAACAATTCACCTGAGTGCTTATTATTATCTACTTACTTGAAGAGTTCTTTTTTTTTGTCGTTTGAATTTCTCTGAAAATCCATGTGTATAGAGCACTTATGCATTTCAAATCAGTACACATGCTGAATTTCGTTTTTTTAAATAATAAATACGTCTACGATTTGGTAATTACGTAATTTATGGATAGCCCCATGTCATAAAATTGTAAAAAAAAAAACAAATAACCTAAACAAATTATTGGATATTATACAGGTTCAGTAGTCAGTAGACTAAACTGAACAACTTTCCACAAGAATTTTTTTCAGGAAACGAAAAAAAATCGGCTTCTCCATACAAACTGTCCAATCAAGTTTATAATTTTGTATGGAGAAGCCAATTTTTTTTCGTTTCCTGAAAAAAATCTTGTGAAAAGTTGTTCAGTTTAGTCTACTGAGCAAGCTCTTAAAGTTTTCGGAAACGTGTCCCTTACACCCTGTATATTCGCACAATGGTTCATTAAAAATTGACTATTATTGAAAACGGGAAATACCTATAATTGAAAGGCGAACAACCGGCCGGCGCTGCGGCGGCGGCGGCGGCGGCGGCGTCCAGCGTGTCATGACATGAGGCTATTTCTGAGATTGATGTAAACGAAAATTGCTATAGATAGAGCTACTCAAACGCTTACCTATCCAGATCTGTATGATCTGTGATATCAAAACACAACATGAACCTTTGAAGGGTGTTAAAAAAACTGAGATTTTGAGGGGTTACTCAGAATCAAACCTAATGGAAAAATCAAAAATAAAACCGTTACGGCCGTTTATAGGTTTTGATTCCCATGCGAGTGTCATAATATGCGGCATAAACGACCGTATCTCTTGATTGCGTTGGCATAGAAGTTTTTTCACAGCTTCAAGGGATTACAGGCCTGAGTATTTGATATAAATTTCAACTTGATACGTCTACGCGTTCCTGAGAAAAATGGTTGTGACAGACAGAAGTACAGACAGACAGACAGACGGACGGACAACGAAGTGATCCTATAAGGGTTCCTTTTTTCTTTTTGAGGTACGGAACCCTTAAAACGACCTACTTACAACTTCAGTTTCCGTACAAATACGTGATTCACTATTCAGATTTAGTATGGGAACTGAAAAAAATAGTTGTAGATCGGTTTTTTTATTTATTTTTTGTATTCTATGTCCCTTAAAATCTCAAATGCACTTTTTTAAAACCCTGTACTTAAGTCACGTTCATAAAAAAGCGCCATATTAAAGATTTATTTTCATGTACCTAATTTTTAACAATGGGACCAAAATCATTTTCTAATGAAAATATTTTACCATGTTATCGTTTCTCTTGAAATTGATAAAGGACCATTATATAAATAACTCTGACCCCTTCAATCAGTTTTGGTAACTAGATAACAAAATATATTTTCAATTAGGGAGCGAAACTCGGGCGGTCAGATATTTCGATTTAGAAATCAGAAATTATTTCTTTGAATGTCAATTTATTTACGTTAAATTTAACGACATTTTCTTGATCAGACGTGCACTTCGGTAGCTGATTTGCTTGTTTTATGTGACGCCGTAAAACATGGCCATGAATATTTGCGCTGGATGTGGTGCCCAGAATACCGCGTGAACATTTCAGACATGAGTAGTGCGTCACACTCAACAAATGAAGGCGTCTATTTTATAGCCAGTGACGTACACTGGCCCACAGAGATATCTGAACCCCTACTAAAGCTATTCGTGATACATGGTGTATATATTTGTGGCTGTCTGTACATAAATGTGATGGGAAGAGCACCTTTGCGAATTGCGTTCTTACTTTTAAGAACGTATTTAGTTTTGGGTAAGTAAAAATAGCTCAAGAATTTGAACTAGTGAACTACGATCACAACAAACATGATAATATATAAACTTGGCATTTTTATTAAGTTTTAGAATTGTATAAAACTTTTCAAATTAATAATAATTTGGCTACATGACTGCATCTCATCTCACTAATATTATAAATGCGAAAGAATGGATGTTTGTTAGTTCCACTTTCACGCCGAAACTACTGAACGGAATTGAATGAAATTTGGTAGGTAGATAGATAAAACACTTGGCTAACACATAGGGTACTTTTTACCCTGAAAAACTCGAGGGTTCTCGGAGGAATAAGTAGCTAAAAACTGAAATTTTTACTTTGTCACTAATGGCGATGTCTTAACATATTACTTCTCTCTAGACCCAATTCTGAAGTCCATGAAGACTAAGTCGCGGGCGAAGCTGGGCAAAAATAGACCTTGACAGACATAGACATTCTTTCATAGATTGTGAGCTTTTATTCATAAAATTGCTAATCTATTGAAATTAAAAAAAAAATGTTTTGCTTGTTATATGTTATCTCATTTTTTTATTAATAAAAATAACAAAAGTAGTCCAGACGCCACGTCTTTTAGAGGTATAGATTCTAGATGATTATAATAACTATGTCTGAATTGAAAGTCGAGTTGCCATCACTGCAGCGAAAAGCAGAACACATTTCAGCGCAACAAATTCAGTTATGGGTCCACCGCACCAGCTAAATGTGCATCGGGGCTTACAGTTGCTGTAGCGACGTGACAAACTGAATTTACAATAGTTACACGGATACAATCAGGCTTAGAGCTGCCTTTGGTCCACAGATATAGCAAAAATGGTAGCTCGTGTAGGATTTTTAGCTGCTTGGTACGATAATTAAGAAATAGCTTTCACTGGAACAATTATGGATCTGATAGGACTTAGAAAAATGAAGATTAACACAAGGATAAATAACATCATGTTATTTAAATCCTGCTGTCAAAAATCAGCATATGTTTTATCCAGCATGAAGATAACTAGTTTTCCATTCTGTGTTTCATTTTATTAACTTATATTAATTTACTAGAAAAGAAACGGGGTGTTTTAATTAAATTTGTATACAACAGCCGGCATATGAAGTACCTAGATACTATTCATGAACCTAAAGCACTTTACCAAAGGGATCTATACGATCCGAGCAAAAAAAGACTTACTATGCTAATTATTATTAATAGATATATAAAATCAGTCAATTTACAAGTTTTTTAAGAAATCATTTTTTTATGGTGCTCCTCCTTAGTCGCACATACCATATGTTGCGAACAAATAAGACACCCAGTATATTACGGAAGACATCCTGTAAATAGTTTTATCTGTAGCTATGCGCAACAAGCGCGAGACCTAGCGTCGCCGATGCTATGGCGCTGCCTCGTAGGCTTTGATACTACGCATGTTCGTAGCGCCACGCTGCCGCACCATAGCACAGACCATAGGTATACAGGATGTTAAAACAAGGGTTAAATTTTAAGGGGCTACTCAGAATCAAGTATAGAATCTAGGAAAAATATCGAAAAAAATCCGCTCTTCACATTTTTTTTTAGTTTTTCATACAAATTCTTGATTCACTATTCAGATTTAGTATGAGAATCTAAAAACAAAATTTGAAGAGCGGATTTTTTCAATATTTTTCCTGGGTTTTATACTTGATTCTGAGTAACCCCTTAAAATTTCAAACGCACTTATTTTAACACCCTGTATAGAAGATAGAGTAGGTATATAGGTAGGACTGACTCGGTGGCTAAGTGGTCAGCGATCCTGACCTCTGATCCGAGAGTCGTGGGTTCGATCCCCACACAGGGCAAACTTTTCTGTGATGAGCAGAATTGTTTGCTCTGAGTCTGGGTGTATTATATCTATATATGTATGTATTTAAAAGTATATGTGTATGTATATCAGTCTCTGGTTCCCAAGATACAGGTAATCCTAGATTGGGGCCAGATGACCGTGTGTGATTTGTCCCAGATATTATTATTATTATAACAGGTTTTTTATCCGCATTAGATAAGCACTTCTCTTCATCTCACTGATGGTGAGTTGCTCATAAAATCGATGTTTGGCGGCAAGACTAAGATGAGATGGTACTTAGCTACCATTTTTTCTAAAGTGACAACATACTATTTCTCAAGACGTTTTTGTATTTTTGTTTAAAATTTCTTAACAATAAGTATAAATAAATACCTAAGTAAGAAAAAATAAGTAAGTACATAAGAGTTTGTTATGATATCCTTAAGGTTCCAAAAAAATACAATATATTTTTTATGGACATCTTATCTTAAAATTGGAAACTGCATACGAATATGTAGGTATGCAGGTTATCCATATAACCTTTTTTGAATTTTTTTTTTTAAATGGGGCTTTCTTCTCATAATAAAATTAAATATCTATTTTTTTTTAAATAGATCTTTAATTTTATTATGAGGAGAAGCCCCATTTAAGGGATCTTATAGCTACAGTTGTTACATCCTGTTGATACAGTAGTAAAACGTCTAATTAATTACCTACCATATGTCGCTGAAGGTGATTGCTTTGAAAAAAATTAAATACTCTGTAAGTACGACAAAGATTATGTAGTGACCTACGTATATTACTAACTTCGCACTATATTATGTAGTAACTTTATTCTGCATACCCACCACTATACCTGTTTATGTTTACTGTCCTTTTTAACCGACTTCAAAAAAAGGAGGAGGTTCTCAATTCGTCGGAATTAATTCTTTTTTTTTATGTATGTTCACCGATTACTCGAAGACGCCTGAACCGATTTGGAAAATTCTTTTTTTGTTTAAAAGGGTATACTTCACAGGTGGTCCCATATAAATTTTATCGAAATCGATTCAGCGGTTTTTGAGAAAATCAACAAAAACATAGCAAAATTGGAGTTGTTGCAATTGAAGTCGGTTGTTTTTAACGTATTCAGCGTGGTCAATTATATTGTTTGTTATCGTTAGCCACTTTCATTTTAAATTCTATTGTTTATAAATGAATGAGGCTGAAAATCGGTATTGAGACAAACCTATGAAGGTTTAACAATACCTTTATATTGTATTAGCATGTTTTTTGTATTGTAATAACTGAATAAATAAATAAATAAAATAAAATATGTATATCCGTTTCTGGTTTCCACGGCCCAAGTAAACCTGGTTTAGGACCAATTAACCGTGTGTGATTTGTCACAGGATATAATATTAACTCTGTATTCCGAGTTAACGCACATCAAAATAGTTATAATGTTCATGCTGAACATTATTGCTATGTAGACGGAACCACTGTCGATATATGTATATTTCATGAAATCTCAACGAGCCAACGAACTTTGTGAAGGTGAATAGTAAACTTTAACGATATAACTTTGATTTGGCAGAAAACTTTCAGTTTTACTTGTGCGAATAACTACGGAGAAAGTGTAATAGGATTTCACATATTAGGATTCGGAGTGAAAATAAATAGAAGTGAAAAATATTATCGTAGTTATACGAACTTTCAGAGGTGTTTTTTTTAAATATAAATATTTATTGGATAAAAATATCTTAAGAGTTAAAAAAGCGGTCAAGTGCGTGTCGGGCCACGCGCAGTGTAGGGTTCCGTAGCGCGTTCCAACACACTGTTTTAAGGGGAAAAACCACCCGTCTTGCAAAATTGACTATTACTCGTTAACTTGATAAACCTACTTATCCGTGATAGTTCAAGATTTTGTCCTACCATTTTGTCGGCGTGATTAATATGTATTGTATATCCATGCCAAATTACAATTCTTTAGCATTAATAGTCTCTGAGCTAAGCCGCAGACAGACAGACAGACGGACATGGCGAAACTATAAGGGTTCCTTGTTGACTACGGAATCGTAAAAATGAACTACGAGTGCCTAGATGACTATAGTTTGGTTTTAAACTAGCATCGGACGTAGGTATACCAAAGACTCTAGCTTACAATAATATCATGACATTCAGATAAATTTAATGACACGCGTCGCTGGCTTAAATTACTCAAGTTGTTTACGAGACTCAAGAAGCTCGTGAAACAAATAATCAAATATACGCGAAAAACATTAATAACAATTCCTGGAAATACTTAATTCTTTACTCTCTTATAAGCCTCCCGTGGACCGGTGACCTGGTGAAGGTCGCGGGATACGGCGCAAGATCGGTCGTGGAATTCTTTGGGCCCCTGTTCAGCAGTGGCTCGGCTGATGATGGTGATAATTAAGATTTAATAAGTATTCCCACACACTTCATAATTTGGTTTTCATCTCATTGGCTGGTATTCTTTGTTTTTTTTTTACCCTCAATTGGTAAGCCCTATTTTTGTAGTTTTTGTATCTGTTTGGTTGTGCTTGGCTCAGTGCGGCTTGCGTGGTCGCGTCGCGTCGATCAAGCTGATTAAACTGACTACAGACACGGCCATAACCTGGATGGGTTTGACTGTCTGTTAGTGGCATTTATCTCAACCGTTTCCGTGCTTCCCAAGGTACGTTTAGCCGTTGGTGTTATCACTAGATGGCAGTCGTTAAGCCATGTCTGAGGCCTTTTAGAAGAAGCCACTATGAAGTTTTGGCGGGGGGTTCAAAAATAACCCTGTAAATAGCTACTCGTGCCGCCAAATATCAACATTTATGGCATTCATGAATGTGTTCCAGCCTTGAGATAAGATAGCCGATTCCTCAGTAAGCCTGTTGCGTCTTTTGGCACCATCACTTTACATCAGGGGAGATAATGCCAGACTAGCACAGGGCTTAACAATTGTGGATATTATAAAATCCGACAGAGGATTTTAAATAGTCGAATGGATTTAAAACTCTATGATAATATTGATAATCCTTATTGCTTCCATTCTTCTTTCTTCTAACTAACCTATCTGTCTTCTCTTTTTTTTCTTAGTCTTAAATTCCTTTTTCACTTACATTTTCAGCGACTTCATTATGACGCATAACACTCAGCTTTAATTAACTAGTTAGGAAACAACGGTTACCCAGACGGCCGAAGGGTGTTATAAAACAGTTCCTTCGCATTTTAAAATGCTTTTCCTTCGCTTCTGTCTCTCTTTTTCATGTTAATAAGTGTGACGTCTTGCCACTTTTTTATCATTTTTTGTTTTGTAATTAGCATATAGTGACTGTCCATGAGAATTATAGCCTATTTTTATTTAAACTTGCAAAAACTTCACAGCATAAATATGTATCTACCTATGTTTGTTAAGTTATAGAAGTAACGTTTACGACAAAATGTACAGTTTACCAAGTTCAAAAGAAGTAATCTATGTGTTTGTCAGTGATCTCTAATACATAGACATTGGTGTCGTGACTGGCGCCGACTCCATAGGGCCTGGGGGTGCCCGAACCCCCCCAATGACATTATCAGCAGGGCTGAGCCCCTCCAATATTTAATATTAAAATACTGAATTGGCTTGCGGCTCGCGAAATGGAGTCCCTCAAAGATAATCACAAAAACGAAAATACATATTTTTTTTTTGCCCTAGCGCCCCCAATATTTTTATGAAGTCGGCGCTCCTGGGTGTCGTTTCGGTTTTCACGATTAAACTTATTTGACAGAACTAAATTTAATTTAAGTGTTTTGTCTTTTTCTCTCTGTATCGAAAAATCAAGGATAGGATGCTTAAATTAAAATTAACCCTGCCATATAAGTTTAATCACCGAATCCACACCAGTGTTGTACCGCGGTCGGTATGTGACACGGAATGCTACCAGGCGCTCCCGTTGTAGGAGCGACGCCTGAGCCCGTGGCATTGCTATGTTAACAACAGAGATACCATCGCAAACTTCCCCGACGAAGCTGGAATTTCTTTGGTAACAAGGATCAGGTTTATAGGTAAGATTAATAACTTCGGATAACTTAGTTGGTACACAATTATTAACGAGGTATCTAGGTGAGTTCGTAATATTATTCGTGTTGAAGGTTTCGGTGTGTGTAACTATTAAAGTGAGGCCTGTGTGTATGGTAATAAAACCCTTAAATTCTGAGAAAATTATAGTTTGAAGCCAGTTTTACATTGAATACTCGCAACTGATAAGAGTCTTCATAGAAAGTTCCTACTGGCAAACGAAAGCGTAGCCTGGAATTTTCTTAAAAGTTTCTACATGGCAACACAAACCTATAACTTTATCGAATCTATATTTTAGTGTCTGGGCAGCGATTAGCTTTGAAGCGGGTTTTCAGTTTAATTATACTCGCACCTCTCTCTCTCTCTTATCGTGTGGCACAATTTAACCGTCTTATCCACAAGGTATAGGCGGCGGTTGCCTGGTGTTGCAGTTAGCATCACCCGCGGTCACGTGTAGGGCATTTTATACCACATTTTTTTTACATACTCGCACCAATACAGGGTGTAAAAAGCAAGTTGGCCTATCAGCTGAGTTATTTGTATGATATGGCCAAATATTTTGAGAATTTAGTATAGCAATACTGAATTCTGTAATTTTTCTACGTAATAACAAAAGAGGAAGAGTTTTTGAGACTCTTCTTCTTATCGTGTCGATGGATTTAGACAAATTTGGCCCAACAAAGTGTTGCTACTTAAACGGCACTTTTGGTTAGCCTTAAGAAGATCCAACGACATTCAAAAGACTGGGACGACGGGACACGATTGCCTGATGTGTCATCGTTTGTATGGCGCCTCAAACATTCAGTCAGACAAATCTCCGGGGCATTAATGTAGGCGGAGCCACAGTTGTAATCTTGCTTTTGAAGGGTCTTTATCTAGAGATGTGAAGTGTGCTATAAAACTGTGCCCGCTTTTATGGTGTGACGGAGGGGACAGTAATTAAAGATGGGATGTCTGTGCTGTCTTCTTTCTGTTTTAGTCGTTCGAGGGAACAGGCTAGCTCTCGGCATACACTCGGTAGAGTGATCCCCACTAGAGGATATAGTTGGCCCAGCGGTGTAGGTTTCTGTGTGTCTGGTACCATTCAACAGGACTCGTTTAAAGGCCGTATCGACTTAATACGCATGGGTAAAATTGTTTAGTATCCGGGAGCGAATTTTTATAAAGCTCTGTTTTATTATTAGCAGTATGCTTTGTGCCGTCTCCATGCAAACGGCAAGACACACGAGTAGTCCTTATTTTCCTAGTCGCACACTACAATGACTGTTTACTATGTGTATTAATTTCAATTTCAATTTCAATAGTTTATTGGAATCCATAATGTATAATAAATAGGTGTACATGTCAGAATAGATCATTATGGACCCTGTCGGGCACCGCAATATGGTTAGAAGAGAGGAAAACGCATTTTTATTTTAAATAAAATAATAATAATTAAAAAAAAAAATTACTACGGTAAGATAGCATAACTACTCACACACATGATAAAATATGAAAACCCCGCACACCAAGGACAACGGCGATCGATTTACAGTCTCATTAAAGCCCCATTGCCATAATGGTGTAGATTATGGTGTCGGTGCGGTGATGGACTCTGATTGAGTGATTGAGTCGTTAGGGCTGGTGGCTGATGCAGATAAGCTGAAGGTGGGTTGTGGGCAAATTGCACTGTCGATATGATTCACGATATGATTCATGACTGTATTTCAGTATTGGCGAACGATATTGGTCAATTAGGGGGTGTTTTTTTCATTTCTGCAGCCTAAAAGCATCGGTGACTCCCAGGTTAGAAAGTCGGTCCTCCTAATCAGGGCTCCAAGTCCAAACAGAAGCCAGTATCTTCCGTGTCAGTTCACTCTTGGCAGAGTGGTCGTAGTCATCAAGTCGTAGTCATAGAAGCCAGTACATCACAGAGTTTTTCAAAAAAGCATACAACGTACTTACATTATTTACATACAGACTGATTTACTGTGAGAGAAGTCATCGTGAGGAAGCCTGCAGATCTCATTATTAGACGTGTAAGAGGGTACAGACGAGACCGCGAGTTAAGTACAACACCAGGCGTCCACCAACTATCCCTGGTGACAATGCAGTTAATTTTACCACATGATATGACAGGCGCTTTCGTGTATTAGATACGACTTGGAATCTAAAACAGACACTTTTATATTACAGGACTTATAATAAAAAAAGGCAAGTGAAATTGTTTACTTTGCCAATAAGTTTTATTATATCAAGATTTTCATTTCTGTACGAAATTTCAAACAACTAGTCCATATTTGACAACCTGTCTAATAAACACGACTAGTAAACAACTTCGAATTTCGATGATGATTAATAGATAGTTGAACGAACTAACTAATAAAAAAGTCGCCTATATACGGTGCACACGGTAACATTAGGGTCATATTAAATATCACAGCTATAATATAAGCAATAGGTATAACCACTGCACTGGATGCCTGTGCCTCAAAACCATGTTAAGTGGAAGTATATGTATATGTATATGTGGACATCTTCCGCTTGACATTATGATGATTAACATAACCATTCAAATATAAAATTATAAACTTCGCTGTTTAAAAAATATCATGTGAACCTCAACCCAAGGAACGGACGAATCTAACGACATCGCATTTTGATATGCGCTAATGTTTGTCTATATAGATCGGGAGCCAGCAAGGTGTATGGGCCTGAACATATAAGAACGCTGGAAGCAGTCTATCTTGAAAGAACTTTTTGTTTTCAATCGTTTGGTCGAGTCTTACAGTCCAGATCGGTCACTGAAGTTTTTTATGACGTTCAGAAAAACTTAAAAAAGTCGTATTTGGGCCTAAACATATAAGACTCAAAATGAAATTTGGATATTAAAGTAAGTACATTGGACAACCCCATAACATTTTTTTTTCGCTGAAATCGGTCACCGTCCCAAATCAGACAGTGGTCAGAAATCGTAAAAAATCGGTTTTGGAACTAAACATATATACGTAAGATGTCTGCAATCAATGTAAATCGATAAAACACACTTCACCTTATACAAAAAGTTCAGTCTTACAACGCGAATCAGTCACAGTTCCAAAATCTGACTACTTTTATAGCTGAGGTTTTTTCACTGACGATGGGCGATAACTCGATAACCATTAAAGGTTAGAGGTATAATTACTTCGGCAAAAATTAAGTGCATAAAATTTCCAACAAAAAAGGTTATATTCATTTTTATTGTGGGATTAATAGATAATGAGCAAATTGTAAAACTGTTTCTCATAAACATCGTTTTCGTCTATTTCTCCATAACCTTTAAGATTACAGGTATAGTTACTACGGTAAAAATAAAGTACATACAATTTGCAACATAAAAGGTCATATTCATTTTCATCGTATAATTAATAGAAAAAGAGTAAATTAAAAAAATATATTTTTATATTTGAAATTTTTATATATTTGTTGATAAATTAAAGATTAGAAGTATCGCGGCTTTAAAAGAAACAAAGTTTATAATATTTTTAACAAAAAAGGTTGTATTCATTTTTATTATGGGATTAATAGATAAAGAGTAAATTGTAAAATTGTTTCTCATAAGTAAAGTTTTTGCCCATTTCTCCATAACTTTTAAGATTAGAGGCATAGCATGAATATGGTAAAAATAAAGTGCATAAAATTTTCAACACATAAAGGTCAAAGCAAACATTACAGAAGAGATGTCCGTGCAATATCACGGTCTCTTTTTCGAAGAGTCTTCAAAAATTTGTTTTGCTCGTTTAGAAGAATGTTGAAATCGAGATGACGGTCATTTAGATGAGATTATTTAATAAAACCCGTCATATTAAATTTAAAAGTAAACTAATTCAGTTGGCACCTGTAGTTTAGCTATTAGTCATACTTTTCTACTTCAACAGATTTTTCTTTGTTTTGTTTAGAAATTTATTTTAAGTTACAGCTCTTTTTCAAATTATTATATTAAAATCGACACTATGTAAGTAATTATGAAAAATCATTTATCATTAGGCCCCAGGAATGTAAATAACTTACTTTTCTAAAATAGGACTTAAAAATTATGACAATACTATGAACAAAACTTATAAGATAAAATCAAAAACAAACAAAATCAACATTTCAATAAAATTTTACTATAAACCATGTCATCATCATCATTAGCTGAAGGACCTCCACTGCTGGATAAAGGCCTCCCCCAAGGATTTCCACATCGACCAGTCCTGCGCTGCCCGCATCTAGCGGCTTCCCGCAACCTTTACCAGGTCATCGGTCCACCGAGTGGGAGGTCTGCCTACACTGCGTTTTCCGGTGCGCGGTCACCACTCGAGAACTTTACTGCCCCAACGGCCATCTGTTCTACGATCTATGTGCCCCGCCCACTGCCACTTCAGTTTAGCGATTCTGTGAGCTATGTCGGTGACTTTGGTTCTCCTACGTATCTCCTCATTTCTGATTCGATCACGTAGGGAAACTCCAAGCATGGCACGTTCCATCGCCTTTTAGGTGACCTTGAGCCTTCTTATGAGGCCCATAGTAAGCGACCATGTTTCGGTTCCATATGTCATCACTGGCAACACACACTGGTCAAAGACCTTAGTCTTGAGACACTGCGAAATTTTGGACGCGAAGATATTGCGGAGCTTCCCGAACGCTGCCCAGCCAAGTAGGATTCGATGATTGATCTCTTACTCGAAGTTGGACCTACCTAGCTGGACTGTTTGTCCCAGTTATACGTATTTGTCAACAACTTCAAGTGTAGAGTCTCCAACCTTCAGAGGAGTGGGTGTGACACGCACATTTGGCATGATTTTCGTCTTGTCCATGTTCATTTTAAGACCCACTTGTTGGGAGGCTCTACTGAGTCCATCGAGCATTTTGCTTAGGTCTTCCAGGGTCTCAGCCATGACCACGATATCGTCAGCGAATCGAAGGTGAGAGATGTACTCGCCGTTGATGTTAATGCCGAGTCCTCTCCAGTCCAGAAGCTTGAAAACGTCTTCCAGGGCAGCGGTCAACAGTTTCGGAGATATGACGTCTCCCTGTCTCACCCCACGCTGCAACCAGATAGGTTTCGAATTCTGATCCTGGAGGTGGACCGACATGGTGGCGTTGTCATACAAATACTTCAGCACTTCGATATATCGATAGTCAATTTGGCACCGTTGGAGAGACTGTAGCACAGCCCAGGTCTCAGCCGAATCAAAGGCTTTCTCATAGTCCACAAACGCCAAGCACAGTGGCCGATTATACTCTTCGGTCTTCTGTATAATCTGCCGGAACATATGTATGTGATCTATGGCACTGAAGCGTTTTCGGAAACCGGCTTGTTCGGGAGGCAGGAAGTCATCAAGCCTGCGTGCGAGACGATTTGTAATGACTCTCGAAAACAGTGATAAACCATGCAAACACTAGCAATTTTAACTTCAAGACTTACACATATGTAAGTACATAATTTTCGATACTTAAAAATTCAAGGTACAAAAAAATAAGTTATTCACATTCCTGGAGCCTAATAATAATATGAAATGGTGATGTAAATATGTTTTTTCATTATAAGTAAGTCTTTAATATTAGGAATGTGAAAGTATGGAAGTTTGTTTGTTTGTTCCACTTTCACGCTGAAAATAATACATAGATTTGGATGAAATTTGGTAGGTAGATAGATGAAGCACTCGGCTAACACGTAGGATACTTTTTATCCCAGAGTCCTCGAAGGCTCACGGAGAAGTGGCTAAAAACTCTTATAGATGGCGCTGCCTTAACATTTTATCTCCCTGGACCCAATTCTGAAGTTTACGCAGACGAAGCTAGATATTATTTGACAGGACTAAACTAAATTTAAGCGTCCTTTCCTTGTCTTTTCGATATAGAAGGAAAAAGACAGAACACTTAAACAAGGTTTAATCTTGTCAGATAAGTTAAATCATGAAAACCGAATCGACACCAATATGTCTCTTCCACAATAGTGTTAAGTTCTGATAAATTCTTCAACAGTATGCCTTTTGCAATTTCAAAAAAACCGTGGTTATTTTTTTTGTGATTCGGTTACCCTTGGTTTTTTTGGAGCTCCTTCATTTGATCTTTTAATTATTTGATTCGATTTTTTAAAGAGATCATGGTAGAGGATCATTGTTTCATTTTTTTTTATGTTTGACTTTAACACATCAGTAGTATTCGAAACATGGTGCCAAAAAATATTTTGCTGTCGTAGAATTACGGAAACAAATTTAGGAACTGATCGCATGGTTTATTTTTTAACTTGTAAATGTCTATTAAAAAAAATATGGGTGCTTGATTTAGAAAGCTCAAAGATTGCATAAATTAATTCGATCCTCATACAACGATCACTTAGAACAATTTGTTCCACAGGAGCATTGTTTTCCGATATGGTCGAATCGCCCAGACGATCCAGTGCTCTTCATGTTTAAAATAAAAAAAGCGGCCAAGTGCGAGTCGGACTCGCCCATGAAGGGTTCCGTAGCAGCAAGTAACATAATATAAAAGTTCTTGTAGTTCGTTGTAACTTGAATGAAAGGTAAATTGCGGTTTACGATTTATGACGTATTAAAAAAAAACTACTTACTAGATATCGTTCAAACCAATTTTCGGTGGAAGTTTGCATGGTAATGTACGTCATATATTTTTTTTTAGTTTTATCATTCTCTTATTTTAGAAGTTACGGGGGGGGGACACACATTTTACAACTTTGGAAGTGTCTCTCTCGCAAACTTTTCAGTTTAGAAGAAAATGATATTAGAAACCTCAATATCATTTTTGAGGACCTATCCATAGATACCCCACACGTATAGGTTTGATGAAAAAAAATTTTTTGAGTTTCAGTTCTAAGTATGGGGAGCCCCCAAAATTTATTGTTTTTTTTTCTATTTTTGTGTGAAAATCTTAATGCGGTTCACAGAATACATCTACTTACAAAGTTTCAACAGTATAGTTCTTATAGTTTCGGAAAAAAGTGGCTGTGACATACGGACAGACAGACAGACAGACAGACAGACATGACGAATCCATAAGGGTTCCGTTTTTTGCCATTTGGCTACGGAACCCTAAAAATTACACCCGGAACGAAATTTGTACATCTACTTCTTTATGCCTGAATAAGAAGGTAAAGCCTCCCCGTACACATAGCAATATTAACTGTTCTTAAATTCTTTTGACTTTCCCCTTATTTTGATAAAACAACTCGACTGCATGATATTCGATTTATGATACGGCTGACCTATTAGAGTTTTACTTTTGCAGTAAAAAATAAAAACCTTACTGATCTCGTTGATTGCATCAGTGACTATTATCCGACTTACACTATCCAGAAATATAGCTTAAATCATCGCTATACAACTCTAAATATGTCAGGCTGGGAACTTTTGGCGCTGTCTACATAAAAGTAGAAAACAATATTTAATTGTCTACATTTAGAAATTTAATTTCTATGCTTTAATATTTGTATACTTCACAGGGTATTGATAAAATATTAATATTGAGTATACGTATAAAAGTATAAATAAATGCTGGTATTGATGAAAATAACAATTTTACTCACTTTTTTGTTGTACCTTAAAATTATTCTATAAAAACAGTTTGACTACAACTTAGTTTTTCAATTAACTTTTATCTATTAATCCTACAGAAAAAATGCAACAGTTTTGTTACATATTCTATGTATTAAATTTTTTCTTATGTCACAATACGACAAATTTTTAATTTATCAACAAATAAATGAAAATTTGTAAAATAAAAAAGTGTTTTCAATTTACTTTTTATCTATTAATTATACAGTGAAAATGAATATAACCTTTTTTGTTGAAAATTTTATGCACTTTGTTTTTACCGTAGTAGCTATGCCTCTAATCTCAAAGGTTATGGAGAAATGGGCAAAAACTTTATTTATGAGAAACAATTTTACAATTTACTCTTTATCAATTAATCCCACAATAAGAATGAATAGAACCTTTTTTATTAAAAATTTTATAAACTTTATTTCTTTAAAGGCGCAATACCTCTAATCTTTAATTTATCAACAAATAGATGAAAATTTCAAATATAAACATTATTTTTTCAATTTACTCTTATTCTATTAATTATACAGTGAAAATGAATATGACCTTTTATGTTGCAAATTTTGTGTACTTTATTTTTATTGTAGTATTTATACCTGTAATCTTAAAGGTTATGGAGAAATAGACGAAAACGATGTTTATGAGAAACAGTTTTGCAATTTGCTCATTATCTATTAATCCCACAATAAAAATGAATATAACCTTTTTTGTTGGAAATTTTATGCACTTAATTTTTGCCGAAATAACTATACCTCTAACCTTAATGGTTATCGAGTTATCACCCATCGTCAGCGAAAAAACCTAAGCTATAAAAGTAGTCAGATTTTGGAACTGTGACCGATTCGCGTTGTAAGACTGAACTTTTTGTATGAGGTGAAGTGTGTTTTATCGATTTACATTGATTGCAGACATCTTATATGTTTAGTTCCAAAACCGATTTTTTACGATTTCTGACCCCTGTCTGATTTGGGACGGTGACCGATTTCAGCGAAAAAAAAAATGTTATGGGGTTGTTCAATGTACTTACTTTCATATCCAAATTTCATTTTGAGTCTTATATGTTTAGGCCCAAATACGACTTTTTTAAGTTTTTCTGAACGTCATAAAAAATTTCAGTGACCGATCTGGACTGTAAGACTCGAGCCAAACGATTGAAAACAAAAAGTTCTTTCGAGATAGACTGCTTCCAGCGTTCTTATATGTTCAGGCCCATATACCTTGCTGGCTCCAGTACTAATAGGCTTAGCAAAACCATTACCTACATGCGAAAACCATTACCTACCTTTGAGTTAGTCGGGAAACTAACAAATCCATCGTTTTAGTGTTGCGTCACGTCATTGTTTCTAACCATTTAAAAATAGCGTGGGAAAGTATTAATCACGGCTGTTTGCCGAGCAGATGGGTGGGCAGGGCTGCGGGGTAGGCGCGGCTCGGTGGCTTCCGGTGCTGGTTTAGTTCACCGGTTGAACCGATGATGTTAACCGAATTGGAACTTGTTTTGATAGGGGGAAGCTTTTTCTGCAAATTTATAGATTATATGTCAGTTCGAGTTCTTAGGAAAAGTCATAAAGCATTTATCTTGACTCAAGGAACAGCAGACACTAGCCCATAGCGAAATATCTACTGTATGGGACTTTTTAAGAAGGGATTGAAACGGTCTTTGAAGGATCGGCAAAGCATTGATAGCACCCCTGGTTTTGCGAATGCTCATAGGCGGCGGTAACCACTTTCCACTTAAGGGGCCAGATAACTGTGTAAGAGTTGTCCCGGATATTTATTTGTTTATTTTACGTCAGAGCCGAATTGACCAGACTAAGGAACAGAATCACCAGCTCAGAGGTTACCAGTTACCCTGTATATTACATACATTTTTTTTCTGACCAAATCTGTAAATATTTGCACGCGATGACATTCACTTGCTAGATTACTAGCTTATCTAACAGACATAGCAGCGTGCGTGTCTGTCTGTCACACATTACGAGATTAAAGGAGCGGTGGGATTCAGTGTGCCATTTTTTGTAATTAGTGTCACACTGGGCTAGTTTAATGAGACAGACATTGCGGTATTAAATCCACGCTATGTCTAGCAAGGCTACACTTTAGAGTTGCGTGGGTTGCGTTAGTTATGTCTCTATGGGAATCCCTATTATGATCGTCTCACGTGTGACCTTTCCAAAAACAGTTTCGGAGAACAGTATAATAGATATATTGCTAAGTAACAGGGATTAACGGCCACGCGACGGCGACGCGCGACAAAGGGATACTGTGTCAAAGGATAAAGAAATTTGAATTCTTTATGAAATTAAGGAGCTGAGCTGTTTGTTAAATAATAAATATATCATAATTATTTTGTGGTAATATTCATTGCATGCCACTAAAACTTTAATGCGACTACTGTTTATTTTTGTAGCGATATCGATATGTGACATAGTCTGTATTAGATATCTGACATTTACAATATTTTATTATCATTTAACGAATATTCAAAGGTGTAATGTATAAGTATTTATTTATCGGAAAAGTCAAAGAACGAATTCTCCGTCAGGTCAAGTTTACTTTTTTTTTATAATTTGCCAGTCAGTTGGCACTTGGCACATGATATGCGTAGAACCTTTCAAACCTAATGAGGAAGAAACTAAGTTTCTCAAGAAAATTTAGTTTTAGTATAAGTACATAGGTACAAAAATTTGACCTCAAAACAAATGCTAATCAGTTCTGCTAGGCAACAGCACCCCAGTTTATTGTCTGTTTCAGCTGCCACTCCAATAAAGGTGTTTGGTATTTTTTGCGAAATGTCAGCGCACATAAAGGTTGGCGCCCAACATGGGCCGACATTTTTCTCTACCCTCACAATGAAGCCTATTTGGTTTGCAAATAACATTTCACATGGCAAGTTTTAAGGGCATTATCAACGTTACTGGCGATTTTTATTGGTTTAATTTTGTGATGTCTGTTGAATTACTCAATGAATATTATATAACGTAATGTTAGGACAATGAGGCTGAAAACTTCAGGCGAAAGCGTAAAGTTTAGTTAGCTTTTTATCAAAGGGTTTTGTTCATCGTTAGGGTAGTGGCCAATTCATTTCCCCTGTAAAAGTCCGATGTGACTGCCATCTTGTGATATCGGCACCAATCAAAAAATACTTTTTGCAATTTAATAAATTAAACATATTTTAAATTGAAGAAATTAAATGTCAAGCTTTAATTTAATTTGGTATATTGATTTAAAGTAGGTAAGTGTGTGGTAAGTGCCTAGAAAAGTCAGCGAAAAATCCTTAGAAATATAATTATTTTATCTTGTTTGTTATCGATATTAATTTCTATAGCTAACAAACACTTTGTTTTTTTGGCAGAGGTGGCAATCGAGCAGACGGATCACCTGATAAGCGATTACTGCCGCCCATAGGCACCCGCAACACCAGAGGAGTCACAAGTGCGTTGCCGGCCTATATAATATGGGAATACGCTCTTTTCTTGAAGGTTTGAATGTCGTATTGGTACGGAAATACCGTAGGCGAATATTCATTGAGTAAATATAAAATACCACTCCGTATCCGTAAGACACCTACATCGAATAACATGCTTCTGCCACTTCTTCTAAGAAGGCAGAGTAGGCAAAATATTAAAAAAAAAACACTGAAATCGCTTCATCTCTGAGGAAGCATGCTACGATGCCACGATTACGCTTCACTTATAAGCTCTTTTTTTTGGAGGTTGCGGTGGCGCGAATAAGCAATGGACAACAGCCCAAAACTGTAATCAAGACTTACCCCAGCTATGATATTGTGGGCGAAGCAGACCGTCCAGCCATTAGTCAAGAGTGGCCTGATTAATAGCGGCAGGTGACATCACATCACGGCACGCGACCGTTTTTGGATAATGGAACTGCGGCTTAAAAACCGCCCAAGTGGTTATGTTCTATTTTTTTTTAATAACACGATACCTACACAATTACATATAATAGGTAAGTATACTGAGTAGTGGTAAAGGAACCTCGGTTCTAGCCTTGGTCATGGCGATTGCTCCAGGCTTGGTCATATTTACTAGCAGATTTAGCCTAATGTCCCAGCTTATACAAAATAAATCAATCAATGAGCGATAAGTAGTAGTATCGAAAACATTGGAAACCACAAAATAAATTAAACAAAACTGTAGGTAGCTAAGAAGGTACCTATATGCTTACATAATGAACGGTTCCATTGCAATATTCGTTGTTGAACACTGCTCAGCAGATTGCGCGCGTAGCGGGTGACTTGCGCACGAGCATAGCGCATCCGATTCTGGTAGCCTGAAAATAACAGTAAGTAATTCGTGTTTTTCTTGGCATCATAAGCTGCACAACAACCTAAAAAATTAATTGTATGTATTCCTTATTATTTTATTTGGGGGTAAAAGGGGTACCTATAGGACTAAAGGTAGATACTATTGCATCACTGCGACCTAGGTAGATAGATTGTGATCACTGCTCCTATTATATCTACTATTTCTTCTAGGCCGATAGTTCTAATGTACTGTAGGATGCACTTGGGATCGAGTTCCCTAATGAACTCTGGAGTTACCATCGGACCACCTAGAGATAGACGTATCTAACAAAACCTAGCGTTCAAAATCGATGCAGCCGTTTTGGCTATATGTGGTAACAATGAAACGTACACGCATATACAGGGTGAACAAAATAGGTATGGGACCCCTTAACTTTGGCTTCTACTAATCATACAGAACAACATTTCCTACAATCGCAAAAAAAATTGGGACTCCATACAAACTTTGCCAAGCATCTGATCATTTTTTATACATATGAAGTTTCCAAACTTTTTTTTATAATTTAGCCAAGTCATGGAGCAAGTTTTTCTGTGTGTAATTGGTGGAAGCCCCAGTTCACACCCTGTGTATAGACTCGAAAAATATTACACTACAATCAACAGTCGGGTAAAATTAAAGGATTCGATAACAGATAAGTGCATAAAATCGTTAACTAAATGCCTACATCTTAACAGTGACTCACAATCACAAGAACTTGAACGTCACTGTAGGGTAAGTACCTCAGATTACCTACCTATCTTTTACAAGGCGAGAATACATTATAATTTTATGAGTTTGTAACGCTATGTTTGTACTAACGTATAAACATGTCAACTTGAGAATACTTACTTTTTCTGCCAATTTCTTCATAGTCACGCCTGTTATAAACAGTTCGTCTAGATGCCATAAACACTGTTATCAGAGAATATATTATAGATAAGCACAAATGCACAGACACAGGCGATATGAACGCTAAAGCGTCGTTGACGCCAGCGCGCGCGCTACTGTCAACTGAAACTCCTTGTTATTGGCTAGAGTTATCAGTTTTGTTTGAAAATTCGATTTAAAAACGAGGCGGGTATAAAATTGAACTGTCGTACCTATATTTTAAACACGGTAGGTATTTTTAACTTCATTGTATATCGTCTAATAAGACTGCCTTCACGCTAATGTATAGGTATGAAAAAGGCCTTTATTTATTTACATAGCTAGTCATTAAATGACTGTCATTTAATCTGAGTGAGACGAAAGCAGGCAACGCAAATCCGGTCTTCGCGGAAAGCGTTGAGGGGGGGGTCTTTGTCCAACAGTGTTTTTTTTTAATGTGATAGGTGGCAAACGAGCAGACGGATCACCTGATGGTAAGCGATTACCGCCGCCCATAGACACCCGCAACACCAGAGGAGTCTCAATTGCGTTGCCGACCTTTGAAATGAGATGGGGGATATTAATTAAAATAAAACAATGTATGGTTATAGAGACGAGTATTTTTATTTGTAAGTCAATCAAAGATCACAAAAATTACTAAAGTAAACTTTGCACTTTAGAGGAAAGCAAACAAGAAACGACTACAGTAGAAACTTAAAATAAGTAGATGGGTAGTAGGTTCGTTCCTATCGGGTCGCAGGGGTGGCCTTTACCACAGGATATAACAACAATTAAACAAATACTTTATAATTTTCTAAAATATAGGCATCATTAGATTTTTATATTATACATTTATTTAAAATTAATTTATATTATTTTATTTATATTTTTAAAACTATTCCCATATCGACGACTCCTAGTACAGCTCATTTAGAGGCTCAATGAAAACATACCTACACTCTACAGTTAGCGTTAACGAACGAAATAGCATATCGAGGGTTCACGGGCGACTTGTATTAAGCGACATTTTTAGAAATGTTCAGGAGACCGATTTAAAAAAATATTTCTTTGAAAAATAATCATTAAAACTTAACTCCTTAGTATTATATAGATTCTCGATATTCTTAATATTTTAAATATTATTCAGAAGTTATTTTTTGTGAGGTATTTTGTAAGAAATAAATTTTTAAAGTAGAGGTTACCTGTGTTTCCAAAAATGTCGCTTAATACAAGTCGCCCGTGAACCCTCGATATGATACATATGTATTTGTAAATAAGTAGGTAATTAAACAACTCAAGGCTCTACCCCTCACAGTTCAATACCGTGAAAGAAAAGGGCCAATGTGTTTTAACAGGTTTTAGCAACGTAACAGAGACTCAAATGGTTACAGAAATTAAGCTTTTTTGGGGAAAAAAATGTGATTGAGCGAGTTGCTTTTGATATCAACTTTCTTCTTACTTCGCTCACACTTCCCTAAACGTTAAGTGTACAAGGTTCGCGTAAGAACTTTGTACTAGGTTGAAAATAAAGACGATTTAAAAGAATCTGTAAAGCATCTACTTAATTTGACTTCCACACAAGAGGTTGAGGTACAGAGACACAGTAGTCGCACGTCTGTCGCGTCCCTACATGTCATGTAATCTATTTAGTCTACAGGAAAAAGCTCATTGATTATAAAAAGTATCTTTGCTCGTGAATCATACACAATACAAATAGGTGTGAGCCTTGGTAACGGAGGGATTATTATATGTAGTAAACAATTGTCTTACACGTTTTCCACTTTACACAAATATTGTATACTCTATAAAAAATAAACCGAACAGCTATTAAATTGTATGTCGAGTCTTTTTTTTGGGTTTAAGCAATAATAGGGAGTTTTCAGATGACGTATGTCACACCGTTCATAAGTGTCTCAATAGATGGCGCTTCTAAACTTTGGAAATATGTTTTTAAAAACAGCGTAGAATTTACGGTAGCAAAATAGATTTAGTATTGTTAAAAACATATAAAAAACCACCTGAACATAGATTCTTATTAATTGAATTAACAGAAACAATAAATTTCCAACTTGGTCAAGTATGGATAACCTGGGTGCGTTCTGGTTTCTCTGTTATATGTAATTTCTTCTTCCGAACTAAAAATAAATTGATTTTAATACATTCTTATGATTAAAATGCAATTTATAACTCGGTATCATGTTAGAATTCTTTTAAGAAATACAAAAACAATACTGATAAGCTTTGTGCATCAAAAATTATGAAAAGTATTTTTTGGATCAAACTGCAAAAAAATATTCAATGAAAAATAATCTTCGAAAGCTAATCATCATTATTAGGAAATTAGTCGGTTATATCAGTCAGTTTTGACGATTTTTAAGAGATTTTCTTTTTTCCAATGTTGATCAGCGCCATCTAGTTGAGTTTAGAGAAACCCGTGGAAAATTCCCTATTGGGTTTAACAACAAATGTATCATTCATTATGATAAGTAGGAGACTACACCGTTTCATTACATCATGTATCTCTGTGTAGTAAATAACTAAAATAATATATTTGTATCACCCGAAGAATCGACTTACAATTAGTATACATATACTAATTGTATACATATTTTAACAAGAAAAATGCATAAAAAGGAATGAAATAAAATTACAACATAAATAATAAAAAAAAAACTAGGCAAGCTCAGAAACAGTAATACTCGAGTAAACCCCAAAAAACATTCAACCATTTTATCAATAAAAATACAACATTTAATACATTTTGTATGAGTTACGGTTCACTCAATCAATTCGCACTAAAACTATCTACAATACGTACAAATTATTATGTGATGTGAATAAGTTAACTATAGCTATTGTTATTAAGTAATGGCGCTGAATCTTCGCTCTCGGACCTCTCGCTCTCACTCGTCACTGAAAAAAAAACCTTGAATAAACAACACATTAAATGCAAAAACGAGTTTCCAAATGTCATAAAAGCAACTTCGCAAAAATACTCTCTATCTAATATGAAATAAAACTGTTATTAGTAAATTAGGAAATTATACTTCATTCCAATCAAAAAAAAGCAAAAGGTAAACAAACTTACTATGGAACTGACACATGTCAATGTCATCTGCATACTACGTTTGTTTACCTTTTGCTTTTTTTGATTGGAATGAACTATAGAATTAAATATGCATGCACGTTATAAAGAGCAATACGAAAGAAAATAAAGTGCAAAAACTTACAAATTATATACTAAATAAAACCATTTTATACCGTACTTTCTAATTATACAAAACACACAAAACTATAAGCTATAAATACCCAAAATATACTATACAAGTGTAGCGTATACAAGCTCCAACTAACCTTAGCACCTCTATCTTGTAGCATTATAATAGTTTTAACCCTGAAACATTGCACCTTGCACCTTAATTGTATAATTTATATAGAGAATGTACCTCAATTGTAAAATACTCATGTGCAAAATTTACCTCGATTGTACAAATCTTGTGCAAAATGTACCACAATTGTTTAATACTCTGTGCAAAATATATCTTAATTGTACGACACTTTTGTGCAAAATGCACCTCATTTGTATAATATTTATTTACAAAAAATATTTTTAATATTATTATACAACATTAATTTGAACCTTCACAAATAACCTTAACTTGTGAAATTAATGTTTGGAACCGGTGCTAACAGACAATAAAACAATAACATAAGAATGTACATTTACATATATTTCACATAAAAAATACAAGTCACAGTATTTATACAGCCAGCTTTATCCTGTAACACAATATATGTACCTAAACAGTATAATACAAACACATATTTACAGTCACTTAATGCTACACCGCTGGGTGGCGGCCGCGGCTACACCATCAATAAAAATATAACATTTCTGTTGAGCAATGCGGTATATTCCAGCCTATTTTCAGTTTGTCCGTATTTTATTTAACTGTTAGAACTGTTAAAGTGATACATGTAAGTAGAAACCGAAGGAAAGGTAACCCTAAAAATTACTTTATAGGGGCAAAACCACTACAAAAGGCAAATAATTTATTACATTTCTGTATGTACACATTTGATTCACAATTTGTGATTTCGATTCTAAAAACCCTAGGATATAGAGAAATAAATCGAGGAGGTAAAATATCTATCACACCATAGACAGATTGAAGAGCAGTCGTAACTCTTTGTAAAATCTATTTTGTATGGCAGCTAACCTATCTTAACTAATGTATAAAGATCTAGATAACAAAACTAAATTTTACACAACTATCGATACATATCATTATGTGAAAGATAGATATGGAACTATGCGTAAGGGGCGTCACACACTAGGGCGATACTGTGCTATAATAAAATCCGCCACACTTATGGATGGAGTGGGGTGAAGTTATAAGCCTCATGCTAGAACATCCGTCTATGACTGTGGCGGATTTTATAGCACAGTATCGCGCTATGGTGTGACGCCCTTAAGTGCCTATTAGTTACATTTATAGCAGATATACATAAATAAATAAAATGTAGCAGAAGATATAGACGTTAGTAAAACAGCCAACACCTTGGGTTATTAAAAGTTAGCACGAAGATATAACCTACAATAAAACTCTAACATTTCTAGGCAAGTTTAACATAAGACAAATAAATAAAACAGTTTTAACCTTTTTTTGAACGATAACAAAACGCTCGCTCTAAAAAGGTTTCCTAAACATATACATAGATTTATACATTTAACAGACCTGCCATGCGAATTAAAACATAGTTTTGCTTAATAAAAGTCTAGTCAAAAGGTGCGGACATAATAATATATTTTTTTATTTCTACAAACAGCGTTGTAGATTTAAATTCGAGTTAGGGTTTTTGCCGCTAACGCTCAAGTCTAACTGAGCGATAGTAATGACGTCATAAATTAATTCATCATTTTAATAACCACCTCCGATGGCAAACATTAAAATCTCGTCTTTTCCAAGTGCAGGTATTCGGCGAAGCAAAAAATTTTTTTCTTTATATGTAATTTCATTTAATTTTTTCACCCATAAAATTATTTTCGCAATTCTAGCGCACAAATAAAAACACCTATTTCAAACGTGTTTTTAGCGATCAAAGCTTGTAGGATCACCGAAGTATGCGGGTGAACTGGAAGCCTCAAGTGTCATAGATTATCTAGCCAACTAGGGCAACATAATAAATCCCATTGCACTCACTGCTCGCAACTGAGTATGAGAACGCGACACTCCTCGTCGTCTAGAAAGCGTTTCACAAATTTTAGTTAAATTTAACGCGACAGACTTTACAAAAAAGTAAAAGAGCTATAGTCGAATCGAGAAAAAATCGACATAGAGTAAATTATAGTAAATATTTAATATAGCTTAAAGTTCGAAGCCTAGAAGCGAATTATGCTAACTTAAAGATAGCAATTTCTATAACCATAAGTACTAGATAACTGTAACCAAATATTTTATGAAAACAATTAACGTCTCGGTATCTAAATCAACTTTTTCGGACCTACCTGGTCTTAGAAATTTCTTTAACATTTGAGTCCATAAACTTTCAAAAATGTGGATATTTCATCACTGCACAAGTATGTACAGCAAATCGATTGTATTTCTACCGTTATAAGCTGAGCTATGCTAAACAGAAAACTTCAAAGCAAGACCAGCTTATAGTTGAAATTTCAACTTAGCAATGCAGATGTCAACTGCGTTCCTATACCTATGATAATCATATGCATAATTCTGGCCTAGTCCAGTACTATCGCTAACAACAAAGTCAACATCGATCAACCATTTACTAGCAATATTTCGCACTAGCGACGAAACTCGTCATTCAGACTACCCCAACTGCGTTTTACTAAATTAAAACAGCAATTTTTCCATAAAAAACAATTTAGATTCGCCTAAATCATGATTGGTTATTTCTCTCTTTTGGTGGGTGAACAAAGATTCTGTTATCATGCATGATTTTGATGACAACACGTTTTTAACCTAAAAATAAATATCTGTACATTCAAGTTACGTTGGTAATATTATCTACTAGTTTTTCGTCTATCGCAAATTGACCAGTAGCCTTTTAACTTTATAAATACAATGCTTTAAAAAATGTTACAGGCGCAGTTAATTTATTATTCGACGATTGACACACCCTTGGCACCGTACCCCCCTGGTGGTAATTAACGAGTTTGAATGGCAACACAGACGACCTACAATAAAAAAATCCACCAGGGCTACACGTATCGTTCCCAACGCCACGAATACAACAGAACTCCATCTAGCGGAGACGGACTGCACTAGCTGCTAGTTACAGCGCCTGCCGCTTGGCGCTGCGCGGCGGCTGTCGGCGGTTCGTACCGTTTCGCTCCGTTGCGGGCGCCTTGCTAACAGATGGCGCCACCGGCGGGTACGGGATGCGGAATAGCTGGATCTTCATGTGCTCGCAGATCTCGAGGCAGATCTGCCCGCAGTAGCGGACTAAATCCACGCAGACCCATATCTGTAATAAAAATAAAAACACGTTTACTTTTTAAATTAACAAACAAATCCGTCGCTGCTGGGGCACTGGTCTCTTCCATTGCCCTAAGATTAGGCCCAATTCTACACACGGGTGCCAAATTAGTACTGGTAGAGGTTGTAGCCAATATAAAGACTCCAACATGGGCTAACAAATGCCATCTTGATAGCAAACGACACTTACGAAAACGGTCGCGATAAATGCCTCTAACAGATAATGTTGTGAATAAATCCGTAAGTTAGCTATCCTGCGTAATTAATGCGACCAAGCAAACCACTGAGTCACGGCACAGATTTTATAATACTAACGTACAGATACCTCATGTCATACAACGAAATGTGACTGCCGTAACTCGGGCTATTCTTCGGGCTATTTTTTTCACTCATCGAGAACTACCGCTACTAGCGACATCTAGGGCGCGGGCTATAAATGAAGACTTTCTGCTTGCTTACCTGTACCTTCATTTGATTTTTTGCACATAACCTACTAGTATTATATTATCTGGGGTATTACAAAATAAAAATACATAATTTAAAATATGAAAAACAAAACATAATACCACCTATTACGTTTTTTAATCGTGTGGTATCAGCGCCATCTATCAATTCGCGCTATAAACTGTTACTCAACTCAGTACGTGTCATTACACAACTCTTGACAAGTTAAGACGAAAGTAGTTTTGATTTTGTCAACATGCATCGCCGTCTTCAGATAATTTGTAGAAATTGATAATAAAGTGAATTATCGGTCTTTGTCATACTTGTAGGTTATTTCAATAATCAAAACACTTATTTTTAGCAACTTAATGGGTTTTTTCTTCGTTTTGCATGAACTTCGATTACAAATCGATACTTGTCGTGTCATCTATTGACATTTTAATGAACTAAGGTTTTCGTTGTATGAAATGAGACCCCGTGGTCACGGACACTTTTAATAACGTATTTAATAATATCCTCCTAAGGCCCAAAGGCCTACTTGTAGGACTAAATGTCAGTAGTCATTCAGACCAGAGGTCATTTTTTAATTTATTTTTTTATGGCATATACGGCCCAGGGTCCTATTTGTAGGCCATAATCCGCTATTAACTAAAAGCTCTAAGCCCCTCAGGCTGATGTCAGGTGATTAGTATAAAATAATATTTAATGTATCTTTATATTTTGGTCATTTAAAATAAAATAAATAGTCCTATTGGGTAGGACTTTGGGTGGTAATGACTAGAAAACCAAAAAAGTCTTGTGCCTTAGGAGACTATGTCCGAACCAAACAAATAAGCAGCGAAAATAGAAATTTATTTGATAGATTGATAGAAACTTCTTTGACATTGAGGCATATTTCTAAACTGTTCAGTAAAAAAAATATATCTTCTTTGTTCTTCCACTGTCGTTGTGATCTATCCTAAGTACATTATCTCTCTTGTGGTATTACGCCCTCTGCTATCGTTTTTTGGCACCGCGCCGTACAGATAAGGTATGCTACAGCATGTTGGATATGTTCTGTCTCTCTCAGTGTCGTATGCGCCACAGTCGAGCTAGCGAGACAGCAACACTTGCTGTGCACAGTTACAGAATACTTGGGTATAGCACTACTGAAGTGTTATCAGCTACCAAATACAAATTTTTATTTGCGAGAAACCATGTGTTTACAGATGGTCATTTAAAAAAAAAAAATCCAATACATTCAACCACATTTGGCTTGCAAAAAATACAAATTAATTGAAACATAAAACTTCATACAAAGTTTAGGAAAATTAATAAAATCTAATAAATCAAGTCATACAAAAATAAATCATAAATTACCAATCATAGCTCATCTCGCTCTGTCGCACACAGACTACAAGTGAGCGAGAGAGACAGCAGCACTCACCGTGCACAGCCACAGCACATAGTACTCAGGTATCGCGTTGTTGAAGTACTGGTTGAGGAACAACATCGCCGGCCCCAGAAGCGACCAGTCGTAATACTCCATCTCGCTCTTAGTCATATGCGCCACCTGTGATGAAGGGAAACGACACATTTTTCTATGTGAAACAAAGTTGTGCACAAAATTGTATTATTTTGAGAATAATAATTGTGCAGTTGGATGTTGTTGACGTAAAGTAGTGGGTCCCCTAGGTGTATAATGTCTAGTTATTCCATAGGGTGACAGGGTGTAGTAGCAGTGTGCAGTTATCCCGTATCCCCTAATGCATAAGCACTCTAATTGCGTTGGCTATCCCCTTCCAGTTCCGTAATATTTACCCTTTAAGTAGTGGATAGAAACGATGTCTTGATTTAGAGAACTATCAGCTTTTGTAGATTTACTCATCGCTTCCAATATACACAAGCTGGTTAAATTGCGGTTATTAGATCGCTTCAAACTGCCTATAAGATATACTTTTTGCACACCACAATAACAAAAACCCAAAAGAAACATTAAAATCATTGAACTCTTTACAATAAGCGCCCCCCTGTGTCTGCCCCCTTGTGAGGGGACGCATGACAGCCAGTTCCCCATTGCGTTGGGGAATGTTGGCAAGCACACTTTTATCTTCGGCATCATCACTTACCATCAGTTGAGACAATGCCAAGGGCTTACAAGTTTAGGATTTAGAAAAAGACCACTCACCACGAGTCTGTTGGTGACCTTGGCGGCCACCATGCCAAACGCGATGATATACAGCGCTGGGTGATTCTCGTAGACGTGCGACTCACTCTTCTGGAAGATGATGAAGGCCGGAACCACGACCAGCGAGAACGGTATCACCGGGGAGAGGATGCTTGTGCCCTGGGGGGAAGGTCGCGCTGTAACTGGTGCTCGGTGACGGCTCAAGGTCATTATCATGCTCGTTACAGCTGATACGGATCTTGTGAATGCGGGAGGCTTTAGGCAGATATGTGTAAGTCAAAGAATAAGTTTCGCAGCCATATATGTGATGTGGTATGTTCTCACAAATCAGTAAAGCTACCGTCCACATAAGCATGATCCGTATCGCATTGTAGTATTTAGAGTTTCTGAAGACTGAGTTTAGAGTAACAATTTAAAATGAATTTAAAAGTGACAAAAAAACAATATAACATTTTTAAGTCAATTAATTGATTTTATTTAGATAAAATAGTATTGAAATTGAAATTGGCTCGAATCAATATCATAGTATTCTTAAATTAAACATGCAAGTTAAAACAAGCACATGCACCTAAACCAAGCCAAAGCAAACAGTTTTAGTTAAAAAAACGAAAAAAACTAACCCAACACAAAACTATTAGGTTAGACAAAACAATGAACACAGCACAGAAAGTAACAAAATAATTAAAGATGGCCTCCAAATTGAATTCATTGTGTGATTTCACAAATATTTAGATTTATATCTATGCATTTGGTAAGCAGAGGCAGAAAGCCTTCAGCGAAAACTATGGGCTTGTGGGTTGTCGCATTTCATTCTTGCGCTGCGCAAGAGTTGATTTCTGTTGCTGCGAGTCACGCTCCCGCGCAAGCCATATACCTAAGCCCTTATTTACAGGCACGTATGACTTATATCACCGTGACCATTTCTTCATTGCCATAAAAACCAAATATATGTATAGGGAACCATACATACACTAGGACGGAGACGTGAAGGGAAAGCTAGTAACGAACGGATCAAATAATCGCAGTGACAAAAATCATCAGTGCGCGATAGCCCTAAGGAATCGATATGTAATAATTGACCACGCTGAATACGTTAAAAACAACCGACTTCAATCGCAACAACTCCAATTTGCTATGTTTTTGTTGATTTTCTCAAAAACCGCTGAATCGATTTCGATAAAATTTATATGGGACCACCTGTGAAGTATACCCTTTTAAACAAAAAAGAATTTTCCAAATCGGTTCAGGCGTCTTCGAGTAATCGGTGAACATACATAAAAAAAAATTAAAAAAAAAGATTCCGACGAATTGAGAACCTCCTCTTTTTTTTGAAGTCGGTTAAAATCGGTTTGCGTGTATATCGATTTGTTTTCTCGTCTTATTTGTACAATAAAGTTTTTTCATTCGATACGTATTATCATAGAAAAGCGCTGTGATGGATTTCTAGGGAAGTAAAGTAGATAAGAAAAGTACTGCTCTATATTTTATATCCGTCTTAAAAAACAATATGGAATGCAATAAAGGTATTGAGTATTGAAGAGTTACGTATGTTTAGTCAAATTTCATAAACCTAAAAAGTATACACGCTCATTCCTTTAATACTAGCGACATTTATTGAAAAAAGTAAAGACTAAAGTTACTGTACAGAAATAAGTTTCAATTAAGCTTATTTACGTTTAAACATAGTGGGCGATACTACTACAAGCGGCCTCCCCTCCACCTTACAAAACCTGTCTCACTAGTGGTTCTGTCATATCGATGCCCTAAAGCGACTTGCTAGCCAAACGGTAGACCTACACTGGAAAGCCTTCAATGTATACATAATTCTACCTCCAAATGCATAGATCATCAATCCAAATGTATGCGAGAACGCAAACGCCGCGCTGTGATCGTGTTTCAGCGAGTTAATGTGCACCTCGTCACGTGTCAAACGTCACAACGCTTACTGCTGTACTGTACTAGTCATCAAAAACTCTTACTGCGACGGTGGAGCCGTTTTTCCCCACTCCACCCTTCATAATGACACTAACGTAACCGGCGATAAGGTACAGGGCGAACAGTATCACCACGTAATTGGACGCCAGGTTGACGCCGGCGCCGATTGTCGGCAGCTGATTGGTTAGATCGAGATGCGCGTTGGCGTTGGCGATTGGCGTGTTTGATGACGTCATGCGGTTACGTCCCACGCCAGACGGTGCGGCCATTAGAAAGAAAAAGAAACAACATACATGCCATTAATTTGGTTGTGGTACGAACTGAAATGGGAAGAAGTGCCTTTCCTTGGAAAATAGTTGCTCCAGACATGGAGGAACGTAAACAAGGCTGAATGCGTTAAAATTTGGTCTCTGATTTACGAACGCGTGCGAAAGAGATAGTTATACAATAAGTAACCTTTACCTTTGTCGATCTATCTCTTTTGCACCTTATTTGAATTACCCAAAAAGGTTTACATTCAGGCATGGCTCTTGCGAATTCTGCTGAAAACGAAATAGAACTGTCATCTCATTTCTCAAATTTCTGTTTTGGTTAAGTTATCTGTTATACAAGGGCGTGTTGCAATTACGAAACGGATTTCAGCGGTATAATTTGAATCGTGAGTTTAGAAAAGGACAGAAAATAAGCGATAGAGAAACAAAGTGGGGTTTGAATAACCAGTTGAATACAAAATCACGGAGTTTAGACCTTTTGGTTTTCATGTTTATTTGTAGGACTACGTTTACCGAAATGCTAATTTTTTGGAAAGGTTTCGTAAATCGTTCGGTTAACTTCGGATTCATTCGGGTGGCTAATTACAATATCTGTTTTAGAATACACCCTTTTACACAAGAGCCATGTCGAACAGTGTCTTGAAATCCTATCAATGTGTGAAAATCTGAACATTCAGCCTAGTTCTTCCGATCTCCATGTCTCGAAAGCTACTGTAAAGATACTCAAATAAAAGTTCCATGTATATAAAGATAAAGTTTGCACGTGCTGTCTTCACTCATTGCCTTTGTTTATGGTTGTTTAGTGCTACTGTCAAAACGTTGGAAGAACTGTTAGTTCTACATAGATATGATTGCGACCCATCTCCAATATGGTTAGGTTGTTATTTACATACAATAAAATATACTTAATGCTTATGTTATGAATAAACATATAGTTTGAATACATAAGATATAATAAATTTAGAACATAATGCTATATAAAATATAGTACCATCCACCATGCATACATATTGAATATTAATGTGTAGGGTCTTATCAAAAATATTAGCCTCATTCAGTCAGATATAAAGTATTGACCTTATTACAAGTATTCTTTTTAAGTCAATATAAAAAATAAAAAAAACTATAGTTAGTTATATGTCCTTTACTTCCAAACCGTTTGTCTGGAGAGATCGGTAATAACAATAAGACCGCCTACTTTTAAATCCCATAATACATTATTAATTCCTTGTACCTTTGTATATTACAATAATAGACAAAAATGCTCTGACCAAATGCAAGACCATTATTTTGACAGCTGTGCAATACAATATTAGCATAGGTACTTATATAAACAACCCTTCTTTGCATCCAACTCTTGTATTAAAAGTGGCAACAGTGTCATCAGCTGTCCCCAAAGCGTAGTAAACATAGTGGATGTTTCACATAGCTATCAGATATCAATGGATAAACCTAAAGGCACATTATTTGATTTGTTGTTAACCAGAGAAGTGGAGGAGAAGATAATGCACGAATTAATCAATAGTCTGAATACCTATTGTAAGTTTACACGATAGTGGCGTGAATTTTAATAATTAAAGGGTTTCTTTATTTGTGCTTTCGGTTCTGACCCTATCAATCTAAAACTTATTTCTCTGTCACCTCACATTATTCCCTACAGTTAATCTTCTTTACTTACTTTATTTCTTTTTATGTATCTATTTTTATCTTACATGATTTTCAGATAGTCTGAGGTAGAATAGAAGTGTCGAATGACAAAACGCAAAAGCCCATAACGCGACGTAAATTATATTAAACTAACGCATAACATTAAACATTATGTTTAATATGTCAGCCTGCACTCTACTCCTCTCTGCTTTTGTGGGCACTCTCTGTAAGATTGTCACATTCATTTCATAGATGCTTCGTACGCTTATTGAAACAAGACGCTTCACCAAGTACGAACGCCCGAACAAATAATGATCAAGTTTCTTATCCATTGTTATCTGACACCAATGAAGTCTTACAGCTACTGTGGAGCCGTTCTTGCCGCACCCCCGGCCGCGGAACGTGGACAGGAAACCAGCGAACACTACAAACTGCGCGGCGTAGCAGGCCGTGCACGCTAGCAGGGTGAACGGCACGCCCAGGATCTGTGGCACGCGACTGTTCTGTCAGATACTACTCTGTGGCCCAGAACAGCTTGAGGGAGAAACAACCTTGGGTGTTAAGGTTGAATTTAGCACCGGTTTTCCACAGATTTTATTAAAGGAAGTTGTGAATTATCTTAAGTTTTAATTGCTAGAGCACTGTCATGTTGGTGCAGTAGAATTCAGCACACAAATTCAGAGGTAAAAGTTTTCCAGAAGGTATGTATGTAGGTTTAAACACGATGGCAAGTTTTTTTTTGTTTTTTTTTACCTTTACCTTCAAAGAATCTATTACAATACATACTTATAAACTAAATATTCCGTTTATCAGGCCGTCTTAAGTTGATGTTAGGAACAACATAGAAAGTAATTTCGATAATAAAGAAGCAATAATAAAATTATATGATAAAGCATAAGAGTTAGACAATCTCTTTGATAAAAATTAAAATAATTGTTGTGATTGTTAGTAATCTCAATGGAAATATTTGCAAAGGAGATAATAATATTAAATGATTCATTACTGTATTTAGGAACATCTAAACAAATAAATAAAAAATGGTGAACAGAATGATTTAAAAATGAATTAAATATTATTCTTATAATGATGATTATTAATTAAATGATGACCATTGTCCATTATAAGAAGGTACCTAACAGATATTCTATTAATTCGAATTCGTTTGAATGAGTGAAGACACACACTGGAACGAACTCAAAATTCAGGGCGACGCCAGCCATAAAACTAAATAATAGTACCACTAACAATATGATCTCAAACTTAACTAACCTAATTAAAGGTACAGAAACGACTTACAACTAAAGAAGTAATCATGGTATGCTCCGCTTACGTATGAAAGACTGAAAAAGATGATCTACGTTCACATTCTAAATATTTTGGGTATGAAATAATTGATTCAGTTGTTAGAGCAAACCATGAAATATGTATGTATTGTTATGCTCAATGTTGTTAATCCAACACACCTGTTAATATTTACTACGATGATTGTAAACCGGGTCAAATATTATTCATAATATGATAAAGACAAACAAAACACTGAGCATAACATATTATTCAAATTCTTTAAATAAATCTAAACATGCTATTAAAAAAACCCACATGATAAGCGAATGAAACAACAATTTAATTTAAAATTAACCAAAATTTAAGCTCACAAATAACTATTTATTGACCCTTGCATACGAGGGGTTTCCAATTTGGATTCAGTATAAAGAAAACGTATGAAAAAGCCAATCATCTAACTGCCAACAACGTACTTCTACGTACTTCTGATTGATGACGTGGTAATACAGTAATAAGTTACTATGACGTCACAATACGTACAGTTTAGAATAAGCTCAACGGTATTGTAATTGACCTCGAATTAAAGACATGAGAGAGCAAAGGACAGAGAAAAGTAGTTATAGATTTTAGTAGATAAATCTAGTGAATTTTGGCAAATTCCCATTTGAGAAAGAGCGTTCGACAAAAGCAAGAAATCACGCACCGGGCCTTGAAAGTATCGGCTTATCAATTGTATAAAAACAATGATAAATATCAGTGGCAGACAGCCAGCAAGAAATGAAAGGCAATCTATACTTTGTTTATCTTGCCGATATATTAAGTTGGATGTTGTTCTTTCTAAAACGGTGTCTTGGCTGCGTAATTTAAGTGTATAATGTATGCAAGAAAGTGTCATACATGTGCAAAAACCCTCTCCCATGCCTCTTATGTAATTGTGGGTCTAACGACTTAACGCAACGGGTTAAAAACAAATTTGAAAAGATCTGCTACTAAAGCAAACACTGCAAATTCACCTTTTTTCTGCTACGGACATTTCAATCAATCGTTCTAAAGTTTATTTCCTTTATAACAGAAAGTAATTGATTTGAGAACGCAAGTGATTTATATTAATCATACACTTAGATAGATTTAAACTTTGACTGCACTACTGATTCAAATGTCTATAGCAGCCTGCCGAATCCCGGAGATAGTTCTAACCGCCCATTCACAATGAAAGCGCAAAATAAGGGCAAAATTAGCAACTCTTTCAGTAATCACGGAGATATGTTTAAACGATGGAGGAGCAGAATCAGCGATTGAACCTGAAACCGGCCCCACTTCTCGCTTTAACTGTGAATGGACCCTACATCCAATCCTCAACGTCAGGCTACAAAGCGATCTCTTTATCATCTCACAGCGACCGTGGAGCCGTTCTTGCCGACGCCGCCGGCGACGATGGCGGCCGCAAGCGCTCCGAGAGTCATCACGGCGGCTAGCACCGCGGCCAGCGCCAGAGAGTAGCGCACCTCGACGCCCCCACCGACCTACCCCGACATAACAACCACTCCAGGTTTAAACTCAAGTTTCCTTTTTTGCTAACGTATATAGAAACCAAGTTTACATAATATTATGTGGCGACGATCCAAGGCGAATAAAGATGTGCCGACTCGAACGACCACTCCATATTCTTGCGTTCGTTTTTACTTTCCTTCATTAAGACCTCTGATCGCATTCTGAATTTCAGCAATAGGAGCATAGACAGCTGACTAAATTTTAGGCGGTTATTATCATCATCATTATCATCTTGGCTATTGAATGACTACTGTTAACTATAGACTTGCCTATAGAGATTCTATTTACGATTTCCTCATTGCGTTGGGAAATCTTGGTAAGCTCGCTTCCATCTTCGGCATTTACCATCAGGTGAGATGATGCCAAGGGCTTACCAATTGTTGATAAAAAGAATCTCATCCGCATTCCGCACGCATTCTACATTACCTGCTGGTTTCACTAGGTTCACGATTTGTTTACCTGTTGTGGTGCTGATCACCTTCTACGTTATGCAATCAAACATTTCAGTTTGGTTTTTGCGTGTACTACGTGATGGAGACGTTGGTACAGATAGTTCGTTATTGCATGAACAATTTCTCGACTTTACATAGTGCGACCTCCTTAAACGATGGCTTAAGTAATACATGCTTAAGTTCACCTTTCATTCGAGAACCCAAGATGAATGGTTACACTAAAACAGTTAATTGCATTACTTTACAAGAAGATTGGATGAACTTAAGCACGTACGCTAGCCATACGTGACATTTCGCGAGGAGGCTTAACCATAATGTAACGTTTTAATGATCATTTGTACAAATAACTGATCTTTGCATTCTATACAGTGACGTCACTTTTCAGAATTTTTAAAGTAACAATGCTATTATATGGGTAAGTTATCAAACAATCAACCACATAAAGATAGCGCTTATTTAAAATCGTCTCTAACCACGTATTTTAAGTGCAATTCAATACATTTAAAATCTATTGCTGGCAACAAACTGTTTTGAAACTCCATTTGCAATTGCAGCGCAGTTATAACTTCAGGTTCGGTTAATTGGATTACATGAAAAGAGAATTATATTTTGACAAATACAACTTTGCAACTAAGTAAAAAATTATCTATATTCTGATTAAATCTGAATATCAAAACTGTTTAAAGCCGGCCAACGAAGCACAAGGGTGCTTTGAATTTGAACGACTTCCTCCAAGAGTGATGTGCAAAAACAGACCAGATGACTGTTGCATGCGCACGATATCACATCGACATAACGTATCGGCAGTTCCCCTTGTTCCGGAACCAGTGCGTGACCTGATAACGGTATCACCAGAATGTGTACATAAATGTAGCAAGTGATCTATAGTACAATCAACGCTGTGGCACAACTCATGTGGGTGTTTTTAAACCTAATTAGGTTCTAGTTATTGTAACAAACGAATTTGTTTCGACCTATTTAGAGAAGTTAAAAAAAAATCTCTTACCTAATTTTTCTTATCTGTTACCTTGAAAATATTTGTATATTGTTTTTCTACTATAACGTAAATTTGATTGCAAAATCCTCGAAAGGTAGGTATTGAAAATATTTCATTTCCTTAGCCCCATTTTAGGCAGAAAGTTAACATAAAAGTAGAGTTTATTTTAATAAATAAATCAACACTAGAACAACAAACTACTTTGGGGATTGGAGAAGTCAATTTGCCATCAAATATCAAATGAATAGAAAACAGGGACAGGTCACTGTGATTAGCGTGTCTCCAACAAACAAATCAATCAAATTTTCTAGACAAAAAATAAAGCCTTGACACTTTAAAACGGCTGCAATTTCTTATGAAAACCAACGATTTTAGTCTCAAATAAACGTCCAAGCGGGGAAAGACGAGACACGGACTTGGCACAGTTTGGCAACCTTCACAAATAAGTGTGTATATTAATATGTAACCTGTTCGAAAATGGGATTTAGTGAAATGAAATATTGTCAATTTTATTATTCCAAAATTAATAATTACAGAGGATAACTGTGAAAATAACCCGTTTACAAATTACAAGTGATTAAATTATTTTATCATTTACACAAGACATTAAACGTATTTTTTCATTGTTATCCAATGCCCTGTCAAAATTATTCAACCTTACATCAAACCCCTTTAAATAATATCAGTTTTCAAAAGAGTTGCTTGAACATATTTTGTTTTTAATCCAATTTAAAGTGAAGGTCATTTACGCTTTGTAAAAGAATCGATTTTATTCCCTATTGTAATATAAAATCGATACTTAAGTAGACAAAGCTTTACTATCTCAACTTTTCTTCCTCTTTTATTCAAACAACCCTTCTTATCACCTCTCACGTCACGTCATCAAGTTCGCAACGATCGCAGCACTAGCAAGACGAGACAGCATTACCTGAAAGGCCCAGAAGTTCGGCCCCAACGTGGCCGACACCAGGTGGATGAGGATGATGGAGTACTGCGCCTCGGTGACGTCGATCTTGCCCAGTTTGAGGGTGCCCGTCACGTAGGCCTGCCAGTGCGCGCAGTAGAACAGCGTCATTGCGCAGAAGCACTGGAAGTTGAGAAGGTAAATGTTATAGATATTTATAGCAAATGGTAATAATAGGCTGATGGCTGATGACCTGATGGAAGTGGCTATACAGCATTTATAGAAGTATCATTAAAAGTAAAGGAGATATCAGTGCGTTCACAGTCGTCGAGAGCCAAGATAAAATGCTTCGGAGTAATGGCTATCTCCCTTCTTTTTCCGAAACGCAGAGCGCTGGCTGGCGGCAAGGGTAGAGAAGAGCAGTGGTATTCACCCAGTCAAAACTTGCATAATGAGAACGTACCAATAGTTATCTTTTTTAACGCACCGAAAAGCATGTGGGACGCAACATACATATCATTAAATGTTTAATTACAATAACAGACATTGAGTCTTTCAAGTAGAACAGTAATTACTCTTTGAAGATAATCAAAAATAACTACAATCAGAATTAAACCAAGCGAAAAGGTCATCTGTACCATAAACTAACGAGGATGTTGTTCTTAAATCGTCCGCAATCTACCTATATCAAATTTAAAACGACTCTTAAGGAATTTACGAAAATCCAGCCCTACATCTTCGTGTCATGTGCACCCCTTAACCGTATTATCACAACGGGTAGACGGCGAATCATGAAGAAATAACATTATGCATTAAAGATTGTATGCAAAATGGCCCATACCCGTACTCAAGTATGCAAGTGCATGTCCCCAGCAGTGGGGACAAAACGGTTTGTTAACGATGCAAAATTGCATTCCTAACCAGTTCAAACGGCGGATAATATCAGAAATTCACGCAGACTTATTAGCGGACACTCAACTACCTTTTAACTATGTTACAAAGTTACAATCAATGCTCAATGAACCAGAAACCGCTGAGTGAGCAATAACCGGAACCGATTCGTCTTCCGGTTGGCCAACCGGCGAGGATATCCTTTGAATCCTTGCAGTTAGGTACTTCGTTTTGTTGAGGTATACTTTAGAAGGTACAATAGCTTATAAAAAATCGATTATTTGTTACTCATTTAGCATTAGCAACGCATTAAATTGTGAAAAAGCTAAAATAGTAAGAACATTTTTGAAAGATCACAGTTAAATCTAGCTCTCTAGAAGTGATATCATTTTAACAAATTCTGGTATTGAAAAATCTAATTTTAATTTAATCTAGCATTCTGTATGACAGCGAGGGCCGCAACACCTGCAGATGCTGTGCCGTGAGAGGCAAGCAGGGACCACTTTCACAGGGCTATTTAAAAGAGCTATTAATCATAGCGCTCTAATCTAAAAATAGCGTAAGTTACACCGGTTTAGGTAAATCTGTTTATGAATCAGCTGGTCATTGGCTGTCGTCCAGCGCAGCATGAGGCCAGCTCGGAAAACGATCCAGACGTCTCGCTTCATCGCCCCAGTAAGGAAAGAGACAGCAACAGTTATTAGTTTATTGCCATCAGAAACAAACAGCGTTATCAGTAAGGAGGAAACAGTGGTACCATCTGCCAGGGTTGGCAGCCCTCCCGATAGGGAATATTCCTACGGTAACAGACTAAACACGAAAATTCTTGGCATAAATTTACTTCACCAGGGTTTTCTGAAAACTATAAAGCACTTGTCCATCATTGCGTATTAGGATGTGTGTGCATCTTCAAACACCTGAATGTGATTGAAGGGGAATGGCAAAAGAGTGCGGTTCTAGTTTTGTTTGTCGTGAACGTATTTGCTGTAAGATAATGAAAAAGTAACTTAATGGTGCCGTATATTAGCATGACAATACAGTAAAATTGAAAACGTTAAAACGTTACTTTCCATGTCATTAAATAACAGAACTCATAAAATTAGACAAAGGATTTTATGCACGGTCGGTGCGCTATTTTTTCTTATTGCTTTTGTACATTTTACAGTTATTAATGTACAGTTATAACGACTTATGATTATAAAAAAAATAACACGTTAAACACGGAACAAGTAAGCTGAACTACGATGTAAGTTACTTTATACATGACACCAGCTTAAAAGCCAGCTTTAACCCTACAAACGTACGGTTTTAACACCGAATAAAATTATAGTGAGGAAACTTGGACCAATCACTAGATGTGTCTGAAGCTCCATAACCTCCACCAATCTGGACTTAGCCCCTGTGTGTGGAGTATGACCTAACCTTCCCAGGTTGGGATGAGACCCCAAATCCCACCCCATGCCCTAGAAATAGAGACAATATGTGTTATTAACGGTCACAATAATTACTAAGGTCAAAATAACATTAAACTGTTACACATCGTACACAGCAAGTTACTGCTTGCATTGACGTCATAACTCGGCCAACAGAGGCGCCGATGTTTGTGTTATGGTGTCCAGGGGGAATTACCGTTTTACTGACACACATCACGATCCACTGGGGTTTAAACAGAGCAGTTCATTTAGACGTAAGCAAACAATAACAGGGTTGTAACTTCAATTCAGTATAGGTTGTTCCTAAATCTCTGGACGGTTTTTTTTTTTTTTTTTTTACACTGTATTTAGCAAAAGGGAAAGGAGCCTGACATTTTGCAAAAGGGTTGCGTTATGTATATAAACCGTTACTTTTAACTGACCTATAAATGGCCTTTACGTTGTGACATTACGTAAATACTACACAAATACCTATAAAATACGAAGACTGGGCCACTGAATATCTAATTTTCCCTTGAACTTGTCCCTATATGTCAGAAATAAACAAGTGGATTAGCATAACTTTGTAACATTCATTATACGGTCAACCGTGCAAACAGGCATACAATGACCTATACTTAAATAAAACTTTAAACAAGACCAGACCATCTTACGCCGGTAGAATTACCAGACTTGATGTGGGCTAACCTACCTGCTTTCATAAATTAATGAACTAACATTCAAGCTCTCTAGGAACAAACGTTAGCCGTTAACGTCATTATTGCTATCTTCTGACGACTAGAAATGTATAATGTTAAACACAATTTTCTTTTAATTTTGAGAAAAAATATTCTTACAATTAGTGAAAACACACCCAGTCAAGCCTTGCAAAAGTTCCCCCCACTAGTATAACCACGTCTAAGCCTTTATCAATCAAGGTCAGTAACTCACCTGGAAAAACATCCAGGTCGGATACTCCCCCAGCTTGACAGCGGTGCACGCTCCTAGCGCGATGAAAATCGTTGATATGCTGTCACAGCCATGGTCAAACAGCTCGCCCAGGGGAGACTGGCTTCCCGTCCGTCGCGCCTGCTTGCCGTCTATTGCGTCCAGGCTCTGGTAGATGAATACTCCTAGCGCGCATAGGGCGCACGCCCATCGCGGCGGCTCTTGCCTCGCGTCCGGACTATACCTGGAGGACAAAAAGATAATCTTTAATTCATTATGAGACACAGCAACTTATAAAAGCTTCTACGTGCCGTGTAGCAACAATTGATCGTCTATCCCTAAGGCATGGACGGCGGATATCTCAATAGTAGGGTTTCAATACATGAAATTACACATATTTTCCCAAGGAATCCAAAGGTAATTCGCGAAGAAAATTTTTCTCATCTCATCAATCGACTAGGGGTTTTCTGGGGAAAGGTTTTCAGTTTCATTAGTTAGAAGCCCCAGTTTTAGTAATTTCCGCCGATTAAGTTAGACCTTATAAACTCAGACATGAGAGCCATTTGATCTAAAAACTGCAAGGAACATAAATCTATTCAAACAGTTTCGCAGATTGAAAAAGGCAGCATTTTTTAATGGAACACTAATTGCATTACTTATTAAATAAATGGAATTGTTGGTTCCGACACAGCCAACACTTTTCGAAATTGAATTGTTGCCACCGATCAGCATAAGCAGCAAATTGAGATGAGAGAGAGAGAGAAATTCATTCATGAATACAAATTGTGATGGCCTGGGTACATGAAAACTAGAGATCACAAGTACAATTCTAGGTGCACTGGGTAGCAGTTAGTAGTATTCTAGTCTAGTATCATAATGGCTAGGCTAATACATCAAATTGTACTTCATCAAATGAAAGCCTGGTTTTGCACTTATCATTACCTGCTGTTAAAAGTGGATAGAGCATTTAGACATACAATAGGTACACATGTACTTAGCTATGCAGGTTTCATCAAGATGATTTCTTATTGGTACATAAGCCACGATTTGAACTCCAGAGTTCTATCTAAGAGTGACTCAGACAATAGTGGGGCCTCAACGCTCCTCTGCTTATAAATTTATTTTGTGCAAAAGATACATAGCCATAAAACATACAGAGTTAGCTTGCCAGCATCGACGTAGAAACAAATGGACTTCGGGTCAGCGCTCAAAAGTGTCCGAACCAAAAGAGTAGTAAAATTCAAAAAGAGTTGTAATTTCGCGCCAGTCTTCATTTGGTCGGCCGACTGACTGCGCGTCCAAAATGGCGTACTGCGTCGTGAAAAGTTGTAAAAACTTTTCAATTAAAGTGAAAAAACAGGATGAAGTATCATATTTCCGGTAAGTAAACTCTTGCTTTATCATTTTAAAGTATTGTTTTGCTAAGAAACACAGTAGTTTATTTGAATTTGAATTACGAATTTAGTTTGATTTCCATGAGCGAACAATCGAACATCACAACTTTGGATATATTTTATAGAGTCGCTCGTCGAATAAAGTTTTTATTAAAATATTTTGTTACCTTTTTCTATTCTTTTTATGACATGAAATATTTTATTTATTTTAGCTTTCCCCGAGATCTAATACGTTGTGCACTATGGAAAAACATTATAGCCGAATCGAGACGAGAGGAATACTTTGTTCCAAAAAAAATCCACTTTGTTTGCTTGAATCATTTTCACCCTGTATAATTCATATTTAAGCGTGTTTCTGTGTTTGTTATGATAAAAATAAACAAGATTCTGCAAAAAAAAATACTTATAAAACATAGCCAACAAAAAAACATTATAAGTCAAAGCTACTCCATTACTTCTCTGTCTTCACTCAAAGCTGCGTAAGGTGAAGTACGTTCCAGTCGAAGCTTCGTATGGTGATAAATTGTTGCAAACAAAAATCAACCGTAATGCAATGACACACGATCTAAATTCAAATGTGTTGTTTCTATGCATATAACTACGTGTGTATAGGTTAACTGCGGACGCTTTGTTCCTGAATTATGAACTAGACCCGTCGTCCATTTGTTTCTACGTCGATGCTTGCCAGTAATAAATGCACAATATAGTCAAGGTTATCCCAATAACAGAACATTAGTTGACCCTTGACCTCTGCTGTTAAGGGTTTGATTCCCAACGGTATAGGTGGACTTGTTTGGTTAGTATGTATGTAGTAAAGTATTTTCTAAGCGCATCTGTCTGGCTAGCTACCACCATATTTTCTAATAACATAAAATAAATGGACAGTATTTAATTGCACATAGAAAAATACTAGTTGCACATCAAATTTAGTAAATTGCACATGTAACCTAACCTACTGATGGTGAAATTGACTTTTTGCTGTGCGATTCAGTATTTTGTGATGAGCCCTGGCCCTGGTACCCTAGCCTGCACTGGTCTCCTAATCAGATATATTTTCTGCATTCTTCAAACTGAAATAATCTTCTCTTATGTTTGCATTTCTTTATTAATATTAATAGGTGAATTTGTTGGTTGCTATCAATGGATGTTTTTTAAGCCATGTTAGAGGCATTTTTGGTGGCTTGAAAACTTCTGACATTGGGGTTGCCCACTAGCCCCACCAATTGGTTTTTCTCCTATGCGTGGAGAATGGCCTAACCTTCCCTAGATATAAAGGAATCAGATCCATGCAGATATGCATCCAAGATATGGGTTTGTTAACAACACTCGTAATGCTCATCCAGGCTAGTCATTGATTTATTATAAACAAGGAGCAACGGGACGCCTGCACCTGAGCCAGTCTGCAGTTACTGTAGCCAAAATCAGCTAGGATCATCATCATCATCATAAATATCCAAGGATAAATATCATGATATACAGGGTGTCCGGGGAAGTGACATTAAAAAGAAAAATTTAGACTCCTCATGTCGAGGGGTACCCGAATTACCCCCATGTATGTTCAGCGATTTTTAGTAGTTTAGGAGATAGAATTTTTTTGTGATTTTTTTCATAATTTTTCTCAACATCGGTTTTGATTTTTTTTTCTTTCTTTTGGATGTTTGGGGAGGGCTTTTTTTGTGATTAGGTATTATC